>JAYJMM010000086.1:0-600000 GCA_037349105.1 Limnomonas spitsbergensis | reverse complement strand
GTGGCGCCTGGACTACGTCCGCGGCTACAAGGGCGAGCATGTGAAGGAATATGTGGATGCGACCGTCCCGGAGCTGGCGTTTGGCGAGTTCTGGGATGCATGCGACTACACGGACGGGGTGCTCAACTACAACCAGGACAGCCACAGACAGCGGACAGTCAAGTGGTAAGAAAATGCTGTTTCTTTTAGCGTGCGCACGGGACCCCACCTTTAGGGGGACGCCATCTTGCTGATGGGGGAGGTGGGGGGACAAACCTGGATTGGCCAGAGGACCAACCAGCAGGCGCTTAACTGAACCAGGTGTAGCGTCCCTGAGTCTGAGGCTATACAAATGTACATGCTGTAGACCTATATATTGGACTGTGTATCGTTTCTCGAGGATATGTTGAGGAGACACTGGCAGTACTGAGCGAGGCCGGGCTCTTTACACTACGAAACTATAATCCATATTCAACGTTATAGCAGAGCGCTACACCAGGTGACCAGGTCCCCGCGGCCATTGTGCCAGCTGATTTGTAGCTGAGGTGCTGTCACCAGCCATTCTGCGTACTCGTGGCCCATAGAGAAATCCATTCGGAAGGCCCTTAGAGACTTGCCTACCGGTATGTACGTCTTCTCCTAGCCCTTCATTGCTGTTTAATGCTGGTCTGACTCCACCGGCGGTGCTACCGGTGCCTTCGATCCGCATCCTCTTCCTCCTGGTCCCTCACATCTTGCTTAGCGGTGTTACAGATTACTCGTTTAAATTAAAAACTGTGATTTATCATAATAGATTGTTGATTGTTTTCAGTAGTAAGCTTCTCACAGCAGGTCTGACACCACAGTCTTGCCTGCTGCTACTGCCTTTTGAATCTGATATCCTTTTCCCTCCATCCCTGCACAGCACTTCATTTCGGGTGCAACTGAATCACTCAAATGGCAGCACTGCCCGCTCCTTTCACACACATCCCCCTCCTCTGCTCTCGTCCCGTCCTTTGCCCCTCAGGTGCGACTCCACCGGCGGCACGGCCGGCGCCTTTGACTTCACCACCAAGGGCATCCTGCAGGAGGCGGTACAGCGGCGCGAGTACTGGCGTATGGTGGACTCCCAGGGCAAGCCCCCCGGCCTCATCGGCATGTGGCCGTCCCGCGCCTTTACGTTCATCGACAACCACGACACTGGATCCACGCTCAATCACTGGCCGTTCCCGTCGCAGTTTGTGCCCCTGGGCTACGCGTACATCCTGACGCATCCTGGCACGCCGACTGTGTTCTACGACCACTTTTACCAGGTAGGGGTTTTAAGGGTTTCAAGGGTGGAGGGGTTAAGTGTTAGATAGTAGATACCTGAACCCTACATCCTGATTCCTTACAAACCCTGGCACGCCGAATGTGTTATGCCTGGTGTTATGCCATAACTTTTAGCAGGTGGGGGTTCAGGGTAAAACGGAACCCTGAACCTGTCATCTTGACGCACCCTGGCACGCTGACCATGTTCTAGGACTACACCCATCCGGTAGGGTTAAACGGTGTGAAGGTAAACCGTTAAGTTTAACGGTTTGAAGATAAACCCCCCTCATCCTGACTAACCCTGGCACGTGAGCGTGCTCTACAACAACTTCTACCAGGTAGGGTTCAGGATTGAGGACAATAGAAAACCGAATCCTTCACCAGGGGCCCTTAACCCTACATCTTGACGCCCCCTCGCACGCTGATAGTGTTTTACGTCCCTTTCTACCAGTATTGGGTCAAGTGTCTAAGGCAAAACCCCCTAATTTTGCATTCTGATCATCCTGGCATGCTGCCTGTGTTCTATGACCACGTCTACCGAATAGGGTTTAGGGAGTACCGTTTGAACCCTGGACAGTAGATTAGAGGCATGTCCCGCATGCGAGTATTTTGGTCGCTTGTGGAGACAAAGCTGGCTCTGGGGCCCTGGGTGCTGCTCACCCTTCAGGCAGCCTTGAGCACAGCGGCGTGAGGTACAAACTTTCTCCTTGCAGCATTGCTTGATCTGGCGGGGTGTGTGTGCGGTTGCATGGTATGGAAGTGCCCATGCGTGTTTTTCTCTGCAAGGCAGGCAGTCTGGCCATGCTTTGCCTGGAGAGGGATGGCCTGGATGAGACCATCCTGGGTCTTGGGGGACTGTTGTTCCCTCAGGTCATTCTGATCCTGCTGATCCTGCCAATTATTTATCTTATCCTGCTGATCCTGCTGACGCTTTTAGGAGAAGGACGGCCTGCGCAAGACCATCATGGACCTGTTTGCTCTGCTGATCCTGCTGATCCTGCCCCTCAGGAGAAGGACGGCCTACGCAAGACCATCATAGACTTGGTAGCTCTGCGCAAGAAGCACGGCCTCAACTGCAGGTCCAAGGTCACGGTCAAGAAGGCGTCAGGAGAGTTGTACGCGGCCACGATTGACGACAAGATCGCGATGAAGATCGGGCCAGGAGACTGGTGAGTGGGGGCTGGTGCTGGTGGGGGGGGGGGGGCAAGAGCTGAGGTAGTGCTGGTGCTGGTTAGAGAGGGGGCAAGCCATCATAAGGCTGTGTCTGGCGATTTGCATGCGTGCGTACGTATTCTGAACTCTTGGCTGGGTATCAGTCAATGACGTTACAGGTCCGGGCTCATCTTGTATAGGCTCGGCCACGTTGGCGTCCAACTATCTGGCTGGAAACTAAAAAGAGAAGGAAGAAAGCTGGATGAGAGCAATTTACCACTGGGCCCTGCTGAACGCTTGGCCGCATGGGTAATGAGCAGCTCTGAGATGAGAGATTGCCGTGAGCTAGAGATAAGAGCTGATCAAGACTTCAGGGTTTTGAGGGAGGACGCCTGATAATTAGTTATGTGCCGATGGCAGACCTTACGGTTGCTGAGTTGCGTAGCTGAGTTTCAGCCACCATCGTTCCCAAATTCGATTCAGCTACTTTTACAAGTGAAGGATCGTATTAGCTTGCAAGAGTTCTGCTTGATGGCACGATTGCTGGGAAGTGCTGATCACATCTTGATAGCTTTTGCTGTCCTGCCAAGGTTGTGCCACATTGGTTTGGGGAGATGGAGGCAAAAATGAAGTGTGTTCCTCATGCCCTGTTTCGCAGGTCGCCCAACTCAGCAGGGGTGAGACTCGGCGGCAAGGAGATGAAGCTCGCGACTGCTGGCAACCAGTTTGCTGTGTGGGAGATTGTGTCATGATTTAATCTCTTCTTGGAAAGTCAGTCGGATAGATAAATTGGGTTTGGAGACTCCAGATCCACAAGGGATCCAGAGATCTCAAGAGTGGATCCTTTGAGATGACAGTGTGGATCCAGAGACTCCAGATCTACCCAGATTTATATGGGTGGATGTGTCTCTCAGCAATGAAGACGGATGATGCAATACTGGGTGTACTTATTTTTCACGCGAGATGCAACGGCATGGTTCATGTTCTTATTGCTTTGTGAAAAGTTTACGAGCCGATGCCCAGTCTCAGTGACTTGACATTGAAGATTGCAGTCCTTCCCAATGGAAGATGTCTTTCTCTTCCGATTTCTTACCAAAATGTTTGCGTGTTCGTGCCCAGTTCGCTTCCCAAGCTATTGGTCATCAAAGTCCGCGGTCCTGTCCACATTGGGGGGTCTTCTTTTCGTATTGATTTCGTTTCTGGTGCTTTTGGACCTAGGATATCAGATCCGCGTCCTTAATGAGAGAGTGCTTGCATGCTGCGTGTGCTAAATTTGTGACAGAGGCCCCATGGCATGGACTCGACAAACACTGAATTACCTTTCGTTATTATCTGCTGATTGTTTATAATACAGCGCCTCCATAGGCCATTCCTGTTTTCGAGTGACGGTGTGCAATGTTTGCGAGGATATTTGATAGGTTACCTTTTTGTTTGACATTGCGACACTGTTCTGAAAGAGTCTGTAGGATGAATTATGCCCGGACTGGCCTTGGTTCGGCCGGATGGCTGTCTATCAGTATGTCAATGCGCCAAAATGGTGCACTCACAAAAGGGGCTCTTAGATGGGTCTCTGACACTCATAATTAATAAGGTACACTGCGGTACAAAGCACAGCTGCTGTAAAGTAAGCAAGCTGGCAAGTAACTAGTGCACACCGCACAGTTGGCGAGACAGCGGCTGATCGGGCCGGTCCCTACTGGCTGGCTAGTCTAGGCTGTTCAATAAGAGGGTAACGCCGTCTACTCATCACTCGTTTTCAGCTTTGGGGCTGGAGTAGGGGCTGCAGGCCACTGAGGGACGTATCTCCCTTTCAAGGCGCCTCAGAGGTGGACTCAGCGCTCTACAGTACTGGCCACGGGTGTGTAGAGCTGGCCTAAACGCCACCTGGACTTGAATATGACAGGGATTGATCTGATTTACCTTGCTCTTCGGATTGTCCTCCGAAGATGTCGGGAGATCTCGGGCTGAACTGTTGCTCTGTACTTCGTGACGAGACAGGCCGTGATGATCTTCTCGTGGTGACGCACTCTGCTTAGGTTTTGCTCTTTCTTCTTATGCAATCTCAGTTTAAAACTAGCTAGACTTGACCGAAGGTACTGGCTGTAAAGTACGGTAACTGGATCTGGATGCTCTTCTCAGCTAGACCCGGGTGTGTTACATAAAGAAGCCTGTTCTTTTCTGAAAGGACTGAAGCAAAGGACCGATGGCACTGCCAGGTATACAAAGGTCCCGGCAGGCCCTAATTAGACTAGGTACGGGTACACCCGCGCCAGCTCAGCTGGAATTCAAACTAGGCTGGTGCAGTGGTGCCTGCGAGACGGAGACACGCGGTCTCCGCTCTCGCAGCCCGGGTTTACGGTTCTGGCACGTATACGGGAATATACTGTGGCAAATACCATGATCAGCTTATTAAAGCTACGTGCTAAGACGGTAGCAGAATTGGAAGGCTGGGTGGGTGCCTTTGATGTCAGACGTGTCCATACTACCCATGCTAATGCCGATGCCAAAATCTGAGTGAAAAGCATACGGTACATGCAGTCATGCTCTTTGCCGTCAGCATATGCCCCAAGCCGCACACCCTAAAAGTGTTGCGCCTCCCCCGTGTGAACAATTTGCATTATGCTCTCGATCGACACAAGAACAACACGCTATGGCTAATTATGACGATGATAAGCAAAATGTGCCGAGGCTAATTGGCCAATTGGGCAATGTTATCTGCTGATCACGCCAAGTAGTTGGCAGCAGGCTACTAGGCAGTGGAAAGAGGAGGCGTGCATCAGATGTCGGGAACCCGACCGCTTCTCTGTATCGCTGACACGTGTTTGTGACACTCTTTGCCAATCGAGGGGCCAAGTGTGTGGGCTCTCGAGACTTCCGGGCGCTGGCATCGAGCGTGGGCGCTGAGGGAGCTGGGGACTGAGCGTGTGGCCTGTGCACCGTCCGTTGCGATGGTAGGTGACAATTGATAGGCCCTCTCCTCTTCCCCCCCTTTCCCCTCCATATCCCACCTCAAAGAAGGCTGTGAGAGCCTCACTGCTGGCATGAGCTCTGATGCTGGATGCACCTGAGCCACCAGCAGCTGGGACAAAACCTGCTTCACCACCTCATCCTACACACAGGCAGTGGTAGCATGGAACAGGGTGGAGTTTCTGACAAAGCAGCAGCAGCAACAACATGGGAAGAGGCTGGTTTTCTGGCCCAGCAGCTGGGACAACACCTTTTCTGACACCCTGACCCTTCCTACCGACCTACATAAATAAACGATACGGCCTGAGGTGTGGATTCAGGATTCTGCCACCCCACCTTATCCTACACAGCAGCTGGGACAAGACTTTCTTTCCCAATCCACTCCATCCTACACAGCAGCTGGGACAAGACTTTCTTTCCCAACCCACTCCGTCCTACACAGCAGCTGGGACAAGACTTTCTTTCCCAACCCACTCCATCCTACACATCAGCTGGGACAAGACTTTCTTTCCCACCCCACACCATCCTACACAGCAGCTGGGACAAGACTTTCTTTCCCACCCCACTCCATCCTACACAGAAGCATCAGCATAGGCATGGAACACTGAACCTAGGTGGAGTTTCTGATGCAGCAGCAGGAGGACATAGGTATCTTAGGGCAGAGCACAACTGTGCATACAAAACAAGTAATTCGTGATATCGAGGACAGCAATTCAAATATACGGTTGCGGTCAGGGTTCAAACCTTCAAACCTGTGCATCTATTACTGCGTCTACCGGGCAGGAGCAACGCACCTCCAGGGCCAGGGAGTTGCCAGTGTGCATTTTCACCAGTGTGCATCTGTGCATCTACTACTGCGACTACCTTTGCCAATGTGCATCTATTACTGCGTCTTCCGAGTAGGAGGAACGTGCACCTCCAGAGCCAGGCAGTTGCCGGTGTGCATTTTCATTTGCTGCTGCAGCTCCTGGTGTAGCATCAGCCGCGACAGGCTCTCAGTCAGAGCACTGGCCACCTCAGCATCCTCCTCGTCCACCTCCACCGCTTTCCTGCGACCAGCAGGTTAGGACAGTGTGCAGGGTTAAGGTAAGAGGACCTGGTCTGTTGGGGCAGCAGTAGCATGAAGAGGCCCTGGGTTTAAACCCAATCTCCGGTAACCAGCAGGCCAGGTGGTTTGGTTTTTTCAGCCCGCCTTCTTGGCCCAGCAGGGGTAAACAGAACGTTCACGAGCCTTTAATCTGCCTCAGATCTATACATCATAAGAACAAGTGCAGTCTGGTATTTGAGGTGCAGAGCATGAGGGCAGCAGAGGGGCTGGCTCAGCTGGCCGCTGCCTGCAAGTAGAGCAGGCCTAGGGTGCATGCCTAAGCCCTAAACCCTTATATGGACCGCCCATTCCTACCTACTGTCATGTCAGTGGACAGGAAACAAACCTTCCATCGAGTAGCAGGCTGAAGAGGACTGTGCCCCTTTCTACTCCCAAAGGCCATGTCTAATGATGCACCGGCATCCAGGGTGAAGAGTCCACCCTCAGCTCTGACTGCCTATTGGCCGTACCTGCTTCCAGTGGGCTGGACACGCTTTATAATACACCTGTCCACCAGCAGTATGCCTACGGGAGCTTGGGACAGCAGCCTGTCCTGGACAGCGTGAGGGGCATCGAAAGCAGGAGGCAAGGCATCAGGAGGAGGGGAGTAGGGGACCGCCCCCTCACCAGCAGCAGACCGCTCCTCCTCCTCGTCCTCCTCCTCCTCCTCCTCCTGCTTCACCCTCCTGCCGCCATCTCCCTCCCCGTGAAGCCTGGTCTTCGCCAGTTGCTCCGCAATGTCATCGGCCGCGCCCCCCTCACCAGTAGCGGACGGCTCCCTCCCCTCCTCCTCCTCCTCTTCCTGCTGCTGCTGCTGCCTCAGCATGTCCGGTACCGCGGGTTAAGCTGCTGCTGCCTCATCCACTGCCTTCTGGCCGTAGACAAGCAGCAGGCCGCACAGCCCGTGTACTGCCTCCAGCTGTACCGCCATAGCATCGGCCTCCAGTGCGGTGGTCAGCAGGTTGGTCAGGGCGGGAAGACGGGGCTTGAGGCAGTGGACGAGTCCAGTTGCTGAGAGGCACCTTGTTGCGTAAACCCTGGGTTCAGGGTTCAGGATTAAGGCTTTGAGCCCCATTTCCATGGCGGTGGTCAGCAGCGTGGTCAGGGTGGGCAGGGTGAGATTGAGGCAGTGGACGATTCCAGCTGCTGAGAGGCACCTTCCTGCGTAAACCCTGGTTGCATGATTGGGGGTTGAGGGTTCAGGATTAAGGATTTATATTAAAGGCTGGGATGCCTATTTCAGGACGGTGATCAGCAGGTTGGTCAGGGTGGGCAGCCGGGGCTTAAGGCAGCAGACCAAACTGGCAGCTGACAGGCACCTTGTTGCTCAAACCCGAAGATTTGTCGCTGTAGTGTAAGGTCTAGGCATTTAGGGCAAAGGGTTTAGGGTTGAAATCCCACCGGTACTAATAACCCTGATTGCCATTGCCGCGGTAGTTGTTTCATTAGAGAGTACAAGTTGTTGCGGGTCATTACAGGCTGTTGCTTCAGCGTCAAGGCATCCAAACAAAAGGGTGGGCGGCTGGGCTGGAGGCGCTGGACAACCGCCAGCTAAGGGGCCCCTTGTTACGTAAAATCCGTCAGCGCTTGTTTGGCATATTTGTAACGCCAGGGTGCAAGTCGTTGTGGGTCATTCCAGGCTGTTGCTTCCGCTTGGAGGCATCCGCACATTAGGGTGGACAGCCGGGGCTGGAGGCGCTGGATGAGCCCTAGTGCCGGTAGCTGAGAGGCACATCATACCTTACGCATGAACCCTTAACCCCCCCCTGAGCCCTGAACTTGAATCTGACCTGGTTGCCCTGGCAACTCTGGATTCAGGTTCAGGGTTTAGGCAGAGATTAGGGTGTAGAATTTAGGCAGAGATCAGGGTGTAGGATTTAGGCAGAGATCAGGGTGTAAGATTTAGGCAGAGATCAGGGTGTAGGATTTAGGCAGAGATCAGGGTGTAGGATTTAGGCAGAGATCAGGGTGTAGGATTTAGCGACACCGACAAATGCCCTCTTTGCGGGGAACACGATAGTGCTGGGCATATCACCGGATCTTGCAGACACCCAGAAATGCAAAAGATGTACATGGAGAGACACCATGGAACAGGCAGGATCCTCCTTAGAGCTATAGCCAAGGGTAGCATGGGAGGAGATTTGGTCATGGCTGACCTGGGGACTGCCGAAAAGTGTGCCATGGCCAGAGCGCCCACCCTACCAACAAACAGAGTGCCCAAGGACCTGCTACCCCAGATCCAACCAGCAACAACAACCTCTGGCCCAAAACACAAAGAGAAAATGCAACCTGATATCATGTTAATGCAAAAGGCAGAGCAACCCAAGGACACCAACATCCTTATAGTGGAATTTAAGTATTGCAGAGACACAGATCCGAGGGACCAACTCTCAGCGTGCTACAGCCAACACACTGAACTAATGCAAAAACTCCAGAGCACAGGACACTGCAAAAATAATATTAAAATCATGCCCATCCTGTTAGGAACCTCTGGCACTATTTATAAAGAGCACACTTTGCAAGGCATGCTCTCCCTTGGCATCAGCATATACCACGCCCGGAAGTGCGCTCAAAAAATGCATGTGCACGCTACAAAACTCTTACACAGTATTGTGCAAACCAGACGCAGGTTAGAGTACTTCCCGACATCAGGATCCACCCGTCAGCCAGCCAGACACAGCTGGAAGCTTGTACGGGTTGCTCTGCATTTCTGGTATTTCTGCAAGACTTTGTGGCCCCTGTCCCCTGGCTCTGTGTGGCAGAAGGTGCCCCCATCACACCCCTTGCTGTCGGGGGAGAGGGTGAGCGTTTGCCTTGCAGCTCAACTTGCCGCCTTGGGTGACTTGGGATGATGACAACACCTACCTAATATTAAGTTGTTTGTGGCCAGTTCCCATCTCGACTTGTAGGGCAGTTTCCCTTGCTGTCATACCGTAGTCTCTGCCCGGCTTTGGGTTTTTTATGGCGCTTGACCCTTGAACTCTTGGTAGTTACTTTGGGTCAGATCTAAAGGCTGCATGTCTCTGCCTTGACAGTTCATGTTGCATGTGCAGATTTTTGTATTACCCTATCCTCGGTCGGGGTGCTCTCCTTCTTGGGATCGGGAAAGCCCTTGCTTCATGTTGCTCATAGCCATGGCTTCAGTCTTTTCCTTCATGGCAGTTTCCTTTGCTGCTATAGTCTTTGTCCCGGCGTCCCGGTTTATGAGCTTTTCCGAGACGCGCTTGTCGGTTAATCTCTTGATAGTGTCTTTGATTGGATATTTGGATTGGGCCAGGTCTTTTGGGCTTTCGGTCTTTGCCTTGACGTTGCATGTTGGAGTGGCATGCCTGACTTGTTTCTTTGTCTTTCCTAGAGTCGGGCGCTCTTTCTTTAGCTCTTTCAGGATTGAAGAGATCTCCCTTCCCCTTTTTTTGCAGCCGGCCCATGCCTTGTGCTCAACTTACGTCAACTGGGGTGACATGGGATGCAGGGTGGCAACATAATTTTGTGCTGTGTCTTTCACAGTTTCACACGCACCCTCTAAGGCCAGTGGTTTAGACTGGCCCGTTGGGCAGTGAGAGTTGTTGCACCACCCAGCTCCTGCCCCGGTTCCAACCTGAATGTGACGGCGTAGGCGCGTAGCCTCGTGGTTTCCTTGTCCGGTTGTGTCCCTACCGTTGGGATGTTGTGATCCTTCCCCAGGTCCCCAGAAATCACGGAGAGCGTATGACCCCCTCTGCAGCTTAGTGCCTTCAGTCAGCGAAGTAAAGGTGAATGGCCATTCTGAAGCAGTCATTGTCCCAGCAGGTGTTTCGAAGCCAGGGAACCAATGGCAAAAATATCGGGGGTCGGTACCGGAGCGCAAACCCCTGACCTGTCCCTGGTCAGCGAATGTCCCCGACAGCTTGCAGGCCATCTGGTTTCTGTTCACCAACTTGAACCCAACGAAATCGAGAATATTATATCCCGTAAATTAAGCGGAAGCCACACTTCCAATCCCTGATCATCAACGTCCCTGCTGTCGAACGGTGTCGCTCAAACATCTGTGGCATCTCGATAGTGCAGCAAGCCGTCTCGCTGGGGATCCTTTCAGAAACGACTCAGCCTCACTGAGCCCAGCGGCATGCATGGGACTATGGGAGCAGCTCATGGAACGGCAGAAGGCCTCCTCTGGGCGCATCTCGCGAGTCGCGCCTAGGCCTCTGAGCCTCTGGCTCAGACTTTGGTCGTGCTCAGGCGGCAGATTCCTATGGAGTCAGCCGCATCTTGCATCATCTGAAGCATGTAGGTATGCCAGAGGCGGTGCAATAGGACGTGCACCGCCTTACCACCTGCCTGGTGGACATGGGCCATGTGGCACTAAGTGCTGGGCAGCCGCGCTGGCCGATGCCGGGGATCTCCTCAGCGCCGCGTTCAGGAGGGTACCGTAATTTCGGTGTGCTGGCCTGGCGCGAGAACTACCTCGCCCGCTCTGCCATGTGGATCACGCGCCTGTCAAGGCGCCCTTGCCCGAGGCCCCCCAGTCGAGCAGCAGCTCACACTGTCAGAGGATGCCCTTGCCTGGCCACCCCAACCCAGCCGCACCCCTGTCTGGGTATCGTTAGCACAGGACATCATCATCCGCCTCTGCCCAACGGTCTACCCAGTATTTGCTATTTTGGCAGCCTTGGCCTCGCCTGTGACCAAAGCGGTGTCCTAACCTCCTCAGCTGGCCGGCCGCATGCTGACAGGTCCCTCTCTGCCAAAGGGGCCCCTCTCCCGTTGGGCAGCTGGTTTCCATGCCTCAGGGCCTACCTTTGATGTGGAACAGGCAGCTCTCCCACATGCTAATTGGTGTGCGGCAGCCCCGCTTTGAGGAACATGGGGTGCAAGGAGCGAGCATGAAGATGACGTGAAGTCATTCAACAAGGCATAAAACCATGACCAATCCACGCCCATGGCCAACAGTTCGTTTGAATGAGCATAGGGAGAGCATTTTGGGTGCCATGTGCAGCACGGAACAATAGTACATGTTGTGCATGACACTGCATGGCGCTACTTTACTCTGTGTCCTGAGTACGGCTGTGTGCATTATGTCCCATTATGGCATTGTACAACGGAGGGATATTTTGATCCTTGCCTCAAGGCAAACATCTTTCCTCGTGCCTGTCTTTTGAACATCCAAGGCAGTCCCACACTCCCACTGCTGTATGCCCAAGCATGTTTCATGGCATAATATAACGCACGCTGAGAAATGAAGGATGTTTGTTTACGTATATCGTTTTAGGAGAGGCTGCAGATTTGATTATTTGAATAGCCTGTAGCTGCATGCTTTAATAAAACACTTAAGCCTAGAACCCTGGATCGTTGCTTGCAACTTGTAGCTACATACTGCAACGACATACAACCCATGTGGATAGCCCCTGAGTGTCCAACATTGGTTTGCCATGAAGTTGGTCTGTACTCTGTACCGTTCAAAGCGGGGGGTGCAATTGGCTTCATAATTGAAGTTTGGCCATTTTATAAACGAGTCCTTGCAGTGCGTTCCACAGTCATGGTTACCTTTTCGGGTTTCGATTATTTTGTACCAGGTGCCCGTGGCAGGCATGGTCACACTTTCCAGGCAGGTCGGGGTGGATCCGAGCTCAAATGGACATGCCCTAAATATTAGAACCTCCTTTATAACCTCCTTGAAATGTTACTTTTCTGTTAAGCAAAGCATCACAGAAAACTACTTTTCTTAAGACCGTAGTAGCTAAGCAGCTGAAGGCTACTTTGCTAAGTAGCTGATGGCTGCCTAGTAGCAGCCTACCAGCTTATTTCTTTACCTGCTAGTTGCCTAGTTTACATGGGGGAAATGGTCCAGTGGTGTAACGCAGGTGACATCCATACCTTGAGGTTGAGGGATTGAGGCCGCCAAACGATCTTCGTTCCCTCTCCCCCGCCTAGAACGCCGGGTTCCATGTTCCTGCCCCTAACAGAAAGATGGCATGGCTGCACCATGACCCAGGCTGTGCATGGTAGCTGGAATTGAGCCTAGTCTTTCCCTACCAGCCCCACGCGGCCGAGCATTAAGCAGGGCCCAGCGGGTATGCAGTCTATGCACCGTTCTGAAACCTCTGATTTACAATATTGTCAATTCCGCTCCGGGTATTCGTGCCTGATGCTCTGGGCCACGCTACAATGAAGCTCGGCCACGTCGGCAAACAAAAACTCAGGCAGTCAGGAAAGTTAAGGGAGAAGACACGAGAGGAAAGAATGAATAGCGAGTTCACCCATCAAAAAAAAACGTGGGGATCTTTACCACCTTCCCCGGGTTTCTTTTTGTGTCTTTTCTTTTTCTTGAACCCTTCGCACTCTTTCAGGGTTGAACAACCATCGACGTGTCAGTGCAATAACACGCACGGTCTGCAATAATTATTTCTGCAACCCTTTCCCCACCCTTTCCCCAGCGCATAATGTGCGATTGCTTTTCGAATACACATCGCCTACACCCGACGTTGAGTACAATATAACCACATTGCTAATGCGCTGCTTTCAATCGAGGGCGCACTTGCGGCGGAACACTGCGTTGCAACAAAGGCCGTGCATGCCGAGCGTCGCCACTCGTTTCGGTATGTAGCATGGGTGGTTGGCCGGCGAGAGATGTCATCGGCCCCCAATTCACAGCGACTGCAATAACTTTTCAAAGACATATCGCCTACACCCGACGTTGAGTGCATTAGAATCACATTGTCAATGCGCAGCTTTTGATCGCCTGCCCGGTGCCTGCTGAGCGTCGTGAGCCGTCCAGGCCGGAATAGTAGGTTCTGTTGCGCGTCTTTTTTTTTAGGGATCACCTTTATGGGAGACAGTAAAAAAAGTGTGCCTAGAAACAAAAGTGACTAAAAAAACAAGACGGTCACCAAACCTACTATGCCGAAGCAACGGCTCACGACGCTCCGCAGGCACAGGCCAGGGGTGGGTTGCGACGTAGTGTTCTGCCGCAAGCGCGGCCTCGATCAAAAGAAGTGCATTAGCAATGCGATTCTATTGCACCCAACGTCGGCTGTAGGCGACATGAATTCGAAAAGCTTTTGGGCCGCGCGGCGATGACACCTCTCGCCCGCCACCCACCCAACGTAATCGTCAGTGACTAAGGACGTACTGGTGTCAGTCGCTTACAGCCTAGAACCGACGATACTGATCAAGCGGAGGTCGCGAGCTCGATACCTGCCGGTGGCAGGAAAAGTGCGAAGGGTAAAGAAAAGGAAAGACAAAAATAAACCCGGGGAAGGTGGCAAACATCCGCACGTTTTTTTTGTAGTCACTTTTTTTTCTAGGCATACTTTTTTTACAGTCTCCCTTAAAGGAGATGCCTAACAAGAACACAAAGGTATGGCAAACCGTATCCCCTGCCTCTGAAGAGTCTAGCCTTCAACAAGTTCAACTACAAGTTGCAGAAAACCAGGGCCTCCCACCCCAGCCTGCAGGCTCTCCGACGTCCTGTCTGGTTGGGAGGAAAAAGGAAGGAAAGACAGAGAGGAGCACAAAGGGCAAGCAAAAACACCCCTCCCGAAAACGCAGAAGCAGACCAAAGGATCCCTGCCTCGGAAAGCAAGAGAGCGAGGCAAATAGGGAAATAGCCAGTCCCCATGAAGGCAAACAAATGACTGGCCCTTAACAAAGTCTACCACGTCCTCAAGAAAAGCCATCGCCGAGTTAGAAGCCAAACGACTGGGCGGGACACCAATGCTCTGATCACGCCTCAGTGAAAATATATGACGATCCACCATCACCAGGGGGTATTTATGACCGGGGGCGCGGAGAAGGGGAGAAATGAATTGTGTGGGCGGTAGGGGAAAAGCGTGCCCCCTGTAGACTGTAGTGCATGCCAGGTGCATGCACTGTACCAAGGTCATGTCCTGGTCGAACGTGACCCGGCTCCAGGAGCACCTCTTCAACCCCAAGGTCTGCCGCTCTCCTGATGGCTCTCGCTTCTCTCCTGATAATACGCTCGCTAAAATACATGGACGCAGACAGCAACTAATGCAATCGGGTATTGCCCCACCTTGTGATCCGGCTACACTGAGACATTTTACGGGTTGGCCATAAAATTAGGTGCTTACCGTATACGGTATTGTAAATTACGTGACGAAATAACCGAAATACTCGTTTTATTACGCATTTCAATGACGTTACACCTCTGGGCCCTGCTCAAATAAGGCTTGGTCACGTGGGTGCCTAACTCGAGAGTTGGGAGGAAAGTTGGAAGGCTGCCTTGTATGTACTGACCAGGCACAACTAGGACGGCTGGTGCTTCGGAAAATGGGTTGACTGAATTCAAAGTTTAAGATGCTTCACTGCTTCAGTGTTTTGTGTGTTTGCAGTCAGTCATGTTGTGTGTGAATTTCCATTTAGGATTCCTATAGCTTGTTGAAAACTTGAAATCTGGAGCACGGTGTAGCTGTCACTTCTCAGATCCATCAAAACTTTGGGGTTAGAGATTTGGCCGCGAGTAACATCCACTTTAATGCCCTCATCGTCTCATGAACTATGTCACGGTATAATGCAGTATACGTGCCAAAACCGTAGGGACCGCTGACGCGTCTCCGTAGACTCCGCAGCTTCCCTGCGGAGCCCCCTTTTTAGGGTTAGGAGCCCAGCTTCCCACTTTCGGGAAGGTCTGAGGCAGGATTTCCCGTACTAAGTAAATAGGGCTTGCCGGGACCTTTGAATCCCGGCTTGCACGCTTGACATTTACTTCGTTCCTTTGAAGTGGACAGGCCTCTAATTGTAATCAGCACCGGCTATCATCCCAAGATATACCCTGTGAATACCAATAACGCCAGTACCACGAAGGCACGAAGACGATCAAGCCTAGTTCAGCCTCAGAGCCGACATAGCAACCTAGTTATCCTCAGCTAGATGCCCAGCCCGACCTGGGTCACCGCCCGCAGTCTACGGCTACGACATCCCCCGCTTCACGCGGTAAGTGACTCAGCGACCCGACAGATCAGCTATCTGAAGGGCCAGCAGTTAAGCTTTACAAGTGACCAGCTCCGTGTCTGTCATCTAGAAGTTCCAGGCACAACTTAACGCGCTGCGCATCCGCGGCCAGTGTGTAGTCACTGAGTCCGCCCGTAGGCGTCCGCCACTATGTGGGGAAGAAGTCCGCCACGGACCCGAAGCAAACATCTCGTGTCCACTTAAAAGGAACGAAGTGGATCTTGCCTAATCAGCCTGACCCAACGAATCCTGCTAAAGGTGTATGTGCTGTGGAGCTTGGAATTTATTTTTGAGACAGCGGATCTGCCTTGGACAGCTAGAAATCACTGAGCAGAGGATTTTTCATAGATATTCCAAGTCAATCCCTGCTTGCGATGGGCGTGGCAACTCAGAAGCAGACGTAGCTTGAAGATCAGACTGTGGAGTTATAAACCCAGCTGATAGTGCCTGTGCACCTGGACTTGCCTTTGTGGTGGAGTGCAAATTCCCAAGTGTTGACAGAAGTGGATCTGCGGATCAGTGATTAAGTGGATTGCTGAGGCCGAGACTTCAGTGACCCAAGGCTGTGTGCAGGAATCACCGAAAGCTGCAGAACGCAGCTTGAGAGGAGCCTGCGAAGCTCGAGGAGCAATCTGCGCTGCAAAGCGGAAAGCGGACGAGACCCGCTTCACGCGGAATCATCCAAGGCTGCAGTCGCAGCTTGAGCGGAGCCTGCGGAGCCCGAAGGAAGCTGCGCTGCGAAGCGGAAGGAAATAGCGGACGAGACCCGCTTCACGCGGAATCATCCAAGGCTGCAGTCGCAGCTTGAGCGGAGCCTGCGGAGCCCGAAGGAAGCTGCGCTGCGAAGCGGAAGGAAATAGCGGACGAGACCCGCTTCACGCGGAATCATCCAAGGCTGCAGTCGCAGCTTGAGCGGAGCCTGCGGAGCCCGAAGGAAGCTGCGCTGCGAAGCGGAAGGAAATAGCGGACGAGACCAGCTATACGCGGAATCATCCAAGGCTGCAGTCGCAGCTTGAGCGGAGCCTGCGGAGCCCGAAGGAAGCTGCGCTGCGAAGCGGAAGGAAATAGCGGACGAGACCCGCTATACGCGGAATCATCCAAGGCTGCAGTCGCAGCTTAAGAGGAGTCTGCGAAGCTCGAGGAGCTAACTGCACTGCAAAGCGGAGGCTGCAGAACGCAGCTTAAGAGGAGTCTGCGAAGCGCGAGGAGCAAACTGCGCTGCAACCCAGAAGGTGAAAATACCCGCCGGACCCATAATTTTTTTTCCCCCGTGCTTGACCTGTCTAGCAAAAGCCTAACCAGCCTGCAGAAGGTAGAGGAGAACGGAAGCAGGCTTTAAGCTCGTGCCCAGTTGCTGTGAGCCCACACAGTCGAGCTGGCACAGCTGTTCAACATCGATAGTACAATGCAGGATGCCATTGTAGATCCCAACCGCCACCAGCACCCTAATACTGCAAGACGCAGTGGGCGGGTGAGAGGAATGGAACCAGGAGACGACCCTATGACACCTATAAATGCGGCTGTAGCCGAGGAAGCAAAGCAGATTTCCCTTGGCTTGTCGAGGGATGAATACGCAAGGATGGGGGACAAGGCCCTGGGGGTTGTTAGTTCTCGAACCTTGGATGCGAGTACGGTGCACAGTGAAGTGACACGCAGGGGTATCGGACGAGGCGGCACCGCGCGCATCCCGACGGGGCTGAGCCAGGAGGGAGAGCGGTGGCCGGTTCCTGACGATGAATCCCTGGACCCGACCTCGGAGCCACCCACTGTGAGGTCTCAGACCGGTGGTGTTGGAGAGGGTGGCGGGCCAGCGCGATCTCCGGATGTCCTGCCTGAAGAGGCAGAAGGAGAAGGAGTCGACGCTGAGCCGCACCACCCGGCGCCAGACCAGAAGGAAGCAAGGGAGTCCCAGCCTGAGCCCGCAGTGGTCAGGGGGGAAAGAGGAGCGGTCCAGCCAGCAGCGGTCAAGATGGAGCTGACAAGATCCAACGAGCCGCAGGCCCTGGTGGGGTCAGCCAAGCCGGTGGTGACCTAGCAGGTTTTGCAGAGGTGCAATGAACCGCGGGCCCAGAAGACGCCAGCGATTCCAGTGGGCAAGCCAGTACCCCAATCAACCCCGGATTTGTTAAGGCAGGGTCTGGAATATGCGCAGGGGTTGAAGCTGGGAGGAGGCACCCCTGAGTTGGCTTTGGATCCAGATACGGCAGTGTCGCACACAGAGATCGGCCGGGGTGAGCCAGTGCCCCAATCAACCCCGGATTTTTTGAGGCAGGGCCTGGAATACGCGCAGTGGTTGAAACTGGTAGGAGGTGCATCTGAGTCGGCTCCAGATCCAAACACGGCTGTGTCGCAGCTTGGGGGCGCGGATCTATGCAGTGGGTCAGAATACGCGACGCAGAAGAGGCCGATGGGAGTGACACGTGCTGCGCGACGCGTTAAAGAGGAAAGTGGGACGATGCCCCGTGGTGGAAATCAGATGATCAGGAAACTTGCGGATCTGCAGGCGGTAGAGGGAGCAAAAGCCGCCACCACCGAATGGGCCCCAGTAAAAAGGAAGGAGGATCTGGCCCAGCCGGTAGGGTGGAACAGGCTAGGGCAGTGGGTCATTGGAGTGTGGAAAATTGTGTGTGACGCAGAGCAGGCGGGGTTAAGCAGTCTGGCTGTGCCCCAGCAGCGCGCACCCTTGGAGGCACAGACCAGGTGTGTGGAGCAGCCAAGTAGGCAGGTGTCCCCCAACGGCTGGTCCATTTTCGATATCCTCAGCAGTGAAGGTGAGCCAAGTCCCAGGCACCAACAGCAGACCCGAGGGAGTGCCTGTCCAACCAGGCAGGATAGCCCGGTAGCTAGCAAGCAGCTGCACCTGATCAACTGTGTTACGGCAGAGAGTGCCTGCCCACCCAGGCAGGATAGCCCGGTAGCTAGAGAGCAGCTGCACCTGATCAACTGTGTTACGGCAGAGAGTGCCTGCCCACCCAGGCAGGATAGCCCGGTAGCTAGCGAGCAGCTGCACCTGATCAACTGTGCTCCGAAGGGGAATGCCTGTCCACCCAAACCAGCGGCCGGTGGCTGCAAGCCAGGCCAACTGCAGGTGCAAGCGTCACGGCTGTGTTTGCAGAGGGAGGCAGTTCCAGTGACACCTGTAATGATCGGTGGCTGCGAGCCGGGCCAACTGCAGGTGCAGGCGTCACGGCTGTGTTCGCAGAGGGAGGCAGTTCCTGTGACACCTGTGGTGGCCAGTGGCTGCAAGCCAGGCCAACTGCAGGTGCAAGCGTCACGACTGTGTTTACAGAGAGAGGCAGTTCCTGTAACACCTGTAGTGATCGGTGGCCACGAGCCGTGCCAACTGCAGGTGCATGCGTCACGGCGGTGTTTGCCGAGGGAGGCAGCCCATGAGATACCTGTGGTGGCCGGTGGCTGTGAGCCAGGCCAACTGCAGGTGCAGGCGTCACGGCTGTGTTTGCACCAGAGTGAGGCAGACCATGTGACACCTGTGGTGGCCGGTGACTGCGAGCCGGGCCAACTGCAGGTGCATGCGTCACGGCTGTGTTTACAGAGAGAGGCAGTTCCTGTGACACCTGTGGTGGCTGGTGGCTGCGAGCCAGGCAAACTGCAGGTGCAGGCGTCACGGCTGTGTTTGCAGAGGGAGGCAGTTCCTGCGACACCTGTGGTAATCAGTGGCTGCGAGCCGGGCCAACTGCAGGTGCATGCGTCACGGCTGTGTTTGCCGAGGGAGGCACCCCATGAGACACCTGTGGTGGCCGGTGGCTGCGAGCCGGGCCACCTGCAGGTGCAGGCGTTACGGCTGTGTTTGCAGATGGAGGACGTTCCTGTGACACCTGTGGTGGCCGGTGGCTGTAAGCCAGGCCAACTGCAGGTGCAGGCGTCACGACGGTGCTTACAGAGGGAGGCAGCTCATGTGACACCTGTGGTGACCGGTGGCCACGAGCCGTGCCAACTGCAGGTGCATGCGTCACGGCGGTGTTTGCCGAGGGAGGCAGTTCCTGTGACACCTGTGATGGCCGGTGGCTGCGAGCCGGGCCAAGTGCAGGTGCAGGCGTCACGGCTGTGTTTGCAGAGGGAGGCAGTTCCTGCGACACCTGTGGTAATCAGCGGCTGCGAGCCGGGCCAACTGCAGGTGCATGCGTCACGGCTGTGTTTTCCGAGGGAGGCAGCCCATGTGACACCTGTGGTGGCCGGTGGCTGTGAGCCAGGTCAACTGCAGGTGCAGGCGTCACGGCTGTGTTTGCCAAGGGAGGCAGCCCATGTGACACCTGTGGTAATCAGTGGCTGCGAGCCGGGCCATCTGCAGGTGCATGCGTCACGGCTGTGTTTGCCGAGGGAGGCAGCCCATGTGACACCTGTGGTAATCAGTGGCTGCGAGCCGGGCCATCTGCAGGTGCATGCGTCACGGCTGTGTTTGCCAAGGGAGGCACCCCATGAGACACCTGTGGTGGCCGGTGGCTGTGAGCCAGGCAAATTGCAGGTGCAGGTGTCACGGCTGTGTTTGCAGATGGAGGACGTTCCTGTGACACTTGTGGTGGCCGGTGGCTGTAAGCCAGGCCAACTGCAGGTGCAGGCGTCACGACGGTGCTTGCAGATGGAGGACGTTTCTGTGACACCTGTGGTGGCCGGTGGCTGTGAGCCAGGCCAACTGCAGGTGCAGGCGTCACGACGGTGTTTGCCGAGGGAGGCAGCCCATGTGCCACCTGTGGTGGCCGGTGGCTGTGAGCCGGACCAACTGCATTCGTGGGAACAGACGCTGAACCAGCAAGTGGCTGAGGAACCAGTTGGACCAAGTGAGGTCGAGGACCACGTGCACAGGCATGCACCGGTGTCGGTGCAGATGCAGATGCACCAACCAGAAGAGGATGGGCCTGTCACACCACCAGTGGCAGCAGCTCCTGGAGGGACCAAGGTGCCAATATCAGACCCAGGGGCGGTCCAGCAGGCCAACAAACAGCTGGGGGCGCCAAAGAGTGAGGCATGTGTGCCTGCAGCTGCCTGCAGCCCTAGCCAGTCCCTGGTCAAGGCCTCAGGACTCAAGGAGGGCCAGGCAGGCAACCTGCCAGAGGGGTTGGCCGTGCAGGGTCCAACTGAAGGGGCAAGGCAGGTGATCCCGGGCACAAGGGTAGCAAGCCCAACCAACCAGGGCAGTGCCCATGGGGAACACAATGGACACTCACCCAAGCCAGTTGCAGCAGAGAATCCTGAGGGGTCAGAGGAGCAGGGAATCTCCGTACCCATGCTGAGGGAAAAGGTGAACTGGTACCGGCAGAAGCTCAAAGGAGTGGCCAGGCAGCTGTGGGTGGCCAGGCAGCCAATGTTGGCCTGGCAATTGAGAATGACCAGGCAGCTGAGGAGGGTGAAGCATAGCTTGGAACATGCCAATCAGAACTTACAGGCGTTGCAGCCACAAGGCGAGGAGGAAGAAGAGCAGCAGCTGCAGCACGCAGCCATGGCTGCATGGCACGTGGCACTACCCGGGGGGCACGGGGCTGAGCAGGCCAGCCATGGGGCGAAAGAAGAGGCACAGCCACTGCAACACCAGAAGTGCATGCCCAGATTGCCCAGGCAGGAGGGCTCCCGCTCAGCAGAGCCGGGTGAGCCAGTGGGTCAAGCCAGCCCTAGCCTGAGTCTCGACCCAGACGGCTGCAGCAGTTCCAGCCTGGCAATGGCAGGCAGGGCAGCTGACAGTGACCTGGAAGCAGCTAGGAGCAGCAGGTCTCCGGTGCCAGCACCCGAGGACGACAGCGGCAGCAGAAATGTGTGCCTGGTAGCAATTCATGATGTACCGCCTGCAGATGTGGATCTAGACAGGCTCTGGGAGGACCGTGCAGCAGGTGCCCGTCAGCAACCGATGGAGATCCGCAATGGCATGTGTCAGGCCATGCGGCGTAACAAAGGAGGAGTATGCATGTTCTGCGGGTTCGAGTGCGAGCACAGCGACAGGGCATGTGAGCATCTCATGGATGCCAACACCCAGAGGGGAGGAGCAAGGCAGGCAGCACTGAAGGCGGTTGAGAACCCGGGGCAGGGTCAGCCGCGGGTGCAGGAGCCACACCAGCCTCAGAAGGCTGAAGCAGGCTCCAGCAGTGAGGAGCAAGAAGAGCCCAACCCAATGGGGGGCAGGGGGGAAGCTGTTGAGCAGGAAAGCATCCGGGAGCCCATGTGGTTGGCACCCAGGTATGGACAGAGGCAGCATGCGCAGCCGCGCCAAATACCCGTTCAGGCAGCAACCGCATCCACGGGGTATGGCACGATGCGGTCCAAGGTTCCGCCCAGTATCGGCAGGTCAGTCCAAGGGCCCGAGAAGGGCAGACCCAGGCTGGGAGAGCAGAGGTACCAAGGTCAGGGTGAAAGCCTGTACAGGTATTCCGACAACCCAGCTCGGACACCTGTGACCGGTGGGCAGGCTGCAAGCCCCAGTGGATCTGGGGGCGGTGCGAGCAGGATGTCAGTGGACATGGAGGATCAGGCGGAAGCGGAAGGGCCTCAGCCGATCGGATGGGCAGGCATCTGGCAGTGGGCTGCGCGCCTGTGGCAGCAGGTGTGCTCCAGGTACTACGCCCACCTCAGCGACCAGGCCAGAGCCATCGAGGAGTTCCGGAGCCATCACCTGGCGGAATGGGCCACAAAAGCCCTCATGGGCATCCCTCACACGGGCCAAGACAGAGCAACGCTGCTGGCGGCCCTTAGCAGGGTGTCCAGGGGAACAACGGGGCCAGAGGCGGCCATGGCTGTTAAAGCCTTCGCGGACGAGTGGTGCAACGGCACGGTAGGAGATCAGGAGGAGCCCGAGCCCGAGCCAGAGGAGGAGGAGGAGCCCCAGGAGTGGGAAGGATTCAATGCGGCCAGGCTGGAGCCAGACGGCCTCAGGGAAGTCCAAAGGTGGCAGGCGCAGACAGGGACAGCCGTACCAGCCACACGCCAGGCCAGGGGGGAAAGCCTGGAGGCAAGCAGTGAGCCTAGCCTCAGGAACCAGCGGCTGGATGAAGGGCGCAGGCCCAGGCCAAGCAGCCCCGCGGCCAGCAAGCAGCCAAGGACAACCAGCCTGCGGCTAGCCAGGGCAGCAGAGCAGGGCTCGGCGCCTAGAAGGGCCAGCAGGCAGGAGTCCCATGCTATGCTGCGCATCGTGGACAACAAGGAGGGCCAGGTGGACCACATTGCGGAGCTCCTGCGGGGCCAAGCGGCCCAGGCGGGGGGCAGGGCGGAAAGGAGGAGCTACTGCCCCAGCCAAGGAAGGAGGATCTTGCAGGAAATCCAGCCAGCAGGGACCGCCGGGAGAGGCGGCCCGCAAGGGCAGGAAAGCAGGGACGATGACCTGTCAGTTTACGAAGCAAGGGAGTACACCGGCTGGACGCAGCCAAGCAGGCCCAGCAGTCACCAGCCAGGAAGGCAAGCGGAATCAGGAGGAGATAGGCACCAAGAACCTGCGACGCAGCCTTCAAGGGGCGGCAGCCGCCCCAGAAGCGTGGCAAGCGAGCGACCGTCTAGGGGCGGACAGTCCCAGGGAAGTGCAGACCGCAGAGACAGCCGGGACCAGCGCAGCCGGAACCCAACCAGGGGTGGAGGCGGAGGGTCAGGCTCTGACCCCAGCAAATCGGATTCGGAAGGATCGGAGGGACGCGGCCCGGGATCCAGCAGGGAATCCTTGAAGCAGCCAAGCTGGCAGAGCCAGGAGCCGCCCAGGGGGCAGGAGTATGGCAGAGGAACAGAGCCGCGATGGCAGAGCCAAGAGCCGTCCAGGGGGCAGGCAGACGGCAGGGAACAGCCAAGCTGGCAGAGCCAGGAGCCGCCCAGGGGGCAGGCAGATGGCAGGGAACAGACAAACTGGCAAAGCCAGGAGCCGCCCAGGGGGCAGGCAGAATACGGCAGGAGGACACAGCCAGGCGGGCCAAGCCAGAAACCGCCCAGGGGACAAGCAGAATCCGGCACAGGAACACAGCCTCGGGAGTCTGGCCCAGAGGAGAGAAAAAGCAGAGATGCGGCTGATCAGCCGCCACCCGAGAGGAGCAGAGGCTTCGCGGGCGGGGCCGGCAGACAGTCGTCAGGGAGCGGACAAGCCCAGGATGGGGCTGGCCGCAGAAACAGCCAGTACCAGCGCAGTCGCAGCCCACCAGGGGGCGACAGTGGCGGATCTGGATCAGACTCCAGTTCAGACGAGTCCGGATCAGGTGGATCTGACAGGCGCGGGCCAGGGGCCAGGCGGGAGTCAATGAAGCAAAAGAAAAAGAGGTTGGATATGGAGCATGCGGAGGTGAGCCTGCAGCTGCAGAAGCAGATGGTCCTGCAGCTGACTGGTGTGACCAGGTTCGCCACGATCCCCACCATCCAAGACAACGTGCCGGTGCTGGACATGTCCCAGCCGGGGGCGGTCGCAGCCAGGCAGTACTGCCAGGCCTGCAGCTCCTGGGGCTCGCACAACCGCCTGGCATTATCCGACGAGCCGCCAGCGCTGGCAGTGGTGGCAGGGGAGATCGCAGGGTCATGCCAGTCCCCCTCAGCCATGGCCTTGCTGGTCCGATCATTGGTCGGCATGTGGAACGACAAGCCAGCCTGCATGGAGCCGCTGGTAGTCGCCATTAGGGCGGCACCTCAGGGAGACAGGGCCTCCCGGGAGGTCGAGCGGATCAAGGAGACGTGGTCGTCCCCGGGGAACGGGCCGCCAAGCGAGGTGTCCCTGCTTACCCTGTGGATCAGGGTGGTGCAGAAGGAGGTGGGCAAGCCAACTTCAGACGAGAGGGCAGCGGTCACCGGCCTCAAGCTGGGAGTCAAAACCACCTTGGACCCGGGAGTCAAGCCGGAGGAGACTGTGGAGGCATTTGCCCACAGAGTCCTGTCCACGGCAGAGCTGCTGCAGATCTCCAGGGATGCAGCAGACCACTTTGGCAGAAAGCACTCGGTCTCGCACATGTTCTATGATGGGCTGCCAGTGGCCACCAGGGCCAAGCTGTGCGAGTTCAGGATGACTGGGCCCAACTACCTGTGCATGACCGACGAGGAGCAGATCACTGTGCTGACGCAGCAGGTGGTGCTGTGGGAGAGGTTCGCCCTGGAAATGGGAGACCTGGTGGTCGCAGATCACAGGCCGACGGCAGAAGAGGCGGAAGAGACGGAAGAGGAGGACGAGACAGATGAGGAAGAAGAGACGGCAGAGGAGGATGAGACGGAAGAGGCGGATGAGACGGGCGAGCGGAGAATGTCGGCCCTCGAGGGGCAGACAGCCAGGAAGGGCTAAGGGGGAACAGGAATCCCCTAGAACGGCAGTACGCGCAGAGCACTTGACGGAACCCACGCCATACCTGGAAGAACGAGCCGGTGCCAGCCCTAGGGGAACACCCCATGGGCGGCACGACTGGCACTAGTAGGCAGCAGGCAGTGGGCCGACGGCCAGCAGGACGTAGCCTAGTACTCAAGTAAAAACCTTTCCCGATGTACCGTAGGAGCAGGAGCAGCGAGCCAAAGGAGTACATAGTGACGACGGCTACAGCGCTGATTCAAGTAGTAGACTTGCATGACAATTTTCTTTGAAGTAGAGATTGCCGCAGGGCCAATCAGCAGGGGCAAGACTAGGATAAGACACCGCTGCTACTGCACTCATCTCCTGTGGCCTAGGGCCAGGTGTCAACGGTGCATTGGGGCGAGAGCAGCGGACGGTATGCGGTTGTCCGTGTGCCTGACTGAGGCCTTTGGATTGGAACGCTTCCAAGCGGTAGAACATTTGAATGCTGACAGTTTCTGAGGATTCTGTAGATTCTGACGGGTTCTGGATTTCTGACGGATTCTGAATTTCTAACGGTTTCTGATGGTTTTTTGAATTTACCCAAGCATGACACTGGTGACGGTACCGAATTATTTGTGCCCTGATCAGGCCAGAGAGAGATCGGGAGTAGCCCAGAGGCCTTTGTCGTGTGTGCGGAACCGTGGGAGGACCTAGGGTTAGCCACGCATTTCAGTGGATTTTCTTTGGTGAATTTCCTTTTGTGGATGTTCTGCAGCACATTTCCTGCAGTGGATTTTCTTTCGTGGATTTTCTTTCGACTAGCTGGATTGCAGTCAGATGTGTAGGAGACTTCCGTGTTAGGGAACTGACAAGTGCTGAGTGTACATATTTTCCGATTCCAGTTTCAGTACCACCCCTAGTCCGGCTCCCCACGCAAGCCCTGAGTGCTTATCGTGAGGAGCGGGGGGCGAGTAAAGAAGGGGCGGTACCCACAGCTAGGGGCGCCCGGGTAGGCCAGCCTTCCCTCTTATACGGTACGCTGTACCAAGTTACCCCTTTACAGCCCTTGTACCTCAGCAGTGTAGTACAAGAGGCACGTGTGTACAGGTGTTGAGCCTTAGTTGTGAGTAGTTTGAGCCTCTCTAAGGCAGTACTGACAGCTTACACCATTTTGGCACGGTTACTGCTTTATGGTGCGACAGCTGTCACGGTATAATGCAGTATACGTGCCAAAACCGTAGGGACCGCTGACGCGTCCCCGTAGACTCCGCAGCTTCCCTGCGGAGCCCCCTTTTTAGGGTTAGGAGCCCAGCTTCCCACTTTCGGGAAGGTCTGAGGCAGGATTTCCCGTACTAAGTAAATAGGGCTTGCCGGGACCTTTGAATCCCGGCTTGCACGCTTGACATTTACTTCGTTCCTTTGAAGTGGACAGGCCTCTAATTGTAATCAGCACCGGCTATCATCCCAAGATATACCCTGTGAATACCAATAACGCCAGTACCACGAAGGCACGAAGACGATCAAGCCTAGTTCAGCCTCAGAGCCGACATAGCAACCTAGTTATCCTCAGCTAGATGCCCAGCCCGACCTGGGTCACCGCCCGCAGTCTACGGCTACGACATCCCCCGCTTCACGCGGTAAGTGACTCAGCGACCCGACAGATCAGCTATCTGAAGGGCCAGCAGTTAAGCTTTACAAGTGACCAGCTCCGTGTCTGTCATCTAAAAGTTCCAGGCACAGCTTGACGCGCTGCGCATCCGCGGCCAGTGTGTAGTCACTGAGTCCGCCCGTAGGCGTCCGCCACTATGTGGGGAAGAAGTCCGCCACGGACCCGAAGCAAACATCTCGTAGTAAAGTAGGGGCGGTACCCACATCTAGGGGCGCCCGGGTAGGCCAGCCTTCCCTCTTATACGGTACGCTGTACCAAGTTACCCCTTTACAGCCCTTGTACCTCCGCAGTGTAGTACAAGAGGCACGTGTGTACAGGTGTTGAACCTTAGTTGTGAGTAGTTTGAGCCTCTCTAAGGCAGTACTGACAGCTTACACCATTTTGGCACGGTCACTGCTTTATGGTGCGACAACTACAAGGTCCACATTTCCCCAACTCTCCGGCAGTCAGCCTCAGCCTTTTCAGTGGCCTTTAGCTACAATTCAGCGACACTGCAGCCACCCACAAGAGGCCCTGGCACAGCCAGCCCTTTGCTTGGGCCTCCGGCCGTAGGCCAGGCTAGGTTTGGTTTGAATCAGGCCAGTGAGGGGTGGGAATAGGGCGGCCCATCAAAGGCGTCTTAAAACCCACTATAACAAACAGACGGGGTCTAAAGAAACTAGGCTAGGAAGGGTAAGTAAGAAGGTATCTAGATAGTATATTTTGTAATGAGCGGTAACTACGGTAGGCTATGAAGGGTTAGAAGGTATCTAGATATGATATATTTGGCTGCCAATTAGTGGATAGGGCGCATGGGGCCGCCGCGACGTCAGCCTTGAAAACTCGCGAATAATCTGGGCGAAATTGTACTTCCTCTTGCTTGCTAGGCTGGTCTGAATTCCTCTTGCTAGGCTCGTCTGAATTTCTCTCGTTCAGATGGTCTGATTACCTCATCGAATGTTATGCTGCCATAGGTGCCAAGCTCTGACCCTCTGCATGGCATGAGTTGCAAGCAATCAAGGAAGAGTCAAAGACCTGCGCTCTCAGAGTCTTAGCTGAGGAAGGCGAATGCTAAACTGTAGCAGGTAGAGCCTGCAGCTGCATGCCCAGAACGAAAAGCTGATGGACGAGGGCCGTGGCAAGATGATCCCCCCTCTCATTGGTGCATACCCGTAATTTCCCGACACAAAAATCATATTCTCAATTTGGAGAGAGAGACAGTATGAATTCGCCCCTCCATCATGACATTGTCATAGCCGAGGCTCGTGGTACCTGATTATGTGGCAGGGTTGAACAGATGGTGTCGCGGCACAGGGGTGCACCCTAAGGAATGGGTGCACCAAGCGAAAAGAACACAAGACATTAACGAGTTAAATCAAAAACCTGAGCTGGGGCATTGTGAGTTCTCATACTGTTAACAGGTGTGAACATAAATGCTGTGACTATCATCCAGAGGTAGAAGAGCCATTGCATTATGGTGGGTTGCATTCTGTGGAGATGCTGCGTTCTGCGAGTAATAGCAGGGCCAGGACAACGCACCAATTTACAGGAATCAATCCTTACAGCTAGTTTGCGCAACCTGTCAACCCTCAATTGGTCAGCCTTGATCTTATCATCAGCAATCCGTTCTGCTCTACGCAACCTCCTGACTCGCTTGGCCCAGAACTCAATAAGAATAGCAATACGCTTGGCACGCAGCAGAGCAAGTTCCCTAGCTCTAGCACGACGCAACATGGGTTTGTTACCCAAACTCTGCAGAGGAACAACATAAGCAGAGCCCCTGAGGGGTTGCGCAGGTCGGAAATTAGGATAACGTCTTCTGATGAGGACCTCTAAACTGAACTTCCTAGCCTGCGCAACGCTTCAGGACCTAGAAGAACCAAGAATCTCGTTCACAGGCACCTCTGCGACATCAGCAGCATAAACAGCTATATCTGCTAAGACATCTGTCTTGTCGCTGCGCTTGTGAAACGGGGCAGTGGCACCGAACAACTTCCACCACTTCCGTACCTTCTCGTTGTCTTTAGCGCGGTCGAGGATCGTAAGCTGCGCCATCATGGTAGGGGTGATGCTGCTCGCAATCTCCTTTTGGTAAGCCGCCGTGCCTCGTCCTTCGTACCGGTAGGCACCTTCTGTAGACGTGGTTGGTACGTACGACCTTGCTGCGCTGCGCAGCTGTCTTGCGGAACCGCCACCGCTGGATGGAGCGGCGGCAAGCTCTGAGGTTCCTGCCGCTAGATCATCATGGTCCATGCGGTCAAGTCCGGACTCGCCCGCCGCTTCAGGAATATGACGCAGCTGGTTGTGCTGATCCAAGTCGAGGTTCAGCGCTGCTTCCCTTGCCTGTTGCTTCCTCTGCTGTTAGCGCGCCTTGCGCTGCTCCCGCTCCTCTTCGCTGAGCGGTGGCTTGGGCGCCCTCTCCAGAGGAGGTGCCTCGTCGCCACCGGACGTCCGGGCCCCATGCCTGCCCTGGGGCATATGCATCGGCCCTTCAGTCTGGCTCCTTCCGCCAGCCAGGTTTTCACCACTGCCAGGGTTGGAGCCGGAGGCGCCGCCAGTTGCCTTGCGCTTATTCAAAAGCGCGGCTTGGCGACGCCTGTCTTCTGTTCGGGCGATGGCTGCTGCTCGCTCCCGGAGAAAGATCCGCGCTGCAGCGTTGATCATTTTGTAGCCATCGCTGATGGCCGCCCTGTCACTGACCCGCTGAGCATGGTCGCGATCAGCCTTGCTGAGATTGGGCTGTCTGGGCATCTGAAGGTGTGATAAGTAATTAAGAATTAGTCATCACATCATGGGATAATGAACATCACTTCATGACAACCTTTCCTCCCCCACTAACTGTCACTGCTGAAAGGAGTGACAGTTAGTGAAGGTAAGATGAGTGCTGGACAATTGTCCCCTTTTTAAAAAAAATGTTAGGACAATTGAGTTGGGATTGGTCTATTTGAGGGACCAGCACCAAACACCCAGGGAGACCTGATGAATTTTACTGGCACATCAAATGTGCCATCAGGTTGCTGCACATCAGCAGGTCTTTCTTTGTACACATGTAAGTCACAGTTTTTCAATAGAATTTCATCATCATCAGATAAAGGTTCTACTGTTGGGCGGTATTGCCATTTAAGGCTTGCCTCAGTTTCCCAAGCAATATCAAATGCTCTAGGCAAAGGGAATTCAAATTCAGACATAGCAATGTATTTGTACCAATCAAACAGTAGCTGGTGACTGATGATGTCTAATTTTGCACTCTCGCAGGTCAACCTTAATTCAGAGACTCTGTCCACCGTGAGGTCTTCAGACGCATCCGAATTCTGGTCAAGTTCATCTCTAGCATCTTTTAGCTGCGTGATACTGGTCAGCAGTCTATCATCCTGCAACCTGATGACCTCTTTGATTACATCAAAGCGGTACTGCGCTAAGGATTTGCTAACAGGTTTATCTGCTGCTATCCATGCAGACGGGTACAGTGCACTAGCATCCTCAACACTAAGTTCAGTGTCACCCATGCCAGGAATTCTGAACATGCAAGCGACAGCTGAACTACCAATATATTCCAGGCGGTAAGCCCTTCCAGACATTAATTGTGCAGCATGTCTAAATCTACGAGAGTCAAGATTTACACCAGAAGTTATTCTTGCATGAGAAGGACTTCTCATGGCAAAATAACTGCTGCTGTCAAGCAAGTAACTACACCGTAATAGACGGACTGATCGATGTTAGTTGATCGCAGTAGTACTCACTTGTAGTACTTGGGAACTGCGCAGGCATCAATTGAAAGACACTAGTTAATTATCAGTTCAATTACCTAGGGCGCTGCAGGTGCATGCTCAGGGCCAAACACGATGTCTCCCGTATGGTGCGTCTTGATCAAGGTTTGCCATGATGTCCGTGAACCAGACAGATGGGTATCGCCCATAGTAGCCATGCGGCTTGTCAAAGACATGACCATGCTGCGCCATCCAGGCCAGATAATCATTATGCCAGGTGTCATCCCAGTGCGGCTGTGGTAGTGCAGTCATTTGCATGCACCAGTCGTAAAGGGTGATGCGCTGCTGTAGGTAAAGCAGCCACTGCCCACGCATGTGATTGCCATAATGCGTCAGAATTTTGCGACCCTTAGCAATTAGGTGCATCCTTGCTGTAGCGACACCTTCAGGCATGGTGCCTAGCTGAGGAATTATGCCAATTCCTTGCAGGTACGGGGTTAAGATGCCGTAATGGAATTGTCCATACCAGCTCTCATTGTAAACGTCAAGGAAGTCAGCACCAATAGCGTACATGATGCTCTGATTCAAAGACGCAGCTCTGATGAACCCCAACTGATGCGTGATGACTTCCAGCCGTTCTACAATGACTCTGGCTGCCTGCTGTGCTTTATCAGCATAAAGCGTGACCATGTAGCCTTGCTGGTCATCCTCAAACTCAGTGAAAAACGATAATGGAGGCAATAGTTCCATTTCGTTTGCCATTTCAATAGGGTAGTCATTATACAAGGGAATACCCCTTTGCGGCGCATATCTATGTAGCCTTCCTTGGAAATGTATGCCACTTCCAAAATGCCAGGAGTCAGCCTCCTCCCCAAGCCAAGACCGATGCGTGGGTTGCTCAAAATTGATCAACCCAGACCTCATATCCATCTGCGCAGGATGACAGGCACCGGAGGCGCTCAGCATCATACAAATGATCGCTATACAAATACTAACAGAGTCCACTACACCGTAATCAGGGGGTAGTGCAGTTTGAAGACTGGTACTCACTTGAGGGAGTAGATCTGCAGCAATGAGAAGGAGTGCAACAGATTGAGTGATGTGAAGATACGCAGTAGGGTCAGGTTATCACAATCAGCAGCACATTCCCCCCCCAACTCAAGACGACGCAGTCATGCAGAGTTGATAGGTGCTGTGCATAGTCTAGTTATCAGATCGAACAGTAGATACAGGCAACTCAAGGACATCTGACGACCAGTTTGGTCTGAAGGTGAGGATACCTCTGGCAACATCATGAATCGCTCTGAAATGTATGCTATCAGGGTTCCCGAATAGTGAAGTGAACGAATGCGACGGAGCCCATGCAATGACAAGAAAACAATGCTCACTGGTAAGCTCCGTCGCCCCTGCCCCGTAAGAAATCGTGATAATAGGCGTAATGCCCCTGATCGTGTCAACACCACCACTAGTGGCTAGTTTCATGGGGTACGGAAGAACAGGTATGCCTAGGCGATGCGCCTCTCTATCAGTGATCAAATGGCAGTTCGACCCGAAGTCTAACATGGCCCTAGCAGGCAATTGTTTCTGGCCGCCATCATAGATCAACCCAACCTGCTCACCTGGAGACTCTTCTGGATTTGCAAAATAAAATAATGAACCTGAAAGAGAACGGAAATAGGCACCGATGTCCGCAGCGTTAGCAATGAGTGCACTCATACGCACAGGGTCAGGTTCAGGCAGATTACTCACCAGAAATGACTCAGGTTGGTTCAGATGCAGCAGGTACACGAGAAGGAACAGATCGATCGAATAGCAATTGTTGTGAATCATCAGAAGATAATATAGTAGGTTCAATCACCGCCTGCCGTCGGTTCGTCGGAACCCTAACCTCAGACCATCGAGATCCTGGACCATGCGTAAGCAATGTGGTCGGAACTTCAGTCTGAAAACGTGATGCAGAAGCTGCACCTCTGTCCACAAATGGATCTCCTGAAACTATGCGGGATCTGCGCGAGTCAGCCTTAGCTGCTGAAAATGCAACCAGCGTATCTAATGTGGGAACCGGGGCAGGGACTCTGGATTTCCCCTGGAACCCGTCTGGAAATTTTTAGACCCCTTTTTAGCAAAGTCATCTCGAAAACTCCCTAATATTGCAGCCATTGCTGTCAGGTGATGGGTGCCAGGTACTCCATGTCAGTTGTAATTGGAGCCAAAGCAACCCTGTGCTTCAACCCCTGGGCTTTGATCAGGGTCACCCGGCTCATCCCAACCATCATTGTATTGCGCTAGCTGCGCACTGTGCACTTCCTCACCGCGGTACTCTGTTGCATGCGCATGAAGCCCTGGGCTTCTGTAGGCAGCATCATTTCTGTGCTCGTAGTCCTCACCTTGGTCCCGCTGATAGAACCTAACACCACTCTGCTCCTCTTCCACTGCACACGCGGCATAGTGATTGTCCAGATTGAACTTCTCCTCAGCCTCTGGCTTGTAATCTGGCCCCAAAGACACATAAGGCACAGCCCTCTGCAGTTCACCTGGATCCACCTGCGCCCTCGTCACTGCATCAGTTGACATAGGCGCGCCGTCCGCTGCAGATTTGGCTGCAGCGGACTTTGGTCCTTTCTCTGCAGCCTCCATTGCCCTACCTCTGGCCGCAGAAGCCAGAAAAGCAGGTAACTGGTCACACTTATCCAGGTAGTGATCACCGTGGCAGATCTGACAGTTTTTAACTGCCATAAGTCTGTTGGAAGGGTAACCCGATCCTGTTGGTCTCTGCACATTGCTGTACCCACCTCCTCCTCTTCCAGCCTGGAAAGGCCTGGATGATCCGGCGCTCGGGCCGCGATGCGGGTGCATAGTGCTAGGGTATCCCCCTGCACTTGATCTCACCTCAGTGGAGTGACTCCGAGGTGTAGCATGCTGACCAGAATTCTGGCCTCTTCTTCCAGCATCTTTGCTCCCCTCTGCAGCCAGATCCTCATACCTGATACCTTTCCTGACCTGTGTCCTTACACGGTACTCATAGGCATTCTGCATGGCCTCAGTGATCACACTTGCCTGGACTCTGAAGTTGTCGTCTTCAACACCCAAACCCTGAAGCTCTCTCTCACACACCTCCTGGAGGTACACTGGTACACCACGCATGATCACATCAATGATAGATGTCCTCTCAATCGTTCCATTGTAAGCGATTTTGTTAGACCCCTGAAACGCTGAGTAAACTGACAGACACCTGATCCCAAACTGCCTGGGGTTTTCGCTGACGAGTACCGTCCTGTCAAGCTGATTCTGCTTACCCATGATGCAGCCCTGGGTCCAAATGGCCAATTCAGCTGATGTTGCAACGTTGAGGTAGCGCTTGGCTACCATCAGCAGAGCTTCAATAAAGCTGTAGGGCTCGTCCTGCAATGGATAAGGCTCGTACTCTCGTACCCCAGCCTCCTCGACCCCCATCAGGATCATCTTATTCCTCCTCTTGTTCCCCATGATGGTCTGAGTGCCATCCTGCAGGAAGTCATTCCTAGTACTGCCATCCCTTCCCTCAATGGCTCTCACCATGGGCGGCATTGCACTCGGGCACAGATATTCTAGCTCAGCAAAGTGCTTCTTGAGGAAAGCAACCCCTGCTGGCAGAATCGTGCTCATAATAATGCTCACCTGAGCAGACACCGTGTCGTGCAACCTGTGCTCATTATTCCCCCAGAACAACCTGAGTGATCGTTCCCATATCATGTGAGAGATAATGCTCTCAGTCGCTGAGAACTCAACAACCCTAGACGAGTCAATCACAGTCTTCCCATCTAGTTTGACATCAGTCAGCCAATTTACTGGACCCGGTGTGGCACTCTCTGAATCAGGGCGTCCACCAGGATCACCTCCTGCAGGAGCATGGCTCCTGGCAGGGTCTCCTGACTCGAACAACACACCATGTCTTGACACCCATCTGTGACCTGGAGGCTGACCCCCACCAGCAGGTGGTCCACCATTAGGTGGTTGGTTACCTCTTGCTGGCCCTTGACTATAGCCAGTTCCCGTCCCACCTCCGTGGAACTCACCTCGGTCTTGATGTCCATACCGCAGGTTCTGATTCATGCCCTGCCCTTGCGACTAACCTTGATGTTGATCATGCCCTTGACCTTGACCAGACTGCTGGTGCTGTCTCTGGCCTTGACTGGAATCCCTCACACCTTGTGGAAACGCATGATGCATTCCTCCTGAATACGCAGACTGGAACCCATTCCATGTGGGCTCACTGGGTACCTGTTGAGCAGGCCTGAACATACTCTGATCCTCATGGGACGGCTCTTGATGGCTGCGTTCCTGGGACGGTGCAGCTGCCGTACCTCTGGTGCCTGCCCGCAAGGGCTCAATGGTCATTGCATCGGTTCTAGCTGCATCCTCACCTTGCTGTCGGCGATCATATTCCAGTAGCAGTCTCTGGGCAAGCGCCGCCCTCTCGCGGACTGCCCTAACCCTGGAGCTATCCAGACCAGAACCAACTAAGCCCTGAGTGACAGGAGTATTCCAATTGGAATGCTCAGTGCCCACGGCCGTATGAAACGACTGTGATGCAGCAGGTCCCGTGAAGCGGTTACCTTGTGCTTGGGGTTCTCCAGCGGTGACATCATCCCCGGTACTTCCCCCAGATCCTTCACCTTCAGGCTCTTCAGACACGGACGCCAAACCTTGCATCCGTGGCACAGAATCTTCATATCGTCCAGACTGTGGGTAGACTGGTACGTTGTGCGTCTGTCCAGCCGACCTTGCAGGGACTTGCGGCGGTGGCGGCGGCGGTGGCGGCGGCGGCGGATATGATGATCCAGATTCCACACCATGGCCTTCTTTCCTTAAAGATGCACCCTGAACAGGCGCAACATTGGAGGGAGGGACAGAGGCGGCAGCAGCAGCAACAGGCACGAACGCTGGGATGTCTGCAACAGGCACATGTACTGGTGCATTCTGCGTCATGGGCTCATGCACCGCAAAAGGCATTGACACGTGCACAGCAGGAGACTGTTCAGGTGCTCTCTGTGGCGCGGCCACTGACGTAGCGGACCCTGACTGAGACCATTCATCAACCTCAGTTAGAACAATCTGTTCTGCAAGTCGGGTAACCTGCGTCATCTTAGACGGCGTCCCGAAGACGCGTATCTTGTATGTTGATTACTGAAGTGATCAAACACAGGGTTGTTGACTGGCCACATTACTTTCTCTGCAGTTGCGTCGTTCGTGAAAGCCATTTCCACTTTCTTGGCGACTCGATCAATCCCTGATTGATAATAGCCTTTCGTTCATCCTCCAGCTTGGTGATCTTGGCAAACTCTGCCTTGTACTGCTCTGGGGGAAGGTTATACGAAATAGCATTCATCGCAAGCTTCACTGCGGCATGCTTGTCCGCTAGCTTGTCCAGCAACACCCTTTCTTTGTCTCCAGCCTTGGCATACATCAGATCCCATGCACTACTTGTAATGGTCATGTAACCAGTACCCCAGAATTACCAGTCGCTGACGCGACCTGCCTTACGTTATCGGCGCTTACGCTCCATACGGAAGTTGCAGGGTCGCCTGGCAAGCCCAGACCAGAACCCTCACGGGTTAAACCCTGCACCTCCCATATAAGCGAGCTCTGCTAGGCATCGGGAAGTCTCAGACGAGATCAATCCATCAGGCTCAATACCTGACTGTCCCACTATCAAATCTCTAGTCTCCAGCAGTCTCCCCTCGTGAGCACCTAGTCCCCCCTCAGTCAACTCTCCGACTACTCGTCTACCCTCAACACCGTCCCGGACTCCCCTTCACGTTCCTCTACTAGTGAGTCCCTGTCTAGATATAAGAGTCCTGCCCCCTAGGGCACCTAGGACCTCTTCAGTGGTTCCAGAGCCTTATCGGTTCGATCCTGTCGCAGTTTCATTGACAGAACCCTGCCGTCGGCTCGAAAGAGTTTTGAGACACGCGCGCTGGGCAGTCGCGTCCCTTAGACCTGTCAGGGTTAAAACTATTCGAATTCCAGTACCGACCCCAGTCCAGTGTCCGGATCAGGGCCAACCCCAGAGCAACTCGACAGTATCTACTATTGGTCTGACAAGCTCGGCGGAGCCGACGGATTTCCAGCCCTTGTCCCGAGTCCCAGGCACGCACTTGTTGCGTTGACTGAGTCTAGTAAGTGTCGTAACTTGAGTTGTTCGACTCCGACGGTTTGAATTCCGTACACTCCAGTCCAGACCAGTCATAAGCTTCCTGATTGCTGAACTTTCACAGTAATTCACAATCTAATGGTCGCTAAACGAAACAAATCCAAACGCGCAGTGAACAACCTTCAAGTCGACAACCCAGCTCCTGCCCAGCTTCCCGCCATTGTCGTTCCCGACATGGTCGCTGCAGCACCAGCACCAGCACCAGCACCAGCACCAGTACCAGCACCAGTACCAGCACCAGTACCAGCACCAGCACAAGCCCCTGTCCCAATTGCGGTAGCTGCACCGAGACCAGCTCTCCAGCCCATCGCTGTGGCTTCCGTGGCACCTGCAACATACGCAGCGGTGGCCAACCCTCGAGTCTTGATCACACCTTGCGTCGCTGGCTGCAGCACGGACCCTCTACCGGCCCAGCATACCTCGTCCTACATGCAGGACGATATGTTCGAGCAATTCAAGAAACAACTCAAGCAAGGTGAATTGCAACTCTTGCAGTCACTCTTAACCAGACTAGATTCAACTGCTGTCCCAGCCCAGCCTGTTGTTACTCCTACCGTTCGTCTTGTCGGGAATCCTGTTACCAGTGTACCCACCCAAGTTCAAATCCCAGTACCTGTCAGACGCGAGACTGACTATCGTCGTCGTCCCCCAGCCTTGCCTGCACCAGGCCGGATGAACAAGCCGTTCTTCCAACAGTGCAAGAACAAGCCGAGATTAATCGCGATGAGCTTCGAGGAGCTCAGGCGCTGGCTGCTCGAGAACGGTCACCGCTACCCCGAGGACATGTCTGTCTTTATCGACGATCCCGAGGTCAAGGAGTTCTTAATGAACTACATCGAGTCCCACATGCTGTTCGAGCAAAACGAGTTCATCCTGGCCCTCACAAACTTCGTGTCCGGCGAGGTACGTTCAGCAGTTGACATTGCCCGCGAACAACTAGTCGGTCGTATGATCACCCAGGGTTCCCAGTCAGCCTCCCAGTACTCCCAGCAATTCCTGAACGTGACCAGACTCTTGCCCGACGAATCTCAAGCAACCTTGTGCGTCCATTACCTATCAGGCATGGATCCATCCCTGAAACAACGCTGCATTCTAGACAAGGATGGAAATACCTGGCAATCCCTGCCAAACCTCATGAAATTCGCATATGTCGAGGACCTGCGAATGACCAGTGCACGTGCCTGTTTCGTACCAGTATCAAGATCCAGTTACACCCCAGTGACCAGACCCAGCTACCGCACAGATACCAGACCAGTGCACAAACCCGAGTACCCTGCCAAAACACAGGACTTCCAGCAGCCGCGACGCGCTCGGCTGGCACACACCGAGTCCGTTCCGAAGAGGAAGATCGAGCCCAGCGCCCAGACCAGCTCCGGGAAAGAGGCCAAAAACTTCAAGACCCCATTCGAGTCCTGCCCGTACTACAAGTACGTGGGTGCACTGAGCATCGCTGCGAAGCAATCATTGAACGAGTATAACCTGTGCTGGTACTGCCGGGCAGGTTGCCACCAAGCCAAGAACTGCCCTGAGAAGAAGGAAAACAAGCCTCCTTCCCAGTAGGAATTTTTGCAGGAGGTATTCCCGGGTCCCCCTCCTGTCTCTAGATGTCATGTGTGCACTGCAGTTGAGAATCACGTGTCTGACTTGATGAACTCTAGCTTCCTGACGTACGACCGAGTGATTTGTAACGAACATTTGAATTGTACCTGCACGCTTCCAGTCATTCACTCCAACTCTCCAGACAAACACCAGATTTACGTTGCAAAAACCAGAAGCCAAGCCAGGCTTTATTTGAACAACAGACCCAACACCAGTTCATGTCTTCTAGTTTCCTCCAGACAAGCAGCAGGATTACAACCGCTACTCCAACACTCTTTCCTAGTCAAGAAATACGAATCCAGTTCAGCGCTTGGTACCGCTATGAATAAGGGTATGAAACCATCCCCAGTACTTGCCTTTGTAATCCCAGCTGATACAAGAGAAACAGCCCAGTGTCGAGTTCTAGCCAAAATACAAGTTGATGATCGAGTCCAGATATTGCATACCAGCCAAGACAAGGATGTAAAACAAGATGGAAATCACCAAGATGGTGATGACCAGCCCCTAGCAGCAACCTACCACGGCCAAGCACATGGCAAAAACCTCAAGTGTCTATTTGATTCGGGGGCATCCTCATGTTTCATGGGAGCCAAACTTGCCAAGAAACTCGGACTCCAGATTCGTTCAAGTAAATATCGAGCAGTGGCCACTGCGGCTGGTCGAGACTGTACTGTCCTAGGTTCTGCGAGTCTCACTGTTACGTTCGGCCGGACTGACTTTGAAGCTACAGTTCACATCCTCCCAGCGTTTCTCGATACCATTGATTTAATCATTGGCGAAGACTTCATGAAAACACACTCTTGTAATTTGCAGTACAGCCCAGACCAGTCTAGTCTCATGACCATCACTGACGGGGTCGTTCATGAGGTCTTGAATTCGTGTGTTTTACGTGGCACAGGTGCAGTACAGGTTGCTCATGCTGTGAAGACCACTTCTAGCCCAGCCGATCCGACCCATGACAATAACGCTGGACAGTGTGACGCTGAAGACGAATCCCGACCATGCCGTACACATACGAAGACCGATCAAATCCCAGCTGGCCTTGCAGCCAAATTACTCAAGTCTGGTCGCCACCGAGCATTCTTAGCTGTATTGACACCACAGGCTAGCGAACCAGACGAGGAGTTACAACCAGTACCAAATCCAGAAGGAGAACTAGACCATAAAACCAGTCGAGAAAAACTAGCAAACATGAACCATGTGCACCCAGACCAGCGTACAGCGATTACTTCACTGATCGACGAGTACGATGACATTTTTTCAGAAACCCCTCGAGCTGGCGGAGCGAAAGTCCCACCTCTAGAGCACACGATCGATCTGGTCGCTGGCGCTAAACCACCTTTTCGCAGGAACTTTCGTCTCTCTCCAGCCGAGTCTGAAGAACTCAAGAAACAGGTTGCCGAGCTACTTGACAAAGGAATCATCACCCCTGTCAACAGTCCTTATGGAGCCCCAGTCTTGTTCATCAAGAAACCAAATGGAGGACTTAGGTTCTGCCTTGATTACCGAGCCTTGAACGAACTAACTGTCAAACTACGCTACCCACTACCAAGGATCGATGATCTTCTAGATGCAGCTCGCGGAGCTTCATGTTTCTCTTGTCTAGACATGGCAGGTGGCTTTCACCAACTGCTTATTTCCGAGGAAGACCAGCCCAAGACAGCTTTTGCTACACCCTTCGGCCATTATGCATGGCGTTGCCTGCCAATGGGTCTTTCGAACGCGCCCAGTCAATACCAGAGCACTGTCAATAAAATCTTTGCTGATCTAGCATTCGTCCTCATTTACATTGATGACATCATGATCCTGTCCCAGACACCAGAACAGCACCTCCAGCATTTAAGACAAGTGTTTGACAAAATACGAGAATCAGGACTGCAGGTCAAATTTTCCAAGTGCAAATTTCTGCAGGCTCAAGTCAAGTACCTAGGGCACATTCTTTCGAAAGAAGGTGTGGCTGCTGACCCAGACAAAATTCGAGCGCTTACCGAGTGGGAATTCCCGACCAGTGCAACAGGTGTCTTGCAATTTCTAGGCCTAGCAAATTACTTTCGCAAATTCATTCCGAACCTCTCCAGGCTGGCAGCACCCTTGTACCATTTGACCAAGAAAACCGTCCAGTTCTCAGGAGGAGCTGACGCTCTGTTGGCTTTTCAAGCTATCAAGGAAGCGTTAGCTTCGCCTCCAGTTCTTGCATACCCAGATCCAAACCAATCGTACGAACTCGTTTCAGATGCCTCCATCACTGGATGTGGTGCAGTGCTTACGCAACAAGGTCGACCTGTCGCGTACTTCTCTGCCAAGTTCTCACCTGCCGAGCGCAATTACACTACTGGCGAACAAGAACTCCTTGGAATTATCAAAGCTCTCAAGGAGTGGCGATGCTATCTAGAAGGCAGCAATGGCCTAAACATTGTGACTGATCACAACCCCCTGACATTTTTCTCCAAGCAGCCCACCCTGTCACGTAGGCAAGCAAGATGGAGCGAGTTCCTATCTCGATTCGAGTTCACTGTGAAGTACCGACCAGGTGCTACCAACCCAGCTGATTCCCTTTCCAGGTTGCCACACCAAGGACCTGCCCATGCTGCAATGCTATTTGCAATCACAGTTAACGAGTCATGCCCAGATTTCATGCAAAGAATCAAGAACGAGTCTAGCATTGATCCAGAATTCAAACTTTCCAGTAAAACTCGAGAATGGTCCTTTAGCAATGGCTACTGGTCTCATGCAGGCCTAGTCATTATCCCAGTAGCACTTCGACAAGAAGTCATTCGAGATCACCATGATTCACCCCTTGCAGGACATTTCAATTGGAAGACAACACTGGACCACATCAAACGCCAATTTTGGTGGCCCTCAATCCAGGCAGATGTACAAAAGTACGTCTCATCATGTGCCTCATGCCAGAGGAACAAGTCTGCAAACAAGAGGCCCTTTGGTCTAAACCAGCCACTAGAAATCCCTGATTCCAGATGGCACACTGTCACCATGGACTTTGTGTTTGACTTGCCCCAGTCAGCCAGTGGTCATGATGGCATCATGGTCATTGTGGACAAGCTTACAAAGTTTGTTTGTCTAGCCCCAGTCAGGAAATCTAGCACATCTGAAGATGTTGCTCGAGTTTTCATCTCACATGTATTCCAGCATCACGGTTTTCCTAGAAACATCATTTCTGACAGAGATGTTCGATTCACTTCGTCATTCTGGAAGACCATGTGTCACCGCCTTGGTGTACAGCCCAGATTTTCAACTGCTTTCCACCCCCAAACAGATGGTCAAACAGAGCGAATGAATCGAGTCGTCGAAGAAGTGCTTAGGCATTTCATTGATGGAAACCATGTCACTTGGGAAGAACTCCTACCAGTTGTTGCTATGTCCATTAACAATGCCAAGACCAGTACGACCAGGCACACCCCGTTCTACCTGAACTGTGGACGCAACCCGTATACCCCTTTGTCAATCGACATTCCAGACAAGCAAATTCCAGCTCTTGATTCAGTCTTCAGTGACCTGGATGACACTCTAGTTCAAGTTCAGAAACTATTACGAGCTGCGCAGGATCGCCAGTCGTCGTACGCTGACACGCGCTTCCGAGCACCTCACACTTTTCAAGCAGGTGACCAAGTTCTCCTGTCAACAAGAAACTTCAAGTTCCAGACCGGAGTTAAGAAACTTCATCCCAAGTATATCGGCCCAGTGACAATCCTGAGTTTAACTTCTGGTGGCAATGCTGCTAGGTTGCAACTACCCGAGAATTACACTCGAGTTCACCCAGTCTTCCACGTGTCACTCTTACGACAGTTCAAGCCCAGTACCAGTTCAAACCCAGTACCTGTCGAGCCTCAAGTCGTGGATGGTTTACCATTATACCAGGTCGAGTCGCTCTTGTCACATCGCATTCGACGAGTCGGCAAAAAGCGAGTCAAGCAGGTCCTAATCAAATGGCTTGGTTACGATGACACTCACAATTCATGGGAGCCACTCAAGAACCTGACTCCTGAATTACTCCTTGACGCTCAAAACCTTTTTGAGTAACCAGCACTTGTCTAGTATTCAAGGTCCATACCCCTAGTCCCAGATCGAGACCTAACTCTAAACCAGACCAGTCAGATTTTTTTTTCTTTCTTTCTGAACCTTGTCTTGAATTCCTTTGAGAACCGATACTGCCCAGCCTGGCAAGCTGCTCAGATTTCACTTCTCGTTATAATTCAACCTAGATCCAGACTTGAGTTAATTTTTCCAGCGGACAATCAAGTACTCTAGCAGTTCCAAGATAACTTGCTCCAGATTTCATGTTTGCATTTAATTGATTAAATACTGCAACAATCCGAGTTCCAGTTCACTAACATTTACCTTCCACCGCGCTCGGCACGCAGCCTAGGGGGGAGGTATGTAATGGTCATGTAACCAGTACCCCAGAATTACCAGTCGCTGACGCGACCTGCCTTACGTTATCGGCGCTTACGCTCCATACGGAAGTTGCAGGGTCGCCTGGCAAGCCCAGACCAGAACCCTCACGGGTTAAACCCTGCACCTCCCATATAAGCGAGCTCTGCTAGGCATCGGGAAGTCTCAGACGAGATCAATCCATCAGGCTCAATACCTGACTGTCCCACTATCAAATCTCTAGTCTCCAGCAGTCTCCCCTCGTGAGCACCTAGTCCCCCCTCAGTCAACTCTCCGACTACTCGTCTACCCTCAACACCGTCCCGGACTCCCCTTCACGTTCCTCTACTAGTGAGTCCCTGTCTAGATATAAGAGTCCTGCCCCCTAGGGCACCTAGGACCTCTTCACTACTGGCTTTCACTGGCAGAACTGCAGAGCCAGAAGATGCACCTTGATCAGCTTCTGAAGAAGCCTTGGCTGCTATCGCTGCTCTGGTCCGGGTAGCGATGCTATCCTTATCCGCCTCTTTAGCAACCTGGGGATCTTTATCAGCCATTTGGCTCCCCCCCTTCACCTTTTTATCGCTCTTGACACGAACGATTTCCGCTACAGTCGATTAGAGGTGCGACTAATCGGACTTTTTCTTTCTTAAACAAGTACTAATAAACTCTTACAGAGGTTATAGTAAGAGCTTCTCGATCCACTGCTGTAACTCAGTGAAATCAGCTCGATAACAGGTGATAGCTCTTGCTACTTCACCTGGACTTCTTCGATACTGTTGACAAGATCTCGTAAAGCCTCGACACTTGAGGTACTTATAGGTTTCTTGGGACGATCTTGGGCGATTGTGGCCGTTGATCTGCTGTGGTGAGTCGCTTGCTTGGCGACTTCTGGTGACTGAAGATATCTCTGATGAATCAGATGGTCGACTTGGAGCCAAAGGAAAGATTGGAGATTGGAGATGTGATGGTGGGTTGGTGGTAATATCCAGCTGTAAGGCTGGAGATATGCCTTGTTAAGAGGCAGGAATAACTCTAATTGCTGCAGATAGTCGACTGTTGGCCTAAATGCTCTGCCAGCTTCGTATCAGGAGACTTGTTGATGCTTATAGAGTCGCTGTTGGCCTAATTGCTCTGCCAGTTTCCCCTTGGTAAGACTTGGATTGACGATTAACTTGCAGATCGATAATCAGGAACAATAGCTAGAAACGTTAAGAGTCTATTGTAGGCCGTGAAATCAAGTAAGAAAGAAAAAGTAAAGGACCCAGTTCGGGATCCTCTAAGACGGCAAACACACTTGTTCAGGTTCACACATAACTTCCAACCGAAAAAGCAGTTGGCGCAGTCAAACGCACGGTGCAGTCATACGTCGTGACAATGGAAGCAAAGGCATGTGTCAAGGGCTTAGTTTGAGACAGAGGCCAACTAAAAAAGAGCAGTCGTACTGGAAATTCACATCAAAAATATCTAAGAATTCTTGTCCAAGGACGCATGACAATTCAACAACTTCGCATTACGTACCTTGATTCGCAACGTCCAAGCCATTTCCTGAAGCCACTTATACTTCTGCCAAACCAAGGCGTCCACGTGCTACCAGGGTGCTACGTCTGCAGATCCAGATCCCGAGCGTGCCACCTCGACTTATTCAAATGCTTCCTTGAACACATAATCAAACAAATAATAAACAAATAGATACGACGTAACCAGTACAATATGACTGACGTTGTTTCCCAGCACTTCGCGTCTGCCATCCAGACGGACAACAGCCCGGGGCTTCAAAAAATAGCCAAGCAGCTTTGGTCCCACGTATCACAACATAACTCAGCGAGAGCTCAAATTACTTCTAGATGTACACGCGCTGTGTTGGCCCCTGAAAACGCCCTGAATGTCGCGAGAGTGGGAAACTTTTTGGGACAGCTGGCATTTACGTGCGGCAAAGGATCAGACAGCGACAGCCCAATGTTCCAAGTGATCGAGGACATTCTTTGGGAGCTCGCAGACTGCTGTGACAACCGCTCAGCATTCGTCCGCACTCGGGCTTGCCAGTTCATGCATGCCATCATGCAGCGGGTGCCTCAGCCTGTCAACAGCGATCTGCTAGAGAGGCTCCAGCAGGTGCTGACTCAGCGGCTCAATGACAAGGATGCCAAAACACGCCGCATGGCTGTCATGGCGTTGAGCAGCCTAGTTGCAATGCTTGAGGTGAGTCTACCATGTCGGACTGTCGCCTTCAAAATTCCAAACTGAAGCAATCATTGAATGTGTGCATGAGACAAATTATTTCTCCTTTCCTAGGAATTCAAAAGATTGACTATTTCATGGATTGTTTTGCTTCAAACTCTGGATGCTCTAGCCCATAATTTATAAATCGTGAGACCGACGTTGATGTGCGCATTGTGCGTGTGCAGGAGGAGGATGTGTCCATAGCCTCTGGCGAGCTCATTGATGCACTCAATTGCGAAAGGACACAGGTTTGTTGGTACGCAGGATCCACCTCATGGCCTTGACCAGGTCCTTGCCTGAGAGTTAGCTCTGGCTTGTTGTAACTATCGCACAGCCTGAACCTGGTTCTTGCCATCACGTTAACATGGGTACCAGTATGCTGGAACTATCGCATGGCCTTGACATGGAATCCTTGACCAGAAATCCTGGACATGGAAGCCATACTTCAGATTTCCCAGATTTCTATTTTTTCTCTCCACGGCGCGCCACAAGGCTGTGCACATGGGGCCTGAGTCCATAAAAGGCATGCTAGCATGCACATTTGCGTATATGGCTTCAACAAGCGTCTCGTCGGCTGATCGACCACTGGGGCGAATTGCAGCGGACATGTGTCTCCCATGATGAACCCATGATACCGTGATGAGCTGCACAGAAGCCGTGATTCCGCGAGCTTTCAACCACACCCTCTCACCCCAGCCCTGCCGACGGCTACTGCCTGCAGGCGGTGCGGGTCTCGATCATTGCGTCCCTGCCGGTCTCCGACGTCACCTTGGAGACGCTTCTAGGGCGGACGCTCGACATGTCGCATGAGGTAACATCTCCCCGACTGACGTATTCTCTCTCGATGACCAGAGTGTGAGGTTCTTGCCAGGTGTTTTTACTCCGGTTCATACTAGTGCAAACAAACCACATTTGGCAGGCCCCGCTGTGTGGCCACCACTGGGCCAATGGGCACCAAGCCTTGACCAGCATATGGCCGGGGCACCTAGCAGCAGGCACCTTGCTGGACCAGCCACCGCAAGGCACAGGGCTGCGATATATTTGAATGGTACCTTCAGCACCCTAACACGGACAGCTTCCGTCCTTCGTCAAAACCGCAAGATCTGAAAACATAAAAAGTCATGCCTTGCTATAGGTTTCAGTGAGCCACGTGTGGTCTTGGAGGTCATACCTTGGGAGCCTTGGCAGGGTTTGTCTAGGGTTAACTGGCTTTGGCTTGTTAAAGGTTTGTGCGACACTTTTTTTTTGTTGATGGTCATACCTTGCCATGGGTCCCGGTGAGCCACGTGAGCTGCGTGCGGCCTTGGAGGTCATACTTGGAGCCTTGGCACCGTTGGCAGTGTTGGCAGTGTTCGTTTACGGTCTACTGGCTTTACTTGTTTAAGGTTTGTGCGGCACAGGGTTCGTGGATGGTCCTGTCTGCCCAGCACGGGTATGGTAATGTCTGGCCTAGGTTATAAGTGAGCCGAATGCTCTGCACGCAGGTCCGAGCCGCCGTGTACGTGCGACTGCAATACTACCCGGCTTCAGTTATCAGGTGGGCATCCTGGAGGGGCACGGTCAGATCAAATGTGAGGCAATATTACTAAACCTGGGCTTGTGTATCCTTGGCCTACCAATGTTGAATTTGGGCCGATTAAATCTGGTCCCAGCAATGCTGAACCTGGGCTGATTAATCTGGGCCTACAAAGCACAGGGGATTCATGGAATGATGTGTAGGATCATGGTGGATGGCGCTCCAGCTGCCTGCACCTGTGCCTCCACTGCCAGGGTGACATTATTTCAGTTGCCGCACACTCCTGGCCATGACAGGGAACGTGAATTTGAGGACAAGCGATTGGAAGCGGCAGACGTGTACCTTAAACCTCAAAACCCTTCAATCTGAACTACCCCAGTCAGTGTTATGACTTATCAGATGAAAGCAAGCGTTAAAATTTATTTTCTGCAAGAGCCAGGCAGATGGCAGGCCAGGCCAGGCCAGGTAGAAAACCAAGAAGCATTATCTGAAAAGGAAATGTAAGACGAGGACAATTAGGAGGCAAACAGGCAAGCAAATCAAACGCACAGCTAGAAGACCCAGTAGGGAGAGTGTGAACCATACACCTTGGGACGACCAAGCCACTCAATTATCCGGCTCGTTTGTGTGCAGCTTTGAGTGGCATAACCCTATATCCTGTGCCCTGCTGGTGAAACTTATCATGTTATGAGCATATTACATGCCCTTACGCCTCACCTCTTGACCCCAAACCCTGCTGGTGCGCAGTATTTGCAGTGGGTATCATCTATACCCTGAAGCCTGAACCCTTGACCCTGTTGGTGCGCAGTATCAAGTGGCGGGTCCAGCTGGTGATGCGTGGGCTCCGAGACCGAGCTGCGGAGGTGCAGAAGGAGGCCCAAGGCCTGCTGTCTCATTGGCTGGCAAAGGAGTGCGGAGGAGATGCTGTGCAGCTGCTCAGCTTGTTGGAGCCGGAGCTCCATATCGGTATGTGTTGGGTGGGAGCGGAGAAAGAGATGGGATGCTGTCTCATTTGACTGCAAAGGAGGGTAGAGTTGACGCAACAAAGCTGGTCAGCTTGATAGGGCCGGGGCTCCATATCGGTGCGTTTATTTTGGGAAGGGCTGCTGTCTTTGGGGTTAGCAAATGATTACCGGGGTGTCACATCACAGCTCCTCAGCTTGATCGAGCCGGAGGTCCATATCGGTGCGTATTTGAGTGGCTAAAGAGTGACAAAGAGTCTGGAGATATAAGAGTAAGTGATCAGCTTGATAGAGCCGCAGCTCCATGTCGGTGCGTATTGGAGTGGGAAAAGGGTGGGTTGTGAATGGCAAAAGAGTGTCAAAGAGTCTGGAGATGTAAGCGAATGTGATCAGCTTGATAGGGCCGCAGCTCCATGCCGGTGCGTATCAGAGTGGGAAAAGGGTGGGTTGTGAATGGCAAAAGAGTGTCAAAGAGTCTGGAGATGTAAGCGAATATGATCAGCTTGATAGAGCCGCAGCTCCATGTCGGTGCGTATTGGAGTGGGAAAAGGGTGGGTTGTGAATGGCAAAAGAGTGTCAAAGAGTCTGGAGATGTAAGCGAATGTGATCAGCTTGATATAGCCGCAGCTCCATGTCGGTGCGTATTGGAGTGGGAAAAGGGTGGGTTGTGAATGGCAAAAGAGTGTCAAAGAGTCTGGAGATGTAAGCGAATGTGATCAGCTTGATAGAGCCGCAGCTCCATGTCGGTGCGTATTGGAGTGGGAAAAGGGTGGGTTGTGAATGGCAAAAGAGTGTCAAAGAGTCTGGAGATGTAAGCGCATGTGATCAGTTTGATAGAGCCGCAGCTCCATGCCGGTGCGTATTGGAGTGGGAAAAGGGTGGGTTTGGAATGGTAAAAGAGTGTCGAAGAGTCCGGAGATATAAGCGCATGGATCAGCTTGATAGAGCCGCAGCTTTATGTCGGTGCGTATTGCAGTGACAAAATAGTGAGTAACGAATGGCAAAGGAGTCTGGGGGCAGCACAGTGCAGCTGCTCGGCTTCGTTGAGCCGGAGCTCCACATCGATGTATCGGCGGGAGCAAGGAGGATGGGTTGAGGTGCCTTGGGGGGTAGGGCGTAGTTAGAATGAATTAAGGGGCTGGGCCGTGGTCTTGGCATGAAGTGCTGTGACCTTTGTCCTATTTTTAGAGTGCACCTGACCACGTTCAAGGAGAGTCTGAGAGGAAACCAATGGGTGAATTGGAGAAGCAAGCATGACCTGTATGAGGACGGTGGCTCCTGAAACAAGGCTTGCAGCGCCAGGCCCTCCTCTGGTCTCAGGCCAGGATCTAGCTGACGTGTAGCTGAAGCGTGGCTGAAGTGCAGCTGAACAGACAAGCAATGGCTGTGGTGCACTGCAGCCATCTCCTTTTCCATGATTTGCATGGATTTAGAATTCGCCACAGAGCAATCGATTGCCACATGGAAGATCACAGACACAACAGTGACAAGACAGAGGTTGCTTCTCAGTTTTGTTTTGAAATGGACCATGCGGCATAGGTTCACCCGCTCCATGGCTGCCGCGACGGCTGCCTGTTACCCTCAACTGTAACAGTAACTGTAACGGACTGCCCGAAACCCTAACCCCTGAACTGTAACTGTAACTGTAACAAGCTGCCGCGACGGCTGCCTGTCACCCCAAACTAGGCTGCCTGTTACCAATAAAGGTCACGCTTGTCTTGCATCTTGCAAGCTAGATCCCATGTTCGTCGCTAGATCCTTTCCCAGAAATCCCTCATAGGCTTGCACCGCATGTCGAGGAGGGGGGGGGGGGAATGAATGCAGCAGTGTAGGTCTCTCATGAAACTGATGTCCACCAGCATTGTTTAGGGTTAAGCTTTTACCTGATGTCTACCAGCATTGTTCAGGGTTAAGGTTTTAGGGTTCAGCTGTAACTTGATGTCTACCAGCATTGTTTTCTGTCTTGAACATGTTTTGTGGGGAACCTCCAAACCTTGGAAACCCAACCTAGACCCATGTAGAAGGTCCTGAACTGGCTCTGAAGGCCTTGGTCTCATACTCTCATGCCAACACGTATACTTTTAGGGGCTTCACTGCTCTGCTCGCGCCCCCTCAACCCTGCATTTTTAACCCTGAGCCCTCAACCCAGCTGCTGAGCTGGCTTTAAACACCCTGGTATCCTGCCAATGTTTGGGATGCAGGTTTTCACTGATCTGTCCGCTCTGCCTAAACCCTAAAATCGGATACCTGAACCCTGAAGCCACGAAGATCATGCCGAGCTGGTTCCAAACACCCTGGTATCCTGGAAATGCCTGGAATGCAGGGTTTCACTGATCTGCCTGCATGGCCTAAACCCTAAAATCGTAACCCTCATTCTTGCAGAGGCTGCTGAGCTGGCTCTTCAGGCTCTGGTTTCATGCCAAGCCCTTGACCCCACCGTTAAGCTCCAGCAGCTGGTGACCAAGGGCAAGGCGACAATCCGCGCCCGCAGCCAGGTCCGTGAGGGAGGAGCTCCCGTCGCAGCCGAGCAGGCGCTGTACTGGTAAGGATGGGGACTTGGGCAGCAATTGGAGAAGAAGCGAGGCCCCCTAAGGGGTCCCCCTAAGGCCTGGTGGCCGGGGCGGATGGCAAAGTGTTCCTAGTTGAATGCTTGGATCTGGATCTGGATCTGCTGCCCACCTGTGCACACGACGGCCTCAGTCCCTCATTTTCTGTGTAGGCGCTTCCTGTGCGGCGCGGTCCGCAAGATCGCCTCAGATAAGAGCTCGGACGCGGCTGCGACGTCTGGAGCGGCAGCATCAGCTCTCGCAGCACAGGCGGCCACCTGCCACGAGGTGCGCATGTGGAAGGCGGCAGGGAGATGACGTCAAGAGCCTGATGCTGGTGCTGATGCTCATGCTGGTGCTAGTGCTGATGCTGGTGCTCATGCTGGTGCTCACGCTCATGCTGGTGCTCATGCTGATGCGGATGCTGGTGCATGATACCTCCTTTTGAATGCATCTCATCACCCATCAAGCCCTGGATGCATTCCCCCTTGCCAGATGTTGTCTTTGCCAGATCAAATCTTGTGCATCCGTTTTAAGCACTACCTTTTCAAGAAGTTTCAGCATATCAAAAGGCAGCCATGTCCTTCCTTGCCTCATGCATACATCTCCCCCCTCCACCCCTTATCATGCTGAAGACATCCCGGACTTCCCTGAACCTCTAAGAAAGAAAGAAAGCTACGCCCTATTAGGGCGTGGAGAAAACAGTGCAGCTTGGGGCCGTAGCCACATCCGCGCCGTTACCAGCACCTCTACCTCTGACCTTCCACATGTTTCCTTGCCTTCATCTCATCCACCCCTACCATGCTGGAGACATTCTGGCCTTGCCTGCACTCCAACCCCCCTTCAGGCCCTGGACGCCTTCCTGCCGGAGACCGCAGCCGACATGAGCGGCCTGCTGTTGGACCACGTGTGCCGGGAGGACAGCCACTGGTTCACCGCCATGCAGCTCATGAAGATTGCGGGGACGTGCATGGTGAGGGTGGGGTCATGCATAAAGCATGTGGGCGGGGAGAAGCGCAGCTCATGCAGATTGCGGGGGGGGGAGGGGGGGATGCATGCTGACTTTTTGATGAGGGGTGCGGATTTAAGAAGTGCGTATTACCGTACACAAGATTTGATGAGTGTTGTTTTCATCAACTTTGAGGAGTTTTGTTTCAACAACTTCGAGGAGTTTTGTTTGAATAACTTTGAGGAGTGCTGATTTCCAACAAATTTGAGGAATTGATTGATGACCAAAGAACCCCCCTTTCGCCCTTTCTCAAAGCGATCGAGCCGTGCAGCTTTCGCCACGTCATCGAGGCGCTCAGTTAATCAGCTGGGTGCACACAGCATCATCTGAAAGCCTGAAGGAAGCTTAACGGCAGAGGGGACATGCTAGAACTCCTTGCACCCGCGGCCAGCACAATCTGATATGCTTTGGGCTCTTGAATACACGTTCTGACCCTCCGCTGCGTGTCCCTTCATGTAGTGGAGGGACACATAGTGGAGGACCGGGTTTTGGGTGTAAGGGTGGGTTCCGGGTCCCTTACCGTCTAGATGCTTGCCCCCCGCCTCACATTACATTTTGGGAGGCCGAGGCGACAACCAAAATAGTCAATTTACGCACCTGCCTATTATTTTGCGTAGCCTCCTGCTGTTGATGTGCTGCTGCCTTCCCTCATCATCAACGTTGTTTGAAGGTCGGGGATTCATGAACATTCAGTCACAGATTATTGACGGCGGTTTCTGGGAGAAATCGAGAGTTTTGGTGAAGATCTTGCTTCCGAGGGTGGCAATTCGAATAGTAGTCGATTCATACCCGGGGGAAGGCACTTCAAATTCAAATATGTGGTAACTACTATATGCTGGATATTCCGAAAGATCAAAGCATTCAAGCCTGCCTGGCTGCAGGACAGGGTCGACCTGACCAGGAAAAGAAGACGATGCTGCTGGCAATCATGATCCACCTTTTCTTCCCCCATATATTTTGAGTTCATACACTGCATGCCCCCTTGCTCAAGGTGTTGTGCGATCTAGAAGAACCTATGCTGGCCTTCCCTGTCCGCGTGTAGGACTGGGCCGACTGGCCCAGCCAAGGAGGACGATGCTGCCGCCAATTATGATCCAAGTACCCTCAGGATCTTGAATGGACCCCCCTCACGAAACACGCCACATGTCCCTGCTTGAAGTGATCATGTGTGTGTGCTCTAATAACCTCTGCTGGCCCCCCCTGCTTGGCTGCCGGACTGGGCGGACCTGCCTGACTGCACCTCTGCCTGGCTGCCCCTGCTGGCCACCCATGTGGTCGTGTGTGTGAGCTCTAAAACCCTCTGCTGGCCACACCCCTGCCTGGCTGCAGGACTGGGCCGACCTACCCAGCAGGAATGCAGCCTCGGACGCAGTGGAGGCGCTGGTATTGCTGGATCCCAGGTGAGCCCCCGGCCTAGTTAAGGGTTTAGGGTTTAGTTGGTTATGCTGGATCCCAGGTGACTTCCTAGCCGGTCAGGCTGCCTGGGAACCCTGTCTAGGGTAGTGCTGGTGCTGCTGCTCCGCAGTGCTGTTGCTGCTACTGCTGGCCCAGCCCGTCAGGCTGACTGGACACCCTGTCTAGGGTCGTGCTGTTGCTGCTGGTCCCTGCTTCTCCCTGATCTCATGACGCCTCTCGCAGGCATTCTCCTGCTTTCAGGGCTACGGTCCCACCAGAGGCTTCTTCATGCGTGCGCCTGGGTTCATTGCCGGTTTACGGTCCGCTATTTCTTCATCCTGCACGTTCCAGGTCTCATGAGGCCGATGACAAGCATCCCGCTGCTCTGGGTGGTGCTGCATTCACACGGGGGGCTTCCTCTCTACACGAGCCTGGACGCATTTGTTTTAATTTACGGCACGGGTATATCTCTTTATCCTGTGACCCCTCCAGGTGTCATGAGGCCTCTGACACGGGCATGCATCCCGCGGCACTCGGAGGGGACGACAGCTGGGAGGCGTCGGTTTGCACCTTCTTGAGGGCAGTACACGGCACTGACCACGGCTGCCTGGCGGCACTGCTAGGGCTGGTGCAGCAGGCAGCCACTCGCTGGGGCCTGATTGCTGCAGGTGGATTGGGTTTCGTGTTCAGGAGTGGGTGGGCGTAAGGGGTGGGGAAGGGGGCATCCAAGCTATGGCTTTCCCTCGCGCGCAAACAATCTGCTCCAATTTGCGCCCGTCACCGCCCCAATCATATTCGCACTGCTTCTCTGCTGATCAATTGTCTGGCGTACAGTACCCAGGCCCTCCTCAAACACACACGCACACACACACAATCCCCTATCTCCCCTATGCAGGCAACGAGGCGGGACATGAGGAGGAGTCTGCTGCCGTTCCTCCTGCTCCTCTGCTGATCACTTGTCTGGCCTATAGTAACCACGCCCTGCACCTGGCCATTGCGGCCCCGAGGTGCAACCAGGCAGCCTTGGTAGCGCTGCTGGAAACGCTCGTGATGGCCGGGATCAGGCATCCACACGCGACCGTCAGGTGGGCAAAGGGTTTGGATCATAATTAGGGCTGAAAATCAGGATTACAGTTTAGGGTTTTGGAAGAAGCTCGTGATAACCGGCATCAGACGCCTGTGTGCGACTCTCTGGTGTTTGTAGGCTTTAAATAGGAGTTTTCTTTTGGGGGAATGTCCGTGATGATCAGGCAACCGCAGACGACCGCCCGTTGTGTGTTAGGGTTCACATCAGGATTAGGCTTTGAGGTTTTGGGTCTTGGAGGGCACAGCTGTGATGACCTGCATCTGGCCCAGCACGTCCTCGACAGAAGGAATCGGCGAGTGCTATTGGCTGGTACAGTAAAAAACTTTGTGCTGGAGACGTCGCCGCATCAGCAATGGCAACAGTCTCACACTCCGCTTTCAGGGCACACAACTTTACTCCACCCTAGATTCCCAACCTTAAACCCTGATCTCCGCCTAAACCCTTCACCTGAAATCCAGGGTTCCAGGGCAACCAGGTCAGTTTCAAGTTCAGGGGCTCAGGGGGTGGTTAAGGGTTCAGGTGCAAGGTATGATGTGCCTCTCAGCCGCCGGCACACGGGGCTCATCCACCGCTTCCAGCCCCGGCTGCCCACCCTTTTGTGCGGATGCCTCGACGCTGAAGAAACGGCCTGTAATGACCCGCAACAACTCACTACCTTATAATGAAACAACTGCCACGGCAATGGCTCTCAGGGTTACCAGTACCGGTAGGATTAAAACCCTAAATGCCCAGACCTTACACCACAGCAACAAATCTGGGTGTTTAATTCAAGCACCGGGGTGCCTGTCAGCTTCCGGCTTAGCCCGCTGCCTGAAGCCTTGGCTGCTCACCCTCATGGATGCATCCATGTAGGAGTTGATAAAACAGCAAACCTAATCCGGGGGGAAATGCGGCAGCAATTGCTCTCGGGTGAGTGTGATGAGAAGCCTCTTAGCCGCCGCCTTAGTCCACTGCCTCAGGCCGCCTGCCCGCCCTGACCAGCGTGTTGACCACCGCCCTGTTGGGGGGCTCGTAGCCTTAATCCTGAACCCTGAATCCTGCTACCAGGGTTTACGCAGCAAGGTGCCTCTCAGCAGCTGGACTCGTCCATTGCCTCAAGCCCCGTCTGCCTGCCCTGACCAACCTGCTGACCACCGCACTGGAGGCTGACGCTACGGCGGTACAGCTGGAGGCAGTACACGGGCTGTGCAGCCTGCTGCTGGTGTACGGCCAGAAGGCAGTGGATGAGGCAGCAGCAGCTTTACCCGCGGTACTGAACATGCCGGGGCAGCAGCAGCAGCAGGAAGAGGAGGAGGAGGGGGAGCCGTCCGCTGCTGGTGAGGGGGACACGGCCCCGGTCGATGACATTGCGGAGCAACTGGCAAGGACCAGGCTCGACGGAGAGGGGGATGGCGGCAGGGAGGTGAAGCAGGAGGAGGAGGTGGAGGACGCGGCTGGAGGCGTCGACCAGGAGGGGAATGCGTCGGCAGCAGCAGGGGGTAGAGCAGGGTCTCCTTCCGCTCCTCCTGCTGCCTCGCCTCCTGCTTTCGCTGCCCCTCCTGCTGTCCAGGACAGGCTGCTGTCCCAAGCTCCCGTAGTCATGCTGCTGGTGGACAGGTTCCGCTGTATTATGAAGCGTGTCCAGCCCACTGGAAGCAGGTAGGGTCGGTGAGCAGTGACTCGCAACCCTTAATTCCGGTGTATCATGAAGCCTGTCCAGCCCACTGGCAGCAGGTAGGGTCCATGAGCAGTGACTCGCTACCCTTTATTCCAGTGTATCATAAAGCCTGTCCAGCCCAGTGGAAGCAGGTAGGGTTGGTGGGCAGTCAGGGCTGAAGCTTGAAGGCGAACTGGCAACCCTTGATGCCGGTGTATCATGAAGTGTGTCCAGCCCACTGGAAGCAGGTAGGGCCAGTAGACATTCAGGGCTGAGGGTGGACAAGCAACCCTTGATGCCTGGCATCATGAGGCGTGGCCTTTGGGGGCACAAAGGGTCCACTGACAGTAGGTAGGAATGGGGTGGTCCATATTAGGCCTGCACCCTACGGCTGCCCTACTTGCAGGCCGCGGCCAGCTGAGCCAGCCCCTCTGCTGCCCTCATGCTCTGCAACTCAAATACCAAAGAAAGCTACGCCCTATTAGGGCGTGGAGGTAAAGGGAACAGCGCAGCTTGGGGCCGATGCCACATCCGCGTCGTTACCAAAAAACTCAAATACCAGACTGCACCTGTTCTTATGATCTGCAGATCCAAGGCAGATCCGAAGCTTGTGAGCATTCTGTTAACCCCTGCTGGGCCAAGAAGGTAGGCTGAAACACCCAAACCACCTAGCCTGCTGGTTACCGGAGATTGGGTTTAAATCCAGAACCCTTAACCCTGCTATTTACAGGAAGGAAGTGGAGGTGGCCGAGGAGGATGCTCAGGCAGACGCTGCACTTGCTGAGGGCCTCTTCATGCTACTGCTGCCCCAACAGGCCAGGTCCTCTTAAAACTCACTAACCCTGCACACTCTCTTAACCTGCTGGTCGCAGGAAAGCGGTGGAGGTGGACGAGGAGGATGCTGAGGTGGCCAGTGCCCTGGCTGAGGGCCTGTCGCGGCTGATGCTACACCAGGAGCTTCAGCAGCAAATGAAAATGCACACCGGCAACTGCCTGGCTCTGGAGGTGCGTTGCTGATGCCCCAGTAGACGCAGTAATAGATGCAGACTGGTGAAGGTAGACGCAGTAGTAGATGCACAGATGCACACTGGTGAAAATGCACTGGCACTGCCTGGCCCTGGAGGTGCGTTGCTCCTGCCCGGTAGACGCAGTAATAGATGCACAGGTTTGAAGGTTTGAACCCTAACCGCTACCGTATGTTTGAATTGCCATCCTTGATATTACAGATCACTTGTTTTGTATATATACAGTTGTGCTCCGCCCTCAGATATCCATGTCCTCCTGCTGACGCATCCGAAACTCCACCTTGGCCCAGTGTTTCATGCTGATGCTGATGCTGCTGTGTAGGATGCGGTGGGGTGGCAGAATTCTGAATCCACGCCTCGTTTATTTATTACGAGCGTATCGTTTACTTATTTATTAGTATGAAGGGAGGATAGGGTAAGTGGCAGAAAAGGTCTTGTCCCAGCTGCTGGGCCAGTAAACCACCCTCTACCCATGTTGCTGCTGCTGCTGCTGCTTTGTCAGAAACTCCACCTTGTTCCCTGCTGCCCATGCCGCTGTGTAGGATGAGGTGGCGAAGCAGGTCTTGTCCCAGCTGCTGGTGACCCAGGTGCATCCAGCATCAGAGCTCATGCCAGCAGTGAGGCAGACACTCACAGCCTTCTTTGAGGTGGGATATGGAGGGGGGAGGTAGGGAGGGGGCAGGTTGGGAGGGAGGAGGGGGGAGGTAGGGAGGAAGGAAGGGGGAGATGGGGAGGGGGGAGGTAGGGAGATGGGGAGGGGGGAGGTAAGGAGGGGGGAGATGAGGAGATGGGGAGGGGGGAGATGGGGAGGTAGGGAGGGGGGGAGGAAGGAGGGGGGGAGATGGGGAGGGGGGAGGTAGGGAGGAAGGAGGGGGGAGATGAGGAGATGGGGAGGGGGGAGGTAGGGAGATGAGGAGATGGGGAGGGGGGAGGTAGGGAGATAAGGAGGGGGGAAGAAGGGAGGGGGGAGATGGGTAGAGGTGAGGTAGACACACACAGCCTTCTTTGAGGTGGGGATATGGAGGGGGGAGGTAGGGAGGGGGAAGATGGGGAGGGGGTGGTGAAGCAGGCTCTTACAGTATTCTCCAAGGTGAGAATATGGAGGGGGGGAGGTAGGGAGGGGGAAGATGGGGAGGGGGTGGTGAAGCAGGCTCTTACAGTATTCTCCAAGGTGAGAATATGGAGGGGGGAGGTAGGGAGGGGGAAGATGGGGAGGGGGTGGTGAAGCAGGCTCTTACAGTATTCTCCAAGGTGATAATATGGAGGGGGGAGGTAGGGAGGGGGAAGATGGGGAGGGGGGAGATGGGGAAGATGGGGAGGGGGGAGATGGGGAGGGGGGGGAAGATGGGGAGGGGGGAAGATGGGGAGGGGGGAGATGGGGAGGGGGGAGATGGGGAGGGGGGAGATGGGGAGGGGGGAAGATGGGGAGGGGGGAGATGGGGAGGGGGGAGATGGGGAGGGGGGAGATGGGGAGGGGGAAGATGGGGAGGGGGGAAGATGGGGAGGGGGGAAGATGGGGAGGGGGGGAAGATGGGGAGGGGGGAGATGGGGAGGGGGGAAGATGGGGAGGGGGGGAGATGGGGAGGGGGGAAGATGGGGAGGGGGGAGATGGGGCAGATGGGGAGGGGGGAGATGGGGAGGGGGGGAAGATGGGGAGGCGGAGGTAGGAAGGGGGAGATGGGGGGGGGGGGAAGATGGGGAGGGGGGGAAGTAGGTCGGGCGAGATATCACGGGGGGGGGGGGGGGGGGGTGAGGTGGGGAGGGGGGAGGCTGCATCCAGGCTGGTGAAATGCGCCCATGATACGGCTTCAAGTAAGCTTCCTTCATTCCTTCGTGGTGTGGCGTACTGGTGATCTTACTGATACCCGTACCGAAAATTAATGGCTGGCATGCTGAGGGTATTCTGAAGGTGATAGGTGAGGCGAGAGCATACCAAATAAAATTGGTGAACCATGGGCATGCCAGATAATAATGTGAACCCAGGGCATGCCAAAGAAGACAGGTGAGACAAGGGCATGCCATAAACCACTATGAACCCAGGGCATGCCAAAAAGGAGGGTTGAGGCATGGGCATGCCAAAGTGTTTCACTTAAAAGGGAAAGCCTGCGTCGCCCACCTAATTGGCCGCGTGGAGTGGAGGAAGGCATGCATGTGAACATGAGTGTGAACATGCCGGTGGCCACACTCATGCCTTCCCCTCTGGCATGCCTTCCCAGCAGTGGAAGACATACCAGTATTCACACTCATGAGTGTGGGAAGGCATGAGTGTGAACACTGGCATGTCTTCACACACATCACGCAGCCCCACCCCATTCAGCCCCTTGTGCCCCTTCCTGTTCTCCTGGAGCAGAGACTTGGTGGCTAGCTCGATGTTGTAGAAGAGCCCTCCCCCTGCGGGCCCAGGCCCTGCCACGGCCTCGAGAGTTTGTGCTTCACAGCCCCTAAAATAAGCATGGGCTGTTTTTCTAGGGCTTTTCTAGGGCGGAATCTTGTTGGCTTGCTCGTATTAGACAGCCCTCTCCCTCCCACACACACCCTTGCACCACGGCCACAACAGTTTCTGCGTCACAGCCCCCATAATAAGCGGCGTCTGTTATTCTGGGGCGGAGGCTTGTCGGCTTACTTGTCGTAAACAGCCCTCTCCCCTCGTATCACCACCACAGGAGTTTGTGCGTCGCAGCCCCCACAATAAGCGGCGGCTGTGCGACTGCGCGATGCACTCCATCAACGCCGCCATGGGCCTTGGGCCGAGCAAGGCACCCGCCGTGATCCAGCTGATCAAGTACCTGGGACAGCTCTTGGAGGTGCCATGCATCGACGCAGGTGGGTTTGGTTTTTATGCAGAGAGTGCCAGAGTGACTGCGGCAAGCGTCTGGGCAGCCACTGGGCAACTGGAGGGTGAACTTTGACCGGCCGCCGGCCGGTGGCTCGTGCAAACGGGCTCACTGCACCTGGGCCCCAAGGCTGTAGGCTGCAATGTAGCTAAATTATAGCCGAAGCCCCCTCAAAAATCAATTGGATTTGTAGCTCAAAAGTAGCTGATTACCCTTAAAAGACAAATGATGTAGACTGTAGCTGGGTGGCAGCCGTAGGCGCTAAAAGCAAGCAATGTGGAACCCTCTGAACATGCGTGGTAGGTGGTGCTGAGGGACGGTCTGGGTTTCCGCCACCTCCCTCACCTCCCTCCCTCACCTCCCTCCCTCACCTCCCTCCCTCACCTCCCTCCCTCACCTCCCTCCCTCACCTCCCTCCCTCACCTCCCTCACCTCCCTCCCTCACCTCCCTCCCTCACCTCCCTCCCTCACCTCCCTCCCTCACCTCCCTCCCTCACCTCCCTCCCTCACCTCCCTCCCCCCCCCCTGGGCTTCCCCCACCTTCCTCTACCCCTCCCTCCTGCCCCCCCCCCCCCCTCCCTCCTCCCCCCCCCCCCCTCCCTCCTCCTCCCCCCCCCCCCTCCCTCCTCCTCCCCCCCCCCCCTCCCTTCCCCTCCCCCACCTCCCTCCTCCTCCCCCCCCCTCCCTCATCCTCCCCCCTCCCTCCCCCTCCCCCCCCCCCCTCCCTCCTCCTCCCCCCCCCTCCCTCCTCCTCCCCCCCCCTCCCTCCTCCTCCCCCCCCCCTCCATAATCCTCCCCCACCTCCCTCCCCATCCCCCCCCTCCCTCCCCAATCCCTCCCCCCCCCTCCCTCCTCCTCCCCCCCCCCCCCTCCCTCCTCCTCCCTCCTCCTCCCCCCCTTCCCTCCTCCTCCCCCTTCCCTCCTCCTCCTCCCCCTTCCCTCCTCCTCCTCCCCTCTCCCTCCTTCTCCCCCCCCCCCTCCCTCCTCCTCCTCCCCCCCTCCCTCCTCCTCCTCCCTCCCTCCTCCTCCTCCCTCCCTCCTCCTCCTCCTCCCCCTTCCCTCCTCCTCCCCCCTCCGTTCCCTCCTACCCCCTCCCTCCTCCCCTCCTCCTCCCTCCCTCCTCCTCCTCCCCCTTCCCTCCTCCTCCCCCCTCCGCTCCCTCCTCCTTCCTCGCTCCTCCTCCTCCCCCCTCCCTCCTCCTCCTCCTTCCTCCCTCCTCCTCCTCCCCCCTCCCTCCTCCTCCTCCTTCCTCCCTCCTCCTCCCCCCCTCCCTCCTTCTCCTCCCCTCTCCCTCCTCCTCCTCCCCCCTCCCTCCTCCTCCTCCCCCCTCCCTCCTCCTCCCTCCCCCTTCCCCTCCCTCTCCCCTTAACTGATCTGCTGCACTTTCCCCTCCTCCACAGCCGATGAGGGACATGTGGGTGACGGAGCGGTGAGGCGGCACGAGCTGGCTTACAGGGTTCTGTTGCGCCTGTCAGAGGCTGAGGCGCATGATGCCGCATCGGGGGCCAAGAGGCTGGAGGTTCAACGGGAGCTTGGGAAGGTGGGTCGGTCCAGCGGCCGGCATGCACAGTTGCACACACATTGTAGCTTTTCAGCCTGACTCGGGAGGGTGTCGTGAGAGGCTGGAGGCGCAGCAGGAGCTGGGAAAGGTGAATGGGTCAGGCGGCCGGCATGCACACACATTTTTGCTTTTCAGCCTGGCTCGGGGGGATGTTATGAGAGGCTGGAGGGGTGGCAGGACCTTGGAAAGGCGGGTCAGTCCAGCAGCCGGCACATTGGGGAAGGGTTTCGAAAGGCTGGACGTGCAGCGGGAGGGTGGGTGGGTCGGGCTCCAGCAAGTGCGTGGATTTAGGATTAGGGATAAGGGCTCCCTGCAGATGTGTAGGCACTTTGCTCGCCCCTCTATTGACACGGATGCCTCAGATTTTAGATTATTATAGGAGATTCGGGTCCACTGCTCCCCCCCCCCTGTTGGTGTGCAGCTGCTGTTGCTGCTGGTCCCCGCGGATTCGGAGCAGGAGGCCGTCAGTCTCTGCCTGCAGCTCCTGAAGCACTCCCGCCTTGTGGCCATCAGCGACAGCGCGACGCTCACCAGCCTCAACAAGTTCCAGGCTTGCTTGAAGGCCATCGAGGTGCCGGGGGCAAAACGCCCGACAGATGGAGAGATGAAGGCCCTGATTGACGTGAGTATAGGGTTTAAGGAACTACGCTCTAAACGCAAAGGCTTGTTGGATGAGGAGATGAAGGCCCTCGTTGATGCGAGTTCGGGGTTAAGGGAACTAGGCTCTACACCCTAAGGCTGATTGAACGAGGAGGTTATGGCCCTGATTGATTTGAGTCTAGGGTCAAGATTACTCATCCCTAAGACATGCTTGGGTCTAACTCTGAACCATAAAACATTGAAGAGTAAACATGTACCCTCGGCTGAAGTTTCGCCCACGTATCACACAATTTGTTGTGATTTGATGTGATTTACACATACTTACACAATTTCACCTTAAATTTCTTGTTTCCTTCTTAATTTTCCTAGGAGGCGTCCAACCTAACTCTTTTGCAACCACGTCATGTTTTATGGCTGGGGCTAATCTTCTGCACTATGGGGTTCATTCCCACGCTACTGCTCGGTGGTCGTGTGTTGGTTGCTTGCCCAGGGGGGTCAGTGGTTTTCGCTCGCTGTCCTAGCGTATCTAGTGCTTGTACCGGTTTACGGGCACGAGTCCCATGCATCAAATGTGATGCCCTGTTGGACTGTAAAAACTTCACAAAAACTTCACCCTCGGCCCTACGGCTTGATTGACCTAAACCCTCAAATCTAGGGGCTAGGGCTTGATTAAGCTATGTCTTAAACCCTGGGCTTGATTGACCGAAAACCTTAACCCTAGGGCTTGATTGACTTCGGCCTCAAACCCTGAGCCACCTTGATAATATATATTCTTTGTTGAAGGCAAAATGGGAGAGGAGATGCAGGCCCTACTTGACGGAGGTTTTTACTGACAAATCCTCAGCAACAACATTTTGCCTTTCTCTGAAGGGTCAGACAGTGTGAACTGAAATAACAGATCATTGAAGTGCGTGTTATGTGCAGTATTTTGGGGTGCTAGGGCCTCGTGCCTTTTTACAATTTTAATTTTAAACATGTGGGAATGCAGGGACTGAGGGACGAGTACAACCACGTGGAGCCGCCCGTGAAATCCGGCCAGCGGCGACAGACGCCGCCCGTCAAGTCCAGCCAGCGGCTACAGGAGATGCCCGTCAAGTCCAGCGAAGGGGATGTCATCAGGCAGACTGACCAGAAGGAGACCAGGAGGAGGACACGTGTCAGCGGGAAGGTTGTGGGCCATGTGGAGGAGGACACCGGATCACATATCCCCTGCGATAGTTGATTGCCGCTTTGATCTTGTGGTGAAGAGTTCTAAGGCTCAAGGGGGGATAAGGAACTCTTAATTGACTCACTGGTATTCTGATAAAGCTTCAATTGATGGTGTGCTTAGGGATGGACTGAGCAGGACTCATTGAAGGCTTGGATGGGGCTTGAGGGGGGGAATGCCAATGGGCCAGGATTAGGATAGGCTAGAATTGTACAGTGGAGTACCATGGAGGCAGTTCAGCAGGACTTGGCTCGGACTTATATACGTCGAAATATCTGGACTGGGCGGCATTAGACCACTACACACGGCTTTCTTTTATATGCAGAGAGGAGGAGGAGGATACGTGCTAGTGGGAAGGATGTGGGGAATGCGAGGAAGACTGACGGCGCACATGTCACTTGTGATGACTGATGGCGGGCGTTGGCCTTGCAGAAAACGCATTGTGCAAGTACTTCTGGTGTTGATGTGAAGACTGGGAGCACGAGGGGATGCATGGCATGTTTTGGCCCATACGAATAACAACCGTTACAGGTCGCAGGACCCATGGAATAGCTGATCAGGGCTTTGATCTTGCAAACAGACCTAAATAGGCAATGACCAGGCGTGACAGCTCAGCTGATGTGGTCCATGCTGATGGGAAACATTCCTCATAGTTCGCATTCGGTACTCTACGGTGCTGTGATCTTTCCGGTACCCACTAAAATAATCACTACTGGTGTCCTCATTGCCAAGTGCTTGACCGTTGCAAACTGTCTTTATGAAGACAGCACGGAGGTAGCCTCAGGCCCAGGCTGCGCTGATTCCTTTACATCCACGCTCCAGCCTCAAGTAGGACGTAGTTTTCTTTCTTACTTTTCTAGAAAAGTAAAATCTTAGAGCTGTCTCCCAGGATCTTCAATGCTAGTGGTCATGAGCGTATCGCGTAGAGGCTTGCGTATTCTGCCATCGTTTTTAAAGGGATTCTCCATGTAATACCGTATGGCGGTATATATGTATATGAGCGGCCAAATGTATAATATCAATATACATTCCTACCCTCCCTAGCTTAGTTTATATGGACCCGAAAGCATGTTAGTGGGTATTGAGACGCCTTATATGGGCCGCCCTACTACCACCCCTCACTGGCCTGATTCAAACCAAACCTGGCCTGGCCGGGGGCCCAAGCAAAGGGCTGGCTGCGCCAGGGGCCCACTGGTGGGAGTCTTCAGTGTAGCTGAAGGCCACTGAAAAGGCTGAGGCTGACTGCCGGAGAGTCATGGCAATTTGTACCATGTATTTTATGAGACGAAGAGGGCATGAAAGTGGATGTACCTCGCGGCCAAGGCTCCAGCCCCAGAGTTTTAATGGATCTGAGAAGTGACAGCTACACCGTGCTCCATACCTCAACAAGGAAAACGAATTACAAGTGTATTCCCACACAACATGACTGACTGCAGAAACACACAACACTGAGGCATCTTAAACTTTTAATTCAACCGATTTTCCGAAGCTCCAGCCGCCTGTTTAGGGGCTGGCTGCCTTGTATGTACTGCCCGGTCAGTACATACAAGGCAGCCAGCCCCTAAACAACTTTCATAAAACAGCGACATGCTAAAATGGACAGGGAAGTGGGTTTAACGTTCAAACCAAATACCTACCCACGTGATAATCCCCAGGTGCAGCATGCCTGTGAAACACACTTCAAGGACTCATTTATAAAATAGCCAAACTTCAATTATTCTCTGCATTGAAAGGTACGGACCAGCTTCATAGCACACCACTGATGGACACTCAGGGGCTGTCCACGTGAACAATAAAACCGAATGGGTTGTATGTATGTTTATATGTCAACTAATAAAAAGAAAAACCAAACAGCTTTGATCAGACATGCCTGATGCCAGGTTCAATACATTTCCCAGGCAGGGCATTGAAGAGCGAAATGACATGAGGTTTTGCATACAAATAGGCGACAATGGGATAATGGAGCTACGTCTGCTCGCTGATGCCCGCGCCTGCTGTCCGTCTGGCTGAGACCCAGCCTGGCCGTGGTGTATCTACAAGTCACATGCAGCTCAGCTGGGATTAGAAGCCCCAGCTGGCGGCGGTGCTTGGCACACATGGGCGAGGCTGGCGTCAGCAACCATTAGACTATCTCAGGCACGCATCAATGAGCAAGAATTGAGTAGTGTTCCAGTTTGAGCATCAGCAATTGAGTGAGGTCGAGTTTCAAGCCACATTGGGACCTGCATGTATCATCTCATTACTTCATTCGCCGCTGCATCATAATGGCAGTAGTGCAGGCACCTCCCACCACAGCGAGGGCAGTCTTGCAGGCTGCTCTGAAGAAGCCCCATCGACCTGGTGGCAGCAGACGGCTCTGCACCGCTGCTTCCTGCCCCAGGTAGCAGGCTAGCAGCTGCCCTCCTCAGCATGGCCACTAAATGGCCCAAGCCCCAGTTGATCTGAGTCCTGGCATTCGCTATCGATGTCGCTGTCGTGATCGGATGACGAGCAAGATCCCGCATCGCTGGCCGATGGCGAAATGAAGCGAAGCCTGTCTGGAAGTGCTCCTAGGTCAGATTTAAGGGGGTAGGCTCCGGAGGGGCTGGGGGGCAGATTGGCAAGGCTACTACCATGCACCAGCGTCATGCTGTGCGGCCATGTCAGGTCGTCAACCTTAGGCAGGGTGCTGATGAAGGAGAGGCCCTTCCTGTTGCCCACGAGTGCCTCTGGCGCCTGTTCGGATGCCACCTCAGAGGGCTTGGGTGCTGACTCGGGGGCTGTAAGCTCGTCCACTAGACAGGGGATCGAAGACGGAGGAGGAGGCAGGCTGTTGCTTGCCACGGGCTTGAGCTCTTTCATCATCTCCTAAAGAGGCAGGCGTGACAAGCGAGGTTGGAGGCATGTCATCATCCGTTTGCACCACCAGAGGCTGGGCAAGTTAGCCAATAGCCAGTCGTACGGACACTGGATGGGGTATCAAATAGATGCCAGCACATGGGAACTTTTGACGGAGGACAGCATCGAACCCTGTGTTGCACTGAACGCTATCACCCCCCCCCATTAGGTGTTGCACCCATGTCATACCTGTGCAAGGCCGTGCCTAGTGGCATACTCTCTCAGCACGCGTTGCGTCGTTGCTTGCACGAACTGGCGTGATGTCAGGATGCCCGGGCATGGTGCACGGAGCATCCTTGACAAGCGCAGCGAAGACCGCCTCGTAAGCAGCCCCTGCTTGCTGGACAGATTCTTGTGCCTCCCGTGTCTGTTCTGCCACTTGGAACATCTCCTATAACGGGGAGGGTCATAAGTAAGGAGAGAACGACATTGAATAGAGCTGAAAGAAGGTGCTGATCACTTGCCAGTTTGCCTGGTTTTACGGCGCATCTAGAACATCTTTTGAGAGCCGACCCATCTCAGCCACCCCTTGGCTGATTGAGACCAAGCCTGATCTACCCTGAGTGGCGGAGGGCTCACAAGCAGCAAGGCAGGCGGAGATGTAGGGAAACTGCCATTCTCTTCACGACCCCGAGGGGTGGAGCGGGTCAAGCAGTATCCTACAACACGCAGCTAGGGTGGGTGTCAGCCATGTTCCAGCAGCATGACATCCGGACGAGCAAGAAGTGCCACAACGGAAGAGGATCCCAAGTCCGGGAGTTGGAGGGTAAAGGGTTAGTGTTGCTGCCTCACATGCTACTGCCCCCCATGCTACTGCCTCACATGCTACTGCCCCCATTCTACTGCCTCACATGTCACTGCCCCCATGCTACTGCCCCCCATGCTACTGCCTCACATGTTTCTGGCCCCATGCTACTGCCGTGGCAACAGAGCAGCAATTGCAGGAGCTGCTGCACAAGGTCGGACAACAGTACAGCGAGTGTATCAACGGGCCAGCCAGTGGAGCAGTACAGCTGGGGATCTGTGCTAACTACCAAATCAGCCAGGGATCAGCCCTCCCCTCCAGCAGGCTGGAGGCCCGGCTGCTTGGTAGCCCTATCCTGGACTTCGGCAGCCATGAGACCGTGCTACTTGGGACTTCCATAGGCAGCGGCAGCCAGGGATCAGCCCTCCCCTCCAACCGGATGGGCCTGGGCAGGCTGGGGGCCCAGCTACTTGGCAGCCCTGTCCTTGACTTCGGCAGCCAGGAGACCTTGCTACTTGGGACCTCCATGGGCAGTGGCAGCCAGGGATCAGCCCTCCACTCCAACCGGATGGGCCTGGGCAGGCTGGGGGCCCGGCTGCTTGGCAGCCCTGTCCTGGACCTGAACAGTCCTTGGGGTAAGCAACAGTCTTCTGGGATCAGCCCTCCCCTCCAAGCTGATGTGCCGCTGACTGAGTCTGTGCAGCAGCCTTCATGGCCTTGGCATAAGCCTTCGATACTTGGCCAGCAGGGTCAGCAAGCTTCATGGGCTGTGCAACCGCCTCCTTGGCAGCAACCTCCATGGCCATGGCAGTACCCCCCTGGGCCTGGGCAGCAGCCACCTTGGCAGCAGTACCCCCCTGGGCTTGGTCAGCAGTACCCCCCTGGGCCTGGGCAGCAGCCACCTTGGCAGCAGTACCCCCCTGGGCCTGGTCAACAGTACCCTCCTGGGCCTGGTCAACAGTACCCCCCTGGGCCTGGTCAGCAGTACCCCCCTGGGCCTGGTCAGCAGCCACCTTGGCAGCATTGCCCCCTTGGGCCTGGTCAGCAGTATCCCCCTGGGCCTGGTCAGCAGCCACCTTGGCAGCAGCACCCCCCTGGGCCTGGTCAGCAGTACCCCCCTGAGCCTGGTCAGCAGCCACCTTGGCAGCAGCACTCCCCTGGGCCTGGTCAGCAGTACCCCCCTGGGCCTGGGCAGCAGCTACCTTGGCAGCAGCACCCCCCTGGGCAGCAGACCCCTAAGCCTGGGCAGCCAGGGAGAGGCATGCTGCTGCTTGGATCTGGGTTTGCTAGGATTCCCCAGCTGTCCTCCAGCAGTGCCCCTTCATCCGAGATACGTGAGCAAGTGGCTATCCGCACAGCTGCAGCATCAGGGGATGTCGATATGATTGGAAAGTTTAGGAGGATCCCTGGCACAGCTAAATCTCTGGGGATCCCATCTGCCATACCATCACTGACAGAGGTGAAGACCATGCAAGTGGTAGGTTGCTTTTTTGCTTGCACCTTTTCCTGGATGATCTTCATAAATAAGCTGTTTTCTACAATTTGCTGATGTTTACAGAAATGAAGGTATTTCATGTTGTTGAAACTGGAAATGTGTTTAAATTCTGCTGTTTGTCTCCCTCCTATGATTCTGCTCATGCATGTTGTTGGTGCATCAAGTTTTCTTTGCAGGCTGGAATCAAGTCCCCTCCTTCGTCAGCCTGGAGCATCAGTATGAGTCCACTTGGAGGGAGAAATTTTTGGCAGCGGTTCAACGAGGTGAAGAACTTGGCAGAAGCTATCACCTTCGTGAAGACCACTCTCAACTACACAACTTACGACCAAGCTCTCGTGTGGTGGTCTTTGAGGGAGAAGAAGCCATTGAGTTCCCTCAATAAGGTATGCAAGAAAAGTTGTACTTCAATTACTGCTACTGTCACACTCATGGTCTGGTTCACACCTCATTCACACACCTGATCTGATTCAGACCTCATTCACACCTGATCTGATTCACACCTGGTTTATGCACCTGATGTGAGTCACACCTGATATGATCCACATCTGCCCATGCATGGCACTGATGTTCACACCTGACCACCTTAATGAAGTTCGGAAATGTTTTTTTTTGTCATGCAGATCTTGGCACACGTCCATGAGTTGAAGAAGGAGGGTGGCGGTGCATTTGTGAATTGGATCTTCAATCCTGAGACACCCTCCAAGACTCCTCGTCATCGTGTCGGAGATCCCTCGAAGAAGGAACGAGCCTCGGCCAAAAAGGGCTACGCGGCGGCAGCTAGCTTCGCTCATGGATCAGGCTAGAGCTGACGTCCCATCAGTTTCTGGAGCTGGTGCCAAGAAGCCTGTGTCTGCTTTCATGCACTTCCAGGCTGCTGGTGTAGCCAAGTTGAAAGCTGATGGGACTTACGACAAGGCCGAGAAAGCCACACAGGTGGCAGAGCTGTGGAAAAACATGTCAGATGAAGCCAAGGCTCCGTACACGGAGAGTGCCCAGTTAGATAGGTCACGTTTTGATAGGGAGATGGGCAGGCAGACATAGTTGCGCATAATAACAGGAATAGTTGCGCATAATAACAGGAATTGAATTGAGAAGGTGCTAGCATTCACCCCTCTTTCTCAAATGGAATATTTATCTACTATTCAGTTTGTGACAATTATTGTTGTCTTATAGCATCCAGCACTCCTCATGAGGGGTTTATAATATGTTATTCAAACGTGCCAACATTTTTTTCACTTGGTGGCACTCATCCTCCATGAAGATTTAAAACTAGTCGTTTTCTTCTGTAATTCTGACCTGCCAATCCCGATGGTGAACTGATGGCATTATGTTATTCTTACTCTGCCTTTCAATAGGGATCTGATATTCTGCCTTTTCTTTCAATAGATAGGAACATATTCAGTTACATCACAATTTCATGGCAAGGCCAGAAATCAAGCAACTTCAAGCATGCAGGAAAGAAAAGAGTACACGACGAAGTATTAACATGCCAGGAGGTTTCAAGCCACCAAGGTGGTTCAGCAAAACAGCCCCCCTGGTTACCCACTGAGGGAGATGGCCTGCAGCAGCCTCCACACTTCCAGGACACTCATTTGATTCTGGCAGCATTGTTAAGGATCTTTATATAAACTTTCAGCCATGCTCAAAATGTCAGGGTAGTGGGTAAACTGGGAGGAAACAGATTTTGAGCCACCAAGGTGGTTCAGCAAAATAGCCCCCCTGATTACCCACTGAGGGAGATGGCCTGCAGCAGCCTCCACACTTCCAGGACACACATTTGATTCTGGCAGCATTGTTAAGGATCATTATATGAACTTGCAGCCATGCTCAAAATGTAAGGGTAGTGGGTAAACTGGGAGGAAAACAGATTTTGAGCCACCAAGGTGGTTCAGCAAAATAGCCCCCCTGGTTACCCACTCAGGTAGATGGCCTGCAGCAGCCTCCACACTTCCAGGACACACATTTGATTCTGGCAGCATTGTTAAGGATCTTTATATGAACTTGCAGCCATGCTCAAATGTAAGGGTAGTGGGTAAACTGGGAGGAAAACAGATTTTGAGCCACCAAGGTGGTTCAGCAAAACAGCCCCCCTGGTTACCCACTGAGGGAGATGGCCTGCAGCAGCCTCCACACTTCCAGGACACACATTTGATTCTGGCAGCATTGTTAAGGATCATTATATGAACTTGCAGCCATGCTCAAAATGTAAGGGTAGTGGGTAAACTGGGAGGAAAACAGATTTTGAGCCACCAAGGTGGTTCAGCAAAATAGCCCCCCTGGTTACCCACTCAGGGAGATGGCCTGCAGCAGCCTCCACACTTCCAGGACACACATTTGATTCTGGCAGCATTGTTAAGGATCTTTATATGAACTTGCAGCCATGCTCAAATGTAAGGGTAGTGGGTAAACTGGGAGGAAAACAGATTTTGAGCCACCAAGGTGGTTCAGCAAAACAGCCCCCCTGGTTACCCACTGAGGGAGATGGCCTGCAGCAGCCTCCACACTTCCAGGACAATCATTTGATTCTGGCAGCATTGTTAAGGATCATTATATGAACTTGCAGCCATGCTCAAAATGTCAGGGCAGTGGGTAAACTGGGAGGAAACAGATTTTGAGCCACCAAGGTGGTTCATTAAAACAGCCCCCCTGGTTACCCACTCAGGGAGATGGCCCGCAGCAGCCTCCACACTTCCAGGACACACATTTGATTCTGGCAGCATAGTTAAGGATCATTATATGAACTTGCAGCCATGCTCAAAATGTCAGGGTAGTGGGTAAACTGGGAGGAAAACAGATTTTGAGCCACCGAGGTGGTTCAGAAAAACAGCCCCCTGGTTACCCACTGAGGCTGCTGAGGTTTCCAGGAGACAGAGAATGATAAAGGATCCACACATACCCATGAGCATGCACAATCCGCCTGATGCACGAGTGGTCAGTATTTCGTATTTGCCATGCAAGTTGTTGTTGCAAGATGTTGTTGCCCATGCAGTGCAGATGCGACATATGGGTGTTATAGCCTTATTTTACTGATTGGAAGAGCAGGTAGGTCAATCACTCAGAAAACTCAGCGACGAAGAGCCGCAGCGATGCTCGTGCCCGCCCCGCGACGTCCCACCTTATTTCACACACATCCGCATCCCCCTCCGCAGTGCTTCTCTCGCTAGATTCTTCATTCTTGCCTTTCTTGATTATCGCCAAATAATTCCCCCAAAGCGACCCCCCGCGAAAGCGACAGAGAAAAAGGCCCAGGGGTGTGACGCGTCGCTGGTGTCCGCGGCTAGGGGCGCCCAGGGGCGCCGTACGCTGCAGTACAGGATTTGAGGCGTCCGCGGACATGGTATACCCAGCTTTATATGTCTCAAGAAAAAAGTCCCCGAAATAGACGGAGACAAACAATTAATGTCCAAACGATAAATGCGGTATGGGTGGAGGATGTGATGTCGAGGTGTTTGCGAAGTCACCTGTCTGTGTAGAGTTGGAATGGAACAGCGCTGGGTTGGGGAAGGCAAGCACGCGCGGTTTCTTGTGTGGAAGGTGTGGATCACGACATTGGATAGTGTTCGCACCGGATTGTTGAGTGCAGAGACTATCTGGTTGAGTGTATCTGAATGTTGTGCACGGCATTTAAAATCCCGTATTCCTCAAGCCACGCTCAGGCGTTTTCTTTCTTTCTTTCTTGCAAAATACTCTTGGCTACGAACGCCTTCGGTAGAGGATATGCTCCACCTCGTGTTCGATTTTGGCGACAACCCTACTGTGTGATTACTCCTTTCCTTAGAGGCCGCGGCTTCTGCTGTCGAGCGCCGTCGCTACATCCCTGACTGTGGTGTAGCTGAATTGTAGCTGAAGGCCACTGAAAAGGCCGAGGCTGACTGCCGTATAGGCGGAGAGTCGGGGCAATTTGTAGTTCAGGAGAGGAAGAGGGGATGAAAGTGGATGGAACACGCGGCCAATGCTCTTAACCCCAGAGTTTTGATGGATCTGAGAAGTGACAGCTACACCATGCTCCAGACCTCAAGAACAAATAAGAATTCCAAGTGGAAATTCCCACACTACATGACTAACTGAAAACACACAAAACACTGAAGTATATTAAACTTAAAATTCAACCTCTTTTCCGAAGCTCCATTAAAACGGTTTTACGGTTTTATGGATGACTAAATAAATGTGTATCTAAAATCACATAAATTACGCCGTCAATGAAATTTTCATCATAGTACACCGTAAAAGTAAATCGTAATTACACCTTAAAAGAAAACCGTAAGTACACCGCAACCGTAAATCGCCCAACACTGCATCATAAGCAAGCAGCCAGCAACCTTCAGCAAGTTCACCGGCCGTCGCAGCCGGCGAGACCTACCAAGGCGTGCCTATGACGCATGCAACCTACGGTGCCAACCCTGACTACTCGTCTCGCGATGACGACTTATCAGGCCAGCAGACCAAAAGCAGAGACTCTCATAATAGAAGTGCAACGCCGTTTAGAAGCCCTCGGTGAACCAGCCTTCAGCTAAGTTCGCCCAGCGACGGCCTCCTCACGGAAGTCCCTCGGCTTCTAGACAGCCAAAAGAGTGGAGAGGCGGGGTGGTACCCCTCAAGAAGCCCAGTTCAGCCTAACCAGTAGAAGCAGTTCATGCACTATAGCTGTCTTGCTAACTGTACGGTAATGTAGTTACTTTCCAGCGTGCTGTACCTTTGTAGCTGCTGTACAAAGTGCCTTAGATTACGAAGCAGTATTACCGTTGTGAGTAGCAGGTGCCCCTATAAGGCACTTTTCCTGAGTTCACCATTCTATGGCGTTTCCATTATATGGTGAGACACAAACAGTTAATTTGATTCAACCTGTACAGATGGGATTCAGGCTGGCTCTCAGATCCCACGCTGAGGAAACAGATGGAGGCTTAAATCCTGCGAATATAATGAGAGTGAAATCCCAAAAGGGCCAAAGTGTCCCAGATGGAAGCTTTGGTGGCCCAGCGAAGACTGTACGGTCCAGTTTTGAAAACACCCCTCAAGTCAGTCAGGCCCTGCTGCTGGACACAACGAAACCCAGGCATTAAGCATGTCGTTTCAAAAGTAGGACTCCAGAATCAAGGGAAGAATTTACCAATGCGTGTCCACTAGTTCTAAACCATGCTCTGACCCTGGCTTCACCATGTGGGCCCCACCCATCGTCAGCTTGGCATGCTCCGAAGTCGAGAGGGCGTTACTCAAAACCTGTGCGCACGAAACCTTGTTGGGCCGATCCTCAGCACGGCAAGCACAGTCCTGTCTGTTCGCGATTTTGTTCTATGATAGAAATCCCATGAATCAGCATCGACGCTAACTGGAAGCTGGTTCTCGTTCATCGCAGCCACTCGAATCGCGCCCGGTCGATGGCCTAGTAACCCGGGAGCGAGATGAAGTTTTCCCTGGAGGGACTGACTGTGTACGCATATCGCTGATTGGTTGCTTACTACCTTTGCTGATCCAATAACGCATTCGAGACCTTCCGACCGCCATGCCCCTCCCCAGGTACTTCCCCTATGAGTTCATCTACCCAGAGCAGTACAGCTACATGCTGGAGCTGAAGCGCTCCCTGGACGCACGAGGCCACTGCGTCCTGGAGGTGTGCATTCAAATGATACCGGATATAGAAATGGAATGGGGCATACCGAAGCGACAGAGGGTCTGCATGGCGACGGCAGCTGGCAGATCACATGGTCGCATGAGAGCAGGGTGTGATGCAAAGATGCCAGAGGCAACTGCGTCATCTCTTGCTCTGTGGGATTATTCAAATGACTCCAGATCGAAATCAAGCACACGAGAGATCATTGCGTCATCTCCTGCCCACATGCGACCATGTCAGCTGCCGCCGCCATGCGGAGTTCTTTCAGCATCGCGTCAGCTGGCCCTTATCATGTATTTGTCTCCCCTGAAAGTCCTTGCACTAGTAGATATGCTGGTATGGTGGCTAATTCTAAACGTTATTCATTATATCTAGGTTCATCATGCCCCCATTATATTTGCCTTTCGCGCAAGGCCTTGGAACCTGAATATTGATCAAACGGTGGCCCTGCCTGATGGCATCCTTCAGCCTGAAAAGACCCGTGCTCATCTCGTAGCCTTCATGCATGCATCTGTGTTCATTTCCGTGCGCTAGATACCCCCTCTGGGGGGGCTCGGGGGAGCCACCACTGGGGAAATTGGGACCAGCCCTCGACTGGCCTCCTACCAAGCCATGCTTCTAGACCAGGTTGTTACTTGAGCGTTGTTGGAGCTCCTACGAATGAACACCGGCAAGCGGTACAGATGCCCATGGGCACCAGCCAGGCCACTGCTGCTCGCCCTTATTGTCTCATACCAGTATGTTGCTAGGAGGGTGACTACCTCCAAAACATCCTAAGGAGATCCTTGACACGGCCTTCATGCATGCCACGCAGATGCCCATGGGCATCAGCCAGGCCACATCACACTGCCCCCTCTCATTGCCTTATACCTGTTTGTCTCAAAGAAGGTACCAAACCCTCGCAACAAGGTGGCGCCACCAAGCGCAGGTGGCGCACCCTCATCGCCTCGTACCAGCATGTAGCTAGGAAGGTGGCCACCTTAAAACATCACAGGCAGATCCATGCACAATGACGTGGCCTTCATGCATGCCATGCAGGTGCCCACGAGGACTGCGATGTAGCTGAATTGTAGCTGAGGCACAGCCAAATATGTTCCGACGCGTTGCAGGTGCCCACGAGGACTAGGATGTGACTAAATTGTAGCTGAGCTACCTTGAAACATGTTCCGATGCAATGCAGATGCCCACAGTTACTTTGATGTGGCTGAATTGTAGCTGAGCCCCCCCCCAAAGTATGTGCCGATGTGATGCAGGCGCCCATGGTAACTCTAACGTGGCTGAACTGTAGCTGAGGCGTACTAAGACATTTTCTGATGCGATATGCAGGTGCCCACAGTAACTATGATGTAGCTGAATTGCAGCTAAGCCACCCTAAATGTGTTCCGATGCCATGCAGATGCCCACTGGCACCGGCAAGACCATCACGCTTCTCTCCCTCATCACGTCATACCAGCTGGCTCATCCAGAGGTTGGGAAGCTGGTGTACTGCACACGAACAGTGCCGGAGATGGAGAAGGTGCGCGACATTATATAGTGGCCTCTTGCGGATGTAGAGCACCTACTTCATGACAACAAGTTCACAGGTTGGGGATCAGGGGCCATGCACATGAACAGTGCCGGAGATGGCAAAGGTGCGCGGCGTCAGTCAGTCGCTTCTTCGGGATGTAGAGCGCCTGCTACATGACAGTGACTGCACATCGGGGATCAGGTGCCCTGCATATGAGCAGCTCTATAATGGATAAGGTGCACGGCATTAGCTGCTACATCCGGTTATTGAGTTGTCGTCTTCGTAACCGGAGCTGCACATGAGCAGTTATAGAATGGAGAAGGTGGGCAACATTCCAGGGACATCAGAAAGATGCGTGTATTTTTCCACGTGGGAATGGAGCAGAGGTGCAGCGCCCTAGGTGCCTGTAATGCGGGGAATCCATCCGCCGCTGCTTCTATGTGAACTTCCTCTGTGGAGGGCTGCATGTTCAGAAAATGGGGGAAACAATGCGCATCCCTTCAGAGTGGGAATGGAGCAGAGGTGCAGCGCCCTATGTGCCTGTAATGCGGGAATCCATCCGCCGCTCCATGCACCTGAAGGGACATGTCCTGATGGTGCTGAAGCTCCCCGATGGTGCTGAAGCTCCCCGACATCGGTAGTGGTGCTAGATTCCGCCAGTTTGCTTCTTCTCCGGGTAAATTGGACAAGACAGTATCCTTAGCTTGTTGTTGGGGAGCCCAGCACACGGGTATTTTTAACTCTTTGCACACGCCGTGGATATTGACTCTTGACGATATCTGCGGTAGGTTGCTTCAGCTGAAATTACTGAGGCCCTTTTGGCCAGGTGCAGCAAGCCCTGGTGCTCAGGCCAGCGGTCGTGGGCCTTCCGACCGGTCAAAACGGGGTCATCATCGGCTTCCTGTTGGCCTGCCAGGTGGCTTGCCAAAGGAGGTCCGGCACGCACTTGAAGCACACACTTTTTTACCCCCCCCCCCCCCCTTCAAGTGGTCTGGTGCGCACCAAAAGGAGGGTTGGCATCAGGAATTACGGTATATGCCAACCCTAACCCCAAGTAATCCTAGTTTATCTCCCCCTTCCTTCTCTGCCAGGTGTGGGCAGAGCTGAAACGGCTTTTAGCATACTGGACCAAGGGGGCTATCCCAGAGAAACCTAGCTCGCTTAGGCTAGTCATATCCCGTACACACGCAATGCATGCTCTTTCTCCCGCCCCCAGTTTTGCTGTCAGGTGCCGGTGGAGCTAAAGGAGCTCTTGGCGTGCCTCACGAAGGGGCTATATCCTAAGGGAACGCCTAAAAGAGATTTGTCGTTTCTGATGCGCTCCCTGGACGTTCATCCTCACTCCCCCCCTTTTGCTGGCAGGTGCTGGCGGAGCTGAAGGAGCTGTTAGCGTACCGCACCAAGGGTATCCCGGGAATATCCCGGGGACGCCTAAAATCAATTTGTCGTTCCCGATGCGCTCCATGGGCGTTCATCCTCCCTCTCCCTCCTTTTTGCTGGCAGGTGCTGGCGGAGCTGAAGGAGCTGTTAGCGTACCGCACCAAGGGCTACCCTGGTGAAGGCGGTCCCATTCTGGCCCTGGGACTGAGCAGCCGCAAGAACCTGTGTGTGCACACACAAGTAGCTGGTGGGTCCCCGGGTCAATGGTCTAAACCCTACACAAATAGCTGGAGGGTTATTGGGTTAAGGGTCTAAACACCATGAGTGGCTGCAATAAACTATGTGTGTACATGCAAGTAGCTGGTTGGCTCAGGGTGAAGGGGACTGAGCAGGTGCAAGAACCTGTGTGTGCACACACATATAGCTGGTGGGTTACTGGGTTACCGTATAGGGTTTAGGGTTATGGGTCAAGGTAAATGGTTTAAATCCTACGTTTGGAGACAAAAACCTGTGTGTCCACACTCAAGTACCTGGTGGGTAGCTGGGTCCAGGGTGAGTGGTCCAAACCCCATGCGTGGCCACAATAGCCTGTACGTGTACGTGCAAAGTGTTGCTGAGTAAGGAGATTAGGGTTTGGTCTGTGAAGCCCAAGAACAAGCGTGTGCTCACGCATGTAGCTTTGGGCAATTGGTTGAAGGGTAAATGGTATAAATCCTACGTGTGGGCACACGAGCTTTGTGTGCTCGTGCAATTGGCTGGTGGGTTCATGGGTTGAGGATGTGCGCTCCTGGGTGTCCAATGTGTACACCAGCATGGTGGAGATGGGTCTCACGCGCCTTGGGGTGCCTGATGGACTTGTCAAAACCCAGGGTTTCGAAAATATCAATAAGTTTCTGTGTTGCAGCGTTGATGCAGCCCCTTCTGCTGTGTTTTTTTTCAGTGTTTTCCGTTATTTACTTTTAAATTCGACTCGTGCGAGGAAGCATGGGGCCTCATGGACTGTTAAAAGATAAACCCTGAACCTTGCCCCTTACCCCTTCATAAACCTTAACCGTAAGCCCTAAAGCTCTAGCACTGTCAAACAATCCGAATTCTGAAAGACACCATGATTGTGATGATGCAGACCAACCCTCAGTTTTTTGTATTCAAAATGCTTATATTTTAGATAATGACTTTGCTCATGTTGCGACAACGCTGCGCAGAGGAGGGGTCTAGAGAAAGTGTGGACGCTCAATGCCGGAAGCTGACCGCCAGCTGGGTGCGGGAGAGAGCGGTTTCGGAGGAGTCCATCGAGCTCTGCGAGTACTTCGAGGGCCACGAGAGCGCCGGCTCAGAGGCACTTCTGCCCGCAGGTGAGGGGCCGGTGTTACGCATATAGGGTGAAGGGCAGATATTCAGCATCAAGGGTGTAGGATAAAGGGTTAGGGTGAAGGGTGAAGGACTAAGGGTTCATGATCAAGGGTTTAGGAGTAAGGGTCAAGATTTGAGGGTAAAGGATCAAGGGATGCAGGCAATCCGTTCCTCGAGGGCCGAAGGGGAGCTACTTTTGGGCCTCGCTGACCACATGAGGGACAGCGTTCAGCATAATGGGTACAGGATTAGTGATTCAAGGGTAAAGGATCAAGTGGTGCAGGCAATCCGTTCCTCGAGGGCCGAAGGGGAGCTACTCCTGGGCCTTGCTGCCCACAGGTGAGGGACAGCGTTCAGCATAATGGGTTCAGGATAAGTGATTCAAGGGTAAAGGATCAAGTGGTGCGGGCAATCCGTTCCTCGAGGGCCGAAGGGGAGCTACTCCTGGGCCTCGCTGCCCACAGGTGAGGGACAGCGTTCAGCATAATGGGTACAGGATAAGTGATTCAAGGGTAAAGGATCAAGTGGTGCAGGCAATCCGTTCCTCGCGGGCCAAAGGAGCGCTGGCTCCTAGGCCTTGCTCCCAGTAGCTTCTTAGTGGCGCTCCAGTGTGGGCGCAGCTCACTCTCCAGGCCTGGAGAGCTGGGCTGACCACTGACCACTCATCGCCTGCTGCCCGCAGGTGCTGAACAGGCTTAACCCTTAACCCTCAAGCAGGGCTGACCACTCATTGCCTGCTACCCGGAGGTGCTGAACAGGCTTAACCCTCAACCCTTAAGCCTGATACTCTGAACTGAATGGGTACTCCAGTGTGTAGCTGCTCTGGATGGCCACTGACCATTATGATTGGGTGTGGATTGCGTTAGGGGCAACGGCATGGATGTGGCTTCGAACCAGGCTGCGCTGTTTTCTCAACTCTCACACCTCCCACGTGGCGTAGCTTTCTTTCATTCGTTAGGAGCAGAGGCCCAGGAGGTCCATGCAGGGCACAGGTATTCAAATCCTTCTCCTTGCTGTGTCCACCTCATGTTCAGCACGTTGCATTGTCTGTACGTAGGGTATAGGGCTTAGGGGTATAGGTTTAAGGGTTAAGGTTCCAGGGTAAAGGGCAAGGGATATAGGGCATAGGGTGAAAGGTTTAGGGTGCACTGGTGCAGCTCGCAAGTGTGGACCACCTGTCCACCTTGGGTTCAGCGTGTTGCCTTGTCTGACCCCTTCGACGGTATCTGTCATCTCAGCCATGTGATTTTTCAACGCTCAATCCCAAATTCCTAACGTCCCCAGGAGCAACCCTGAGCCATGAGGCCCGAGCCCCGAGCCCTGAACCCTGAACCCTAAACCCGAACCCTGAACCCTGAACCTTGAAGCGTACGGTCCTCAGTGGACTTTGATACTTAACCCTTATGCCCTCGGGTGTGAACCATGGATAATTAAACCTAACGCCCTTAGGTGTGAAGTCTGGACCCTATCCCCTTCCACCCTCAAGTGTGAACCCTGGACCCTGTGGCCTAACACCCTCAGGCGTGCACACTGTACCCCCAAGGCCACAACCATTCCACCCTAATGTCCGAACCCTGTGAACCCTGGACCCTAAACCCTCACATCCTCAGGTGTGTACACCCTGGCGGACCTGCGTCAGTTTGGCAGGGACAAGGGCTGGTGCCCCTACTTCCTTGCGCGACACATGATGGCGTTTTCAAACGTGGTGGTTTACAACTATCAGGTGGGCAGGGCTGGGGCAGAGGGTGAAGGGTTTAAGGTGCAGGTTGGTGTTCAACCATCAGGTGGACAGGGCTTGGACAGAGGGTTTAGGTTGATGTCCAACTACTGTGTGGCTAGGGCTTGGGCAGAGGTCTTAAGGGTTAGGGTTTAGGGTGCTATACTGCTAGAGTTGCGGCTGATCTTGGCTGGATCAATTATTCAGATCATGCATGTATGTGGGTTCACACGCTACGATGTGAGAGAAAAGAAACAAACAACGCCCCCTTAAGGACGTGAGGGCCTATGAAACATCGCGGCATGGGCAGCGGCCACGTCTGAACGGTCACCGTTGGTGTACTGCTGTACTGTTAGTTGTTTTTGTCACAAAGTAGTCGCCAGTGTAGGCTTGAACTCGCTTCCTGAAACGTGCCATGGTTCAGTGCAGCATGCACAAGCTGGCTGCGAATGTATGTATGCGCGCTGTCGATGCCTCCTGTCGGAATGCTGCCAGCACCTGGCCCCCTTGGTCTGGCCTCGTAAGGGATTTGATCTCAACTATCCTCCTCTCGTCCCTTATTCCGTTTGACGTTATTTCTGACAACGATTGCGTCCCCGGCCTCCCCCATCCTTTTCGACCAGCTTCATCTTTCCCTGATTTTCTTTGTTATTTTTTCCACCCGTTTCATCGTTTGACCCTTTAAAGGTTTGACATGACATCTGGCAATGCTTTTCACACCTTGGCCCTTTTATCTCTAGCGAACCGTTTCATCTTTTGACCCCTGAAGTCCTGAACCTTTTGACCCCTGAAATCTTGCGGCGCTTTCATGCCCTGACATTTTTCTATTTTGTTTGACCCGTTTCATCTTCTGCTCTGTACCTGCAGTACATGATCGATCCGAAAGTGTCTCAAATGGTGAGTTGGAGCAGCGTGGGTCACTGGGTCAGGATAGATCGTAAGGGTTTATACATAAGGGTAACTACCCTAAAAGCTACTCCCTGAACCCTGACAGCTTAATCCTAAACCCTGAACCCTTAATCCTAAAAGCCACTTTCTAAACCCTAGGCTCCACTCGACCAGGCTAGGTATTTCGGTGTCAGGATGGGGACTGGCCCTCTGTCTGTGTCCATGATTTTTCCGGAAAGTGTCTCAGATGGTAAGTTGGAGCAGCGTGGGTCACTGGATCAGGATGAATCTTTAGTGTTGCCTGATGACTAGATGACTGGCTGACTGGCTGTCTTGCTGAATGGCTGACTGGCTGACTGGCTGACTGGCTAACTAGCTGACTGACTAGCTGACTGGCTAACTAGCTGACTATCTGACTGGCTGACTGGCTGACTAGCTGAGTAGCTGAGTAGCTGACTGGCTGACTGGCTGACTCGCTGACTGGCTGAGTAGCGGACTAGCTGATTGGCTGACTGGCTGACTGCTGACTGGCTGACTAGCTGACAGGCCGAATGGCTGACTAGCTTACTGGCTGACTAGCTGACAGGCTGACTGGCTGACTGTCTGACCATCTAACTGTCTGATTGTCTGACTAGCTGACTAGCTGACTGGCTGACAGGCTGACCGTCTGACTGGCTGACATGCTGACTTGCTTACTAGCTGACTGTCTGACCGTCTGACTGTCTGACTAGTTGACTGGCTGACTTGCTGACCGTCTGACTGTCTTACTCGCTGACTAGCTGACTACCTGACTGGCTAACTTGCTGACCGGCTGACTGGCTGATTGGCTGACTAGCTGACTTGCTGACTTGCTGACCGTCTGACTAGCTGACTAGCTGACTGGCTGACTGGCTGACTGGCTGACTGTATGACTGTATGACCGTCTGAATGGCTGACTAGCTGAATGGCTGACTACCTGACTAGCTGACTAGCTGACTAGCTGACTGGCTGACTGGCTGACTAGCTGACTGGCTGACTGTTGGACTATATGACTAGATGACTGGCTGTCTAGCTGACTGGCTGACTGGCTGACTGGCTGACTGGCTGACTAGCTGTCTAACTGACTGGCTGACTAGCTGACTAGCTGAATGGCTGACTAGACGACCGGCTGACTAGCTGACTGCCTGACTGGCTGACTGGCTGACTAGATGACCTGATGACTAGATGACTAGCTGACTGACTGTCTTGCTAACTGGCTGACTGGCTGACTAGCTGACTGGCTGACTGGCTGACTAGCTGACTGGCTGACTGGCTGACTAGCTGACTGGCTGACTGGCTGACTGGCTGACTGGCTGACTAGCTGACTGACTAGCTGACTGGCTGACTAGCTGACTGGCTGAGTAGCGGACTAGCGGACTGGCTGACTGGCTGACTGGCTGAGTGGCTGACCATCTAACTGTCTGACTATCTCACTATCTGACTGGCTGACTGGCTGACCGTCTGACTGGCTGACTTGCTTACTAGCTGACTGTCTGACCGTCTGACTAGCTGACTAGCTGACTAGCTGCCTGGCTGACTTGCTGACCGTCTGACTTGCTGACTCGCTGACTACCTGACTGGCTGACTTGCTGACCGGCTGACTGGCTGACTGGCTGACTAGCTGACTGGCTGACTTGCTGATCGTCTGACTAGCTGACTAGCTGACTAGCTGACTGGCTGACTGTCTGACTGTCTGACTGTCTGACTGGCTGACTAGCTGACTGGCTGACTAGCTGACTGGCTGACTAGCTAACTGGCTGACTTGCTGACTAGCTGACTAGCTGACTGGCTGACTAGCTGACTGGCTGACTAGCTGACTGGCTGACTAACTGTCTAGCTGACTGGCTGACTGGCTGATTAGCTGACTGGCTGACTGGCTGACTTGATGACCTGATGACTTGATGACTGGCTGACTTGCTGACTAGCAGACTGGCTGACTGGCTGACTAGCTGACTGACTAGCTCACTGGCTGAGCAGCTGACTTGCTGACAGGCCGAATGGCTGACTAGCTTACTGGCTGACTAGCTGACAGGCTGACTGGCTGACTGTCTGACCATCTAACTGTCTGATTGTCTGACTAGCTGACTAGCTGACTGGCTGACAGGCTGACCGTCTGACTGGCTGACATGCTGACTTGCTTACTAGCTGACTGTCTGACCGTCTGACTGTCTGACTAGTTGACTGGCTGACTTGCTGACCGTCTGACTGTCTTACTCGCTGACTAGCTGACTACCTGACTGGCTAACTTGCTGACCGGCTGACTGGCTGATTGGCTGACTAGCTGACTTGCTGACTTGCTGACCGTCTGACTAGCTGACTAGCTGACTGGCTGACTGGCTGACTGGCTGACTGTATGACTGTATGACCGTCTGAATGGCTGACTAGCTGAATGGCTGACTACCTGACTAGCTGACTAGCTGACTAGCTGACTGGCTGACTGGCTGACTAGCTGAATGGCTGACTGTTGGACTATATGACTAGATGACTGGCTGTCTAGCTGACTGGCTGACTGGCTGACTGGCTGACTAGCTGTCTAACTGACTGGCTGACTAGCTGACTAGCTGAATGGCTGACTAGACGACCGGCTGACTAGCTGACTGCCTGACTGGCTGACTGGCTGACTAGATGACCTGATGACTAGATGACTAGCTGACTGGCTGTCTTGCTGACTGGCTGACTGGCTGACTAGCTGACTGGCTGACTGGCTGACTAGCTGACTGGCTGACTGGCTGACTAGCTGACTGGCTGATTGGCCGACTGGCTGACTGGCTGACTAGCTGACTGACTAGCTGACTGGCTGACTAGCTGACTGGCTGAGTAGCGGACTAGCGGACTGGCTGACTGGCTGACTGGCTGACTGGCTGAGTGGCTGACCATCTAACTGTCTGACTATCTCACTATCTGACTGGCTGACTGGCTGACCGTCTGACTGGCTGACTTGCTTACTAGCTGACTGTCTGACCGTCTGACTAGCTGACTAGCTGACTAGCTGCCTGGCTGACTTGCTGACCGTCTGACTTGCTGACTCGCTGACTGGCTGACTACCTGTCTGGCTGACTTGCTGACCGGCTGACTGGCTGACTGGCTGACGAGCTGACTGGCTGACTTGCTGATCGTCTGACTAGCTGACTAGCTGACTAGCTGAGTGGCTGACTGTATGACTGTCTGACTGTCTGACTGGCTGACTAGCTGACTGGCTGAATAGCTGACTGGCTGACTAGCTAACTGGCTGACTTGCTGACTAGCTGACTAGCTGACTGGCTGACTAGGTGACTGGCTGACTAGCTGACTGGCTGACTAACTGTCTAGCTGACTGGCTGACTGGCTGATTAGCTGACTGGCTGACTGGCTGACTTGATGACCTGATGACTTGATGACTGGCTGACTTGCTGACTAGCAGACTGGCTGACTGGCTGACTAGCTGACTGACTAGCTCACTGGCTGAGCAGCTGACTTGCTGACAGGCCGAATGGCTGACTAGCTTACTGGCTGACTAGCTGACAGGCTGACTGGCTGACTGTCTGACCATCTAACTGTCTGATTGTCTGACTAGCTGACTAGCTGACTGGCTGACAGGCTGACCGTCTGACTGGCTGACATGCTGACTTGCTTACTAGCTGACTGTCTGACCGTCTGACTGTCTGACTAGTTGACTGGCTGACTTGCTGACCGTCTGACTGTCTTACTCGCTGACTAGCTGACTACCTGACTGGCTAACTTGCTGACCGGCTGACTGGCTGATTGGCTGACTAGCTGACTTGCTGACTTGCTGACCGTCTGACTAGCTGACTAGCTGACTGGCTGACTGGCTGACTGGCTGACTGTATGACTGTATGACCGTCTGAATGGCTGACTAGCTGAATGGCTGACTACCTGACTAGCTGACTAGCTGACTAGCTGACTGGCTGACTGGCTGACTAGCTGACTGGCTGACTGTTGGACTATATGACTAGATGACTGGCTGTCTAGCTGACTGGCTGACTGGCTGACTGGCTGACTGGCTGACTAGCTGACTAGCTGACTGGCTGACTAGCTGACTAGCTGACTGGCTGACTAGCTGACTGGCTGACTAGCTGACTGCCTGACTGGCTGACTGGCTGACTAGATGACCTGATGACTAGATGACTAGCTGACTGGCTGTCTTGCTGACTGGCTGACTGGCTGACTAGCTGACTGGCTGACTGGCTGACTAGCTGACTGGCTGACTGGCTGACTAGCTGACTGGCTGACTGGCTGACTGGCTGACTGGCTGACTAGCTGACTGACTAGCTGACTGGCTGACTAGCTGACTGGCTGAGTAGCGGACTAGCGGACTGGCTGACTGGCTGACTGGCTGACTGGCTGAGTGGCTGACCATCTAACTGTCTGACTATCTCACTATCTGACTGGCTGACTGGCTGACCGTCTGACTGGCTGACTTGCTTACTAGCTGACTGTCTGACCGTCTGACTAGCTGACTAGCTGACTAGCTGCCTGGCTGACTTGCTGACCGTCTGACTTGCTGACTCGCTGACTGGCTGACTACCTGACTGGCTGACTTGCTGACTGGCTGACTGGCTGACTAGCTGACTGGCTGACTTGCTGATCGTCTGACTAGCTGACTAGCTGACTAGCTGAGTGGCTGACTGTATGACTGTCTGACTGTCTGACTGGCTGACTAGCTGACTGGCTGAATAGCTGACTGGCTGACTAGCTAACTGGCTGACTTGCTGACTAGCTGACTAGCTGACTGGCTGACTAGGTGACTGGCTGACTAGCTGACTGGCTGACTAACTGTCTAGCTGACTGGCTGACTGGCTGATTAGCTGACTGGCTGACTGGCTGACTTGATGACCTGATGACTTGATGACTGGCTGACTTGCTGACTAGCAGACTGGCTGACTGGCTGACTAGCTGACTGACTAGCTCACTGGCTGAGCAGCTGACTTGCTGACAGGCCGACTGGCTGACTGGTGGACTAGCTGACTAGCTGACTAGCTGACTGACTGACTGACTGGCTGAGTAGCTGAGTAACTGACATGCTGACTGGCTGACTAGCTGACTAGCTGACTGGCTGACTAGCTGACTAGTTGACTAGCTGACTGGCTGACTGGCTGACTAGCTGACTAGCTGACGGGCTGGATGGCTGACTGGCTGACTAGCTGACTGGCCGACTGGATGACTGGATGACTAGATGACTGGCTGTCTAGCTGACTGGCTGATTGGCTGACTGGCTGACTAGCTGTCTAGCTGAATGGCTGACTGGCTGATTGGCTGACTAGCTGACTCGCTGACTAGCTGACTGGCCGACTGGCTGACTGGCTGACAGGCTGTATCCATGATTCATCCGAAAGCGTTGACATGATGGTTGTTGGGGGGCGCTGCTGCACATGGGGGCGATGGCTGTATGCATGAGACCTGACCTAGAGCCCTCTTTCTGAGTCAGACGGCGGGAGGCAGCAGCATGGTGCACACTGGTGCGCATTGCAAGGACTGTTGTTGGGGGGGCATCGCTGCACACACGGGGGAATGGCTGTGTGCATGAGGCATGACCTAGAGCTGACGTCCTGTCGCAGACGGTGATTTGTGGCAGCAGTCTGGTGCACATTGGCAGGAAATAACCTTGGGGGGGCTTAACCGCATAAGGGGAGATAGTTGTTGGCATGAGCCATGGCCTAGACCGCCCCCCTGTGTTTTGGGTGCTGAGTTTCTGCAGCCTGATCCACAGTCTCAGGATTGCTGTCAGGACGGGCATTGCTGCTGACATGAAAAAGGACATACAGGTAATAATGAAATCAGAATGAAATCATAAGGACGTCAAAATGCAAAAATGGCCGTCATATGCAAAAATGGAATACCGGTGACATAATGACATAATAATGAAATCATGAAGGAAAGACAATAATGAAATCATATTGAAATATCCACAGGACTCCCCTCGGGTTGAGTTTCTCTCTTACCCTCCCGGATATATTTCGGATCGTGCTATTGGAAGAGGCTCACAGCATGAGCAGCGCAGCCCTTGATTCTCCTCCTCCTGTTTTGTCTCCAGGTTTCCCGTGAGCTTGAGAAAGAGTGCATCATAGTGTTTGACGAGGCCCACAACATCGACAACGTGTGCATTGAGGCGCTCAGCGTGAACCTGCGGCAGCAGACGCTGGACGCAGCGGGGCGTAACCTGCGCAGCCTGAGCAGTGTAAGCCTGGGAGCGGAACGCGGCAGGGCAGGGTGGGGTAGAGGGGGACGGGGCGGGGCGGGGCAGGGCGAGGCAGGGCGGGATGGAGCAGGGTGGAGCAGGGCGGGGGGGGAGCAGTGCAGAGGGGGGGTGAGGGGAGCAGGGCGGGGTGGGGCGGGGTGGAGCAGGGCGGGATGGAGCAGGGCAGAGGGGGACAGGGTCGAGGGGGGCAGGGCAGAGGGGGGCAGGGCAGTGGGGGGCAGGGCAGAGGCGGGCAGGGCAGAGGGGGGCAGGGCAGAGAGGGGCAGAGCGGGGCAGGGCAGGGGGGGAGCAGGGCAGAGGGGTGTAGGGCAGAGCAGGGCGGGATGGGAAAGGGCTGGATGGAGGGGGTTAGGACGAGGTAGGGCAGATAAATATGAACTCTGTAGATCTGAGCCACGTAGATCTGAAACATGTGCCCCTTGACGCTGCAGAAAATCACTTCGTTGAAAGAGACGGATGAGCGGAGGCTGCGCGACGAGTATTCGCGGCTGGTGCAGGGGCTGGTGGACCGAGGGGCGCTGAGCCGGCAGCGGGGGGGTGAGGAGCTCCTGGCCCACCCCACCCTCCCTGAGGATGTGCTTCATGAGACTGTCCCAGGTGCGCTGGTATAGGGTTTAGGGTTTAGGATGGGGTGGCTGTCGCTCCTCCTGTGGTGCCGTTCAGGTAGAATCGCCCAGTGGTGCATCCTACAGTCTTACAGAATGTGCTTAACTAGACTGTCCCTGGTGCGTTTGTTTAGGGTTTAGGGCCGAAGGCCAAGGGTGGAGTGTCTGTCACTTGTCCTGTTGTGTCGTTCAGCTACATGTTTAGAGTTAAGGGTTTAGGGCCGAAGGCCAAGGCCAAGGTTGGAGTGTCTGCCACTTGTCCTGCTGTGCCCTTCAGCTACATTTAGGGTTTAGAGTGAAGTTGGGAAAGTCAGCCACTCGTCCTGTTCTGGTGTTCAGCTGGATGCATCCAGTGGCGCACCAGTGCTTGCTTTATTGCACATCAGGCCACCATTGAGGGGACTGCCAGACAGCCATCACTTGGCCAAAGGGGACCAAACCATGACCGGCCTTGGGTCCACCTGCCCAAGCAGCAAGGCTTCCTGCACAGCCTGGCCCCCCTAGCCGAGGTGGGAAAAGTTCAGCCATACGTTCAATCCACGGCCCTGCAGGAAACATTCGCCGCGCCGAGCACTTCATCGCGTTCATGAACCGCTTCTTGGCCTTCCTCAAGGACCGTCTCAAGGTGGGGCGCGGAGATCATGTTTTGGCTGAAATCCATATTACTGTATCTGAAGGGCAGTCTCAAGGGTAAAATCTTAAAGATTATGTTGTGTCCCCTCCTTAAGCTCTCTATATGAATGACCGCCTCTCAAGGTGAAAAACCGAGATTGTATGTTGGCTCAACTGCGAACTCTATACGATCATATGAATGACGGACTCAAGGTGAGAAGCCGATATCATATTTGGGCTTGACCCCGATGTGAAGGACCATCTTGGTTGGATGGGCTTCCAGTCCACAACCCTCGGCAGGTGCTAAGCCCTCAGCTTGAATCCTAAACGGAAACTCTCTAGACCCTTTATCTGTCACCCTTAACCCTAAACTATAATCTCTACACCCTCAACTCGAAACCCTGAACCCTAACTACATACCCTCCAGCCGCTCATGGGGAGTATGGTGCGTACGCTCTGCTGAGTGGGGACGGCCAGCCTTTCACTGATGCTGCTTTGCCCGCCCGCTTCAGCCTCAACCTGCTTGTTCACTCACTTATGTGGTCAGAACCCAGTTACCCACTTATGTGGTCAGAACCCAGTTGTTATTGAAATATCGCTTCCGTTTGTGATCCCTCGTGCCTCATCCCCCCCCCCCCCTGTTTCAGGTGAACCAGTGGTCGGTGGGACTGGACCCAAAGCCTTAAATCCTGGACCTAAAACCCTGAACCACTTATCTTGTACCTCACCTACTACAGGTGATCCAAAAAGTCCTTGGAACTGAACGCGAAAGACCTTAACTCCAAACCCTTAACCCTGAACCCCACAGGCCTCAAACCATGCCTCCCCCCCTCTCCTACGGCAAGTGAACAAAAGGGTCATTGGAATTGAACCCTAAAAACCTTAACCCTAAACCCTAAACCCTCAACCATGACCCCCCCCCCTCTCCTATGGCGGGTGAACCAAAAGGTCCTTGGTACTGAACCCTAAAAACCTGAACCCTAGACCCTATACCCTAAAACCTGAACCTGACCCCCCAACCTCTTCTACGGCAGGTTAACCAAGTGGTCAGTGAGACTGGACCTGAAGCCTAAAACCCTAAAGACCTAAACCCTGCCCCCCAACCTCTTCTACGGCAGGTGAACCAAGTGGTCAGTGAGACTCCCGCATCCTTCGTCAACAGCCTGCAGCAGGGGGTGCAGATTGACGCCAAGACACTCAGGTGAACAACGGATCCGGCAGTGCTTTAAGGTTGCGGGCATGACAAATAGCCGGCTTCATGTGAGCGAGCATTACGTTTAGGGGGCAGCAAGGGAGCATAGAGGGCTTGAGGTAGCGGGCACTCCATGCCGGAGGCTTCTCCACCCTCTCCTGTCTTCCCACACCAGGTTCTTCTACAAACCGCCTCTCCAGCCTCCTGAATATCTCTTCCTTCTCCTGCCTCTTAGGTTCTGCTAAGACTGCCACTTCAGCCCCATGAAGACCCCCCCCCCCCAGCTTTCCTGTTCCTCAGGTTTTGCTATGACCGTCTGTCCAGCCTCATGAAGACCCCCCACACACACACCGCTTACCTGTTCCTCAGGTTTTGCTATGACCGCCTGTCCAGCCTCATGAAGACCCCCCCCACACACACCGCTTTCCTGTTCCTCAGGTTTTGCTATGACCGCCTGTCCAGCCTTATGAAGACCCTGCAGATCACCAACACTGACGACTTCACCCCGGTGCACCTAGTAGCTGACTTTGCAACACTGGTAGGAGGAAGGGGCGAACTGCTATGCGAAACTGACATGCGAAACTGCCATGCGAAACTGCCATGCGAAACTGCCATGCGGAACTGCCATGCGGAACTGACATGCGAAACTGACATGCGAAACTGCCATGCAAAACTGCCATGCAAAACTGCCATGCAAAACTGCCTTGCAAAACTGCCATGCAAAACTGACATGCGGAACTGACATGGGGAACTGACATGCGGAACTGACATGCGGAACTGACATGCGAAACTGACATGCGAAACTGACATGCGAAACTGACATGCGAAACTGACATGCGAAACTGCCATGCAAAACTGCCATGCAAAACTGCCATGCGGAACTGACATGGGGAACTGCCATGCGGAACTGACATGGGGAACTGACATGCGGAACTGACATGCGGAACTGACATGCGAAACTGACATGCGAAACTGATATGCGAAACTGACATGCGAAACTGACATGCGAAACTGACATGCGAAACTGCCACGGGAAACTGCTACCTGAAACTGTGATGCAGAACTGACATGCCAAAGTGTCACACAAAACTACCATGCAAAACTATGATGCGAAAGTGCCAAGTGAAACTGCTATGCAAAACTGCCATGCGAAAGTGCCACAAGTAAGTGCTTTGTGAAACTGTCATGCTTAACTGACATGCGAAAGTGCCATGCCATACTGCCACGCAAAACTAACATGCAAAACGGTGATGCGGAACTGCCATGCAAAACTGCCACGCAAAACTGCCACGCAAAACTAAATGTACAACGGTGATGCGGAACTGCCATGCAAAACTGCCATGCAAATCCGCCATGCAAAACTACAGCGCAAAATTGCCATACAAAACTTGCAGCACCTCCCGTGATGTCAAGATATTGTAGCTGTTTAGGATTTATGCTAAAACCCCTTCACTCTAAACCCTTCACCCCTAACTCTACACCGTTCACCCTAAATCCTGCACCCAAAACTTTGAACTGTACTATCAAACCCTACACACCCAAGATCCTACACCCTGCACCCTACACCCTAAATAAAAAATGTTTGCCCCTGTTACGATGTGTGGAGGCTTTGCCATCGACAAGGCCGTGTCGGTTCCATGCAACGGAACGTTTCATATGATTGGCCTGAGGGTTGCATTTGACCGGGCTCTGCTCCCCATCACCTCTCCTCCTCGTCGCAGGTCGGGACTTATGCCAAAGGCTTTGCCATCATCATCGAGCCGTTTGACAGCCGTTTGCCCAACATTCCGGATCCTGTCATTCAGGTGAGAGGGGCAGGCAAAGACTGAGCTTAATGCCTGAAACTCCAAGTCGGTGACGAAAGGCCCGAACCTTAATAGCCTGTTTGGCAGCCGCCTGTTCAACATACCGGATCCTGTCATTCAGGTGAGCGGGGCAGGCAAAGACTAAGCTCTATGCCTATTACCCCAAGCCGGAGACGAAAGGCCCGAACCTTATAAACCTGTTTGGCAGCCGCCTGCCCAACGTATCGGACCCTGTCATTCAGATGAGACTGGTAGGTGCAAACTTGACCCTGCACTCTTAACCTTGAAATCGTTTATTCAGCTACCTCCCAACATACCCAGGGATCCAGGTGATAGAAGCCTGATCGATGCCAGCCTGGCCAGGCAGCCCATGGTTCTGCCGCCTCTTCCACGTTTTCGACCTGCCCCCCCCCCTCCACCACCTGACAGGAGTCCTCTATGTGTGCCAGTGTGGCCATTTAGCCCATGGGCCTGCTGCCTATTCCACGTTTCTGACCTGTCCCCCCTCTTCCCCCTGCACAGCTGTGCTGCCTGCATGCCAGCCTGGGCATGTGCCCTATAGGTCTGCCCCCTCTTCCACCTCCTCCTCCTGCAGCTGCCCTGCCGTCTGTTCCAAGTTTCTGACCCGTCCCCTCCTCTTCCCCCTGCACAGCTGTGCTGCCTGGATGCCAGCCTGGGCATGTGCCCTATAGGTCTGCCCCCTCTTCCACCTCCTCCTCCTGCAGCTGCCCTGCTGTCTGTTCCAAGTTTCTGACCCGTCCCTCCTCGTCCCCCTGCACAGCTGTGCTGCCTGGATGCCAGCCTGGCCATGAAACCCATATTCTCCAAGTTCCAGTCTGTCATCATCACGTCGGGCACGCTGAGCCCAATCGAGCTGTACCCTCGCATCCTCGACTTCAGCCCCGTGTCGATCCAGTCGTTCAGCATGACGCTGACGAGGGACTGCATGTGCCCGGTGGTGGTCACAAGAGGGGCAGACCAGGTAAGCCCCAGACTCTTTACCCTAGACTCGAATCCTAGACTTCAGCCTCCCTGTGGATCCAGTCCTTAGGGATGGCGCTGACGAGGGACTGCATGTGTCCGTTGGTCACAAAAAGGGCACACCAGGTGAGATCTAGATCTCTCCACCCTCAGCCTTGGACTCATAGCCGAAACCAAATGATACCTAGGTGTGCACTTTTAACCCTTGGGCCCTCTCCCCACACAGGGTTCAGGGTTGATTGTTTGTAACCCTCCCCACCACACACACATGCCCATCAGGAGGGGCCCCTGATAACCGCCTGCGAGCGCTGTTATATTCCGATCGCGATGCGCAACTATGGTACGTCGCTGCATATGTCTTGGCAGACCTCTGACCATGTCCCCCCCTCACTATCAGATGCCCCTCAATCCTCAACCCTGCACCTGTAACCCTTACCCCCACTCACCTTCTTCAGATGCCCCAAAACCCTCAACCCTTGACCCATAAACTCCCTACCCCATCAGATGCCCCTCAACTTGTAACCTGGATTCCTTACCCCTTGCCCCTGCTCCCCCCATCAGGATCCCCTAAGCCCTCAACCCTTGACCCCTTGCCCCTGCTCCTCCATCAGGTTCCCCTCAACCCTCAAACCCTACCCCTTGCCTTTGCTTCCCCCATCAGGTTCCCCTCAACCCTCACCCCCTACCCCTTGCCCCTGCACCCCCTATCAGGTTCCCCTCACCACTGCGTTTGAGCTCCGCAGTGATCCGGCAGTGGTACGCAACTACGGCAAGCTGCTTGTGGACCTCAGCGACGCGGTTCCGGACGGCATCGTTTGCTTCTTTGTCTCGTACTTGTACATGGACCAGATCATCAGGTGGGCTGGAAAGGAGGAGGAGGGAGGGCTGCAACCCTGAACCTGACACCCTGTACTGGACCCTGTGTCGCTATCCCTTGTTCTGGGTACCTTAAAGCCCTTGCCTCCAAGCCTTTGCTTTACTTGTTGGACACTGACATTTGTATTCACTTTCACTTATTTTCCGCTACAAAGCCTGTCACTGGGCCAACAAAGCACACCCATAAAGAAAACCACCGTGGGGAAGTTGCTTCTTTCTTTTTGCCTCATGGTAACGGTGCGGATGTGGCTACGGCCCCAAGCTGCGTTGTTTCCTTAACCTCCACGCCCTAATAGGGCGTGGAGGTTAAGGCGTAGCTTTCTTTCACTTTCACTTTGTATAGGCTTATATACCGGTATTGTTTCACTTTGCTCTGCCACCTGCCCTGTACTGCTTGGTCGCAGCAAGTGGCACGACATGGGTCTCCTGCAGGAGATCATGCAGCACAAGCTGATCTTCATTGAGACACAGGTGGGCCTGCCCTTGGATCAAGATCGGATCGGACACATGTTTGTTTCCCACTCTATTTTCCTGCCTTGTGTGTTTCTCATTTATTTGCGCTGCTGTGGTGTTGCCTTGATGGATGTTTGCTCTATGAATGCCTTGTTGATCGTAAATGCCGCATTGACCTTGATGAACGCAAATGCTGCCTTGAACTTGATGCATGTCGACTCTGCGCTGCTGTATGATGATCAGGATGTTGTGGAGACCACACTGGCGCTGGACAACTTCCGCAGGGCCTGCGACAGTGGCAGGGGCGCAGTGTTCCTATCGGTGGCGAGGGGGAAGGTGAGGGAAGGGTGGCAGCACATGTGTTGCCAAGAGGCATGCTGCCATGAGCCCATGTGAAGCTTCCATGCGAAGCCTCCTTGCAAAGTTGCCATGCAAATCTTCCATGTGCCTTTTCCATGCAACGTCCCCATGCACCCCTTTTGTCTCCTTTGAGCAGCTCAGATGCTCCCAAGCCCCTGCTCCCAAGCTCTCACCCGAGTTTTTCCTGGTGTGAATTGTATCAAGAGGTTCAGACGAGGGTGGTAGCAAGGGAAACAATTCATTCATCCATATTCCAGTAGGCGTTTGTGCTAATGGTGCAGATGTACCATTGATGGGTAAATTGTACATGGATTGATGAATCTATGGACTTGTGGATTTGTGGATCTATGGATATGTGGATCCATGGGTTCCGTAGATGTACAGATCCATGGATTTGTACATTTGTGGATATGTATGAAATATGCCCAAGTGTCCACCAAGGCTGCATCAGCCTGGTAACCTTGAACACCTAACGTATGGATGTATGTCCTGTGCAAACTTCCCGCCCCACGCGCCCCAATTCCACTTGTCGTGACTGCAGGTGGCCGAGGGCATCGATTTCGACCGGCACTACGGGCGCTGTGTGGTCATTTTTGGCATCCCGTATCAGTATACACTCAGCCGTGTCCTGAGAGCGCGGCTGGACTACCTGCAGGTCAGGCGGGTTTAGGGTAAAGGGTGGGAGGGGTTGAGGTTATGAGGTTTAAGGTGACACATGAAGGGGTTTAGGGGCAGCAGGGGAAGCGCGGCTGGACTACCTGCAGGTCAGGCGGGTTTAGGGTAAAGGTTGGGAGGGGTTGAGGTTATGAGGTTTAAGGTGACACATGAAGGGGTTTAGGGGCAGCAGGGGAAGCGCGGCTGGACTACCTGCAGGTCAGTTGGGTATAGGGGCAAGGTTCTAGGATTAAATATTTAGTATGAAGGGCTAGGGGCTCACCCAACCTCTTAAAATTGCTGATCGGTTATTATAATGTCACCCACCCCCCTTCCCAAAATTACTGATCAGAAATTTGGTTTACCGGTCGGATATTTAGATGGCCGGTCAAATTTTCGGATGGCTGACCAGATGTTTGGTCAGCGAGTCAGATGGATTGATGGCTGGTCCGATATCTGAATGAAAAATCAGATATTTGAGTGGCAGATCGGATTTTTGAATTCGGTAGCTAGGACTGCTCTCTGCTGGGGAAGGGGGCTCTGTTGACACGTCTTCATGGACATACACAGGCATCAGGTATGAGCCACAGGTTCCCATCCGACTACGCTTTTCATCCGACTTAACTTGTATACCTCAAATCAACAGCACGGCTATGGAAGAAGAAAAACCTGTGCCTAGGGAAAAAGCGCAGCCTGGGCTGAAGCCACATCTGTGCCGTTACCATACCGCCTCCACAGTCCTGGGGGGCCTTCTCAGAATAGTCGGCTGACACCGACCACCGTCTTTTTTGTTTGGTCAGCCTCATCGTCTCTCCCTTGTGTCCTCGTGTAGAGTTAGGGTTTAAGGTTAAGAGTTTAGGTTTTGGGGTTAAGAGTTTAGGTTTACGGGTTTGGGATCCCTTCAATGTTTCTTCATGAGATTCTCGGGATCCAGGAAAGTCCTCCTTTGACTCCAAGTTCGGCATGCAACTTTTCGAATCAAGGAGAAGGACTAGCTGACGCTTGTTATCCCTGGCATCACTGCAGGAGACTTTTCAGATCAAGGAGAACGACTACCTGACGTTCGACGCGATCCGGCAGGCTGCACAATGTGTGGGTCGCGTCATCCGCTCCAAGGCTGACTATGGTGAGCTGGACGGCTCTGAGCAGCCGCCAAACAAAACCACCCAATCAGGGGACCTATGGGTGGTGTAGGTGGGTAGTATGGGTGGAGTGCTTGGGTCGCGGTGTCCCCTGTAAAGGCAGTCCATGGCGAGCAGCGTCAAACAAAGCCCACAAAGCAGGGGACTTACGACTGTAGATTCGCTTTGCCTTCCCTCGTAATTAACGTTGTTTGGGGTTGAGGGATTCTTGAATATACTCAACATCGATTGATAACAACACATTCCAGTCAGAAATTTCGAGTTTTGATCGAAAGGCACCCGGAGGGCAGCAATGAAAGAAATCGTTTTTCACACCCGAGGGGAGGCATATCAAAGGTACCGTGGGTGGTGTCGGTGGTGTCGGTGGGTATGTCCTGAACCATGCAGCATCAGCAGATGTTCCCGCCTATTCAATACACCAATATATATATGGTATATGTTTTTATTATGTACACCGGTTTAATTTCGGGATAATATATCGGGGTAATATATCGGGAATTCTCCCCTTGATCTGGCTGATCTAGATCGTCCTGAGTCGCGCTGCCAAGGCACAGGTGGGCACAAGTGGGTCGCTGTCACCGTTTGTTTTATTGCACGGCCTTGGGTGCATCAAACCCCGGGGCTCCTGGCCTTGGGCCGGCCGAACCCTGAGACGCACCCTTCTCAGCAAGGCTCGTGATCAGTGTTGTATCTATGACGCACGCCTCACGGTGTTTGAATCATGAAGGTGAGCTTCAGTCACCGCAATTTGTCAAGGCCAATTCAGCTATCTTTACCAGTGAGGGATCGTAAGTACTTCATGAATTTCTGGATTTGGCGCAATTGCAAGCACTGTTTGTGATGCACCACTATCTGGGCCACTCGGGCCGGGACAAGGTTTAGTCCCCATCGGCCCACACTGGTAGCCACCCGGCGGCCCCCTAATGTGGTCACGGTTTGCACTGAAGGAAACCCAGGGGTGTCGCGGCAATTTTTGGAGTTTTGAAGTTTTTTTTTTTTAAATCATGACACCATGATAATAAAATTCGAGAGGATCATGCTCGAGCGGAGCCGTTGATTGATACCTTTGTCAGCAGTGTGCAAGGAATTCAACATGGCAGCACGATACGGCATGATCCGGCGCAATACGGCACTGGTTCAGCCGGATTGTACTACCAAAGTGCCACTATACGGCACGATACTGCTCGATACGGCATAGATTCAGCCGGATTGTACTACCAAAGTGCCACTATACGGCACGATACGGCTCGATACGGCATAGATTCAGCCGGATTGTGCTACCAAAGTGCCACTATACGGCACGATACGGCTCGATACGGCATAGATTCAGCCGGATTGTACTACCAAAGTGCCACTATACGGCACGATACGGCTCGATACGGCATAGATTCAGCCGGATTGTGCTACCAAAGTGCCACTATACGGCACGATACGGCTCGATACGGCATAGATTCAGCCGGATTGTGCTACCAAAGTGCCACTATACGGCACGATACGGCTCGATACGGCATAGATTCAGCCGGATTGTGCTACCAAAGTGCCACTATACGGCACGATACGGCTCGATACGGCATAGATTCAGCCGGATTGTGCTACCAAAGTGCCACTATACGGCACGATACGGCTCGATACGGCATAGATTCAGCCGGATTGTGCTACCAAAGTGCCACTATACGGCACGATACGGCTCGATACGGCATAGATTCAGCCGGATTGTGCTACCTAAGTGCCACTATACGGCACGATACGGCTCGATACGGCATAGATTCAGCCGGATTGTGCTACCAAAGTGCCACGATACGGCACGATACGGCTCGATACGGCATAGATTCAGCCGGATTGTGCTACCAAAGTGCCACTATACGGCACGATACGGCTCGATACGGCATAGATTCAGCCGGATTGTGCTACCAAAGTGCCACTATACGGCACGATACGGCTCGATACGGCATAGATTCAGCCGGATTGTGCTACCAAAGTGCCACTATACGGCACGATACGGCTCGATACGGCATAGATTCAGCCGGATTGTGCTACCAAAGTGCCACTATACGGCACGATACGGCTCGATACGGCATAGATTCAGCCGGATTGTGCTACCAAAGTGCCACTATACGGCACGATACGGCTCGATACGGCATAGATTCAGCCGGATTGTGCTACCAAAGTGCCACTATACGGCACGATACGGCTCGATACGGCATAGATTCAGCCGGATTGTGCTACCTAAGTGCCACTATACGGCACGATACGGCTCGATACGGCATAGATTCAGCCGGATTGTGCTACCAAAGTGCCACGATACGGCACGATACGGCTCGATACGGCATAGATTCAGCCGGATTGTGCTACCAAAGTGCCACTATACGGCACGATACGGCTCGATACGGCATAGATTCAGCCGGATTGTGCTACCAAAGTGCCACTATACGGCACGATACGGCTCGATACGGCATAGATTCAGCCGGATTGTGCTACCAAAGTGCCACTATACGGCACGATACGGCTCGATACGGCATAGATTCAGCCGGATTGTGCTACCAAAGTGCCACTATACGGCACGATACGGCTCGATACGGCATAGATTCAGCCGGATTGTGCTACCAAAGTGCCACGATACGGCACGATACGGCTCGATACGGCATAGATTCAGCCGGATTGTGCTACCAAAGTGCCACGATACGGCACGATACGGCTCGATACGGCATAGATTCAGCCGGATTGTGCTACCAAAGTGCCACGATACGCACGATACGGCTCGATACGGCATAGATTCAGCCGGAATTGTGCTACCAAAGTGCCACTATACGGCACGATACGGCTCGATTACGGCATAGACTTCAGCCGGATTGTGCTACCAAAGATGCCAACTATACGGCACGATACGGCTCGATACGGCATAGATTCAGCCGGATTGTGCTACCAAAGTGCCACCTATACAGCACGATACGGCTCGATACGGCATAGATTCAGCCGGATTGTGCTACCTAAGTGCCACGTATACGGCACGATACGGCTCATACGGCATAGATCAGCCGGATTGTGCTACCAAAGTGCCACTATACGGCACGATACGGCTCGATACGGCATAGATTCAGCCGGATTGTGCTACCAAAGTGCACTATACGGCACGATACGGCTCGATACGGCATAGATTCAGCCGGATTGTGCTACCTAAGTGCCACTAGCTACGGACACGATACGGCCTCAGATTTACGGCATAGATTCAGCCGGATTGTGTACCAAAGTGCCACTATACGGCACGATACGGCTCGATACGGCATAGATCAGCCGATTGTGTAACAAGTGCCACTATACGGCACGATACGGCTCGACTCCTGCATAGAGTCAGCCGGATTGTGCTAACCAAATCGCCCACTGTACGGCACGATAGGCTCGATACGGCATAGATTCAGCCGGATTGTGCTACCAAAGTGCCACTGTACGGCACGATACGGCTCGAGATACGGCATAGATTCAGCCGGATTGTGCTACAAAGTGCACGATACGGCATCGGATACGGCCGATACGGCATAGATTCAGCCGGATGTGCTACCAAAGTGCCATATACGGCACGATACGGCTCGATACGGCATAGATTCAGCCGGGATTGTGCTACCAACGTGCCACTATACGGCACGATACGGCACGATACGGCTCGATTAGGCATAGATTAGCCGGATGTGCTACCAAAGTGCCACTATACGGGCACGATACGGCTCGGATACGGCATAGATTCAGCCGGATGTGCTACCAAAGTGCCACGATACGGCACGATACGGGCTCGATACGGCACATAGATTCAGCCGGATTGTGCTACCAAAGTGCCACTATACGGCACGATACGGCTCGATACGGCATAGATTCAGCGGATTGTGCTACCAAAGTGCACTATACGGCCCGATACGGCTCGATACGCATAGATTCAGCCGGATTGTGCTACCAAAGTGCCACTATACGGCACGATACGGCTCGATACGGCATAGATTCAGCCGGATTGTGCTACCAAAGTGCCACTATACGGCACGATACGGCTCGATACGGCATAGATTCAGCCGGATTGTGCTACCAAAGTGCCACTATACGGCACGATACGGCTCGATACGCATAGATTCAGCCGGATTGTGCTACCAAAGTGCCACTATACGGCACGAGACGGCTCGATACGGCATAGATTCAGCCGGATTGTGCTACCAAAGTGCCCACGATACGGCACGATACGGCTCTCTGATACGGCATAGATTCAGCCGGATTGTGCTACCAAAGTGCCACTATACGGCACGATACGGCTCGATACGGCATAGATTCAGCCGGATTGTGCTACCAAAGTGCCACGTATACGGCACGATAACGGCTCGATACGGCATAGATTCAGCCGGATTGTGCTACCAAAGTGCCACTATACGGCACGATACGGCTCGATACGGCATAGATTCAGCCGGATTGTGCTACCAAAGTGCCACTATACGGCACGATACGGCTCGATACGGCATAGATTCAGCCGGATTTGTGCTACCAAAGTGCCACTGATACGGCACGATACGGCTCGATACGGCATAGATTCAGCCGGATTGTGCTACCAAAGTGCCACTATACGGCAACGATACGGCTCGATACGGCATAGATTCAGCCGGATTGTGCTACCAAAGTGCCACTATACGGCACGATACGGCTCGATACGGCATAGATTCAGCCGGATTGTGCTACCAAAGTGCCACTATACGGCACGATACGGCTCGATACGGCATAGATTCAGCCGGATTGTGCTACCAAAGTGCCACTATACGGCACGATACGGCTCGATACGGCATAGATTCAGCCGGATTGTGCTACCAAAGTGCCACTATACGGCACGATACGGCTCGATACGGCCATAGAATTCAGCCGGATTGTGCTACCAAAGTGCCACGATACGGCACGATACGGCTCGATACGGCATAGATTCAGCCGGATTGTGCTACCAAAGTGCCACGATACGGCACGATACGGCTCGATACGGCATAGATTCAGCCGGATTGTGCTACCAAAGTGCCACTATACGGCACGATACGGCTCGATACGGCATAGATTCAGCCGGATTGTGCTACCAAAGTGCCACTATAACGGCACGATACGGCTCGATACGGCATAGATTCAGCCGGATTGTGCTACCAAAGTGCCACTATACGGCACGATACGGCTCGATACGGCATAGATTCAGCCGGATTGTGCTACCAAAGTGACCACGATACGGCACGATACGGCTCGATACGGCATAGATTCAGCCGGATTGTGCTACCAAAGTGCCACTATACGGCACGATACGGCTCGATACGGCATAGATTCAGCCGGATTGTGCTACCAAAGTGCCACTATACGGCACGATACGGCTCGATACGGCATAGATTCAGCCGGATTGTGCTACCAAAGTGCCACGATACGGCACGATACGGCTCGATACGGCATAGATTCAGCCGGATTGTGCTACCAAAGTGCCACTATACGGCACGATACGGCTCGATACGGCATAGATTCAGCCGGATTGTGCTACCAAAGTGCCACTATACGGCACGATACGGCTCGATACGGCATAGATTCAGCCGGATGTGCTACCAAAGTGCCACTATACGGCACGATACGGCTCGATACGGCATAGATTCAGCCGGATTGTGCTACCAAAGTGCCACTATACGGCACGATACGGCTCGATACGGCATAGATTCAGCCGGATTGTGCTACCAAAGTGCCACTATACGGCACGATACGGCTCGATACGGCATAGATTCAGCCGGATTGTGCTACCAAAGTGCCACTATACGGCACGATACGGCTCGATACGGCATAGATTCAGCGGATTGTGCTACCAAAGTGCCACTATACGGCACGATACCGGCTCGATACGGCATAGATTCAGCCCGGATTGTGCTACCAAAGTGCCACGATTACGGCACGATACGGCTCGATACGGCATAGATTCAGCCGGATTGTGCTAACAAAGTGCCACGATACGGCACGATACGGCTCGATACGGCATAGATTCAGCGGATTGTGCTACCAAAGTGCCACTATACGGCAGCGATACGGCACGATACGGCTCGATACGGCATAGATTCAGCCGGATTGGTGCTACCAAAGTGCCACTATACGGCACGATACGGCTCGATACGGCATAGATTCAGCCGGATTGTGCTACCAAAGTGCCACGATACGGCACGATACGGCTCGATACGGCATAGATTCAGCCGGATTGTGCTACCAAAGTGCCACTATACGGCACGATACGGCTCGATACGGCATAGATTCAGCCGGATTGTGCTACCAAAGTGCCACGATACGGCACGATACGGCTCGATACGGCATAGATTCAGCCGGATTGTGCTACCAAAGTGCCACTATACGGCACGATACGGCTCGATACGGCATAGATTCAGCCGGATTGTGCTACCAAAGTGCCACTATAACGCACGATACGGCTCGATACGGCATAGATTCAGCCGGATTGTGCTACCAAAGTGCCACTATACGGCACGATACGGCTCGATACGGCATAGATTCAGCCGGATTGTGCTACCAAAGTGCCACTATACGGCACGATACGGCTCGATACGGCATAGATTCAGCCGGATTGTGCTACCAAAGTGCCACTATACGGCACGATACGGCTCGATACGGCATAGATTCAGCCGGATTGTGCTACCAAAGTGCCACGATACGGCACGATACGGCTCGATACGGCATAGATTCAGCCGGATTGTGCTACCAAAGTGCCACTATACGGCACGATACGGCTCGATACGGCATAGATTCAGCCGGATTGTGCTACCAAAGTGCCACGATACGGCACGATACGGCTCGATACGGCATAGATTCAGCCGGATTGTGCTACCAAAGTGCCACTATACGGCACGATACGGCTCGATACGGCATAGATTCAGCCGGATTGTGCTACCAAAGTGCCACTATACGGCACGATACGGCTCGATACGGCATAGATTCAGCCGGATTGTGCTACCAAAGTGCCACTATACGGCACGATACGGCTCGATACGGCATAGATTCAGCCGGATTGTGCTACCAAAGTGCCACTATACGGCACGATACGGCTCGATACGGCATAGATTCAGCCGGATTGTGCTACCAAAGTGCCACGATACGGCACGATACGGCTCGATACGGCATAGATTCAGCCGGATTGTGCTACCAAAGTGCCACTATACGGCACGATACGGCTCGATACGGCATAGATTCAGCCGGATTGTGCTACCAAAGTGCCACTATACGGCACGATACGGCTCGATACGGCATAGATTCAGCCGGATTGTGCTACCAAAGTGCCACTATACGGCACGATACGGCTCGATACGGCATAGATTCAGCCGGATTGTGCTACCAAAGTGCCACTATACGGCACGATACGGCTCGATACGGCATAGATTCAGCCGGATTGTGCTACCAAAGTGCCACTATACGGCACGATACGGCTCGATACGGCATAGATTCAGCCGGATTGTGCTACCAAAGTGCCACTATACGGCACGATACGGCTCGATACGGCATAGATTCAGCCGGATTGTGCTACCAAAGTGCCACGATACGGCACGATACGGCTCGATACGGCATAGATTCAGCCGGATTGTGCTACCAAAGTGCCACTATACGGCACGATACGGCTCGATACGGCATAGATTCAGCCGGATTGTGCTACCAAAGTGCCACGATACGGCACGATACGGCTCGATACGGCATAGATTCAGCCGGATTGTGCTACCAAAGTGCCACTATACGGCACGATACGGCTCGATACGGCATAGATTCAGCCGGATTGTGCTACCAAAGTGCCACGATACGGCACGATACGGCTCGATACGGCATAGATTCAGCCGGATTGTGCTACCAAAGTGCCACTATACGGCACGATACGGCTCGATACGGCATAGATTCAGCCGGATTGTGCTACCAAAGTGCCACTATACGGCACGATACGGCTCGATACGGCATAGATTCAGCCGGATTGTGCTACCAAAGTGCCACTATACGGCACGATACGGCTCGATACGGCATAGATTCAGCCGGATTGTGCTACCAAAGTGCCACTATACGGCACGATACGGCTCGATACGGCATAGATTCAGCCGGATTGTGCTACCAAAGTGCCACTATACGGCACGATACGGCTCGATACGGCATAGATTCAGCCGGATTGTGCTACCAAGTGCCACGATACGGCACGATACGGCTCGATACGGCATAGATTCAGCCGGATTGTGCTACCAAAGTGCCACTATACGGCACGATACGGCTCGATACGGCATAGATTCAGCCGGATTGTGCTACCAAAGTGCCACTATACGGCACGATACGGCTCGATACGGCATAGATTCAGCCGGATTGTGCTACCAAAGTGCCACGATACGGCACGATACGGCTCGATACGGCATAGATTCAGCCGGATTGTGCTACCAAAGTGCCACTATACGGCACGATACGGCTCGATACGGCATAGATTCAGCCGGATTGTGCTACCAAAGTGCCACTATACGGCACGATACGGCTCGATACGGCATAGATTCAGCCGGATTGTGCTACCAAAGTGCCACTATACGGCACGATACGGCTCGATACGGCATAGATTCAGCCGGATTGTGCTACCAAAGTGCCACTATACGGCACGATACGGCTCGATACGGCATAGATTCAGCCGGATTGTGCTACCAAAGTGCCACTATACGGCACGATACGGCTCGATACGGCATAGATTCAGCCGGATTGTGCTACCAAAGTGCCACGATACGGCACGATACGGCTCGATACGGCATAGATTCAGCCGGATTGTGCTACCAAAGTGCCACGATACGGCACGATACGGCTCGATACGGCATAGATTCAGCCGGATTGTGCTACCAAAGTGCCACTATTACGGCACGATACGGCTCGATACGGCATAGATTCAGCCGGATTGTGCTACCAAAGTGCCACTATACGGCACGATACGGCTCGATACGGCATAGATTCAGCCGGATTGTGCTACCAAAGTGCCACTATACGGCACGATACGGCTCGATACGGCATAGATTCAGCCGGATTGTGCTACCAAAGTGCCACGATACGGCACGATACGGCTCGATACGGCATAGATTCAGCCGGATTGTGCTACCAAAGTGCCACGATACGGCACGATACGGCTCGATACGGCATAGATTCAGCCGGATTGTGCTACCAAAAGTGCCACTATACGGCACGATACGGCTCGATACGGCATAGATTCAGCCGGATTGTGCTACCAAAGTGCCACTATACGGCACGATACGGCTCGATACGGCATAGATTCAGCCGGATTGTGCTACCAAAGTGCCACTATACGGCACGATACGGCTCGATACGGCATAGATTCAGCCGGATTGTGCTACCAAAGTGCCACTATACGGCACGATACGGCTCGATACGGCATAGATTCAGCCGGATTGTGCTACCAAAGTGCCACGATACGGCACGATACGGCTCGATACGGCATAGATTCAGCCGGATTGTGCTACCAAAGTGCCACGATACGGCACGTAATACGGCTCGATACGGCATAGATTCAGCCGGATTGTGCTACCAAAGTGCCACTATACGGCACGATACGGCTCGATACGGCATAGATTCAGCCGGATTGTGCTACCAAAGTGCCACTATACGGCACGATACGGCTCGATACGGCATAGATTCAGCCGGATTGTGCTACCAAAGTGCCACGATACGGCACGATACGGCTCGATACGGCATAGATTCAGCCGGATTGTGCTACCAAAGTGCCACGATACGGCACGATACGGCTCGATACGGCATAGATTCAGCCGGATTGTGCTACCAAAGTGCCACTATACGGCACGATACGGCTCGATACGGCATAGATTCAGCCGGATTGTGCTACAAAGTGCCACTATACGGCACGATACGGCTCGATACGGCATAGATTCAGCCGGATTGTGCTACCAAAGTGCCACTATACGGCACGATACGGCTCGATACCGGCATAGATTCAGCCGGATTGTGCTACCAAAGTGCCACTATACGGCACGATACGGCTCGATACGGCATAGATCAGCCGGATTGTGCTACCTAAAGTGCACGATACGGCACGATACGGCTCGATACGGCATAGATTCAGCCGGATTGTGCTACCAAAGTGCCACGATACGGCACGATACGGCTCGATAACGGCATAGATTCAGCCGGATTGTGCTACCAAAGTGCCACTATACGGCACGATACGGCTCGATTACGGTCATAGATTCAGCCGAAGTGTGCTACCCAAAGTGCCACGATACTACGGCACGATACACGGCTCGATAACGGCACTAGATTCAGGCGGATTGTGCTACCCTAAGTGCCACTATACGGCACGATACGGCTCGATAGCGGCACTCATAGATTCAGCCGGATTGTGACTACCAAGTGCCACGGATACGGTCCCGATACGGCTCGATACGGCATATATTCCGCCGGATTGTGCTACCAAAGTGGCCACGATACGGCACGAAAACGGCCTCGATACGGCATAGATTCAGCCTGATTGTGCTACCAAAGTGCCACTATACGGCACGATACGGCTCGCATACGGCATAGATTCAGCCGGATTGTGCTACCAAAGTGCCACTATACGGCACGATACGGCTCGATACGGCATAGATTCAGCCGGATTGTGCTACCAAAGTGCCTACGATACGGCACGATACGGCTCGGATACGGCATAGATTCAGCCGGATTGTGCTACCAAAGTGCCACTATACGGCACGATACGGCTCGATACGGCATAGATTCAGCCGGATTGTGCTACCAAAGTGCCACTATACGGCACGATACGGCTCGATACGGCATAGATTCAGCCGGGATTGTGCTACCAAAGTGCCACTATACGGCACGATACGGCTCGATACGGCATAGATTCAGCCGGATTGTGCTACCAAAGTGCCACGATACGGCACGATACGGCTCGATACGGCATTAGATTCAGCCGGATTGTGCTACCAAAGTGCCACTATACGGCACGATACGCTCGATACGGCATAAGATTCAGCCGGATTGTGCTACCAAAGTGCCACGATACGGCACGATACGGCTCGATACGGCATAGATTCAGCCGGATTGTGCTACCAAAGTGCCACGATACGGCACGATACGGCTCGATACGGCATAGATTCAGCCGGATTGTGCTACCAAAGTGCCACTATACGGCACGATACGGCTCGATACGGCATAGATTCAGCCGGATTGTGCTACCAAAGTGCCACTATACGGCACGATACGGCTCGATACGGCATAGATTCAGCCGGATTGTGCTACCAAAGTGCCACGATACGGCACGATACGGCTCGATACGGCATAGATTCAGCCGGATTGTGCTACACAAAGTGCCACGATACGGCACGATACGGCTCGATACGGCATAGATTCAGCCGGATTGTGCTACCAAAGTGCCACTATACGGCACGATACGGCTCGATACGGCATAGATTCAGCCGGATTGTGCTACCAAAGTGCCACGATACGGCACGATACGGCTCGATACGGCATAGATTCAGCCGGATTGTGCTACCAAAGTGCCACGATACGGCACGATAACGGCTCGATACGGCATAGATTCAGCCGGATTGTGCTACCAAAGTGCCACTATACGGCACGATACGGCTCGATACGGCATAGATTCAGCCGGATTGTGCTACCAAAGTGCCACTATACGGCACGATACGGCTCGATACGGCATAGATTCAGCCGGATTGTGCTACCAAAGTGCCACTATACGGCACGATACGGCTCGATACGGCATAGATTCAGCCGGATTGTGCTACCAAAGTGCCACTATACGGCACGATACGGCTCGATACGGCATAGATTCAGCCGGATTGTGCTACCAAAGTGCCACGTATACGGCACGATACGGCTCGATACGGCATAGATTCAGCCGGATTGTGCTACCAAAGTGCCACTATACGGCACGATACGGCTCGATACGGCATAGATTCAGCCGGATTGTGCTACCAAAGTGCCACTATACGGCACGATACGGCTCGATACGGCATAGATTCAGCCGGATTGTGCTACCAAAGTGCCACTATACGGCACGATACGGCTCGATACGGCATAGATTCAGCCGGATTGTGCTACCAAAGTGCCACTATACGGCACGATACGGCTCGATACGGCATAGATTCAGCCGGATTGTGCTACCAAAGTGCCACGATACGGCACGATACGGCTCGATACGGCATAGATTCAGCCGGATTGTGCTACCAAAGTGCCACTATACGGCACGATACGGCTCGATACGGCATAGATTCAGCCGGATTGTGCTACCAAAGTGCCACTATACGGCACGATACGGCTCGATACGGCATAGATTCAGCCGGATTGTGCTACCAAAAGTGCCACGATACGGCACGATACGGCTCGATACGGCATAGAATTCAGCCGGATTGTGCTACCAAAGTGCCACTGATACGGCACGATACGGCGTCGATACGGCATAGATTCAGCCGGATTGTGCTACCAAAGTGCCACTATACGGCACGATACGGCTCGATACGGCATAGATTCAGCCGGATTGTGCTACCAAAGTGCCACGATACGGCACGATACGGCTCGATACGGCATAGATTCAGCCGGATTGTGCTACCAAAGTGCCACTATACGGCACGATACGGCTCGATACGGCATAGATTCAGCCGGATTGTGCTACCAAAGTGCCACTATACGGCACGATACGGCTCGATACGGCATAGATTCAGCCGGATTGTGCTACCAAAGTGCCACGATACGGCACGATACGGCTCGATACGGCATAGATTCAGCCGGATTGTGCTACCAAAGTGCCACTATACGGCACGATACGGCTCGATACGGCATAGATTCAGCCGGATTGTGCTACCAAAGTGCCACGATACGGCACGATACGGCTCGATACGGCATAGATTCAGCCGGATTGTGCTACCAAAGTGCCACTATACGGCACGATACGGCTCGATACGGCATAGATTCAGCCGGATTGTGCTACCAAAGTGCCACTATACGGCACGATACGGCTCGATACGGCATAGATTCAGCCGGATTGTGCTACCAAAGTGCCACTATACGGCACGATACGGCTCGATACGGCATAGATTCAGCCGGATTGTGCTACTCAAAGTGCCACGATACGGCACGATACGGCTCGATACGGCATAGATTCAGCCGGATTGTGCTACCAAAGTGCCACGATACGGCACGATACGGCTCGATACGGCATAGATTCAGCCGGATTGTGCTACCAAAGTGCCACGTATACGGCACGATACGGCTCGATACGGCATAGATTCAGCCGGATTGTGCTACCAAAGTGCCACTATACGGCACGATACGGCTCGATACGGCATAGATTCAGCCGGATTGTGCTACCAAAGTGCCACGATACGGCACGATACGGCTCGATACGGCATAGATTCAGCCGGATTGTGCTACCAAAGTGCCACGATACGGCACGATACGGCTCGATACGGCATAGATTCAGCCGGATTGTGCTACCAAAGTGCCACTATACGGCACGATACGGCTCGATACGGCATAGATTCAGCCGGATTGTGCTACCAAAGTGCCACTATACGGCACGATACGGCTCGATACGGCATAGATTCAGCCGGATTGTGCTACCAAAGTGCACGATTACGGCACGATACGGCTCGATACGGCATAGATTCAGCCGGATTGTGCTACCAAAGTGCCACGATACGGCACGATACGGCTCGAATACGGCATAGATTCAGCCGGATTGTGCTACCAAAGTGCCACTATACGGCACGATACGGCTCGATACGGCATAGATTCAGCCGGATTGTGCTACCAAAGTGCCACGATACGGCACGATACGGCTCGATACGGCATAGATTCAGCCGGATTGTGCTACCAAAGTGCCACGATACGGCACGATACGGCTCGATACGGCATAGATTCAGCCGGATTGTGCTACCAAAGTGCCACTATACGGCACGATACGGCTCGATACGGCATAGATTCAGCCGGATTGTGCTACCAAAGTGCCACGATACGGCACGATACGGCTCGATACGGCATAGATTCAGCCGGATTGTGCTACCAAAGTGCCACTATACGGCACGATACGGCTCGATACGGCATAGATTCAGCCGGATTGTGCTACCAAAGTGCCACTATACGGCACGATACGGCTCGATACGGCATAGATTCAGCCGGATTGTGCTACCAAAGTGCCACGATACGGCACGATACGGCTCGATACGGCATAGATTCAGCCGGATTGTGCTACCAAAGTGCCACGATACGGCACGATACGGCTCGATACGGCATAGATTCAGCCGGATTGTGCTACCAAAGTGCCACGATACGGCACGATACGGCTCGATACGGCATAGATTCAGCCGGATTGTGCTACCAAAGTGCCACTATACGGCACGATACGGCTCGATACGGCATAGATTCAGCCGGATTGTGCTACCAAAGTGCCACGATACGGCACGATACGGCTCGATACGGCATAGATTCAGCCGGATTGTGCTACCAAAGTGCCACTATACGGCACGATACGGCTCGATACGGCATAGATTCAGCCGGATTGTGCTACCAAAGTGCCACTATACGGCACGATACGGCTCGATACGGCATAGATTCAGCCGGATTGTGCTACCAAAGTGCCACGATACGGCACGATACGGCTCGATACGGCATAGATTCAGCCGGATTGTGCTACCAAAGTGCCACGATACGGCACGATACGGCTCGATACGGCATAGATTCAGCCGGATTGTGCTACCAAAGTGCCACTATACGGCACGATACGGCTCGATACGGCATAGATTCAGCCGGATTGTGCTACCAAAGTGCCACTATACGGCACGATACGGCTCGATACGGCATAGATTCAGCCGGATTGTGCTACCAAAGTGCCACTATACGGCACGATACGGCTCGATACGGCATAGATTCAGCCGGATTGTGCTACCAAAGTGCCACGATACGGCACGATACGGCTCGATACGGCATAGATTCAGCCGGATTGTGCTACCAAAGTGCCACGATACGGCACGATACGGCTCGATACGGCATAGATTCAGCCGGATTGTGCTACCAAAGTGCCACGTTACGGCACGATACGGCTCGATACGGCATAGATTCAGCCGGATTGTACTACCAAAGTGCCACTATACGGCACGATACGGCTCGATACGGCTCGATACGGCATAGATTCAGCCGGATTGTGCTACCAAAGTGCCACGATACGGCACGATACGGCTCGATACGGCATAGATTCAGCCGGATTGTGCTACCAAAGTGCCACGATACGGCACGATACGGCTCGATACGGCATAGATTCAGCCGGATTGTGCTACCAAAGTGCCACTATACGGCACGATACGGCTCGATACGGCATAGATTCAGCCGGATTGTGCTACCAAAGTGCCACTATACGGCACGATACGGCTCGATACGGCATAGATTCAGCCGGATTGTGCTACCAAAGTGCCACGATACGGCACGATACGGCTCGATACGGCATAGATTCAGCCGGATTGTGCTACCAAAGTGCCACGATACGGCACGATACGGCTCGATACGGCATAGATTCAGCCGGATTGTGCTACCAAAGTGCCACTATACGGCACGATACGGCTCGATACGGCATAGATTCAGCCGGATTGTGCTACCAAAGTGCCACTATACGGCACGATACGGCTCGATACGGCATAGATTCAGCCGGATTGTGCTACCAAAGTGCCACTATACGGCACGATACGGCTCGATACGGCATAGATTCAGCCGGATTGTGCTACCAAAGTGCCACTATACGGCACGATACGGCTCGATACGGCATAGATTCAGCCGGATTGTGCTACCAAAGTGCCACGATACGGCACGATACGGCTCGATACGGCATAGATTCAGCCGGATTGTGCTACCAAAGTGCCACTATACGGCACGATACGGCTCGATACGGCATAGATTCAGCCGGATTGTGCTACCAAAGTGCCACTATACGGCACGATACGGCTCGATACGGCATAGATTCAGCCGGATTGTGCTACCAAAGTGCCACTATACGGCACGATACGGCTCGATACGGCATAGATTCAGCCGGATTGTGCTACCAAAGTGCCACTATACGGCACGATACGGCTCGATACGGCATAGATTCAGCCGGATTGTGCTACCAAAGTGCCACGATACGGCACGATACGGCTCGATACGGCATAGATTCAGCCGGATTGTGCTACCAAAGTGCCACGATACGGCACGATACGGCTCGATACGGCATAGATTCAGCCGGATTGTGCTACCATGGAATTTTAAGGGTGGGAATATGTTACTAGGGAACCGACCAAAAACACGGAGAGGGAAAGCTGCTTTAACAGCCTCTATTTTAATGAATCCTTAAAAAACTTGGGAGATGTTGCGACAAAATTCAGGATCGAACTGATGGGCATGTCTCACGATTAACCTTGCCTTGTGCTCACGTTGAACCGTCTTAAAGCGAGCCTGCCCCTGTGCACCCCTTCAACCGTCGGAAAGCTAGCCTATCCCTGCGTATCTGGTGTAAGACAATGTACTGTTGCAGTGTCAATCCTGTTGCAGTGCCAATCCTGTTGCAGTGCCAGTATGTTTTACATTACGATGCAAACTTCATGTAGGCTACAGTCCGGTTTCAGTCCCCGACTGCAATCTTACTTTTCTTTCACGCGCAACTTTCTGTTGCCCCCAAAGACATTCGTATTACAGTACACTAGAATCGTCTTACCGTGCAAGTTCCCAACACGGTTCCCAACACGTAACGCACGCAGGTATGATGATATTTGCCGATCGCCGGTACCAGCGTCACGACAAGCGCGACAAACTGCCCGGCTGGATCACGCGCCACCTCCTGGAGGCCCACCTCAACCTCTCCACGGACATGCTGCTGCACGTCGCCAGGTATTTGCCCTAAATATGTCCCCCTATTTGGGGTATAGCTTGACCCTAAGCCCTTATCCCGGAACAAGGAACCTGCTTGAGCCCGTATCACCTTAACCCTAAGCTTACATTAAAATTAAGCCTGACCCCTAAACCCTCTGCATATACCCTAAACATGCTGTAGGCCCACCTCGACCATGAGCTGTACCCCCAACTCTTCAGATAAACCCTGAACCTGCTGGAGACCCGCCTCGACCTTCAGCTTCACCCGGAACCCGTCACACACACCTTGAACATGCTGGAGAGTGGAGACCCATCTCAGCCATAAGCTGTACCCTGACCTTTTCAGATAAACCCTGAATCCAGAACCTGATGGAGGCCTACCGCAACTACCCACGGACTTGCGACTGCGCTTGGCCCAGTGGGCTGCACGTCGGACAAGTCATGTCTGGATATCTGAACTGGGCCTTGCCCACTCTTAGCAACCCTATCACCCTTACCATCCGTACAAGCTGATATCATCCCTTTCACCCTTATACCTGTATCACCCACATCACACTCCTGGCACTCCATTATCACTCTGTTATTACACTCCTGCCACCCCCTTACCACACTCATATCACACCCGTATAACATTCACATCACACTGTTATCACACTCCTATCACACCCGTAGCACACTCATATCACACCATTATCATTATCATGTCACACATGTACCACACTCGTGCCACACCCTTCTCACACTCATGACTCATATCACACCATTATCACACTCATATCACACCTTCATCACACTCATACGACACCCTTGTCATCTTCCAGGGACAATATGTGGAACATGGCTCAGCCCATGGATCAGCCTTCTGTTTGCAAACGCTTGTTTACCGTCATCACCCTTCACACTTTAACCATCCCGCATCACTTCTCAGGGACTTCATGCGGAACATGGCTCAGCCCCTCGACCAGGTTGCCGTGGGCAAGAGCTTGCTGTCACAGCAGGCGGTAAATGCCCTGGCCACTGCCAATGCGGGGGATGGCATGATGATGGGCTAAGGCGAGAACGAGGCGGCGGGTCGGGACAGCATCTATGCAGAATGGCTGGGAGCATAAATAGAGGCGGTTCAGACCTGCATCTATGAAGATGGGCTGGGAGCATAAGAAGAGGGCGGATCAGATCAGCATCTATGAAGATGGGCTGGGAGCATAAGTAAAGGTCAGGTCAAACCAGCATTCATGATGATGGGCGGAGAGCCTGAGTAGCCAGCGGGTCAAGGCAGCGTCCATGATGATGGGCTGAGACCGCAGATGATGGCAGAAGGGAGAGGGAGATAAAGCTACGCCACGCATGGGTGTTTGATTGTGAAGGGAATGGTGTGGCACGTTTGATGCTGGCAGTGTGGACCCGTGGCCCTGCGGTGTTCTGTCCATGGGTTCATAAAGAAAGAAAGAAAGCTATGCCCTGTGTGGGGCGTGAGGGTTACGGAAACAACGCAGCATGGACCGAAGCCACATCTGCACTGCAGCCGGGTTGTCCATGGGTCCGTATCCTTGTTCCCGTGTGGTCCTTCAGATCAAGGAACGGGAGTTGCCGCGAGGAGGGAAACGATGATGCTTTGTGATGTCACTTGACACACAGTGCATGGACCATGATATGTTAATACACGACCGTCTCTGCTATTCTTCTTGAGTTGTGCTCTAGGACTTCCTGTCCAGGAGGAGGTTAATGAAGTTACACCTCTAAGCCATACTGAAATTAAGCTCGGCCACGTCGGCAAACAGAAGTCAGTTAGGAGAGTCAATGGGGAGGACACAGGAGGAAAGAAACCTGTCGAAGAGGAGATGCCATGGACCCTCGTGCACATTGAAGGGAAGCTACTGTACGGTCTTTTTTTATCTTGATCAGTTGATTTGGTGATGATGGTTTGCGGCAGAAATTAGTGTCTGTGAATTAAAACCAGCCCAACATGTTCACCCATTGGGCAGCCAACATGCTACCTAGTTCACCCAATTCACCCATTGGGCAGCTAACACCCAAAAATTGGCGTGTGTGAATCAGAGTCAGCCCAACAAGTTCACCCATTTGGCAGCTAACATGCTACTTAGTTCACCCAATTCACCCATTGGGCAGCTAACACCCAGAAATTGGCGTGTGTGAATCAGAGTCAGCCCAACAAGTTCACCCATTTGGCAGCTAACATGCTACCTAGTTCACCCAATTCACCCATTGGGCAGCTAACACCCAGAAATTGGCGCGTGTGAATCAGAGCCAGCCCAACATGTTCACCCATGGGGCAGTTAACATGCTACTTAGGACCCAGGTTTGAAGGGCTGCAGTAGGGGATCATGGGATTTGTGCCCATCACTAATTCGAGTGCTCATAGCATTACCTCCTGTGGAAACGTCATTTCTCACAGCATGCAAAGTTTCAACAGCCAATGAATCAATCCCACCTTATAGGTTGCCAGCGTGCCTCCTTGCGCCCAGATAGTCTACGGGCGGCCTGCGGGTAGAACCCAGTCGAGTGATCTTGCCCTCTCTTTTGCATTGCTAGAAGTGTTTTGCAAGTGCAAGTGCTATCATGCGCCTGCTGGATGGTCCCCTAAGCCCTTGCAGAGTTAACAAATCTTCTAAATATCTTTACCTGGAAAGAAGAATGGTACCGGTATATACTTAGATGAGGAAAGCCTCAAAGCCATGGCCGATAACACACAAGTTCATCTGTGCGTGTAGAGCAAGCCGGTTACTCGATTTGCATATATTTTTGATACGAACATGCGAGAAATGCTCACAATTGATGTGATCTAACATCAAAAACTGAATTCTTATTTTTCTTGTTTGAGGTTCGCACTAACGAAATTACCTGACCGATGAAATTCACATTTGATACATTCAGTCAGGAAAATCGAATGTCTATGAAATGGAGGCAAACAAAATACTGGCGTAAATCAAGAGGGCTGAATGTGCCTACTAGAATTTCCGTTAGATTTGAACCCAAACAGATCACACTTCAACCAAGAAAAATGTCACGGGCGTTTGCTTGTTGGCAAGGCTTCTGTCCCCCAGTCCACTGTGAAGTAAATCTATAAATCTGGAATATTGTTGATAGAATCCAGGGATTAGGCTCGAGGGAATCGATGAACTTAGGCGCGAGCATTAAAATCTGGAATCCCGAAGTAAAACAAATCTTCACTTGGCTCTATCAGGATGTCATCCAAGGATGTCAGAATATCATCCCTAGAGGAAGCAGCATTCACGTCGGACAAGTCAGTTGTGGGTGTTGTCGGCGGCATTGCAGACCTCGCTGGCGTGGACAGCTGCACCGAAACCTTCCCCAATCCGAATTCGAACGAGCTCCGCTGCCGTCGCAGCCAGTGTACTGCCAGAGCAGCCACGCCCGCCAAAAGCGCAACTGGCAGGGCGATGCTGAGAGCAACGATCAGAACATGCTGGAAACCGCCTCCGCTGGTGTCTCCTGGAAACTGCTCGGAAGCTCCTAGAAGCTGCTCGGAAGCTGCTGTTAGTGGTGTAGGCAGCAGAGGCGGCTGAGCGGCGGAAGGATGCGGCGGCGCCGGTGGAGCTCCGAACGATGCAGCAGGTGCAGCCTCAGGTCCCACTCTGGACGGTGGAGTGGGTACTGCAAGATCGGCATCGCCATGATCATCTAATCGGAATCCCTTTCTGGACGGTGGGGTGGATGTTGCAATACCACCATCACCAGAGCCATGATCAGCTAATAGGAGTCCCTCTCTGGACAGTGGAGTGGGTAATGGGAGATCAGCATCGCTAGAGCCATGATCATCTAAAAAGAGCTTGGAGACGGCCTGGAAATACTGGACGACGGTCGTTGGAGACAACTCCACATCGGCGGTAATGTTTCTGATTATGTCATCAAGCGACCCATTGAAGGAGCCTGCTTCCGTCACAGCATCATAAGCGGCGACTCCCTCGTCGCTGCCCATGATCATGTCTCCGAAGGTGTGGGCCACACCAGGCTCCCAAGATGGTATAGAGTCGCCTTCCACACTCTCCACACTACCATTGTCTGCTGTGTCGGTGTTTGCTACTAGCCCTGCTGACTCCGTGCGGTCAGTGCGGTGAGTGTGGTTTGGTAAAAATTCCACAGGTTGAGCCACCAAGTAATCAAGGATGGCGGTCAGCATCTGCTTGTCATAGATGACGGTTCCATTGATGGGATCCTTTGAGGGACGTTTGAAATCCGAGCTGTTCAGGAGAAGCATGAGTGCCTCCTTTGCAGGTGTGCGTGGTAATGCTAGGAGGCTGCGGCGCTGCTGCTGAGCATCGTTGTGTCTCGACTTGAGATCTGCAGGGTTCGAGGTAGTTAGGTAGTTAGTTAGTTAGTAGGTAGGTAGGTAGGCAGGTAGGTACATAACAGTGCCTCAGTGCTACTATGTTTATGTCCTTCCTTTATCTCCTAATCTCCGTCACTCTTCCTTGGCTGACGCCCAGCCTAACCCTGGACCCTCTCACGTGTTAAACATCTAACACTACTGCATTATCCATCTCAACGTTCTTTAATTGGCATGCTAGAGACTGGATTTGGGGGGCGGCCAGGTGGCCACCACCCGACAGATTGGGATATGTTTGACCCTCCTGCGGCCGGCGGCCCAAGCCACCATGCGTGCTGCATGCACAAGGACGCCTTGGCCACAAGCTGAGATGTAGCTGAAATGTAGCATGCAGAAGCTCAGTAAAAATCAACCTTTTAGAAATATGGACAGATAACGCGCTCCACTGAAGCAGGAGGTGTGAGCTACCGGTCCGCCCACAGGAGATCTATCCCCAAGGAGTATAGCCCGCTTAAGTACGACATTCTACGGGGCGCTTTCAACAAAGCGCCAGACGTTTCCCCTGCTCAAACCTGGATCATAGAACCGTTTTACACATATCGTAAGCCTCGTCAGACATAAGCATGACGAAATGCATGATCAAGCGAGTGTACCATACTGGAAGCATTCAAAAAGTATATTAGTTCCGTTCAGTTGGCCTTTTAAGCCAGCTTTGCAGGGATTCTCTCGCTTACTTCAATATACACCAACTTGTTCATAGAGATGGGTTATCACCATGGGACTTATTCGCCATTCTCTATCACAGGTATTATTCTGCACGTACTGAAGCCTCTGGAATGTGGTTGGAAGAGGAGTCTAAGGAGTCCCTTTTTATCTGTATCTGTACCTTAAAAGGCAGGATGAGAATTCTAGGACCGTTATTTGCACATGGTACTGACCCTCTCGAATACAGCTGGAGGAGGAATTCTGTTGGATCCTGGTGAATCTGTACCCTCCAGGTTCAAACCAGAGATTCCCCTGCTGCTCAAGCGCAGGAGAATGCCGAGCTCACCACTTTCCCTTTTTGTAAACTTCAGCTACAATTCAGCTACATAATGGCTTACGGGCAGATGGGCTTAATGCACAAATGATTTAAATTCTTGCTGCTTAGGCCACCAGCCTCTCATAGGCCTAGGTTTGGTCCATAGATCCAGGTTTGGTATGAAGAAACCACATTGTGGCTGTTCACCGAGCCACACAATTATGTTTGGCATGCTTTATACAGAAGCTGGTACTCACTATTCTGCGCATATTGGTCCTCTGGAGTGTGGATGACGGTGGCAGTCTTGTGAAATTGAAAAAACACTGTCGGCAGCGGCAAGAATAAACACACACATGATGAGATGATCAGAGTGAACTTGACTGTTCATGCGACATCCAGCCAAGCAAAGAAAGAAAGAAAGCTGCGTCCTACTGGGATGTGAAGGTTAATTAAGGACCCCCCCCTGGAGGAAAAAAGGCAGCTTGAGGCCATAGCCACATCCGCGCCGAAGTTACCGTTTCCAGCATGGAAAGGTCAGTCCGCGTGGATGCATGAGGCCATGAGTGCGTGAATGAGGCCATACATGAGGGTGTGAATGAGGCCAAAAGGGTGTGAATGAGTGTTGGGTACTGGTATTGCCAGTGGGTGTCTCACTTCACGACCACAGCAATTATTGCTGCCTTCTGGGACTCAAATTTAATTCGTTGGGTTACCCAAAATGTTCCTCTCACCAAAACCCGCTACCCCCCCACAGTGGGGGTGCGGGTTTCGGTGATCCTCCGCTAGGTGAGGGGACCTCGCTGTGAGCTGAATTTCCTCAGTCGTGATCATCGGGGCGTGCAGCAGGCAGGCTACAAATCATTTCTTGCCTTTCCGCACTTATGAATGCAGGTATACGCAAAGTGGGTTATCATGGTGTTGTGCCTTTCTGCATTATGATTTCATGTACATTATATGCAGAGCGGGCGGTACACGATGTTTGTGCCCATCCGCAATAGATGAGGGCATGTACAGCATATGCAAAGTGGGCGGTTCATTTATGTACGCTCAACTTGAGGTGTGAATTAAAGGAGATGTAGAATACCAACGCTGGTCATTTCATTGCTTTAGCAATTACAAGTTAACGGTGTTTCCTAAGCTACAACCTGTCCTAAGCTACAACCCGCTGGCAGGGTCTGCTAGTGCAGCAAGCCCTAAGACCCCCTGAGTGTTTGGGACACAGCCGTAGTCGGGTCAGGGGGTCCGGTCATGGTTTGGTCCCGATCTATCAGTCCAGTGGTGGTAGCATGGTGGCCGTCTGACCGCCCCAAAAGGTGGTCTGAGTGCTGTATCTGCTGCTTGAGTGCCTTGAAATGATGAACACTCCGCTCCTCACCGTCATGACGTCTGGCGTCAACCTTGCGCGATGATGCCCCGATCACGAAGATTGCTAATGTCACGCACCACTGACATGACATGCTCCGCCAGCTCACTTTCTCGACAAACTCCATCCCAGCGCCGGTCAGCAGGCAGGTCGAGCCAGCGCCACTCACAAAACAGAACTGCGTTGTCGATCGGTGGGACACCAGTGGGACACTATGAGCAGTATCTGTGCCGGGAGCACAGCGGCGCTTAACATTGAGAAATAATTTCACGAGAGTGAGAGGTCATTCTTGGTGAGTCAGAATGAGGTGGCTGGTCCGCTCGCAGATTTGAGCACGCGCGTTGGGCTATCGAGCGATACGCGACCGCATGACGCGGCATACGGTCGAATGAAGACGACCACAATCCATCCGCGCGCATGCATCAGCTCGCTCATTCCACCAACATGGACGGATGAACGGATAGAGCTCGGTCCACAAGTTCGACACTTTGGATGAAACGAGAGCTCAAGGATCGCACGTGTTAAAGACTGGAAGTTTGTAGTGCTTGCAGATATCATGTGTCACTGTGTTTAGTCTTTCGCTCCTGCGTCGGCACCCGGGAGACTCTTTACGTCCGCTACTCGAGAGGTTTTCTGCATTAGAGTGGGCTAACAGTGTGACGTTTGGTCTCGGCAGGGATGCGTCGCGCAGAGGCCGCATGGGGCTTCGGGCCCAGAGGCCCAAACTACGAGAGGGATTTGTAGCGTTTGCTACACTTGACGGTGGCTTCTGGGTTGCAGGCCTCGAGCGACACGTGTATGCACCAAAGATGCAATTAGTGGGTAGAGAACATGGGGTCGCGAGCCCGGCATCGAAAAATCGCAAATAATCAGGGCAATACGCAGCTAAAAGTTATGCCATTTGGCTTCTACGTGTCGCTGACACGTGTCTGCGACACTCTTTGCCAACCGTGGAGCAAAGCGTGTGGACTCTGGAGACTTCCAGTCGCGGGGCCTCGAGCGTGGGCGCTGAGGAGCCAGGGACTGAGCATGTGGCCTGCGCACCGTCCGTTGCGATGATAATTGATATGTGACAATTGACAGGTCAGCATCGATCGACCGGTCGCTAACACAGCTGCGATGCCCAAAGGGGGTGGAATGATGGAATTGCTTACGCGCAGAGAAGAGGAATTCAAAATATGGAAAGCTGACCTCGGTCGCACCAAGTAGCCCGCGCCATGACAGGTCACAACTAGTGACAAGCGTGGCATCGATCACAGTGAAGTTCCCACAGTACCGACGTCAGCCAGCGCAGCAAAAAACATGCCGATATCAGCATGGCAGGCTCTTGCAGGCAACACTCAGGGATACTCGACACGCAGTGAGCGAACGTACACAATTCGTTTCCCGAACTGCCGATTCCCGTTGCCGACCCGAGAAGAATGAGTGAGGATCGTGTGCCCCTCACTCGAAGTACCGTGCGTACCCCAGCAGGTAGGCATTGCAGTTCATGGTTCTTGAAGTCCGAAGAAACGAAAGGAGTAAGTTACAAATTGATAACGGACCCGGGGTAACGAAATACACGTGAAAGGCACCCGCAACCCACCCGTGAGTACAACCACCAAACTCGGTGCGATTTTCGCGGGACTCCAGGAGTCACCCACCCTTTCGGCTGATCGCCTGCGACAAAAGTGAATACGATGCGTTGCCTACGGGTGGGCGTGACCGGGGGGTGGGTCCGGATTTACGTCGAGGGAAGGCTCGGAGGTTGGCACTTGGCAGCCACCGACCCCCCTCCCCACCCGTCGAAATTCGCCCCCCCCTCCAGCCACGCCCACCCCCAGCAGGCCGTAACCGTCGATTCTTATTTGCTTTTACAAGGAATTTTCTAGACTCATTTTCATCATATTTTCACATTCGGTGTGTGCCATGACTTAACATGGGTTAACTCATGCCGCCGCATGGGTTATGCACATGTGCAGCACTTACACCACACTGTCGCAGGTACACAGTCCAACATGTTTTCACATGCTGGCGGCGCACCACGAATGCGCATGGGACTCCACGGGGTTCCTCATGCCGCTGCATGGGTCAATACATGCATGGCGGGGCAAAGCAAAATGCATCATTTGAAGGTGACAGGCTGGGGAACATTCTTCATTACACGGAACACCAGGGCCGGGCCATGGTAACAGAGCATACGCGGCCACGACGCACGCCGCTCTGTTCCCTTAACCTTCACGTCCCTGCGGGGCGTAGTCTTTCTTTCTTTCTTTCTACACCAGGGCCATGGTTAGGCCTCAATCCCCTCATGTCGGCCCCGCTAAATACAAACAAAACAAAGAATATAATTGAAAGCCGGATCCAATCATTGCCTGTTCAAACAGTAGCTATATTGATATTTTCACGGAGACCAGCCTCGATGCTGGCAGTAAATCCTGCAACAACTAATAAAGATCCTAAGATCCCAAGATCTAAGGTGTATGAACGGCATCGTAGATGCCGTATTCCTCAACACACCCTCCAGCATTTCCTTTCTGTCTCAACTTCAGACTCTTGAGTGACCACAGGACACGCTATCTAACAAGCATCCCTAATCCATCCTTCCATGCTCCGGCATCCTCACTCGCACAACCACCAACCCTCCGCTACGCTCTGCCTCAACCTCCACACCACGCCCAGCTATTGCACGGACAGGGGGGACCCCAGACTGGCCGCCGGCGAAAGCGGAGACGATGGCCCCATCAGGTTGGGCAGCACCTCTCCCGCCTTCAGGGCAGCCTCCACAGTCACCAGCTGGTCGTGCATGGAGCGCTCCGCCGCGCGTCGGCTGGGGGGATACCCCACCGCGTCTAAAAAGTCGGAGAGTAGCTGAAGAACCTGCAGAGAATAGACATGGGTTGGCATAAACGGATGACAGAGAAGAGGCAGAGGGTGCACACCAGAGGAGCTGGCACACACCATCACAAGCTCAAAATTCAAATTTCGAAAGCTATTTTATGTACAGGTCACTCAATATCTCCAGATCAATTTCTAAACATGTAGATGTCAGTGAGCCCTGGTCACACTCACCGCACACTGGTTCACTCTAATCACACACCTTGTATCACACTTATCGCACAGATGTCTTCCAAGCGAAATACCATAAACACCGCTGCCAACATTTAAGTGGATGCATCCTATAATAAATTGAATCAAAACAAACAGGAGTGCTGCAGATTGCAAGAAAACACGGCATTTTTGCTGCCACTCGTATTACATTAATGAGACATATTACCCATCCCACCCCTCACCCACAGGCCCTTAAAACACCCAGGCACAGATCCCCCTCAGCCGCTCAACCTAAGACACCCGTCCCCATCAGCCCCTCACCTTCAGAACATTCAGGCAAATGTGCTTCCGCCTGCCTCCCCCTTCCACCCCACCCGACCGAGGGGTGTCCGCCATCGAGTAGAGCACCCCCATGCACTGATCTTGGAGGGCCGCCAGGTCCCTGGAGCGGGGCCACATGGGGCCCAGAGACGCAGCCTCGCCTTCGCTAATCTGCAAACCACACAAACCGTACATGGAACTCACGCTCGTACTTCAGCAACATCAGGGCACATCAAACCAAGCGGTACGCCCACAAATGCTGTACCGTGCCGTGCATGAGTTCCGCTCCGTTCCATGTTTGCTTCTCAAAATGCTCGAGACCTGTCAGCTCATGCTCCGAGACCCGTGACATTTTTGTGCGCGGTGTTCCATTCTGACGTACCAAGATTTCATCTCCATGCTCCATGGTGCGAATGTGGTGACGCAACGCGTCATAAAATTGGATGTGATCCATGCATGAGCATCGCTTCCTACAAAGTGTCTTAGGGTTCAGGCTGTACGGTAGACCCTACAGCCTGAACCCTAGGACAATTTGCCTCAAGATTCTACCATACAGGCATATAAAGCCTAGAATCCTAAACACAACATACGGGCTCCACGTTAATATCAAACTACTGTATGTTCAGTAAATAGTATCGATGCTTCACCTGGGGCGAGGAAGCCATAAGGAAGGCCAGTGCATGATGCGTGCAAGTGTACACCAGCTCCGCCATGCGAGCCGAGTACTCGCTGCAGTGACCGGCCAATGCCGGGGTCGCCGGCGTGTTGTCCACACGGGGCCCGGCATTCTGCACAGCTGAGCCGATGCTGCACGACCTGAACCAGCCCTCTGTCCTCGGTAGACCTGCGCGGTAAAAGGAGGAGCACCGTTCATGAAAGCGCGCTTGAGGCACGAGTCCAGGCTACAATTCAGCACTCAAGGTTTTAGAAGTGTACATCTTTATGTCTTGGGCTCAGACTTAAGGGTATAGGGTTTAGGTCTGGATGTCCTGGGCTTAGGGTTCAGGGTTTAGACTAACGTTTAATTCATGTACATGCATGCCACACAACTTGAATCGCACTCGCATGCTTGTCCCCATGGCTAGAATGCGGGCACCCACCTGTTGGCTCCCAGCCCATACTTATTATTTCAACCACATGCCAGATTGCGGCCCCTGCCGATTGCCTTGCAAGTCAGCATGCGGGCCAAACTAAGACAACTTGCCAGAACCCCTGGGGCATTACTGATTGCCTTGCATGATGGCGTGCGGGGCATGCCATGCTGGGGTACGGACCCCATGGGGCTTAATTGGTTGCCATGCTGGCGTGCAGGGCATGCCATGCTGGCGTACGGCCCCCATGGGGCTTAATTGGTTGCCATGCTGGCGTACGGACCCCATGGGGCTCAATTGGTTGCCATGCTGGCGTGCAGGGCATGCCATGCTGGCGTACGGAACCCATGGGGCTTAAATTGGTTGCCATGCTGGCGTGCGGGGCATGCCAGACCCCCTTGAGCATTACCTGTAGCCTGTATTGCCATCTGCTTTTCAGGTTGCGATTGAGGCGGGCATGCCAGGAAGAAAGCCTTGGTCGTGGTGGGCTGAGCCACAAAGGTGACAAAGGCAGAGACAGCGGTCCTGCGAGCAATCAGGACAGTCGTACATAAATCAGGACAGCAGTACATCAATCATATGGTCATACATCTATTAGTACGGTCGTACATCTATCAGTACAGGCATACTACAGTGATATTGTTCGTAATTCAGATTGCTTACTCAGCCCTCATTGATGCCATATACACTACCGGTAGTCAGGCATGACTAACGGAATCCTTGGGACAATGACTCAAATTCTCAAACTCAATTCTGGCTCAAATTCTGGCTCAAATTCTCAAACCCAATTATGGCCCAAACAAGGAAGCATTCAACGTCCACTGCATTAACTCCTCACGGCCTCATCAACTCCACACCTCTCGTCCGACAAGTCACAAGTAAGAAAACTCATACAAGTCGATCCCGTTCCACCTGAACCTCGCCAAGAACCCCGGCGATGAGGTGCCACACCCCGTTCCACACACCTGAGCCACACTCCGTTCCACACCCTATTCCACACACCTGAACCTCGCCAAGGACCCCGGCAGCATAAGGTGCCACGCGCCCGTAAAGCGCGCCAGGTGGCTGAGGAGGAACAGCACGTGCTCCAGCTCAAAGAGAGACGCCAGGGTCAGGGGCTGCTCCGAGGTCCCGGCAGGCGGCACGCAGGACAGCAGCATGCGCGGCTCAGCTGCCACAAGCAGGTCCACCGCTTGATCCTCAACCTGCGGTAAAAAGGCGGGTGGGCAGGCAGGTAGGCAGCAGTGGTCCACCAGGCTGTTGCTGCTAATAAATTGGGTGTTTGGGGGGGGAAGTAGGAGAGCATCTTCTGCCACTCAGCTGCTATCAGCAGGTCTACCGCTTGATCCTCAACCTGCGGTAAAGGGGCGGGTGGGCAACAGTGGTCCACCATGCTCTTGCTGCTGATAGATAGTGCGTTTTGGGGTTGGGGGCGCAGGACAGTAGCTTCTGCTGCTCAGCTGCTACCAGCAGGTCTACCGCCTGATCCTCAACCTGTGGCGTTAAGGCGGGCGGCCGTGGACCGCATAGCTCTTGCTGCCGCTAGAAAGGGCATGGTGGGGTGGGGGGCACACAACATAATGCATCCACAGCCGCCTGCAGGTCCACCGCTAGATCCTCAACCCGAAACAAAGGGGCCGGCCGCAATGACGACATTGCTGCTGGTATAGCAAACAAAAGAGCTGTGTGTGTGGAGGGAAGAGGCTTCTGGGTTAGGGTTCAGGGTTCAGGGTTGAAACCCTTAACCCTAAAATATAGGCAAAATAGCTGTGTCTGTGTGAGTGTGCGGTGGGGGGCAGGCAACAGTGGATCGCACACACTACCTTCAAAACATGGAAAGGTGGGGTAACGTAAAGATTTCAAGGCTCGGCTGGGCCGGCACAGGCGGGTTTACCTAAGGTTGTCACGACCCTGACCTGGGTTGGCACAGGTTGGCCAACCGGAGATTTCCAAGGCTCGGCTGGGCCTGCACTGGGTCAGCACTGGGATGGTCTGGCACAAATTCTTCAACCTTCGATTCTCAAGGCCCGGTTGGGCCGGCACTAGGCTGGGCCGGCACAGGTTGGTAAACTTTTGATTCTGAAGGCTGCGCTGGGTTGGCACAGGTCGCTTCACCCTTGCCTCTCAAAGCTTGGCCGGGCCAGCACTGGGTTCACTGACACAGACAAGGGACGCTGAAGGGGGGCCGCATGGGGGCCGGATGAAGGCACTGCTGCTTATTTCAACTTGGCACGCTACAGCTGCACTTCAGCTACAATGGAGCCACCATACAGCTACACTTCAGCTACAATTGAGCCAAACTACAGCCACACTTCAGTAACAGTTGAGCATCACGTCAGCTACATCACATCAGGTACAACACGTCAGCTACATTACGTCAGCTACATGACGCCCTATGGCAGCAGGGTCCTGGCGCCGTGAGGCGCCTGCTGCTTGGGCCACCGGCAGCCGGCACTTAGGAACAGTCAAGGTCCGTTCCCAACCGGCCCAGCAGCGGCCCCGTCCGGCAGCCCTCTCTTTAAGACCCTTACGGACTTTTCCACGCGGGGACAAACGCTGGGAATGCACTCACGTCGCAGTCATTCCCTAGTTTAGGGTTTAGGCTTAAGGGTTTAGGGTTTATGCAACGCCGGAATGCACTCACGTCGCAGTACTTTCCTAGTTTAGGGTTCAGGGGTTTAGGATTGATGCTGCACCGGACTGCACTCACATCACAGTACTTCCCCAGCGTCCGGATGAGCGTGGCCGAGAAGCTGAGCAGCACGCACCACTGCTGGTGGGCAGGTGCCCAGCAGGTGCCCGCCGGCCCCCCCTGGTGGTACGCGAAGGACAAGTCGATGCCCGGCGCACCCGCGACGTCCGGCACGGGAAGGAAGGGTCGCGTCGACACGACCGTACCCTCGCTGCAATTGGATTTCAAAGGAGGAGGTTGGGAGGCCGTGCGGGTGATGTGGGGGGTCGTACGGGCGAGAACGGCGGCAGTACAGGTGATGTGGGGGGCAGTACAGGTGATCCCGGCGGCAGTACAGGTCATACCGGAGGCAGTACAGGTGATGCCGGGGGGCGGTGCCAGTAGTGGAGTGGCAGTAATGGGAGAGGATGGGAGTTCAAATTTCATCTCTTTCATATCTTAAAATGCCTCATTGCTTTGTCGCGTTCAGATTTGGTATGGACCTATTGAAAGTTCCTCTCTTCATTCCAAAACACGATTATCTGCCCCTGGTCATCAAGATCCTAATATGCCCATCATGATGTGTCCTTTTCTTGACCTGTGGTTCAGGGTTCATTCTCCAAATCGACGGCCGCGTCCCACCAGCCAGCTCGGCTGGCCCCCATCCCTAAGGGCCACCCCAACACACCCACTCTCATACAATTGTACTCGCACACATCTACAACACTACTCCCACACTTGTGCAAGATTCCTTCCCCTCCCCCTCACGAGGCAGGCGCAGGTCCGCGTGTCGCCACTGGTATCTCCAGGGACGAGAACGGCGCCAGTCCCCCGCCCTTGGCTGCCAGCAGGTGCCTGCTCAGCGCGGCTAAGCGCTCCAATGCTGCCTGGTCGTGCAGCAGCCGCGCACCCTCGGGGCACTGCGCCACCAGGACAGCCAGCTGAAGCAGGCCCAAGTCACCGGCCACCTGGTACAAGCCAGTTGAATTTAGTTATTGAGATTTAGAGTTATACAAGTTGGCGCTCGAATGCCGCTTGGTCGTGCAGCAGCCGGGCACCCTCGGGGATTTGCGCCACCAGAACTGCCAGCTGCAGCAGGCCCAAGTCACTGGCCACCTGGTACAATTCAATTCAACTTAAGGGAAGTAAAATAAATAATCACATTGTGAATTATAACAGCATTCCCACACCCGAAGGGGGAAATATAAATGCTAATAAAGCCCCTTACATTTGTGCGCTTATTTTTTTTGCTTTCCTGACTACCGTACTGTCAGTGTCAATTGGTATCCACTATGGTCTCAAGACATGCAACCACTATGGATTAAGTGGCCTAAAAATTAAAATGGTCGAACCAAAGCTGGATAGTCGTAAAAGTCGTATTTGTGCGAAAAAGTGTGTTTTTGACGCGCTTTCTCCTGTATTTCAGGATGCAAGCTAGTAAGTGCATATATCTGGTATGCATGAACGGCAGCAGAAGCAGCAGTAGCAGACGCAGCAGAGGCCGAAGAATCGCAGTGCGGAGACGAGCAATCGTCAGAAGCGGGCGACGATGCGTTTGGATGGGATGTTCCCGCATAGGTTTTTCCCAGCAAGCGCAAGTTTGCGAATGAGCTACTCCATCATCATCTCAAAAGAGGAGGCAGTCAGAACCAGCTCCAGCAGCGAGGAGGTTGAGCAGAGAGGCAGGGACCAGGGCAGGGCCAGGGCAGCTTAAGCAGCAGAAACAGCGGGCGAGGCAGGCAATACCTTAAAAGAGCATGCAGTCAGAACCAGCTCCAGCAGCGAGGAGGGCGTACAAAGAGCTGGTGTCAATGGAGCAGTGCGCTTGCGCGGGCGTGGGCCCGGGCGTGGACAGAACGAAAGAAGGAAAGCTACGCCCTATTAGGGCGTGGAGGTTAAGGAAACAACGCAGCTTGGGGCCGTAGCCACATCCGCGCCGTCACCATGAGGCAAAAAGAAAAAAACAAATTCCTCACGGTGGTTTTCTCTTATGGGTGTGCTCTATTGGACCAGTGGGGCGTGGACAAGCTGACCCCACAGCCCTAGGGTCAGATGCAAGGGTTTTGGGATGCTCCAAATGCCCCTGGGAAAGCTGCGGTTGCGCTGCCTGAGGAGGTTGAGGCTATGAGGCAGCAGTAGCTTAAGAGCAACTAGAGCAGTGTGGTATGTGTGGTTCCCTTGACTGAGATGGCTGTATTTGACATTTTTTTTTAATTTGTTAGAAACCAAATTCGGGTTTGGGGGTTATTCTCCATGCCAATGCTGGATAAAATTAGGCTTCACTCAAGGCCAAAACATGGAACCAAAGCTATTGAATACCATTTGACACTGATGGTACGGTATGTTTGATATCGCAGTGTCACTCAAGTGGGATGAAGTGCCAGTACCATACCCGGAACTACGAGGGAATCTAAATTAAATTTTAAATAATGCACATACGAGGGAATCTAAATTGAAATTTAAATAATGCACATGATCAATCACCAGTGGCTATACAATTTCCAGTCGTAAACGAGAGCTTGGCTCTAAATCTTGCCCCGAGGCAGAAGAGAGCATTTTCAGGGCAGGCAATTCAAATCTACCTTACCGAGCACTATATTCCAATTTTAAATTCAAAACAATGTGTTACCAGTATCCCGTTTAAATCAATCACCTGCAGCTTGCGTGACATGCTCCCTTCTCGCTCATGCCCCCGCTCCGCTGCCTGGATGATGAGCGTGGTGAGGTCCAGGTGCGCACTCAGGACCGGCAGCCAGTCGGCCACAGGCAGCAACCGCCCCACCGCCTCCGCCACCAGCTGCATGCCCACTGGCATCGGCACGTTCCCAGAGGCCAGCAGCCTGACATCGCGAGGGGCATAGATCTCAGATCACGTAACGTAGATCTCAGATCACCAAACATAGATCTAGATTTCAAGTGCACACGGGTTTCAGCTCATACGCCAGCAGCTTTTCGGCGGGGAAGGATAATCCGGAGGTTAGGGTTAAGTGCATGCGTTTCAGAGTCGTTGGGACCGAATGACTAGTTCTTACTGATCTCCGCCGTTCAAGGTCAGGGGGGGGGGCATGTAGATCCCACTAAGGCATAGATCTGATCAGGTCAAAGGCCCTCTTGAGGCACAGATCCCATGTAACGAGACTCGTTTCACTCAACCTCCTCCTTTTCAACGATCTCTGGTGGGCCAGGTTAATGAGGCAGCAGCGGTGGCTCACCGGGTTACCGGCTAGGGTTTAAGGTTCAGGGTTAAGGGTTATGAATCTACACCCTACACCCGAAACAGCAGGTGGCTCACCAGGTTACCGGCAAGGGTTTAAGGTTCTGAATCTTAACCCTAAACCCAAAACGGCAGGTAGCCCCCCTGTCACATCGGTAACTTCAGCACTTGCCTGCAGACAAGTCAGCATGAGCGTGGCAAAGCATCCGCACAATGTAGCTTTAGGGTCAGACAAATGCTTGATTAGGGTTCAGGGTCGGACAAATCCTTGATTACGGTTTAGGATCAGACACATGCTTGATCAGGGTTTAGGATCAGACAAATGCTTGATTAGGGTTCAGGGTCAGACAAATGCTTGATTAGGGTTCAGGGTCAGACAAATGCTTGATTAGGGTTTAGGGCCAGACAAATGCTTGATTAGGGTTCAGGGTCAGACAAATGCTTGATTAGGGTTTAGGGTCAGACAAATGTTGCCTGTTTGAGGACATACCTGCATAAGTGTGGGAGGGCATCTGTCAGCAAGGCCTGCATGGAGCGCAGGTCTGTCAGGCCACCCTCTGACAGCAGGTACGTGCGCGACAGCTGTAACGCCAGCAGGGCCGAGCTGCACAAGTTCTCTGCGGGTATGCAATGACAGGGTTAGCGTGAATCTCTGCAGGTACAGAGCAGCAGGGGTCAGGGTTTATCTCAGGCACCAGGTACGTGCGCGGCAGCTGTAATGCCAGCAGGGCCGAGCTGGGTGTAGATTTAACCCTCGTTCCATCCCCATACATGCAGATAGCAACCCTGAACCCCAAACCCTAGACCTGAGCCCGCAAGCATGAACCCTAAACCTAAACCACATACCGGTACCCTAAACGAGTTACTTTGCCACACCGGTGATCGGCATGGCGGCCTACCCGTTGAATTGCCCAAGGTGCCCCGACAAGGGTGTGAAGGGTTCACACCCCAACCATGAGGTGGCTAGGGTTCAAGCCCATGCAGAGACAAACCCTGGCACATAAACTAGTTACATTTGCGCACCTGTGATCTGCATGACGGCCTGTGCGTTAAATTGCCCAAGGTTCCCCGTTGCAGCCGCTCGCAGCCAGGTAGGCAGCAGCGAGCACACGCCCAGGCAGACCGCAACGGCCGCCTCGGAGCCGGGGGGGGAGGAGGAGGAGGACGGCGATGGCGGCGCCGCGGAGCCCCGGCCTGCCTTGGCCACTGGCGTGGCTGGGAACAGGTTGCGGGCCTCAGGGACGTAGGCCTGGCGCGGCGCGCCGTAGGGAGAGGGTGGAGCCAGCGTGAGCTGCTGCTGCTGTTGCGGCGGCTGGGGCGCAGGCTTGGAGGCGCCAAGGCAGTGCAGCAGGAGCTTTGTGCAGCACACAGGCGCCTGGGGAGGGGGGAGGGGGGAGGGGGGTCATGTCAGTCGCAGGTGACAGGGTCAAGTGTGAGCGCCAGGGGTACTACGTGCGCACTGTCACTATCACTGCGAGCAACCTCATGAAATAGAAACCGACCCCCCCCGCAGCGCTGCATGGGCCAGGGACGGGTGTGCACCGTCACGATCACTGAGCTAACCCCTTAAAAATGAGAAAATCAGCCTCGGACCAGGGTCATGCTTTACAAGTGCTGTATGGGCCAGGGCTGCTGGTGCACCGTCACCACAACTGCATACTACCCTCCCGACCTCACCTCTATCAAGTAATGAAGCAGAGAGTTTCAGTGCCACTGCATGTGCCACCCTTTCTGCCTCATCTCCTTGCAATTGCCCGCTATCCCCTCATGCCCCCTCCAATTCACCTTCCCACAATCACATTTCACTCGTCACCTCCGTCAATTACTGGAGCAAGGGGCTCAGGGGCCCCTTAATCCCTCATGCGGGCCACCCTGCGAGCCTCATCTCCATGCAATGACTCGCCACATCCCACTCCTGACCTCCGTCAAGTACTGGAGCAAGGGGCTCAGGTGCCCCACATGTGGGCCACCCTGCGAGCCCCATCCCACTCCTCACCTCCGTCAAGTACTGGAGCAAGGGGCTGAGGGGTCCCTGCACGTGCTGGCCCCCCTCGCTGCCGCTCCAGGACAGCAGCTGCGACATACTGACCGCCACAGACTCCACCACTGCTTTCAGCATTGAGGAGGACGCTTGCAGGTCCATGGCATGATGCGGGTCTCTGCGGTCCAAGGGTCAGGCAAGATTCAAATCAGACCCCAAACCCTAAACTTTACTACACGCTTAAAACCCTCGAAAAAATAGGACGCTCTCGTGTCCAGTGGAATTATCTTTTCATATTGGTCTCAGCGCTGTGATCAGACACTGGACAGGGAAGAAACTGAATGTAGGGATCACATCGACCAGGGCCTGCAGGGTTTCCAGCCTACTTTCAGGGTTCAGGGTTTCCAACCTACTTTCAGAGTTCAGGGTGTCCAGCCTACTTTCAGGGTTCAGAGATCAGGGTGTCCAGCCTCATTTCAGGGTTCAGGGTGTCCAGCCTAGTTTTCGGGGTTCAGGGTTTCAAGGTTCAGGGTTTCAAGGTTCAGGGTTTCAGGGCTGAACACACTGGACCCCACATGAGAGTCACATCAGCCAGGGCAGAGTCAGCTTGATGAGTGGCCTCTCTAATTTATGATCAGGGTTTCTGAAACCCCAGCCGTAGCTTGTCATCAGAGTGGCCAGGGTTTAAGGTTCTAAAACCTCAACCCTACCATGGGATCACAACAGCCAGGGTTCAGGGGTCAAGGGTTCTGAAATTTCAACCCTACCATGGAATCACAGCAGCCAGGGTTCAAGGGTAAGGGTTCGAAACTCTTAACCCTACCTTGGAAGCACAGCAGCCAGGGCAGACACGGCTTGCAGGGTGGCCAGCTGCGCACTGGCCATCGACGCGGATTCGCCCAGCTCGGCCATACCGGCCTTGATGGCATCAGCAGAGGCAATCTGCGCAGCCAGAGGCCCCAGCAGCATTGACAGCCGCCGCCCGCTCAGCAGGTAATGGGGGCCGTACCCAACCACCTGCAATGAGCAAGGGATACCGTTTGGTTGACAGTGTTTAAGCTACAATTCAGCTACAGCATGGCGTATGGCCGAGGGGGTCTGGTGCAGCACTGACAGCCGCCGCCCGCTCAGCAGGTAATGCGGGCCGTACCCAACCACCGGCAAAGAGCAAGGGATACCGTTTGGCGTACAGCGCCTCAGCTGCAATTCAGCTACAATTCAGCTACATCTTGGCCTGCGGCCGTGGGGACCTGGTGCAACACCGACAGTGGCTACCCACTCAGCAGGTAATGCGGGCCGTACCCAACCACCGGCAAAGAGCAAGGGATACCGTTTGGCGTACAGCGCCTCAGCTGCAATTCAGCTACAATTCAGCTACATCTTGGCCTGCGGCCGTGGGGACCTGGTGCAACACCGACAGTGGCTACCCACTCAGCAGGTAATGCGGGCCGTACCCAACCACCTGCAAAGAGCAAGGGATACCGTTTGGCGTACAGCGCCTCAGCTGCAATTCAGCTACAATTCAGCTACATCTTGGCCTGCGGCCGTGGGGACCTGGTGCAACACCGACAGTGGCTACCCACTCAGCAGGTAATGCGGGCCGTACCCAACCACCTGCAAGAAATTAGGGGCACCGTTTCCCGGAGTGCAAGCACACTTGTTACTACAGTTCCGGTTGTTAAACGAATATTTACTAGGACCCACAACCCCTCACCAGGCCTCCAAATCGACAACATGTACCAAACCAAGCGTTTTGAAGACAAGAAGCATTCGGTCCGTCACTGTTCCTTGGCTTTGCGCCGCTCCAAACCCTTAACCCTATACACTCTACAAAAGTCACTCAATGCAGACATCTAACGCTGTGGTATTTTCATCCCATCTCTCTTCCTCTTCTTCACTGGCATCCTCGCTGGCATCAATCCCTTATTAAAACATTGAACAAACCGGCAAAATTGAAAGCAGCATTTGGCCCACGGGCAGGCCAAAAGGCAAAGATCTCTGCTCTGCTTGCCACCAGAGCATGTCCCTGATGGCGGTGCAGAGGAAACCCTAAACCCTCAACCGTCAACTCTCAACCCTACCCCCTGGAGGCAGGCCCACCTCTGCATTCAGGTCGCTAATCGGAGCACAGAAGTTCAGGAGAGTCTGACCCAACGGTTGCTTCTCGAGCAGCGCCAGCAGCGCCGCGGAAGCGCGCGTCATCGGCCTCTCCTCCTCCTCCTCGTCCTCCTCCTCCCCAGGCGCATGCGAGGTGCTGGCCAGCCTGCACAGCTGCGCATGGACCTCCCCCACGTTGACCAGGCCCAGCTGGTCGGGATCCAGACAAGCCCGCAACGCAGCGAGCTCCTGCACCACAAGAAACACAAAACGCCTTTGTTTACAGTCGGCAAGGGGGTGTAGGGTCTAACGGTCGGCAGGAGGGTTTAGGGTTTAGGGCTGCGTTTGGCAGGAGGGTTTGGGGTTTAGGGTTTACGGTCGGCAGAATGGTTGGCTCTGCACTGATCGATCCATTAGGACATCACACTACCATGCTTGCCCCACGCCCCCTCCAGCAACCTCTTCCCTGCGACAACCGATCTCCTGTGCTTACTCTCGCCCGGGGTTTCAGGTTTACCCATATTTAAACGCTTGTTATAAACGCATTTTTTAACGTCAGTTTCAAACCCTCCTCCTTGCGGTGGCCCGTCCCCTGTGCTCCCTCCAGCTCAGGGCTGAGGTTAAAAGCAATATTAAGCTCTCAACCCTCTTCCCTGCCACGAATCACCCCTTTTGCCCCGTCAAACCCTAAACGCTCCTCCCAGTGGAAGAGGAAAAGGCTATTGGTTAAGTTTCTTCTGCATCGGCACACCTGGCACGCTTCTCGGCTCTGCCACACAACTAAATTTACCAGAAAACCGAGGAAAAGGCTACCAGCAAGGGTTGCTCTAAATCCCCACGCATCGCCCGCTCTGTGCATCGCTCACGACCTCCTCTGTTAAGGGTTTGGGGTTAATAGATCCCTTGGGGGTTTAAAGTTGAAAGAACGCTTCACTCGCAAACATAGCCCGCTTTGCCGATTGATTCCAACCTTCCAACCTTCCAACCTTCCAACCTTCCAACCTTCCAACCTTCCAACCTGCATATCCTGTCCAGTAGTACAGGGCTAAAAAACCTTATCAGGGTTAGGGGTTTAGGTTTATTAGGGTTCACAGTCTGATTAAAGCATTGAAAATAGAAACAACTCTCTCCTAAGGACTCTGCAGGCAGTGTGTCATCAGGGTATAATTTAGGGCCTAAGGGTTTCTGGTTCAGGGTTTCTGGTTTAGGGTTGCTCGTATAGGGTTGCTGTTTCAAGGATTAGGGTTGCTGGTTCAGGGTTGCTGGTTTAGGTTTGCTGGTTTAGGGTTGCTGGTTTAGGGTTGCTGGTTTAGGGTTGCTGTTTCAAGGATTAGGGTTGCTGGTTCAGGGTTGCTGGTTTAGGTTTGCTGGTTTAGGGTTGCTGGTTTAGGTTTGCTGGTTTAGGGTTGCTGTTTCAAGGATTAGGGTTGCTGGTTCAGGGTTGCTGGTTTAGGATTGCTGGTTTAGGGTTCAGGATTTAGGGTTTCTGGTTCAGGGTTTGAGGTCAAAGCTGAATATAGGACAACTGACCTGTTTCACTTGACGCGACACCGGCAGCGTGTCCTCCGCCGCGCCTCCGCCCTCCCCCAGCGCCCCGCCCAGGCAGCAGGCCCCCAGCTCCAGGTACGCCGCCTGAAGCAGCAGGCCCAGCCCGTGCACCTTGGACCGGTCGACCGGCATGGCACTGCAGCGCCTCAGCGCGGCGCCCAACCTGCCCTCGGCCGCCAGGCAGTCCAGCAAGGACCAGGCCGCAGAGGGGGCGGTTGCGGGGTTGACCGTGGGCCCGTTGCTGGGTGCGCGCCGGGGTTCTGCGTAGGCCTCAAGCATCAGGATCTGCCAGCAGTAGGCGCAGGCAAGCTGGGACCAGGCGTCGGGCGCGGATGACTCGGCTGTAGAGGAGGGAGAAACAGGGTGCAGGCATGGACTCGTTAATTAGGGCAGACGTGTGCTCGTTTTTTTGCGCAAACACGAGCTCATGTTCTGGCACAAGCATGCGCTGTAGTTTTTGCAAAGCCTCTGGCATTTTTTGCGAAGCACGTCAGTTTGAAGCTGATCTACTCCATCACTCGCATTCGGCCGTTCTTGCTGTTTCTGTTGCTTGCTTTGACTTTGTTCTTTTCAGCACGCACTCCCTCTGGCTCATCCAAAACAGGCCTTACGCACATTGCTGGCGCTGCAAACCGGCTGCAACACCAGCAGCAAAACCAACTGCAATCGCAGCAGCAGCACCAGGTGTAATACCAGCAACAACGCCAGCTGCAACATCAGCTGCAACACCAACTGCAACAGCAGCTGCAACAACAAGCCCGATTTACACCCTCGTTGGCACTACAAGATCAACCTGTACACAACTTAAAGATCTGGGAGCATTCCACACCTGTCAATATACACCCCACACCATCCAACTGTCGTCACTCACCTGCCAATCTACACTCCACACCTTCCCACACCATCCAGCTGCTGTCATCCACCTGTCAATCTACACTCCACACCTTCCCACACCATCCAGCTGCCGTCATCCACCTGTCAATCCACACTTCACACATTTCCACACCATCCAGCTGCCGTCACTCATGTGTCCATCCACACTCCACACCTTTCCACACCATCCAGCTGTTGTCACCCATCCACACCTTACACATTTCCACACCATCCAGCTGTCATCTCTCACCTGTAAAATGTACACCTGTCCACACAGTCCAGCTCCCATCAGTCCGTCACCCACCTGTCGATCCACACACCACACCTTTCCACACCATCCAGCGCGGGCCAACCACCTGTGGATCCACACTCCACAACTCCACACCATGCATCTGCGGTCTCCGCACCTATCAGTCCACACTCCACACCTCTCCATACCATCCAGGTGCGGTCACCCACCAGTCAGTCCACACTCCACACCCCTCCACACCATCCAGGTGCGGTCACCCACCTGTCAGTCCACACTCCACTACTTTCCACACCATCCAGGTGCGGTCACCCACCTGTCAGTCCACACTCCACACCTTTCCACACCATCCAATTGTTGTCACCCATCCACACCCCACACATTTCCACACCATCCAGCTGTCATCTTTCACCTGTAAAATGCACACCTGTCCACACAGTCCAGCTCCCATCAGTCCGTCACCCACCTGTCGATCCACACACCACACCTTTCCACACCATCCAGCGCGGGCCAACCACCTGTCGATCCACACTCCACAACTCCACACCATGCATCTGCGGTCTCCGCACCTATCAGTCCACACTCCACACCTCTCCATACCATCCAGGTGCGGTCACCCACCAGTCAGTCCACACTCCACACCCCTCCACACCATCCAGGTGCGGTCACCCACCTGTCAGTCCACACTCCACTACTTTCCACACCATCCAGGTGCGATCACCCACCTGTCAGTCCACACTCCACTGCTTTCCACACCATCCAGGTGCGGTCACCCACCTGTCAGTCCAAACTCCACTGCTTTCCACAGGGTTGATTTGTGACGCAGGAGATGAACGGGATGATGGGTGATCGACTGCCGCTGCCACAAAGCACACACCGCCCGCATCAGGTAACAGAATACCTGTTACAGAGGAGAAAACAAGAAGGGGGGGGGGGGGACATGGACGCATGGCTGTATTAATATTTGAGCTTACGTGCCATGCCTTAAGCAGGCCACCACTAGGCCAAACGGGGTCACACATCTTGGCCAGCCTACAGTCGGTGGCCCGAGCTGCAGGAATTGCTGAATCAACCGCCTCGGCCACAGGCTCTGATGTAGCTGAATTCCAAAGAAAGTGTAGCTGAGTTGTAGCTGAAGGTCAGGCAACACTACTCTGATAGCAAAGGCCTCACCTCAGGCTGCTCCACCCTCAGCTCCTCTGCCATATCCAGCAACGAGGCCAGGCCGTCAAGCGCGCTCCAAGCGGCAGGCCCTTTCTTGCTTGCCACCACGGCGCCGGGAACAGCCAGGGCGCCCGGACCCTCGGCAAGCTTGGGTTCCGAGGCAGGCACCAGCGCGGTGGAGGGCCCCGCGCCGCCTGCGGTCGGCGGGGCTGCGAGAGTTCCAGGATTGGTTGGCGAGCGGGGGGGGGGTAGGATTTAGGAGAGCTCCAGCCAGACGGGTTTTGGGTTTAGGATAAGGAGAGCTCCAGCCCGGCGGGTTTAAGGTTGAGGGTTTAGGAGAGCTCCAGCCTGGATGGATAAAGCATGCAGTCAAGAAGCTCCATGCTGCTTGGAACTAGACATTGAATCCTAAACACAGGCGTGCCATCATCCTTCGACCCACCCTCTTGCAGCGTATCCTCCAGCCTGGAGGGATAAAGCAGGTAGTCAAGGAGCTCCATGCTGCCCTACCCTAGACATTGCACCCTAAACCCAGGCGTGCCGTCATCCTTCCACCCACCCTCTTGCAGCGTGTCCTCCAGCCCGGAGGGATAAAGCAGGCAGTCAAGGAGCTCCATGCTGCCCTGCACAGCCGCCTCCAGCATCTCCACGGCCAGCAGGAAGTGGCGGGGCTGACTGCAAGCAGCCTCAGGCCTGACCAGGGATGAAGCAAGAGATTGGAAACGGGGCACGTAACGTACTCCAATGGAGACGTTTGATTTCCAGTGAGGTCGACATTCAAACCTCAGGTTTCTGCAAGCTTTGGAGGTTAGTTTGCCAAACCTGGTATTTATGAAAAAACTTGCGTCCATGATCGATAATTAGTAAATCCATGGATCCCTCAACCCTAAACAACATTTATTACGAGGGAGGGCAAAGCAAATATACGGTAGTATTGAAAGCCGCAACACCAAAAAGGAATCGTTACAGTGCAGATGAATCTGTTCCCCTTCCCTCCCCCCATTCACATGAAGTAGGCCACCAGCCCCTCCTGCGCCCGTCCCCCTTGGGATACCACATTACCACAGCTGCCATGGATAGGGTTGTCAGCATGGAGCCCCCCCCACACCCAACACACACACGCACAACACCTTTCCAAACACGCCTTTACTGTCCCCTCCCCCCCTCACCTAAAGTAGGCCACCAGCCCTTCCTGCGCCTGCCCCCCTTGCGGCACCATGGCTGCCATGGATAAGCCGGTGAGTATGGAGCGCCCCACAGGCCGGCACATGCACGCCTGTAGAACCTGCAGCGCCTTGAGCGCAAGATAGCTCACACTGGCCTGTGTGGGGATTGGATCAATGCAAATGGGTGAGTGAGTGAGTGAGTGGGTAGGTCAGAACAAATGCACACCTGCAGGGTTTTGGGGCACATGCATGCATGCCTGCAGGGCCTGAAGCATGCCTGTAGGGCGTACAGCATGTCTGTAGGGCGTACAGCATGCCTGTAGGGCGTACAGCATGTCTGTAGGGCGTACAGCATGCCTGTAGGGCGTACAGCATGTCTGTAGGGCGTACAGCATGCCTGTAGGGCGTACAGCATGTCTGTAGGGCGTACAGCATGCCTGTAGGGCGTACAGCATGTCTGTAGGGCGTACAGCATGCCTGTAGGGCGTACAGCATGCCTGTAGGGCGTACAGCATGTCTGTAGGGCGTACAGCATGTCTGTAGGGCGTACAGCATGCCTGTAGGGCGTACAGCATGTCTGTAGGGCGTACAGCATGTCTGTAGGGCGTACAGCATGGATGTAGGGCGTACAGCATGTCTGTAGGGCGTACAGCATGCCTGTAGGGCGTACAGCATGCCTGTAGGGCGTACATCATGCCTGTAGGGCGTACAGCATGCCTGTAGGGCCTACAGCATGCCTGTAGGGCGTACAGCATGCCTGTAGGGCATACAGCATGTCTGTAGGGTGTACAACATGCCTGTAGGGCGTACAGCATGCCTGTAGGGCGTACAGCATGCCTGTAGGGCGTACAGCATGCCTGTAGGGCGTACAGCATGTCTGTAGGGCGTACAGCATGTCTGTAGGGCGTACAGCATGCCTGTAGGGCGTACAGCATGCCTGTAGGGCGTACAGCATGCCTGTAGGGCGTACAGCATGCCTGTAGGGCGTACAGCATGCCTGTAGGAGTACAGCATGTCTGTAGGGCGTACAGCATGCCTGTAGGGCGTACAGCATACCTGTAGGGCGTACAGCATGCCTGTAGGGCGTACAGCATGCCTGTAGGGCGTACAGCATGCCTGTAGGGCGTACAGCATGTCTGTAGGGCGTACAGCATGCCTGTAGGGCGTACAGCATGCCTGTAGGGCGTACAGCATGCCTGTAGGGCGTACAGCATGTCTGCAGGGCGTACAGCATGCCTGTAGGGCGTACAGCATGTCTGTAGGGCGTACAGCATGTCTGTAGGGCGTACAGCATGCCTGTAGGGCGTACAGCATGCCTGTAGGGCGTACAGCATGCCTGTAGGGCGTACAGCATGTCTGTAGGGCGTACAGCATGTCTGTAGGGCGTACAGCATGCCTGTAGGGCGTACAGCATGTCTGTAGGGCGTACAGCATGTCTGTAGGGCGTACAGCATGCCTGTAGGGCGTACAGCATGTCTGTAGGGCGTACAGCATATCTGTAGGGCGTACAGCATGCCTGTAGGGCGTACAGCATGTCTGTAGGGCGTACAGCATGCCTGTAGGGCGTACAGCATGCCTGTAGGGCGTACAGCATGTCTGTAGGGCATACAGCATGCCTGTAGGGCGTACAGCATGTCTGTAGGGCGTACAGCATGTCTGTAGGGCGTACAGCATGTCTGTAGGGCGTACAGCATGCCTGTAGGGCGTACAGCATGCCTGTAGGGCGTACAGCATATCTGTAGGGCGTACAGCATGCCTGTAGGGCGTACAGCATGTCTGTAGGGCGTACAGCATGCCTGTAGGGCATACAGCATGCCTGTAGGGCGTACAGCATGTCTGTAGGGCATACAGCATGTCTGTAGGGCGTACAGCATGTCTGTAGGGCCTACAGCATGTCTGTAGGGCGTTCAGCATGCCTGTAGGGCGTACAGCATGTCTGTAGGGCGTACAGCATGTCTGTAGGGCGTACAGCATGCCTGTAGGGCCTGAAGCATGTCTGTAGGGCGTACAGCATGTCTGTAGGGCGTACAGCATGTCTGTAGGGCGTACAGCATGTCTGTAGGGCGTACAGCATGTCTGTAGGGCGTACAGCATGTCTGTAGGGCGTACAGCATGCCTGTAGGGCGTACAGCATGCCTGTAGGGCGTACAGCATGCCTGTAGGGCGTACAGCATGCCTGTAGGGCGTACAGCATGTCTGTAGGGCATACAGCATGTCTGTAGGGTGTACAACATGCCTGTAGGGCGTACAGCATGCCTGTAGGGCCTACAGCATGCCTGTAGGGCGTACAGCATGTCTGTAGGGCGTACAGCATGTCTGTAGGGCGTACAGCATGCCTGTAGGGCGTACAGCATGTCTGTAGGGCGTACAGCATGCCTGTAGGGCGTACAGCATGCCTGTAGGGCGTACAGCATGCCTGTAGGGCGTACAGCATGTCTGTAGGGCGTACAGCATGTCTGTAGGGCGTACAGCATGTCTGTAGGGCGTACAGCATGCCTGTAGGGCGTACAGCATGCCTGTAGGGCGTACAGCATGCCTGTAGGGCGTACAGCATGTCTGTAGGGCATACAGCATGTCTGTAGGGTGTACAACATGCCTGTAGGGCGTACAGCATGCCTGTAGGGCCTACAGCATGCCTGTAGGGCGTACAGCATGTCTGTAGGGCGTACAGCATGTCTGTAGGGCGTACAGCATGCCTGTAGGGCGTACAGCATGTCTGTAGGGCGTACAGCATGCCTGTAGGGCGTACAGCATGCCTGTAGGGCGTACAGCATGCCTGTAGGGCGTACAGCATGTCTGTAGGGCGTACAGCATGTCTGTAGGGCGTACAGCATGCCTGTAGGGCGTACAGCATGCCTGTAGGGCGTACAGCATGTCTGTAGGGCGTACAGCATGCCTGTAGGGCGTACAGCATGCCTGTAGGGCGTACAGCATGCCTGTAGGGCGTACAGCATGTCTGTAGGGCGTACAGCATGCCTGTAGGGCGTACAGCATGCCTGTAGGGCGTACAGCATGCCTGTAGGGCGTACAGCATGTCTGTAGGGCGTACAGCATGCCTGTAGGGCGTACAGCATGTCTGTAGGGCGTACAGCATGCCTGTAGGGCGTACAGCATGCCTGTAGGGCGTACAGCATGCCTGTAGGGCGTACAGCATGTCTGTAGGGCGTACAGCATGCCTGTAGGGCGTACAGCATGTCTGTAGGGCGTACAGCATGCCTGTAGGGTTTACAGCATGTCTGTAGGGCGTACAGCATGCCTGTAGGGCGTACAGCATGCCTGTAGGGAGTACAGCATGCCTGTAGGGCGTACAGCATGTCTGTAGGGCGTACAGCATGTCTGTAGGGCGTACAGCATGCCTGTAGGGCGTACAGCATGCCTGTAGGGCGTACAGCATGCCTGTAGGGCGTACAGCATGTCTGTAGGGCGTACAGCATGTCTGTAGGGCGTACAGCATGTCTGTAGGGCGTACAGCATGTCTGTAGGGCGTGCAGCATGCCTGTAGGGCGTACAGCATGCCTGTAGGGCCTACAGCATGCCTGTAGGGCGTACAGCATGTCTGTAGGGCATACAGCATGTCTGTAGGGTGTACAGCATGCCTGTAGGGCGTACAGCATGCCTGTAGGGCCTACAGCATGCCTGTAGGGCGTACAGCATGTCTGTAGGGCATACAGCATGTCTGTAGGGCGTACAGCATGTCTGTAGGGCCTACAGCATGTCTGTAGGGCGTTCAGCATGTCTGTAGGGTGTACAGCATGCCTGTAGGGCGTACAGCATGCCTGTAGGGCCTACAGCATGCCTGAAGGGCGTTCAGCATGTCTGTAGGGCGTACAGTATGCTTGAAGGGCCCGTGGCACTTTCAATACGAGGTACCTCACACTGGCCTGTGCGGAAATTGGATCGATGCACTAAGGTGAGTGAGTGGCTGGTTTAGCGCACATCCATGCATGCAGCGCTTTGAGTGCGAGATAGCTTATACCGGCTGGTGTGGGGATTGTGTTGAAGAATGCAGGATGGGTTCTGTGTAAATGGGTAGTCATGAGTGAAAGGATCATGGCAAGGTAGCTCAAAATGGCAGATGTGTGTGTGCGGTGGTGGGTGGGTGGGTGGGCGGGAATGGGGGGGGGGGGGGGGGGGGGGGGGTGAGTGTGCTAGTGGGGGGTTGAGAGGATGAAGGGGAGGTGGCATGTTGATGGGGACGTGAGAAGGCTGGGCGAGAGGGCTAATGTAAGCGAATGAGTGTGTGTGGGTTTGGGTGCATGGATGGGTGCGTGGGCGATCAGGCAGACGAGTGAGTGGGTGAGTGGGTTGATGGTAGTGTGAGTGGTAGGAGTGGGAGAAGGGGTTGAGGGTTTAAGCAAAGGGTCTAGGCTCACCTCGGGTGGATCCATGTGATCAAGCTGGGAGTAGGAGACATAGGCAGCCAGCAGTTGCGCGGGCGGGGGCTGGCTGAATGACGTGTGGCCCTGCATCAGGGTCAAAGGGTTTAGGGGGGTCAGAGGGGGAGAGGTATAAAACCTTAACACAAGTATTTGGCAGCTAAAAGATGCGCAGGCGGGGGCTGGCTGCATGACATGTGGTCCTGCGTCAGAGTTGAACAGGGGAGAGGGACCAAACATGATACACAGAAAGTCCTTGTGCTGGCATGGCTTGCGCGGGCATGGGCTGACCACATGACACCTGGTCCTGCATCAGGAAAGACAGGGATGGAAACAGTCTTCGAAACCGGCTTTGAAAAACTGACTTCACAAATCGGCGTTGAAAAACTATTTTAAAAACCGACGTTGAAAATCTCGATATAGAAATTGACCACGTTCCTTATTATTGAAACCGACATTGGAAACCGATATTGCAGCCGACGGCGTTCCTCATTATTAAAAGTTGCTGTATCAGAGAGTCAGGACAAATATTTGGGGGGGCCAGGGTTCAGGCTTTCCACAGCAGACATCACGCACAAGAAAATCACGCACAACAAATCACACAAAACAAATCACACACCGCTTGCAAAGAACAGGGACTCCTCCCTGGGCAGCTTGTGCATTGCGTGTGAGCCGGAGCTGTAGCCTCAGACACACGCTGCCTAGCTGAGTTCAAGTCCTGATAAATATATACAGAATTCGCCAGTTCCAAGGTAGGGTACCGGTACCCGAGATTTGGCCGGCCTTCCTGCACCCTCGGAAATAGGAAAGTAAATAAATGTAAAAACAATTGCTATTTTGAGCTCCCGCAGGAATCGTATAAATGTGTCAACCTTCCAATTACTGCCCGAATCTGTCTGAATCCGCCCGACTCTGCCCGATTCTTCCTGACACCGCTCCCACTTCGTTATCCAGCACCCGCATGCCAATTAGAAGTGTATTCATGCCACCTAATCAATATCACGCACCCATGGAATAATGAACTGTGCGGGGGGGGGGGGGGCAGAGCGGATCTACGATAGTTTGCGTCAGTTCACATTCATAAATTCTTTCAAGAGGCAGTTACACCTACGAAGAACAGGAACTCCTCCACAGGCAGCTCGTGCTGGAACGACCGCACCGCCGCCGATACGAGGGGCAGCAGCTGCAGCATCTCCGCTGCCGCCGCCTCGACCGCCACAACCTCGGCGGACGACGGGTTGGACATCCGCAGCTGCTCCAGCTCCGCCACGGGGGGGGGCAGGCACGGCGCGAGCAGCGGGGCGCCGTGCAGCAGGATTTGCGTCAGGATGTGCGCAGCCAGCGGCGTGATGTGCAGCTGCTGCGGTTGGGGAGGCGCTGCTGACTCAGCAGGCTCCCCTGCGGCGCCTTGGGCGGGCTTGGGGGCGGACGGGGCAGCCATGTGCGCCCCCGCCTCGATGGCCAGCCTCAGGACCTGATCAGAGTTCGGCAGGACTCCGATTCGATATTGGTGAGGGAGAAGAAGCGATTGGATCTTATGCGCACGGAAAAGACGGCCAAACTTGGCTTTTAAGTTCAGTAACAGCGTCTATGCAGAATGCAAAAAGTATTTAAAAAGGCCAGGCAGTGAGAACCGCAAAATACAGAGTTTGAATAGAGAATGAAGGTTTGTGCTAGAGAATGTAGGGCAGCGAATGTAGTTAGGAGGCAGGAGAATGCGACTGGAGGATGCGAGCGGGGGGGGGGGGGGGAATCCAGAGCACACCCACACAAGCTCGCATGAACCACAGGGCATACGGCACCCACACAAACCATGAGCATGCGAATATAGATCAATACACACAAGCTTGTCAAACAGGGCACACCATCATCCATTAGAGGACCAAGGGATTGCAAGAGAGGGGGCCAAGCATGCATGGGACTTCTTACCTTGACAACTGCCAAGGTTGAGGGTTATGGGTTCCGGGTTCAGGGTTTAGGGTTGAACGTGTAGGATTGGGAATTGGGGGTTTGGGGTTTCAACACTTGCCATGCCTTTCTGAGATGACCTGTCGCTGCGTCTTTGGGAGCGGAAGGGTACAGTTAAGGGTTGAGGGCAAAACCCTTAACTCCCACTCTGGCCACCAAAACACCTTCGGAATGAAATGGGTTCAGGGTGGAGGATCACGGGTTTAGTGTTAAGCGCAAGGAGTTTTAGTCCAGGCATGGACCCCAAACCCTCACCTTAACTGACCCTGGGGTTACCTGCCACCGCGCCTCCAGTGTGCAAATGAGTATGGTGCTAAGGGTTTGAGGGATGAGGATGACAGGTCTGAGGTTAAGGGCTAGGAGTTTCAGTCAAAGCTTTCACCCTAAACTATCACCTTCACCGACGCTGCCGTGACCTGCCACCGCGCCTCTGGCGTGCGGAAGGGCATGGTGTGGTGAGAGGGCAGCAGCTCCTGAAGCACGTGCAGCACGTACGCCGGCACGGGGTAGCACAGGTGCCCGGAGCTGAGCAGGGAGGAGAGGAGCTCCAGGAAGGCAATGAGCGCGGGGTAGGTCCCGTCGCGGGCCTCCACCTCGAGCTGGTAGGCGCGGAAGCTGGGGAGCACGCCGAGGAAGGCACCTGGGGGGGTCAGAGTTTGGGGTTGAGCGCCGAGGAAGGCATTTGAGCGTGTTAGATCTCGGGGTTGAGGGGAGCACACCGAGGATTCCGATAAAGGCACCTGGCTGGTTTAGGATTGAACGCCTAGGGAGCACGCACAGGAACACATCTGAGTGGTTTAGGGTCACAAGTTTAACGCCAAGGAAGGCATGTGGGTGATTAAGGGTGAAGGGTGAAGGGTGAAGGGGCACACGCTAAAGAAAGGACCTGGATAGCTAATGGCTAGTATTAAACGCAGAGAAAGGCATATGAGTGGTCTAGGGTTCAGGATTTAGGGAAGAACCTTACACGGTGGAGGAATGCACCCGTTGGCATTTCAGGAGAAATCAAATTTAAGGGTGTAGTGTTTGGAGTATGCCGTGGAAGGCATTTCAGAGGTTTAGGGTTCAGGGGAGCACGTCCAGGAAGGGTCTGGGGTTTAGGGTTCAGAGGTAAGCCTTTAGGCAGGTATACAAAAAAGTAAGGACTCAGCCCAACGAATCATGCCTAATACTAAACCTTAACCTAAACCCAATCCTAAACCTCTCTGTTAAAAGGGAGGAAAGACGAGGCGGGTTAAACACTGCGCACATGAGAACGTAAACACCTCGAAAGCATCACACAGATTCTCAGAGCACCATGGATATCCAACCAGTACTGGCATCCACAACAACTTCAGAACAAGTGTTTGTAACCAGGAGCGCCCCGTCGCAGCAGCCCACACTCACTCATTCCTGAGCCCTAAGCCCACACTCACTCATTCCTAAACCCTACGCCCACACTCACTGATTCCTAAACCCTAAGCCCACAATCACTCATTCATAAACCCTAGGCCCACACTCACTCCTTCCTAAACCCTACGCCCACACTCACTCATTCCGTAACCCTAAGCCCTAAGCCCACACTCACTCCTTCCTAAACCCCTAAGCCCACACTCACTCATTCCTAAACCCCTAAGCCCAAAGCCCACACTCACTCATTCCTAAACCCTAAGCCCTAAGCCCACACTCACTCATTCCTAAACCCTAGGCCCACACTCACTCATTCCTAAACCCTAGGCCCACGCTCACTCATTCCTAAACCCTACGCCCACACACTCATTCCCAAACCCTAAACCCTAAGCCCACTCTCACTCATTCCTGCATCAGCCACGTACGAGGGCAGCGCGGCGAGCGGCATGGCCTCGCCCACCGCCGCACTCTCCCCGGCCAGCTGGCCGTTCTGCTGCTGGGCAGGGCAAAGCAGCGGCGCATGCTTCACCGCCTCCAATACCCGCAATGGGTGCATGCCGGCCAGGTTGCGGAGCAGGTGCAGGCAGGAGGCGACGGCAGTGGTGGGGATGCCGGCACCGGCCAGCTGTGTGAGGGTGGACACGGCGGAGCCAGCCACGTCCAGCCAGGTGCACTTGACACCCGTGCCAGCATGATCCACCTGCACGATAAGGGTTTGAAGGTGAGGGTTATGGGCTATTGGGCTTTTGCGATCATGAGGGATGGGTCGAGCTGCATCAGGGGGGGGACACTGCCGAGCCGGAAATATCCAGCCAGGAGCACTCGACACCCATATGCCAGCACGGTCCACCTGCACACAAAAATTGGAATTCAGGGTTACCGGTGTTGGCTGTGGGTTTGGGAGAATGAGAAATTGATCCAGCTGCGTCTGGGTGGACGTGGCACAGCCAGCCACGTCCAGCCAGGTGCGCGGCACATCCGAGCCAGCATGGTCCACCTGCGCCATAATGGTTTAGGGTTATGGGTAATGGCTTAATGGGTTATGGGTTAAGGACATGGGTGATGGGTCCAGCTGCGTCATGGGGGACAAGGCAGACCCGGCCACGTCCAGCCAGGTGAACTGAACACCCGTGCATGCACGGGTGCCACCGGCAGTATTATGGTCGAGGATTAAGAGTGTAGGGTTTAGGTTCAGGGCTAAGGCTCTGCCTGCACCATACGAGTACGTGGAATAGGGCCGAGGGTTGAGGTTCTAGGGCCCATCTACTGCCCATCAACAACAATGACAGCATGGCTTTGAGGGAACTCAGCGCCTGTCAGTGATGTGACCATGCACTGCCAGGGACAGGAGGTCCAGGATCCTCCCGGGATCATTCTCATAAACAACCTGGGTTTATTTAATTAATTGTTGATTTAATTAATTGTTGATTTCATTAATTGTTGGTGTTGTTGGTGTGAGCACGCACCGTGAGTGACATGAGGTCCTGGATGATTCCCGGCTGCTCCCGGCTGAGAGCGGCCATCAGCGCCACGCCGTCCTGCAAGTCCCTGTGAGGAGAACGCGCAACGCACACGTGTCATGTGAGGAGAGCACGCACGCACGCACATGCATGCATGCTTTGGAATACTTTGCAATCAGACAGAACCTCACACCCATAAACAGCAGGTCATGCAGGTCCTTATCAAGAGAGCAAGCAACGCACACACTTGTTGCTTTTTGGAACGCTTTGGAATCGTGGCGGCAGCACACACACAAAAAACTGGCACTGCAGGTGTCTGTCAAGAGATGTCGCAGACACGCTCACTACTTCAAAATGCTTTGAGGCATTGTCGCAGCAGCACCCAGTAAGGATCAAAAGTCACGTTCGTCCAGGCGAAGAAAACATGCAAAATATGTCCATTGGTTTAATATGCTTTGAATAGGGCGTAGCTGCACCAATGCAAGCTATGCAGGACCATTTTAAGACAGCACGCAAACACACATGTTGACTACTTTGGAATGCCTTCGTTTTTAGCAGCATGGATGTCAAAAATCATAAGTCATACGGGTCCCTGAGAGGGTCTCGCAAAGACAAGCTCATGCTTAAAAGCGTTTCAGAGAAATCGTCTCAGCAGCACCAAGAAAATAAAATGAAGGGCTGGAGGAGCCGCGGCGAAACTCCTCGAGCTCTGCTTATATTTTAATTAAAAAACAGAATTTTACCGGTATTTAGAAATTCCAATCAAACTCTTGAGCTAGCTGGGACATGCCAGAGCACACGCAAGCACACTGTTCAATGCCTTTTAACCCTTTCAACACTTACAGGATTTGTCCCAGCAGCAACGATATAATTATAGAATCAGCAACACAATTATATAAACAACGAAATAATTAGATACATAAACAATACGGTAAAGGCGCGAATGTGGCTTCGGCCCAGGCTGCGCTGTTTCCTTCAAATTCCCACGCCCCCTAAGCTAAGGAGCTAAGCTTTCATTATTCATATAAACCAGTGCACAATCCGAAGTCCCACAGGTCCCCGCATAAAGAGACCAAGCATGCACGATAAAACATACCGTTCCTGACGCGGCCACCCTAGGAAAAATAAGTATACCAGGGGAACCCACCGACCGCAGAGCAGCGCCGTCCACTCAGGTAAGTCCACCCAAACCCTGAACCCTAAACCCTAAACTACTGACCGCAGCGCGGCACCGTCCACAAGGCACCACTGCTGCAAATAGAACAAGCAAACACGCTGGCAAAACACGATCCAAACGCGGCCTCGTCATGAAAAACAACAACCCCCAACCGCAGTGCGGCGCCGTCCACCCGAAGTATCCACCGCTACAGGGAGAGCTCCAGAAGGTGAACGCCAAAACAAAACATTCGAACGCGGCCTTGCTAGGGGGGAAAACAAGAACACACCGGGGGAGCCCAACGACCACACAGCAGCGCCGTCCATCTAGACAAGGGTGTAGGGTACAAAACCGTGAACCCTAAAACCTGACGACAGAGCAGCACCGCCCATCTAGATAAGCTCTTTTAAAACCTCAACCCTCAACTGGACCCTCAACCTCCGACCTCAGCGCGGCGCCGTCCACCGGGCTCCAAATCTGCACAGAGAACTTCAAGAGGTGCACGCAAAAACAAAACCCTAAACCGTTAACCACTGACCGCAGCGCGGCACCGTCTACCGGGCTTTACTGCTGCAGAGAGAGCTCCGGGAGGTGCACGCCAAAACAAAACCCTAAAACCTTCACCACTGACCTCAGCACGGCGCTGTCCACCGGGCTCCACTGCTGCAGAGACACTGCTGCATAGAGCAGATTCATGAGGTGTACATCAAAACAAAACCCTAAACCCTTCACCACTGACCTCAGCGCAGCGCCGTCCACCGGGCTCCACTGCTGCAGAGAGAGCTCCAGGAGGTGCACACAATGCGCCGCGCGGCCCAGCAGCAGCAGCTGGCCAAAGCTGTGATGCGTGCCGCGGACATCCCAGACAACGAGTCGCTTGTCCTGCCCGTCCAGGTGGGACATCACGGCCGGCAGCGGGAGGGTGCTCCCCTCAACACCCTACACAGTGGAGGAGAGAGGGACCAACAGATTGGGCAGAGGCATGGTGTTCCGCTCAACGCCCTGCGCAGATCGGGCAGCGACGCACCAGGCGGGTAAGGATAGCAGGACCCCTCCCCCCACCCCCTTGGCCTTAAATTGTGCCCTCGGCCGGCAGCGGCAGGGTGTTCCCCTCAACGCCCTACCGCAGTGGAGGAGAGAGGGACCAACAGATCGGGCAGCGACGCACGCAGGCACATAAGGGTAGTGGGACCCATCCCCCCACACATTTTGCCCTCAGTAGTGCACTCAGTCCTGAACCCCACCTAAGGCAGCAGCATGATGATGATGCTGGGTGCAAAGTTCCACAAGGAAGGCTGTGTGAGCACCAAGGCTCACGACTCCCCCAACGCCCTATTAACCTTGGCCCTTCACCCTTTAACCTCACCCCCACCTCGGGCAGCAGCATGGTGGTGATGCTGGGTGCAAGATTCCAAAGTGTCGGCTGTGTGAGCACCAAGGATCCTGGATCGCCCCCCGGCACGGTCTCCATGCCGGGCTCCGCGGCGTCGTGCAGCACCGCCAGGCCGGGAATGGTCTGCAGGAAAGCATAGGCGGAAGAGGCGGCGGCCGGACCGGATGACAGCGCGAGGAGGAGCTGCGTAGGGGAAAAGGCGGTGCCGGGGTGGACATGTCAGGAGGACCTGTGCAGGGAAATAGGCCGGACCGGATGACAGGGCGAGGAGGAGGTGTGTCTTAAAACAGGCATTGTCAGAATGGAAGTGTTAGGATGAACTTTTTGTGGAAACAGGCAGTGCCGGGATGGAAATGTTAGCAGGAGCTGTGTGGGGAAACAGCCTGACCGCTCGCGAGCGCGTGGAGCTGTGTGTGGAAACAGGCGGGGCCAAGGTTACTTTCCACATTTCTGAAGTGATGACATGAAATTGCTCGGTGCGCAGAAAGTGTGGATATCGAGCGGGGGCGAGAGGCAGGCACATTGGGAGCGCCTCTGTTACAGGTAAAGCAAGAAGCAGGCCATGCGGTAGGCTGATCCAGCCGCTGGCTCAAGTGAGGCATTGCCGCATGTCTTCCATCCTTATATAATGATGTCCGCATCAGTGGTATAGTGTATTGCTTTCTTTCCTTCCTTTTGACCTTCATTCCTTTGTTTTGATCCAGCCGCTGGCATAACTGAGCCATTGATTTGCCCAAGTCAGATTGACGCTCAGAAAGAGAGTAAGAAAGCTACGCCCCGTGGGAGGTGTGTGCGTTAAGGAAACAGCGCAGCCTAAGCCTTATATGGACGCTCAAAACGCCAATCCATCCCAAGCTGCCTCTTCTGTACCAGCAGTGAGAGATCCGCGGGGAAGACAGCAGCGGCATCATGGCCGATTGGCCCTCACTGGATATAAGTACCGTATCCCACATATTTTCCAGCCCCTACTACTAGTCCATACCCAGCCGCCGCCTCTAGACCTGAACCAGCCGTGAGAGGTCTGAGGGGAAGACCGTTGTGACATCCTTGAGGGTTGCCCTCAAAGGGTATACCGGTATAAATTCAAGCCTGCTTCATTTTTGTTTCGTTCAACTCCTAATGCCAATCCATTCCCAGCCACCTCTGTGCATGTACTCGCAGTCAAAATCCGCGGGGAAGACCGCAGCGCGATCATCCTGGACGATTTTCCCCCACTGAGTAAAATTTCCAGCATTTATCACTTGTTTTGATCAACTCCTTATGCCAATCCATCCCCAGCCACCGCCTCCCTACCTGGACCAGCAGTGACAGGTCTGCTGGGAAGAAGGTTGCGGCATCCTTGAGGAGGGCCCTCACTGGCAGGGTCATGTCCAGGTCAGCGTCCCAGACCATGGAGCAAAGGTCAGCATCTCCTGGGAGAGCACAGGCCAGCAACAGGGGCAGGTGTAGGGTATCAGGGGGGGTAGGGCTAAGGAGGGTGTTGAACAGCATCTCCTGGGAGAGCACAGGCCAGCAGCAGGGGCAGGTGTAGGGTTTAAGGGGGGTAGGGTTAAGGAGGGTGTTGCACAGCACCAGGAGAAGGTCTAGGGATTGAGGGTTTAGATGGCTACGTGACAGTAACAGGGTAAGGTCGAGGGTTCAGGGTTTAAGATATTACAAACCAGCAACAGGGGCAGGTTTCGGGGTAAAGTAGGTATTGGCAGGGTTAAGTTGAGGGTTGAGGGTTTAGGAGGGTACAGAACTACAGACCAGAAACAAGAGTAGGTCTAGGAGCTGAGGGTTCAAGAGGTTGCAGACCAGCAACAGGGCACTGACCAGCAGCAGAGGAGGGTTAGGGGTTAAGGAGGTTAAAGACCAGTAGCCCGTTCAAGATTGAGGGTTTAGGAGGGTAGGGACCAGCCATCAGGCCAGCATCAGGGGTATAGAGGTTTAAGAGGGTACAGGCAAAGTAAGTTAAGGCTTGGGGTTAAGGAGGGCATACACCAGGAGTGGAGGTGGGTAAAGAGGGGGGACACCCTCGAGTTCAAATCCCAGGCAGGGTCGGGTAGCGGTCGGTGTCGCTGACCCGGGAGCAGAGATCGGCGTCAGTGGAAGAGGACCAGTACTAAATGTAGGGCAATTCAGCGGCATCACAGCACGTGGCTGGCTGTGAGGGGTTGGCGACATCGCGGTACATGGCTGTTGGGGTGTGGTGCAGGCTCTGCAGCTCCGGTCTGGGCTGCATGCCGGTCCCTGTTTCGGCCCCGAGGAATTGTGGTGGTCGCCATGCAGCCTGCCCAATGTGAGGGGCTGGCGTCATCACGGTACATGGCTGTGGGGGCGCGGTGCAAAAATCCTCACGCGTGTTTGCTATTTGTTTGTGCACTGTGCTGTTTTGCTGGAAATCGTTTGCACTTTCATTTCCACGAGTTTTCTTTCCTCTGCCACCCTGTTGCAGGCTCTGCAGCTTGTGTCTGGGCTTCATGCTGGTCCTTGTTTCGGTTTCAAAGGAAACGTGGTGGTCGCCGAGCAGCCTGCCCAATGTGGCATCGTGCACACACAGGGGTATGCGCTGGAGAGCAAGACATACCCGCAAGAGTGGGTGGAAAGGGGGGGGGTCTGGAACAAGGTCTAGTCAACAAACCCAGTTAAGGGTCGAAACCTTAAGCCCTGAATCCCAAAAAGGGTACACCCAGGTGTGAGTGCCACATGCTACTCCAGCAGCATGCGATAACAGGCGAATCACCGAGGCCCATCCCATGAAAAGGCATTCAAACAGAAACGAGCTTCCCATGAAAAGGCATTCACTGTGTAGTGTGTTGGGGGGGGGAGGGGGGGACGTTGGGAGGGAGAGGGGAGGGGAGGGGGGGAGGGAGGAGTAGGGGGGGGGGGGGGAATATCAACAGTGCTGTGTGAGAACATGTGCTCGTGCACACAGAAGTGTGCGCTGGAGGGCAAGACAAACATTCAAGAGTGGGTGGAAAGGGGGGGGGGGGGGCTGGAACAAGGGCTGTTGAAAGTATAAACAGTGCTGTGTGAGAACATGTGCTTTGGACGACGGCCTGGATGTTCAGCGCAGCGGCTGCAAACATAAATGTGCTGTAGTCAATCAAGCATGGACTTCGAGGGAGGGAAAAACACTGATGTGTGACAAAAATGGGAATAAAGGAAAGGGCGGGTACTCTGCATCAGGAAAACGTAGCAAGCAATAGTGCATATCCAAAGCGGGGAATAAAGGAAGAGAGGGCCAGGTACATTTTTATCCAGACATGCAACAAGCAGCGCAAATGAGGCTTGTGGGGAGATGGCGAGCAGGCAGGTGTCCAGCCTCACCTGCAACAATTGCCCGGAGCAGGTCCATGAGCTGTCCAAACACCTCGCTGCTCAGCCGGCTGGGGCCCAGGTCGAACGCGGTGCTCATGAGGCACACGGCCTCCAGCAGCAGTCGGCGGTGCAGGTCGCCGAAGGTGCTGCTGACGAGGGAGGACTGCTTGTGCAGGCACTCCGCCACAGCGCCAAAGCCGCCGGCCTGGAAAGCTCGGGACTGCATCTCCTCCACGGAGCTCTCGCCTGCATATAAGGGTTGAGGGTTGAGGGTTGGGGGTCAGAGGTTGGGGGTGAGGGTTTGGAGTCGAGGGTTGAGGGTTGAGGGTTGAAGGTTCGAGGGTTGAAGGGTCGAGGGATGGGGGTGAGGGATGAGAATTGAAAGGTCGAGGGTTGGGGGGTGAGGGTCAAAGGATGGGGGGATGGGGGGGGGGGGGGGGGGGGGGAGCAGTGTCCCACAGGGTCTTGCATGGGGGCAAATCACCCCATGCAGGAACAGAGGTACGCACTCATGTCCCCCCATGCATGAACAGAGGTGCGCACCCATGTCCCCCCATGCATGAACAGAGGGCGCACCCATGTCCCCCCATGCATGAACAGAGGTACGCACCCGTGTCGCCCCATGCATGAACAGAGGTGCGCACCCATGTCCCCCCATGCATGAACAGAGGTGCGCACCCATGTCCCCCCATGCATGAACAGAGGTGCGCACCAATGTCCCCCCATGCATGAACAGAGGTACGCACCCATGTCCCCCCAAGCATGAACAGAGGTGCGCACCCATGTCCCCCCATGCATGAGCAGAGGTACGCACCCATGTCCCCCCATGCATGAACAGAGGTACGCACCCATGGCCCCCCATGCATGAACAGAGGTACGCACCCATGTCCCCCCATGCATGAACAGAGGTACGCACCCATGTCCCCCCATGCATGAACAGAGGTACGCACCCAGGTCTACGTACGGCTCCAGCAGCTTAATGATACCGCTCCAGGCCAGCAGCAGCACGGCATTGGTGGAGGTGCCTGCCCATCCACGTAGCTCGTTGTGTACATCACGCACCTGCAGGTGGATGGGCAGTTTGACAAGCCTGCATTTCTCCAGGCTGGGAGATCACAGATCCCTCACAGATCCGCTATCAAGGATCCGTAGTCACAGATCCCTCCTCACACATCCATAACAGATTTATCACAGGATACTCATAGATGCATCCCAGGTCCCTCATAGATCCATCACGGATCATTCTCAAATCCTTCGCAGATCTGTCACAGATCCAACCTAACAAATCCATCCTCAGTGGTTTCCCCCACAGATCCCTTACAGATCTGTCACATATCTATCCTCGCACCTTGCCACCTAGTGGCACCAGCTCGTCCAGGTTTGAAGGGGCGGATGGGCCGGGCGGGGCTTCCGACATGAGCGACACGTAGGCCGGGAGGTTGATCACACACAATAGCAACAGGCAAGCCTGCGGTGCACAAGGTGGGGGATGGGAGAGGGGGGGGGAGAAGTTGACCAGGGGGGGGATTTTCACCAGTGGGAAAGTTTAACAGATGGGAATAGCTCGGAGGGGGGGAGGGGGGCACTTCAAGTGTGAATAAATGAGACAGGTATTTCTTGTGGGGCAGGCTCACTGATGGCAAGAGTGAGAGGCCATTCTTGTGGGAAAGGTTTACTGGTGGTTAAGAGAGGGGCAGGTGATCACAGGTCTATCTTTTGAGGAAGGCTCACTAATGGCTTAGAAGCAGGTCTTTCTTGTGGGAAATATGCACTGATAGTCCAGGCGCGCTTAAGCTACAAATCAGCTACCAGCTATCAGCTACCAGCTACCAGCTACCAGCCTGCGGCCAAGGGGCCCTGGTGAAGCATATCCTGGTGTGGTAAGGCCGCCAGCCGTAGGCCAGTCAATGTTCGGTCCTTAATCTAACCTGTGGGGGCTGCACAACAGATCCTCAAAGATGTCCATACTATCCAGGCCGCCGAAGCAGTGAGCCGGCAGCATGAACAGCTTGGACATCTTTGTGCTGAAGTCCCATGGGCCCTGTGATGGCTGCGCAGCAACCCTAAAAATACAGCCAGGTGCACACACACAAAAAAGGAACATCACAGCAGGACAGCCAGTGGCCACATTCTGTCCACATGCTGCAGGCGGTCGCGTACCAGCTGCTCCGACATGGCTGCGGTGGGACCGCCATGCGCCGCCTGAGCTGCGGCCGGCAGCGCCTGGCTCTCCCAGGGTCCGGCAGCTGTGAACACTGCGCCGCCGATCATCCGTACCAGCTCCAGAACCCTGTGGCTGCTGCACTGCAGGCCGGTGTCGCCCAGAGGCAGCTTGTAGAGCAGGAGGAGAGTGGAGAGCAGCTCACACCGTTCGCGCTGGGTCTGCTCGCGGAGGGAGCTGTTCACGGACGACAGCCAGGCCTGCGCGGCAAAAGTGCGCAGGCCAGCAGCAAATTGCGACAAACCAGAATTGCAGACCAGGGGGTTGATGGCATGCTTAGAAAAAACAACCAACTGAAAAAACAGCCAACGAACCAACTGAAAAAATCAACCAAGACGTTCAAAGTGCTTTTACATTCAAGCAAGCATCCAAGGTGTGCTTTGTGCGCCTTCGAAAAATAAAATGCTCCATGAGCCTTGTAAAAACTACCATGACATGTTTGACCACTCGGTGGGAAGGCCAGACAGGCCAGTGCGGCCTTCGAGAACATGGTGTCTGCTAGTGTTCCATTTTCACGATGCAGCTACATGTCAGCTACGCTCCGGCCTCCGCCAGCCATGCTGCTTTGGCCACCAACCGTAGGCCGGTCCATGTTTGGTCCCAATGGGGTCTTTGGCGGCCGCGGGGCTGCCCAGTGCCCAACCAAGGTGGTATCCGAAACAGAGACACTGGTAAACGTATCCGAGGTGATATCGTATCCGAAACAGAAACACGGGTGCCTGCGGCGACTGACCATATTCCCGACCGTCCCAAACTCCTTCATGACAGCGTTCACTCTGACGGGCATGGACCCAGACGCAGGCATCGCCGGGGAGGAATGCGCGGCGTCCATGTTGGCCCGGAGAGATGAGAATGCCTGGGAGGGACCAGGGGGGGGGGGGGCAGTAAGAATGGCGCCTAAGTGGAGCCTGGGGCATGGCGCCATGGCCCCTACATGGAGCCTGGGACATGGCCTACATGGAGCCTGGGGAATGGCCCCTACATAGGGCATGGGGCATGGCCCCTACATGGGGCATGGGGAATGGCCCCTACATGGGGCATGGGAAATGGCCCCTACATGGGGCATGGGGAATGGCCCCTACATGGGGCATGGGGCATGGCCCCTACATGGGGCATGGGAAATGGCCCCTACATGGGGCATGGGGAATGGCCCCTACATGGGGCATGGGGCATGGCCCCTACATGGAGCATGGGGAATGGCCCCTACATGGGGCATGGGAAATGGCCCCTACATGGGGCATGGGGCATGGCCCCTACATGGGGTTTGGGGAATGGCCCCTTCATGGGGCATGGGGCATGGCCCCTACATGGGGCATGGAGCATGGCCCCTACATGGGGCATGGGGCATGGCCCCTACATGGGGCATGGGGAATGGCCCCTTCATGGGCCAGCATGGGGAATCTGCATGGGGTGTGAGGGTGGAGGGGACAGCACAGCGCAGGGCCTAGGCCACATCCGCGCCTTTCCCCATTGGCGAGTCAATGATTGTGCTGGGGGAATGGTGGGTGTCGGCATCGATTGCGTTGGAGGCAGAGAGCCATGGTAGCTCACCTAGTGCTACGGCCGAACGGATGGCTTCCTTAACCCACGCCTCAGGTCATATCGTTTGTTTATTTATTTATTTATGAAGGCAGAGAGAGCTGGATCTGTTCACCTTGTCCTCTAGGCCGTCCTTGATCATGCGCTTGCAAATCTTGCCCATGTAGGGATCATGGATGCCTGCGCGTGCATACACAGAAGGTTTCACTGGGAGGAGAGAAGCGGACATGGAAGGGCCATGGTTTAAATGCGGGCGGACGATGAATGAGCCAGGCCCGCATCTATTGAGCCAAAATGGTCATGAAGGCGCGTTGAAAATGATGCTGAATACTTTTGCCCACCCAGACGAGTGAAATAAATGTCACCTTGCAGTAAGATGTACTGCATGCTTTTAAGCAGCATCAGGCGCTCCTCAAAGTAGTAGGACAAAACCTGGCGAAGGACGACAGTGAAGATTGAATTACGCACAAACGAATGGTAGTGCAGATGCAATGACGTGCGCAGACAGCGTCGGTATGCAGGCATGACGTGCGCAGACAGCGTCGGCATGCAGGCATGACCTGCGCAGACAGCGTCGGCATGCAGGCAATGTTGGCACACACCAAAATGTAGGAAACACAAATGTGCGGCAACTAACCTGAAGCATGGCATCCTGTCCGAATGCCACCTCAGTTCCTGCCTTCGCATTTTCTAAAGCCGCGTCCTGGCCAGTGTCTTTGATCCAGCGCTTCAGCAGGATGTGCGTCTGTAGCTCATCAAGGTCCTAGGCAATGTTTCATGGGCACGGGAGCACAATACACTGAAGCATGCTTCAGCTGCGTCACGGCATATGGCCGAGGGGGGCTAGTGCAGCATGCCCTGCTCCTTCAGCCACCGGCCGGAAGCTGGTCAAAATTTGGTCCCCATCAACCCAACCTTGGCCGCTAGGCAGCCTCCAAATTTGGTATGAATCCCACTGAAATGAACACTGGTCCTCAACCATTGTCACGAGCATGGGGCGATTCAGAGATATGTTGCATGGCTGGGCATGCAACAGTGTTGTTGCACGGATTTCAAATTCTAGCACGCATGGGCAGAATTTAAGGTGTCTCGAGGTCCCTTAACGACTCACCAGCAGCACACTGAGCTTTAGGGTAGCAGGCCTGAGCAGTGGCTCAATTGCAAACTTTTTGCCCTTGAAAGAAACTTTGCTTTCGTTCAGCAGCTTCCTCGATGCATCCGACGGAGTATGGAAGCTACCCGTCCCATTCAGAATCCAATCTAAATGCCCCTCGATCTGCTTCTTCTGCTGATCTTGAGTTTGCGGGCCGTATCCTTGAAGCAGTGCATGAACGGCGCCATTACTAGTCCACCACAGATGATCAATGGACATTATGATAAATAACGCATCGATCGATATCGTAAGGGTCTGACGATCCCACAACTACAAAGATCATTCAAATTGTTGTGCTGTACAGCAGGCCCAAAACCGTAAGCGTATGGATCGAGTAATTGGGAATACTTGCATACTCATTCGCAACTAGCGCAGCGCTATGGCATCATCCAATTCGCTTGCGCCTGGCTTATCTCGAAAAGTAAAAAAGGTAGGTCCGGCGATGAAGTCCAGCAGCATGGATGTAAAAAGTGGAGAACGTGACGCGATCAACGCCTACCATTTCTTATTATTCAGATCCTTGAAATTAGAACGGAGGCTCAGGACCTGATCACAGCCCTCTCGACGCTGTCCTCATTTTACGTGGACAACTCCCCAGCTGCAAGACGAGCACTCAGGTCTACCATTGAGAAACGAGGGCTAGACATTCATGAGCAGTTCCTTAGCTCAGCAGAGGCTGCCATTAAGGTAATCATGATGCATGAGAGCATGCATGCAATGACGGTTGGACCTACCTGTCACACCTTGAGTGGCTTGTGCTCCTTGTAGCAGAAATAAACAATCCAGCATTCCGACCCGCGTCATGCTTCCCCTCATGCTTTGGTCCAGTCGCTGGACAACGTTCAGGATCACTTGGATGGACTCTCCACCAACTGCCAAAGGATCAACAATGTGCTGATCTCAACCAAAAAGGCGACCTCACCCCTGCTGTCCGACATGGAAAGGCTCCAGAAGGACCTGGATGGCGTGGAGCAGAAGGGCCAGCTCATTCATGATTTTCTCGATCAGTACCAACTGGCACCCGAAGAGGTGCGCCGGCATACATGCACTGTTTATTTCAACGTGCTTCAGCTACAATTCAGCTACATCTCAAGCCCTCGGCAGAGGGGGCCTCGTGCAGCAAGCCCAGCAGGCTGATGGGCTGCCACAACTGGGCCAACGGGGAAGGAAATTTGGAAGGCCTACAGCTGGTGGCCCAAGCAGCAGGGTATGATGCTTGGTTGGCTGTAGGCTTGCCTAGAGGAAGCTCCTGTAGTCAAGCTAGTGCCTGTGAAGTGCGTACCACTAAACCATTGGGGGTCTGCAAGGCAGCCATCAGTGGGCCGATGGGAACCAATTATTGACCGGGCTACAGGCGGGGGCCAAGAAGCAGGGTATGATGCTTGGTGGCATTAAGCTTTTTTGTTAGGTCATAGACTTGCCCGGAGGAAGCTCCTGTACTCACCAGAGTGTTTGTGTTTGTGCGCACGAGTTAATCTTTGAGGGGACTGCCAGACAGCCATCACTTGGCCGATGGGGACCAAACCATGGCCGGTCCTGTCGCCCAAGCAGCAAGACTTGGCTGCAACAGACATATTTATCTTGAATGCCTCCTTCTTATCCACACCACTTCGCATCGCAACACCGCACTTTCTATTCTACGGACAGCCACTGTTACCCTGCAGGCCACAGAGAGTTTCTTTCTGGGCACCAGTCCAGCCTTGGCGGGCTCTCCCGAGGCCGACAGAGGCCCCATTGGGACCAAACCTGGACCGGCCTATGGCCGGCAACAAAGGCAGTATGGCGGGCCACAAATGGGGCCCCGCCAGCCAGAGGCCGAAGTGTTGCTGACATGTAGCTGAGACACGAAAATATATACGCTGACGGGCCACCTCCTTCCCCGGGGGATTCATGACCTCATGAACCAGGTTTTGAGTCTGTAAGGCCTGCTATAAGCCTATAATCTTCAGTGACACACAAGATTACAGGCCATTGCTCGAAACTTGCATTTGGTGGCCCATGGAGGGCGATTGCTATTACCATGTGCAAAAGACACACAGTGTCACAGCCCAGAACCAGACACACTTAAACATGATTGTATGATAGACCATTGAAGAAGCCTGCTGTTATGACATGTCCAAGTGCAAGACAAACAATGTTCCAACACATCTCTAGGCGCTTGTATTTGATTGCCCTTGAAGCAGCTCCCTACAAATTATTGTCAGCAACACGCTCCATTTCACATCCCACAGCTAGACACTTGCTCATGATAAGCCCTTCAATCAAACCCATCCATGAAAACTTAAAACCCTGAACCAGAGACCTCTGCCCTGAACCCTAAACCCTTAAATCAAACCCAAACATGAACACCTCCTCCGTCGCATATCCAGGTGTCTGCCCTGCAAGGCGAGGAGGTCGGGCCGCTGTTCTTCTCAGCATTAGCGCGGGTGCGGCAGATTCACGAGAACTGCCGATCCCTGCTGCGCACCCACCACCAGCGAGCCGGCTTGGAGCTCATGGACATGATGGCCACTTATCAGGAGACTGCATATGAGCGGCTCTGCAGGTGAGGTGATGGACAAGCTCAGATAAGGAGTCTGATGTGCATGATGAGAAAGCTTTCCTCTGAAGGGAGCAGCTGGAAAGATGAGGGATCTAGATCTCCAGGGAAAGATGAGGGACCTAGATCTCCAGGGGAAAGAATGTGAAAGATCTGGATGTATAGAAAAGACGCAACCCTGCCTCTTGTTCCTCACCTGCAGGTGGGTTCAAGGGGAGTGCCGCGGCATCGGAGAGTACGACGCTCCGGAAGTGGACGGAGCCCTTCAAGCCGCTGTGCAAGCGCTGCGGGAGCGGCCGGTGCTGTTCAAGTACTGCGCCGAGGAGGTTGCCACGGCGCGGCACAATGCCCTATTTCAGGTGTGAAGTGTGGAAACAGGTTGTGATTTGTGACGTCGTCCACACATTCACCCACTGGCTGTTGTATGTGATCAGGATTCAAACCTGGACCCTATGATCCCTGAACCCTTTATTTGAACATGGCGCGTCGTTGGATATTGAATTTGAATTTGGGTTACTGTTGGCACTGCGCAAGCCACAGCGCTGTGTTAAACTTGAAAGTGTAGGGTGATGTTGTGGCGGGCGGTTGAATCAGGGGCCATGTCCGCACTGCACGAGACACAACGCGCTGTTTCATGTGCGGATGGGGGGGTGATCAGGAGGTGGCGACATTGAGTTTGAGCCATGTCCTGCATGGTGATAACATTGGGGTTGAGGTTGCAGCATTGAATTTTAGGCAGCACCATGGAGTTTGAGACGTGCCCTGCTTGTAAGGTGACTATGCCACAGTCACGTTTATTTCCCTGCCACAGTCACATAAAATTCCCTGCCACAGTCACATTCATTCCCTTTTGTAGTCACATTAATTCCCTGCCACAGTCACATTCATTCCCTTTTGTAGTCACATTAATTCCCTGCCACAGTCACATTCATTCCCTTTTGTAGTCACATTAATTCCCTGCCACAGTCACATTCATTCCCTGTTGTAGTCACATTAATTCCCTGCCACAGTCACATTCATTCCCTGTTGTAGTCACATTAATTCCCTGCCACAGTCACATTCATTCCCTTTTGTAGTCACATTAATTCCCTGCCACAGTCACATTCATTCCCTGTTGTAGTCACATTAATTCCCTGCCACAGTCACATTCATTCCCTGTTGTAGTCACATTAATTCCCTGCCACAGTCACATTCATTCCCTGTTGTAGTCACATTAATTCCCTGCCACAGTCACATTCATTCCCTGTTGTAGTCACATTAATTCCCTGCCACAGTCACATTCATTCCCTGTTGTAGTCACATTAATTCCCTGCCACAGTCACATTCATTCCCTGTTGTAGTCACATTAATTCCCTGCCACAGTCACATTCATTCCCTGTTGTAATCACAATAATTCCCTGCAATGTTGCAATGTTGCAATGTTGCAAATCATTTCCCTGTACTGTTGCCTGCGCTTTCCTGTGCAGCGTTTCATAACTGCGCTCACGAGGGGTGGACCCGGGGGTATGCCACGACCCATTGAGATCCACGCTCACGATCCTAAGAGGTACGGCTTCCAGGGCTACACATCTGCAAAACAGGCAAGGGTTTAGTGTTGGGAATTTAGGATTCGGGTTTAGGGTTTACGACCAGTCCCTGCAGAGCAAGTGACCAGCTCCCCACACAGCAGAGCAAGTGACCAGCTCCCCACGCAGCAGGACAAGTGACTAGCTCCCCACGCAGCAGGACAAGTGACCAGCTCCCCACGCAGCAGGACAAATGACCAGCTCCCCACACAGCAGAGCAAGTGACCAGCTCCCCACACAGCAGAGCAAGTGACCAGCTCCCCACACAGCAGGACAAGTGACCAGCTCCCCACGCAGCAGGACAAGTGACCAGCTCCCCACGCAGCAGGACAAGTGACCAGCTCCCCACGCAGCAGAGCAAGTGACCAGCTCCCCACACAGCAGAGCAAGTGACCAGCTCCCCACACAGCAGAGCAAGTGACCAGCTCCCCACGCAGCAGAGCAAGTGACCAGCTCCCCACACAGCAGAGCAAGTGACCAGCTCCCCACACAGCAGAGCAAGTGACCAGCTCCCCACGCAGCAGAGCAAGTGACCAGCTCCCCACACAGCAGAGCAAGTGACCAGCTCCCCACACAGCAGAGCAAGTGACCAGCTCCCCACACAGCAGAGCAAGTGACCAGCTCCCCACACAGCAGAGCAAGTGACCAGCTCCCCACACAGCAGAGCAAGTGACCAGCTCCCCACACAGCAGAGCAAGTGACCAGCTCCCCACGCAGCAGAGCAAGTGACCAGCTCCCCACACAGCAGAGCAAGTGACCAGCTCCCCACACAGCAGAGCAAGTGACCAGCTCCCCACACAGCAGAGCAAGTGACCAGCTCCCCACACAGCAGAGCAAGTGACCAGCTCCCCACGCAGCAGAGCAAGTGACCAGCTCCCCACGCAGCAGGGCCCTCAACAGTAATAGCTCCCATGACAACGATTTGTTTATTAATCAAGTGCAAGTAAATGGGTTGGGGACCATTGCCTGCAGAACAAGCGACCAGCTCCCCACATCGCGAGAACTTGAGTATGGCCTCGAGAGGAATGGCTCTCTGGACTATCATTTGTTTAGCTAGCGAGGGTTGTCTTAGGACCAGGGTTTAGGACTATCGCCTGCAGAGCAAGCGACCAGCTCGCGGCCCACACCGCGATGACCCCAAAAATTATCTTACAGAGGTAAGGCCTCCAAGAAAAACCCTGAGCCCTGACCTACGCCCCAAAATGTATGGCTTTGAGGACTGTCTCCTGCCAAGCAAGCAACTGACCAGCTTCTCACTTGCTGACAATGGGAGTGCTCCCTGCCTTGCCTCCATTTGAGTTCACTTCAGCCGTTTCTTGGAAGCGGAATTTTGCAAGTCAAGTTTGTTTTTGCTTTGATAGCACAGGACTGTTTAATTCTGTGTGGTTCAGCTACTATACAGTATCGTAACATTTTTTGTTTGCACATCTGCAGTAATTCAGCCACAGTTTTGTTATGTGCGCGCTTCAGCTAAAATTTCATTTGAGAGTGCTTTAGCCAAAATGCAGCTACATAGCGGCCTGTGGCCGCTGAAGCCTTGTGCAGCAAGTCGCCTGCTGCTCGGGCCACCGGCCATAGGCCGCCAGGGTTGGATCTTCATTGGCCCAGTGGTGGCCGCACAAAGGTGGTCTGGCTTGCAGTTTAACAAACACAGGGACACAAAAGTGTCAACAGTACTCATGCTTGGGTCCAGTACAGCGCGGCGATTCCATTACTCCTCATTTGTGTTGATCTCACCTTCGCAGTCAATTAACAATCGGTAAGACTGACAATACCATAGCATTAGACGTTACAGGGTTCAGGGTAATGAGCGGTGGTACAGGGTTACGAGCGGCGGTTCAGGGTTACGAGCGGCGGTTCAGGGTTACGAGCGGCAGTTCAGGGTTACGAGCGGCAGTTCAGGGTTACGAGCGGCAGTTCAGGGTTACGAGCGGCAGTTCAGGGTTACGAGCGGCAGTTCAGGGTTACGAGCGGCAGTTCAGGGTTACGAGCGGCAGTTCAGGGTCACGAGTGGCGGTTCAGGGTTACGAGCGGCAGTTCAGGGTTACGAGCGGCGGTTCAGGGTTACGAGCGGCGGTTCAGGGTTACGAGCGGCAGTTCAGGGTTACGAGCGGCAGTTCAGGGTTACGAGCGGCAGTTCAGGGTTACGAGCGGCAGTTCAGGGTTACGAGCGGCAGTTCAGGGTTACGAGCGGCGGTTCAGGGTTACGAGCGGCGGTTCAGGGTCACGAGTGGCGGTTCAGGGTTACGAGCGGCAGTTCAGGGTTACGAGCGGCGGTTCAGGGTCACGAGTGGCGGTTCAAGTCCTGTGTTGTGCATTGATGCCGCAGGTACATCAACGACATGCTCGCCTGGGTGCATCAAGCACTGGCTGGAGAGCGGGAGTTTGTGGTGGCCCTCTTTGGCGATGATACGTCAGGCAAAGCCGGTGCCCAGGGTGTGGAGCGCAGTGGCAGCAGGCACGTTGTGGACGAAGGTGAGGCCGCACTGCAGTATTTTGCAGCATGCCAGCTACACTGGTGTTTGGGGCTGCAGATTGTGACGGAACAAACACATGCCTACATGTGTGTGCTTAAATGTGCGGTAGCTTTCTAGGCTGGGGCGCTCCCTGTCCACCACCCCTAGCACACCTCGGTGCTCTCTGACTGGGGCTGGAGACATTGCGATAAAAGCTTTAGTGTAGCACTATGTGGCACAGATATCAGGGTAGTAAATACTGCCTCCAGTCCTTACAAAAGCCATCATTGGCCACCAGTGAAGAATGAGAAGGACGTTCAGGGGAGCAGGTCATGACTGATGAAAGGAATGGCCCCGCTTACAGCCCTTCTCCCTTATGTTTGCCTTGTTTCTAGTTTTTCCGGAAGTTTCATCCGTGTCTGTCATCACGCTGCAGATGCCGACATCAGCGATGGCTTGGGCAGTGCTGCGCTCCTCGACCGCATTTTCGAGTCGATCTGCCGCCCTCTCAAAGTCCGAATAGAGCAGGTGCGCTGCCGACCCCTCATTGGTGACGAGGCTGAAGGAATAGGTTATGGATGTGGCTGTGTGTACCGTATCCCGGTGGCGTATCATTGCTTGATAGGAATGGACCTTGCAACAGCCCTTGGGCTGCTTCATACCTGCTCCTTGATCCACACAGCGCATGCTTCTCGTGCATGGTGCTTCCTGCATGGCGCGTGCTTCATGTGCATGGCTTCTCTTGTGCATAATGCTCCTTGCATGACGTCCCTTGTGCTTGGTGCTCCTAGCCTGGCGCTTCTTGTGCATGGAGTCTCTTGTGCATGGAGCTCCTTGCATGGCGCCATCTTCTCGTACATGGCGCTTCCCCGATCCGCGCTTCACGCCCATGCCAACCTGCCCGCAGGTCCTCATGACCAGCCCGCCGCTGCTGCTCTGCTTCCAGCTGGCTCAGCTCCACTCCTTCTACCTGACCCTGGTGACCCGGGCAGTGGGGCCGTACGCACAGCTGGCGGCCGCGTTGAGGTCCTGCAGGGACATGGCCACGAGGGTCTTCTTCGAGCAGCTGAGATCCAGGGGAGACAAGCTCGTGAGAGCGCCGCCGCAGCCGCCCAGGGACCTGTCGCCCCCGCTCCAGGTGGGATTCATGGCTGACGACCAGTTGTGGGATTCTACTATTCTAGGCTGGTGAATAACTTGTGGCTGATGACCAATTCTGGGCTGATGACGAGGTTTGGGCCGGTGACCAATTCTGGGCAGAACCCTAATTGACACCACTGCAACCAACCGATTGACACCTCTGCAGCCCACCAGTTGCAACCAACCAGGTGCAACGAAACAATTGACACCGCTACAGCCAACCAGCTGTAACCAACCAATGGCAACCAACCAACCAACCAACCAACCAACCAACCAAACGACGATTATTCAGCCCTCAAAGAAGGAAGCCTCATTCGTGCTGCTTGTGCCTAATTGTGTTATCGTTCAATTAAATATAACGTTGCCCGTGCCGTAATCAGGGTTTGTAATCATCAGGGTTTATCATATACTTCAATCATATACTGGTGCCGGTATTCGTACTTTCAAGCGCTACACACCAGGACTTTGTTCACTCACCCTAAACCCTTACCTCTGCTCCGCTGACAAGGATGATGCATTGATGAACCTGGGTTTACTTAGAACCTGGGTTGAGTTCAAACCTACCCATCACCTTATCCGCTGCACAGGTGTCTGAGGCAAAAGGACCAGGGTTCATTTAAACCCTTCCTTGAACAAGTGAACCCACTCTCTGCTCAGGTGTCTGAGACAATGCACCAGCTGCTGGAGATCATAGTTGCTTACGAGTCGGCTCTCGAGTCCACGCCGCCTGCGCGAGCAGGCGGCTCCTCGCCCGGGGAAGACGCGGACGCTGAGCTGAACCCGGTGCTGGCGGCCGTCCTGGACCCCCTCGTGGACGCTTGCGAAAGGGGCGCCGAGGCACTCACGCCCGACGCACCCTCGAGGGTCGACGAGGTCACGAAATTGGACCCGAGCGCACACAGGTGCGTTGGCACTGGCTTTCAGATTCATGTTTGCAGTTCATTGTCGTAGATTTGAGTTGCCTTCCCTACATAGACAGAGCCCTTTAAACCCCGACCGAAACTGAGATTCCTGGCAGCTAAGCAGGCGGCGAGCCAGTTGGGGAGAAGGTTTCTTGAGGAACACTTAACACTGGTTCAAGGCCAGTGGTAAGTGAGTGGAGCTCAGAGCCTCATCATGGACGCCCACATGCATGAGCAGCCATACGGGCATAGCAGGGGCACAGTGTCAGGGCCAATTTAAAGTTGTTATGCTTCAAATGGGTCCTCAAAGGGCACATGGGTTAAAGCAAGGGTGGAAATAAAAAGACACCAAACTAAGTGTAAAGCATCCTGACAACTTGCCTGACATGGTGGCATCCTCACATGTTCAACATTTCAAGTTAGCTGACTGACACCTTCAACTGTGTTATCTCCTAAGGAGGGTTGAGAGAGGGTGCCAGCTCTTTATTTATTACCGAAACCGGCTTTGAACATCCATCATAATTATCTTTGATTGTTTGCTTCCCCAACGCTCATCAGCATTAATAGAAATAGTTGATTCATACTCGAGGGCAGGAAATTCAAATACACTGTACATGGTACTGATGATATAATGGCTAGGCCCTGTGTGGGGCCTATGGGCCTTCACCACCCCACCAATGAGGTGGAGGGGCCGTGTGGTTTAAATTATGCCACTGTTGATGCTTCCTGACCTGCCTTGACCTGCTCGCCCTCACCAACCCTGCCTTGACCTGACCAGACATGACATGACCTGTCTTGCTTGACCTTGCCCTGGCCTGACCTGACTAGACCTGAGCTAGCCTGACCGGCCTTGCATGTCCTGATCTTACCTGCTCTCACCTGCCCTGACCTCACCTGACATGACATGCTTTGACCTGACCTGACCTACCCCGCCTTTCCTTGCAGGGTCTATCTCATCAACTGCCTCGTCAGCATCCTCAACAGCCTCACCACCCGCAAGTGCGTCATTTCCCGTGCGCAGCAGCTCTCCGACATGATCGAGGTCCACTTGTCTGCACTGGTTGGGGGCGAGGTGGGTGGAGGCGGATCCGCACTTTAAGGTTTAGGGTTTCACCCTAAACCCTTAAACCATGATCAAGGTCCACTTGTCTGCACTGGTTAGAGGCGAGGTGGGTGGAGGCAGATCCGCAGTACAGGTTTTAGGGTTTCACCCTAAACCCTTAAACCATGATCAAGGGCCACTTGTCTGCACTGGTTAGAGGCAAGGTGGGTGGAGACGGATCCGCAGTACAGGGTTTAGGGTTTCACCCTTAACCCTTAAACCATGATCAAGGGCCACTTGTCCACACTGGCTGGAGGCGAGGTGGGTGGAGGCGGATCCGCAAATGAGATTTCCGATATGATGTTGCTTCACCTGTCAATTCCATAGTTTACGAGCACAACACGGCTGATGATCATGAGTTTGTGTCTGTGTGCTGTGTTGAACCTCTTAAATGTCCTCCCATCTGCCCACCAAGGGATGATTCATGAGTTCTCTTTTTTTGAAAAGCCCTGGATGTGTCCCCCATCGGCGTGATGGGCGACACATCCAGAGCTTTTCACATGCGTTTCATAAATAAAATTTCCATTTATGTGCCTTACACTAGACAGCATCAAGCATTGGGCAGCCCTTCTTGTTTTGTCATGGAAGTAACTCCATATTTAATATTATCTTAAATATTGAGTTTGGCTTTTTTAATGAGGATCTCATTCGTTTTGCCATATTTCGCATGCAATGTAAAATAAACACAGAAACGGCATGTGCCCCGATACCGCCACACCCGGCGCACACCTCCCAATCTTCATGTTTTACATCAGATGCTTGTTTCCACGCTTGCCCCCAGGTGGGCCGCTTACTTGCTCGTTGCGGCCTAGGCGAGGTGCTGGACCGCATGCGGCTGTACAAGCAAGCCCCGGGCGCCTATCAGAGCGTGGACGACGAGGCCCGGGTGGAGGGGGGGTCACCGGCGTCAGATCCTGAGCTGTCACTGCAGAGGATCGCCGAGGCAATGCGGAACTTTTTTGTGCTGGTGTCCAGTCCGGACTCATTGCCGGAGTTCCTTAAGATCCAGGCAAGTGCAGCAGGGCAGGGTTTCACTACGCGGCGTGTTCCCTCTTGAGTTCACTGTTGGGTGCTCACGCGGCCGAGCCTTTTTGAGCAGGGCCTGGAGGTTGATGACGTTACACCAACATGGCCCAGAGGTGTAATTGATAAGGTGTCATTGATAAGTGGATCATGTTGGCCTGTGCGTGCAAGTATGGTCAGCAAGTGAGGAATCGCTGACCCTGATGAAACGAATGTACGTTTGTAGTCTTTATGGTCTCTACTTGTGTGAGATTCTTCATTTCTCCGTGAAGGTGACGTCATTGCTGTCTTACATTTTTTTTCCTTTCAACTCCTGTGCCTTATTCATTGCGCGCCACATCGGAGGGTTCATTGCTATCTCACAATTTTTTCTTCTCAACCCCTGTGCCTCATTCACCGCCTGACCACACTGATGGGTTCATCTACTTTGTTCTCAACCCCTGTGCCTCATTCATCGCGCGCGTCAACACTGATGGGCTCATCGCCTGACCATACCGATGGGTTCATCTTCCTCTCTGCCCATCGCCTGGTCCTTTCAGGCTCCAAGGACAAGAGCGGACGGCGTAGCGCGGGTGGCGCGGTCTTTGGTGGAAGCCTATGACACGCTTTACACCGCTGTTGATGACCCCACTTGCGGGTACCTGGAGCAGGGAGGGGTCACGGCGATCAAGCACAGCCCCATGCAAGTCAGAACCATCTTGGGGGTCTTGTGATGATGTTTGCCATTTTTAGATGGGTGGGCTTGTCACTGGAAGATATGTTAGGACGTGGGGACCACAGCTTGTACGGTATGTATATTTATTCAAGGTGTCGGCATGATGCAATTGTGTTCCCAGTTTCAGCAGAGACTGTTGTTTATAGAACGTTTGCGCTTTGCTACCTCGGGCTACAAGTTTATAATGGTGCATGCCCGCTGGGCCATGCTGAATGCTCAGCCACGCAGGGCTGGGAGGGGATGAGCGGGCTCAATTCCAGCTGTCATGCATAGCCAGGACTCTGGTGCAGCCAGGCCACCCTCCTATGTGAGGGGGCAGGAAACTCAGGCTGCAAGTAACTTGCTCTGGTTTTCAATCGATGAAACGTGTGTACTTCATTGCCAGGGTTCGTCGGTCAAAGTATCTCTTTGTTGCAACAGTATGCACATATTGCCTCAACACGATTCAGATTTTCAGACCCTCTGGCCAAAACGAGAAACCTCTATACGAACTGAGCAAGGCAAATAGTGATCCAGAGGTATTTGAACTTCGAGGGTCGTCTGGTGTGAGACCTTAGAAATATTGCCAGGGTCAGTTGCTGCCAACACATCCAGCCCGCTTTGCCTCCCCTGCTGGTATCTGATCAAGTCCACCGAAGTTAAATGCGAGTGCCTATTTCAAAGCTACCAGACCTCCTATGAAAAGACGAAGGGCGGCCATCATTGGGCCGATGGGGACCAACCTTGAAACATTGGTCTTTCTGACGGAGGCACAAGGAGCAGGGCTCGCTGCACCCAGGCTTTTCGCCGTCATGTAACTGAACTGTACCTAAATTACGGTAAAATAGTAGGTGTACTGGTACCGGTATGTCGAGTGCTTGATGAGTGTTAGGAAAAGTGATCCATCATGGTGGGTACTTTCTAGGCTATGCAGCCTCCATACCGGTGATAAATTATGTATTGATTTCCATGATACACCTACTGGTGTCTTGCTATTTTTGCCAGCCGGGACATGCGCTTTGCAAGGCACCTACTCAGGTGGACTGGCCTTGTAGGGACTGGCCACCCACCTGAATATGTCCATATCATTTCGGCTGGACTCCATGACAACTCATGACCTCCCGTTCCTTCTCTTCAGACATCGGATCACCAAGCCATCAACGTCACAAGAGGTTAAGAGACAAAGAATTTGGCACCAGTCCGGTCCGGTCTGGTCCGATAAAGTAGGCAGGAAAAATAGAAAGAAAAGCTGACAGAGCACCACCGGTAACCACACAACTGAAGTTTTTTTACTATACACCGACCCTTGACATTTACACTAAACCCTGGGCTAGGTAGTTAACGCATCGAGCGACAACTGTTTACGATCTTAAGACTCTGGTTGACAAATGAATGCAAAAATAGCCGAATCAAAGCGAGAGCGCCGCTCTGCCCTGCGTGACGAGCTCCTGGAGGCCTGCCTTGAGCCTGGAAGAGGCCACGGCGCAGGCATCAGGCCGCAGGTTTGCAAACGCCGCCCGGATATGGCCTGACGCAAGGAGGGAGGACATTTAGCAGCAATGCAGAGGAGGGGGGGACAAAGTGTGGAGGCAGGTGCGGGAGAGGAGATGAAGTGTGGACTGTGGAGGCAGGTATGGAGCCATGGGGGCCAGGCAATAAAGTGTGGAGACAGGAAGGGGGAAAGATGACGTGTGGAGCAGGTATGGGGAGGCGATGAAATTCCCACCGACCATAGCCACCCATTCCATACACTCGTGAGCCCTGGCCTCCCCCATCCCACTCACCAGAACCACTCATTCCATACCATCCTCAACCCTGACCCCCCCCTCCCACTGAGGCACTTACCGGGTGCACCGCAGCTGCTTCCCGGGATCACACACACACCATGTCGCTTGATGAGCCACTCGAACACGGCCTCATCATCCTCCAGCCCTGTGAGAATGAGTGAGAGAGTGAGAGGGGGGGGGGGATCGATGACGGTACACCTCTCCCCGCCCGCGTCGGCGCCCCACTGTCTGGTCGGGAGGACAACAAAATTAATAGCTAAAGGCGAAAGGAAAGAAACAGTGGGTTTTAAGTGGGTGCATGGACAGCAGGACAAAAAGTTACCGGTATGCAAAAAGTGCAACTGCTGCAACTTGCCATCACGCAGAAATGCAACGTCAGAAGCAGGCAGCCCATAGATTTGACCCCCCACCCCGGCCCTTCTTAAATTCAATTTCTACACCGATCTTAGCAAAACATGTTTGTTTCGACAGAACAAAGTACCCCCGCCCCCCCTCCCCCCAACTAAACCCTTAACCCAACAAATCTAGACTCGCCTTTCGGGAGCCGCGCCCAGAAGTAGATGGCCCCCTCGCCGCCAGCCACCGCCCCGCCCGCTGCATCGGAAGTCAGCGGGGAAAGGGCGTCCAAGACCACCGCGCGGTTACCTGGGTACATGCCAGCGTATCGCTTTCAGCTACAATCCAGGTGAAGGTCAGCTACATTTAGCTACCTGCAGACCATGTCGCAGCATACCGTAAAACCGGTATGACTCCGATTTTCATTCATTCTTTTAAGAGTGGTGCGCTACAGAATAGTAATTAACAACTACTTTTGGGGATGCGCGGAGTAGTTTTTCCGGCACCAGATATCAAAATCATTGCACAATTTTCAGCTGTGCATGCGTAGAGTAGGGTACTCATTGCCTGCGCCACGAATTTGATGTATTAGTTCTCAACAGGGGTGCGCGGACCCTATCCCGTTTTACGTTACTGATACTGTAGTGAGTGGATGCGTATATTAAAAGCGCATTTCAGCAGTCCTTCAGATTTACTTCATATGTGCTTCCACTGTACTTCAGCTGTACTTCAGCTTCGTCCCGGCCTGCATCTGTGGGGTCTGACGCAGCATGCCCTGCTTATCTTGATCAGCCATCCCAGTGGACGGGATGCTAATGGTTCAGTCCCTCTAACCCTAATTTCGTTGAAAATGGTTCAGTCCCTCTGACCCTAATTTCGTTTTTTTCTTCGACTGACCTTCCAGCACATAACTGATCAAAACCACCACACATGGGAGCTGACCTCATCACAACCCTCTTATTATTTACGACGAAGCTTAGCTTCATTTATATAATTACATCCTTTCCTTTTCCCCTTGCCCTCGAGTCCACTGATCTGGTCCTCATCGCCGACCCTCCGAGGGTTCAGAGTTCAGGACTTCAGGGTTCTAAACCCTAACCTGGTCCCAAGCGCTGCCCCTCCGACCCAACACGAGGCATTCTGGTGGCTTCCTTTCTTGTTCCTTAGGACCTCCAGGTTGAGGCTTCAGTGCTTACGTTTTTCACTCGAGGAATCTTCCAATAACCATCCAGCCTGTTGATCTGCTATGCCGCACTCCCACGCGCCCCTCGTAAGGACCGGAGCTTCCCTTCCCCTTCTTTCGTTCAGACCCTCCAGTCCCACGCGCCCCTCGTAAGGACTGGAGCTTCCCTTCCCCTTCTCTCGTTTAGACCCTCCAGTCCCACGCGCCCCTCGTAAGGACTGGAGCTTCCCTTCCCCTTCTCTCGTTCAGACCCTCCAGTCCCACACGCCCCTCGTAAGGACCGGAGCTTCCCTTCCCCTTCTCTCGTTCAGACCCTCCAGTCCCACACGCCCCTCGTAAGGACCGGAGCTTCCCTTCCCCTTCTCTCGTTCAGACCCTCCAGTCCCACACGCCCCTCGTAAGGACCGGAGCTTCCCTTCCCCTTCTCTCGTTCACTGACCCTCCAGACCATACCTCCCGTATATTTGATTTGCCTTCCCTCGGATATAAACGAATGTTTTGCTTTAATGCTGCCCTCAGGGCAAACTTTCGAACAAAACTCTCGATTTCTGACTGAAATTGGGGTCGACAATTGATACTTAGTATCTTCATGTATCCCTCAACCCCAAACAACAATAATTATGAGGGAAGGCAAATCTACAGTAAATTGAAAGCCATCCAACGGGACGGAAGGACATCACTGATCCTCCATCCCATTAATCCCTTCCACCGCACTACCACCCGCCCAATATCACTGATCCTCCATCCCATTAATCCCTTCCACCGCACTACCACCCGCCCAATATGAGGAGCGTAGCCGTCCCTGGACTTCTCCCTCCCAGCGAACCTCCAGCTCATCCCGGATCAAAGCCATCACATGGGAGCTGAAGACAGCACTCACTATCCAGCCCGCTGATCTAGTCCGCGGTGTACTTCTTCTTCTTCTACTTGAGATTCTAGGTTAAGAGGTGATGTACAGGGTTTGGGGTGCAGGGGTAATTTTATTTATCTCGTCCTTCCTCCACTGACCTGCGAGCCCGTTGATCTGGTCAATGACGTGCAGCTGCCCCTCCTCATTGAAGGTTCAGGGTTCGGGTTCAGGTTCAGGGTTCAGGGTTCAGGGTTCAGGGTGCAGGGGTATTTGAATTTATCTCCTCTCCTTCCTCCACTCACCAGCAAGCCCGCTGATCTGGTCCACAACGTACTGCTGCCCCTCTGGCCCCAGTGCTGCCAGCGCGACGTACTGGCTGATTTGCGGAGGGCAGATGATGGTCGTGTCCTGCACCTGCGGGAGGCGCCATTGAGAATTCCACTGTTCAGATTTTCGAAAAGATGTACCGGACAAAACGGGATAAAAGCCTTGCTGGCTGCTTCGTGGATAGTTGATGGCATGGGTGTCTTGAGCACCTCACGCTGCATAATTACAAATGTTGGTCCCAGCAGCAGGCACCTCACTGCACTGAAACCCACTGCACGGCCGGTGGCAGAATTGTAGCCAAAGTGTAGCTGAAGCAATTGAAAACAAGCAATGTTGTAGCTGCACTGTAGGTGAAGCAATCGGAAATACAGTGCTATGGCTGAATTGTAGCTGAAGCAAATGAAAATAAACAGTGACGCTGTCGCCTGGGACAAGACATCCTACCTTCAGCAGCTGGTCGGACAGGGAGGGAGAGGCCGTACCGCCGCCGCCGCTTAGAACTGTACTGCCTGGCGATGTACTGCATGCCTGTGTGTGGTAAGCGAGGTAGCCGACCCTCCACCTGCTCATCAGGCGCAGGAACAGCGGGCGGCAGTGTTATGTTTGCAGCGGCAGCGTGGTTGCACTGCTGCCGTGCGCTGAAAGCAACACCGAGGGACTGGTGGGCGGGCAGGTATGATGCACCAGTGTGGGTGGGGTGGAGGGTGGGTGAGGGAGGCGTCAGCAGCAGACAGCATCTTTATATTCTGCACTGAAGTGCACTGGAAGCAACACTGGCATGCCGGCGGCTTAAACCTGACAAATCCAATGTCTTGCACCAGTGTGAGTGGGGGTTGTGTGTGGGGGGGAGAAACAGCAGTGAGCGGCATCGTTACATTTGGCGATGCAGTTCACACTGGAACGACATTAGCACCACCGGCAGACGGGCAGATCTCTTGCACCAGTGTGTGTGTGTGTGTGGGGGGGGGGAGACGTTATTCTGTGCCCCCCTGGGTGTCGGCTTACCCTCCCCATCATGTGTGTGTGTGAGGAAGGGGTGATACTTTATTGTGTGTTCTGACAGTGCTCCTGGTATAGCCTCACCCACCCCATCATGCCGTACGCCTTGCTCATGGAGAAGACGTGCACAACATTTGGGGACGGCGAGCAGTAGTGCCTGCGCCCATCGTACACAAAGTCCTCATACGTATTATCTGCAGCAGCAGGGAGCCAACACAGGGGGTGAGAGGTAAGGGGTGAGGGATCTGGTGTGTGGGGGGAAGGGTGTGGGGGGAGGGGTGTGATGATGTGTCGAGAGGGGGAAGGGGGGAGGGAGGAGGGGGATAGGTTCATTATCTCTCGTGTCTAAAACGAACCAACGGTTCAGAGGGGTGGGAGGGGCATCAGATCCACCGACAGGAAGAAGAGCAGGTGTGGGTGTTGGAGCAGCAAGGAGCCAACACAGAGGGGGTGAGAGGTAAGGGGTGAGAGGTGTGTCGTGTGGGGTGTGTGTGGTAGGTACTGTAATGATGAGGGGGCGGGGGGTAAAGGGGAAGGGTTCCCATCATCGCGCATGTCCATGCACAGCCCGAGCGATGAGAGGGGGTGGAGGGGCATCATATCCGCCCGCAGGTCCACATGTGACAGCTGAGCCTCACGACATCAAAAGCATATTCACACGTGCATGCATCACCATACAAGTCACACCCTGCCATGCAGGCAGTGCGTAGCACGAAACAAACTAGGCTTGATATATGCGAGTGAAACCTGACAAATCCAATCCGGCTGGGGCGAGAAGGTAGCACTACACTTGTATTTTGTTTGACTCTGCCTGGCCCGGCTCGGGTTTAGGGTTTAAAATTCTTCCGCGTGGATATTTTGATGCTGGTACAGCAAATGCTGTAAAGGCTTCGACGCTGTAACCCTTAACCCTTCTACTCTGTATCAGCAACTGATATGAAGGCTTTAGGGTTTAGGGTGATGTTTTGGCGTAGTGTCAACAACTAAACCAAGCAACCGTGAACCCCCGGCCTGTGCACTCTACCCATAGCATTTGAATTCAAACTCGGATTCAAACCTGCCTAGTAACAGCCAACAGCCAGCCTCTGTACATATCTTGGCTGCGAGGTCAACCTCCTCTTTGGACATCAGCACACCTGCAGGAGGCAGTATGGCAGTACACAAGTTGTCTGAGCACAGCGGTACACAAGCTGGTGCAAAATGATGGACGGCACTACACTATCAAGTATCAACACACATGGAGATTGGAGTACAGCAGTACACCAGTTGAATGGACACATCAGTACAGATGCTGATGCGAAAAAATGGGTAGCACTACAATGTCAATATACCTGCAGTACAGCATTACACCACTTGCATGAGCACAGCAGTACAAACACTGTTGCAAGAAGGTGGACAGCACTACAATTGCAGCAACACAATTTGAAGTTTTGGCATGCAACTGCACGCAGCCTCTCTGTCGACAGCGTGCCAGCAACGTGTCATGCCGCATTTTTACTTCTGAAACGTACGCTGCAAGGACAACAACAACAGCAACAGGAGTAACAACAACAACAACAGCTCACCCGTCGGGTTGCAAGGGTTAGTGATAACCACCATCCGCACGCGCCTGGCCCGCGGCTCCTCTCCCGGCGCCACCCCGCTGGATTGCTCCTGCGTTTGCCCCTCCAGCCTCTTCCTCAACCAAGTCAGATCAGGGTGGAGGCTGGTCCCGTCACAGTCGCCGTACTCCACCGTCCGCGACCCCCCACTCATCTGTACCGCCATGAGGTGGTTAAAGTACATCGGCCTGCATGCAGGTGGTTGAAGTACGTACGCCCCCAGGCGGGTGGTTGAAGTACAACAATCAGGTCGGGGTGCAGGCTGGTGCTGTCACAGTCACCGTACTTCATATGCACCGCCATTATGTACATCGGCCTGCAGGTACGTGGTTGAAGTGTGGACGCTGCGGCATGCTTGAGGGCGGTCAGATGGGGGCATAGGCAGGCACGCTCGGGTCTGTGGGTATTTTGCGGCCTGTACAGCGTGCACTGTGTGCCTAAAACTGTACAGGCTCTTCAACCAGCTCCTGGAGCAGAAAACTGAACGGAAACTCCAATTAGCAGGAGAGCCAAAACTCTATGCACTTCCCCATGCCTCCCACCCTCCCCATCCTCATATTCCCTTGCGAGCTGGCGTCCCCCCCTCCTTCTCCCCTTCTCCCCCCCGTCCCTCCTCCCTCCCCCTCCTCCTCTCTATTCGCCTCTCCCTCCTCCTCCCCTTCTCCATCCTCCTCCCACTCTCCATCCTCCTCCCCTCCATCCTCCTCCTCTTCTCCATCCTCCTCCCCCTGTCTATCCTCCTCCCCTCCATCCTCCTCCCCCTCTCTATTCCCCTTTCCAATTCTCCATCCTCCTCCCCTCCATCCTCCTACCTGAACTGCACCGATGCCTCCCCCTATTCTCCTCTCCATCCTCCTCCCCTCCACCCTTCTACCTGAACAGCACCACTGCATCCCCTAATTCACCTCTCCAATTCTCCATCCTCCCACCTGAACAGCACCACTGCATCCCCCTCATCCACCAGCGCCAGCACCGCGTTGAGAACCGCCTGGTTGGCGCCAGCTGTCACCATGACATCATGCTGCATGGAGGGGAGGGGGAGGGGAGGGATGTCAGGGGAGGGGAAGGGGGGCTAGGAGGGGAAGAGGAGAGGGAAGGATGGCACGGAGGGGAGGGTGGGCACTAATCCATGGTAGATGCGACAAGGGATTAGACACAAGGAGGCAAAAGGCACCAGGTTACAAACCGTAAACCCTGGATAAAGCTCCAAAGAAAACTGAAAAACCCAACTCATACCATCATACGGCATTAGCTACACCCCAAAGCCAGGGCATGCCTCTGCTGTTCCTTGTAACTTGACCCTGAACCCTTAACCTTGCCCAAAGTCAGGGCATGCCTCACCTGCCCATGTAACCAAACCCTGTATCCTAAACCATGCCCCAAGTCAGGGTATGCCTCACTTGCTCCAGCCCGTTCTTGCTGGCGATCTTGACCCGGAGCGCGTCACGCAGGGCAGGCAGGCCCTCGGCAGGCCCATAGCCGCTGAGCTGCGGGGCGCCCTCCAACAGCAGATCCGCAGCAGCCTGGATGGTGTGGAGGTAGGTGTGGGGAGGTGTGGAGAGGTTGGGAGGAGGGGGGGGGTAGGCAAGAGGACGTGTGGGAAGGAAGGGAGGGGCAGCCAAAAGCAGATCCGTGACGTCTTTGAGGTGTTGTGGTGTGGGCGCTGCTCAAATTTAGTTGACGTGTGAACTCAGTATTGTAGGAGGGGGGGAGGGGGGAGGCGGGAGCTTAGAAGACGCGAAGCGATGCCCTCTCTGGCGGTGCCGGGAATTGCAAAAAAGAGTAATTTAAACCAGGTTCAAAAACCTGTTCAAAACCTATCTCAAGGCCAGAGGGAGGAAGATGTTAGTGCACGATACTTTGCGCCAAGGAAACAGTTCCTGGCGAGGCGTGGTTTAGGGTCGAGGGCTAAGATGCAACCTGCACCCACCTTGAGGGCGGAGGGTGGAGGCTGCCAGTGCACGATGCCTTGTGCCAGGGACACAGCTCCCGGTGACGCTGCCATGAGGCGCTTGGTCCTGACGATGATCGGGGCGTCTGTCGAGGAAACACGCTCAGACACCTGCAGGGCGAGGGGAGGGGGGTGCGCGGTACAGGGATGAGAGTTTAGGGTTTAGGGCACTGGAGTAAGGGTTGAGGGTACAGAGATCAGGATGAACGTATTCAGGTTGCTGAAGCGTTAAAACAAACATGAAAAAACACGACGCCATGAGGCCCTATGAACTGACGGGGATCAGGGCATCCGTTGAGGGGACACGTGGCCAAGAGTGCATGATGGAAGGCGGCCCGTTTTTTGTTGACGGATGTAGACCTGTGCGATGCCAGCACTGCTCATGCAGGAATCACAGACAGATCCACTGTTGACTTAGTGGACCTCGTAGAGGATAAATCGTCGATTGGCAGTCCTCAACCTTGGTAGTTCTAAATCCACTTACCCTAAACCCTACACCCTCAAACGCATGAGACTAGGACTGATTTTTCGTCTATGTAGCCATCATTGGCAGCCGCGCAGAGCACACATGGGGTAAAACCTGGACCAGCCAAAAGGATGACAGAGTCCAAGCAGCATAGCGGGCCATGCATGAGGCCTCCCGCTAGAGGTTGGTGGATTGCTGAACTACAGCTGAAGGGTTGTAGTTACGAGGAGATAAAGAAACACTGCAACAGAGCACACATTGTGGCATGCCAGGGCTTGCCTTGGGCCTGCTGCTGCAAGGTACCGCCCGGTCCCTGCATGGCGTATGGCCACGGCGCATGGCACATCAGATTTCATCATGTCAGGGCCTACCCTCATCCGACTCGCTGCTGCGATTTGTTTTGCTTGGACTTGGACAAAGTGTGCGGCTGGCCGCCCAACCCTGGGAAACTAGCACAAAAACACAGTCCGGGTGCGCTTGTGGCCCTCGTCGTCCACTGAGAAAAGGCGACAAGGCCAGGTGGCGCCCGCTCCCTGCATGACGCATGGCGTACGGTCATGGCCCATGGCGCATCAGAGCTTACCTTGAGGCATGCTAGGGTTTGCCCTCGGGAAACCTGCTGCTTCAAGGGACCGTCCACTGCTCCTTGCATGGCACGTTGCAGCATCGGGGCGCATTTTCCAGTCGCAGCATGCCCAAAGCTGCTGCAGCTTCCCAGGCGAGTCTGCGCTGCGGCATTGGTGAACGCGGAGGGCAGGTGCATACGCATCATCGCGATCCGCGTTGCAGGTAAAACACCAGACCTATCTGCGGCCAAGTGCTGAGATCAGGTACGAAAGGCCAGTAAAGGGAACGGATCGTGTTGCAATCTTGATAACGTGATGTCCGTGGCTGTTAGGAGCCACTTGCTGTGACGCATGTCGATCCTTCGATCCTGCATGCCGTACACCAGGGTCACACTTTTTGTGTCGAGTCCAGCATGCGCCTACAACAGGTGCAGCGCCATCTTGGATGCTTTTGCAGTATAATTCACGCTCGGATATCATATAATCTCGAATACAAAAACAGTGCTGTCTGACTACGTTCACGTTCCAGCACTTCCATCCTGCCCCTCTTCCAGCTCATCTTCCAAGCATATTGCATCTGGGGTTGCTTGCTCCATCACGGAGAACGCCTCGCATCCCTCCGCCTGCCCTTCATAACACGTGGACATAAACAGAGCGAGGCGCGATGTCAGGCGGGGCTCCCAAGCTCGTCCCCGTGGCTACAAAGAGCAGCGCCCCATTTCCCAAGCGATCGTCATCTCTGATACCAGTGGAAGACGATGATGATGGAACACCCAAGGTAGGCAGGAGGCACCCGCCACAGCCCATCAGCCTAGCACCCATGACAAAGCATTATTCCCCCGCCCTCGCTCAGGCGCCCGGCGGCACCCAAGAAGACGCAACCGTCGCTGCTGGCATTCGAAAATACTTCGACAAGCAGGAATCGACCCGGAAACAGGGACCCACGGGCAGGCTAGTTGGTGAGTGGTGATGATACATTGGGCAGCATGAGCAGCAGCATGCATGCATGCATTTACCAACAGCACAACCATTACCAGAAGTGTGCGAGCACCACCAGCAGAAGCGTGCATGCATCACCACCAGAAGTAGAAGTAGACATGCACCAGCAGGCAGCTACAGCAGAAGCATGCATGCACCAACAGCACCAGCAGGCAGCTACAACAGAAGCATGCATGCACCAACTGTGACATGAAGCAGCAGCAGTAGTTGCGGCTCTGGCATCAGCATATGTGCACCAGCAGCATAAGCTAAGACTCTCCAACAGCAAAGGCAGATGCTGCATGAATGCAACAGCTGCGACATGCAGCACCAGCGGAAGCAGCAACATAGGGCGCCATCAGGCACCGGCTCAGCGGCTCTCAACCGAGATTCCGGGGGCAATGGACAGACGGGCTAGACGGTATGTGGCGATGCAATACAGCAAAAGTTCCATCAGCAGCTAGCCAGCAACAGCTCCAACATCAGTAGCACTCTGCCACAGGAGGTGCCAGTTCGTGTCATCAGAATCACGGGAGCAGCTAGGAGGCAGGGGTTCCTAGGCACACAAAGGGACGTCATGGAAAACGGAGCGGTCTAGGTCACCCATAAAGTAAGCATTGCGGCTTGCATGCCTTTTGGACCCTCCCATGCAAGAGCCCGCTCTCAGGCTGAGGGAGAGGAGCATACAGGCATCATGGACAAGATGACGGTCTGACTCACACCTGCATGAATATTGCGGCTGGTTCCTCCATGCAGGTGCTGTCATAAAGCCTGAGGAAGAAGAGCATACGGGCATCACAGACGACGAGGCGGGACCTGACGAGGACGAGGACGAATATGACGTGGTGTCGCGGCAATCCCTGAAGGTGGGGCAGTCGGGGCAGTGCCTGAAAAATAGAAAAGAAAGAAAGGGGGGGGAGGGGATGACCCTGAAGGTGGGGCAGTCGGGGCGGTGCCTGAAACAAAAGAAGGAAAAGAAAGAAAGAAACGAGGGGGGGAATGACCCTAAAGGTGTGGCAGTGGGGGCAATGTCTGAAAGAAAGGAAATATAGGTGATCCTGCTGGTGGGGCAGTTAGGGCAATCCCTCAAAGAAAGGAAATGCAGAAGGTGCTGGAAATATATATTGCCAGGGGGCTGAGGTGCACCTCAAGCTGAGGCGATTGGGGCAATCGCTGAATGTGGGGCCATGGCCAGCAATTTGCCCATGCCCCTGCTCATGCCCTTGCTGACTGCCCCCCTCAGGACTGTCCCCGCTCCAGCCTCAAATAACATGGACTCTTTTGTGATGTAAAGAGTGGGCACTCGATTTTACCGCCTCGTGCGTTCTTTTGTGAAGCGCCATTGTATTTTTTCATTGTACCTCTCGTGTCATCCTGTGTACCTCTCGTGACAACCTGTGCACATCCCGCGCACATCTCGTGTCATCCTGTGTACATCCCGTTGTATATCTGCCGTCCTGTGTACATTTCCACTGTGTAGGTCTTGTGTAGAGTTTATATGACACCTGCATCTTGTGTCTCCATTGTACATTTTCTGTCATCCTGTGTACATCTTTGTTGTACATCTCCCTGACCTGCGGGCTTGCAGGAAAGCCCTCTTCGTGGACCACATTGAGGTGTACATCTCCAATCTCCATGCACTTCTGCATTGTACCTCTTCATCCCAGTTGTACATCTTGACATATCCATTGTACTTCAATCCTCTCCACAGGCCAGCAGCGAAGCTTTCTTCGAGGTCCTCAGCGAGGTGCAGAGTATGAAGTTGGCGGGGAAGGAAGCTGAGTCAAAGCTGACGGGGAAATAAGCTGGCGTTAAGCAGGTGCCTGCCAGGAAAAGCGCTGCATGAAGCTGTTGGGGAAGGAAGCTGGCGGGAAGCTGGTGGGATAGGAATCTGGTAGTAAACAGGTGCTAGCTTGTCGGGGGAGCGCAACATGAAGCTGACGGGAGGGAAGCTGGCGGGAAGCAGGCGCCTGCCATCAGGGGCGAAGCATGGAGCTGGGGGGAAGCTGATGGGCGAGGAAGCTGATAAGAAGCCGGTGTCTGCCAAGTGGGGATGCAGCATGAAGCTGGCGGGAAGCAGTCGCCTGTGTGTGTGGGGGGGGGGCGCAACACCAGCTGCTGAATGATTCCACGAGGGCGTGCTTCCTAACATGCCTAAGAGCCGGCCTCGAAATGCGCCTTTGAGTCAACCCCTAAATGCTGATGTTGCAGATTCTACACAACCGCCAAATATGGTGTCAAAAGTTTGGAACCGGGTTTAGGTATGCAGAATGGTATTTTAAAGCTGCTGCTGAACCATCTGAAATATGATGATGCCTAAATTGTTCAATTGTGCAAACGGAATCGCAACTGCTGTTCAACAATCTGCTATGTAGTGTTAAAATGGTGTAGCATGGGTCACTCGGTGTGCAGGTCAGCCAGGCGTGCGGTTTGGGGTCACTATTTCATTAGCAATGGGTTACCGATGACAGTTTTCAATTTCTTAGCTTGTTCCCGGCCAGATCAAATGGTGTTCATGTGTTTTGTTAGAGGTTAGGTCTTCGCATCCAGCCAATGGCCAACTTGAAGACATTGTTGTCTCAACAAATGGTTCCTAACGATGTTGTTTCGGAAAGCACGATCTTCTACCCCCCTGTCTAGATCGCCGGGTTCCATGTTCCTGCCCCCCTCACATAGGAGGCATGGTTGCACTATGATCCTGTCTCCTGTGCATGGCAGCTGGAATTGGGCTTAGTCATACCCTACCATACCCACTGGATTCAGCTGGTATGCACCGTTCTGAACTTATTCATGCATTCGGACAGCCAGGTGCCCACAATCAGTAGTTTCCAGAATTCTGCTTGATTGCCAGGCATGAAGTCCATGACCGCTGTACACCTCTGGGCCCTGCTGAGAAGGCTCGGCTGTGTGGATGTCCAACAGGTAAGTTGGGAGAAGAGGGGAAAGGAGAGAGAGGAACACAGAGGAGAAGTTCATAATCTCTCCCCCCGGAAAGGAAAGGCACTGCGAAGGTTCCTCGCCCCTGAAGAGTCAAGACTCAAGACCTGAACAAGTGAAAATCAAAAGAGAAAGGAAGAGAGGAACACAAAAGGAAAAGGCCCTCCTTGCCCCCAAAGACCCTCCTCCTCCCCAAAGAAAGAAAAACAGACGAATTCCCCAGCTCCCAAGAAACTAGCCCTTAATGATGTCAACCAAATGCTCCGCACCAGCCAGAGCCCTCCACTCATGCCTGATCCCGTACTACTGACGAAATTCCGTGGCGCCTTCCGGGGGGCCCGCGCAACCCCTCTCCCTGAGCTGGTCCTTAGCGTTACATAAAACCGTTTCAAGCACGAAATAGCTAGAACTGCTAAGAGGGAAAAGATAAGTGGCCCCAGTGGAGTATCTACCGATGGCAAACAACCACGTTGTGGCGTAAGTACAACGCCCAAGATGCCTAACACGTGCAGGTATGAACTTAAGATGCCCAACATGCAGTCATGAACCCAAGATATGTAGGTATGAACCCAAGATGTGCAGGTATGAACCCAAGATGCCCAAGATCCGCAGGTATGAACCCAAGATATGCAGGTATGAACCCCTGAAATGAACCCTTGAGGTGAACACCCATGGGCTTGGCTGCAATGCTTGCGCCAAGCCATGCGCCCATGCCGCCCCGGCCAACAGCTCTGCCGGCTGGTGCTTGCTGCTGCAGTGCTGCAATATTGCTGCTGCTGCTACTTCTACTGTACAGTGCTGTTGTTGCTGCTGCTGCTGCTTGTACTGTACAGTGCTGCTGCTGTTGCTCCTGCTACAACTGCTACAGCTGCCGGGCCGCCGCCGCCAGCAGCATCATCTGTCCCTGGCCCTGCTGCCTCCTCACCGCCAGTGCCTGCCGCATGAGCTCCACTTCAAACGGCTCCCGCTGCTCCTGCTGCTCCTCGTAGTCGCCAAGGCCGCCGCCGCCGTCAACGCCACCAGCTGCATCGGCTGCTGGGAAAAGTGCTCTCCCCACAGATGACGGCGGGAGCTGCTGCTGCTTCCCGCTACCGGTTTCCGACTGATGTGGTGCCTTGTCCTGCCGCCGCCCACTGCTGCTGTTGGTGACATCCTCCAGGGCCGTTACCGCAGCTCCTGCGACCACATGCGCCGCCGCCGGACCCCCCTTCCCTGCTCGTACCGCAACACCTGCCGACGGTACTGCTCGGCCCATCCCACTGTTGGTGCCCCATCGGACAGCCCCGGGAGCCGCTGCCGGGCCGCTGCTACAGCTGGTGGCAGGTGCGGCACCGGCAGAAGCCTTACCCCTGGAGCCCCCACCAGCATGTCTTCCGTCAGTGGGGGGGCCTGCCGATCCTGCTCCCCGCTTGGTATGGTCCACCGCTCCTTGCCACTGGGGGCGGTCCTGTTAGGAAGCCAGGGAGAAAGGGGGTCAGACGCAGTGCTTCTTTTTCGGCTACAAGTCCACTTTCTTCGGGCCGCCCCGCGGCCACCAGAGGCCCGATTTGGACCAAACCTGGACCAAAGCAGCAAGGCTGGCCACAATGGGGGCCTCCGGCCAGCGGCTGAAGCATAGCTGACCTGTAGCCGGGTCACGAAAAGATAAAGACTGGTGAGGCTCAGACAGCGGTCAAATTGCACACGGTGCATTGCCCCCGCCTTCTTCTTTTTCCTTGGCTCAGCTACATTTCAGCTACAAATCAGCTGCAATCAGCTACCCCCAGGCTTCCCAGTACATGGGGTTAAGCTTGACGCCAAACCCTGAACGCCGAGCCCCACTGACTTTGCTGACGGCAGCGGCCGACTCCCGCCTCAGGTTCAGCTGCTGCTGCCTGGCGGCGGCGGCGCTGATCTGCTGCCGGAGCCGCCAGCCCTCCTTGTCCAAGTCAATGGTCTGCTGCCGCAGCTCCGTAACCTGCAGGGTCGTGTGCATGCAAGTGTGGGCGTAGGTGTGGAGGTGCAGATGCAGGTGTGGAGGCAGGTCTGGAGGCAGGTGTGGATGCGTGTGGACGCAGGTGTGGACGCAGGTGTGGATGCAGGTGTGGATGCAGGTGTTCACATGGATGTGGATGTAGGTGTGGAGGCAGGTGTGGACTGCACGTTCATCACCCACCAGAGCCACCATCACTTTTTGTGAAAGTCCCAGGTCAGCTGTAGCAGCATTATATCAGTGATGCCCCGGGTAAGGTTGCATGAGGACTTTGCAAAGTTGTAGGCGGGGTGCCTTACCCCTTAGGTGGGTGGGTGGGCAGGGTGCCTTACCCCTAGGGTGGGTGGGTGGGTGGGCAGGGTGCCTTACCCCAAGGTGGGTGGGTGGGCAGGGTGCCTTACCCCTAAGGTGGGTGGGTGGGTGGGGTGCCTTACCCCTAAGGTGGGTGGGTGGGTAGGGTGCCTTACCCCTAAGGTGGGTGGGTGGGCAGGGTGCCTTACCCCTAAGGTGGGTGGGTGGGTGGGTTGCCTTACCCCTAAGGTGGGTGGGAGGGTGGGTAGGGTGCCTTACCCTTAAGGTGGGTGGATGGGCAGGGTGCCTTACCCCTAAGGTGGGTGGGTGTGCAGGGTGCCTTACCCTTAAGGTGGGTGGGTGGGCAGGGTGCCTTACCCCTGAGGTGGGTGGGTGGGCAGGGTGCTTTACCCCTAAGGTGAGTGGGTGGGCAGGGTGCCTTACCCTGAAGGTGGGTGGGTGGGCAGGGTGCCTTACCCGTAAGGTGGGTGGGTGGGCAGGGTGCCTTACCCGTAAGGTGGGTGGGTGGGCAGGTTGCCTTACCCTTAAGGTGGGTGGGTGGGCGGGATGCCTTACCCATAAGGTGGGTGGGTGGGGTATGCATTTAGGGGTTTAGGGTTCAAATTTGATGACAAGCTTACACAGCTGCAGCTCACCACCTCCCTTCGTCGTTAATCAGGCACATCCCCAAACCTGCCAACCTGCCAGCCTGCCTGCAGCTCTCCACCTTCCTTCATCGTCAATACCCAAACCTGCCAGCCCCGAGCCTTCCTGAATCAAAACATCACGTGGTCCTCCATTTCCACCCTCCTGCCCTCCTACAAGCTGCTCCCTACATCTTCCACCAGCATGCTCCCACATCCTGCTCTGACATGCTGCACTTCCCCTCCCTCCCTCTCGCGCACATACATGCAGTTCCCTCCCACCTACCTGCTGTTTGACGGTCTCCTCTCCTTCAAATTACCCATTCCTCCCGTCCCCCTCCCTCCCATCTACCTGCAATACCCTTCCCCTCCCCCTTTCCCTCCCACCTGGTCAGCCAGCCTCTTCTTCGGTTATCTATAATTCCCTCCCCGCATTCCTCCCTCCCTCCCACCTGGTCAGCCAGCCTCTTGTTTTCGGCTATCAAGGTCATGCAGTGCTGTGAGCGGTTCTCGCACTGCTGCTGCAGCTGCGCGCGGTCTGCTTGCAGCGCCGTGACCTCCTTGCGCAGCGCCTGGTTGGAGCGGCTGGCCTCATCAAACTCCTGGCAGCGGGCCAGGGGGAGGAAGCACCGAATCGCCAAAAACAATACTATAATCCTGAGAAACATTGATACCCAAGGGATGCCTTAGACACAGGAACAACTGCGGCGCATTTCCATCGCCTAACATCATAATTGATGTTGTTTAGGGGTGAGGGATTCATCGAAAGACAAATTGTAGTTATGTTAACGCCAGTTTCAGTCGGAAATCCAGAGTTGATGTCCATATTTTGGCCCGAGGGTAGCATTAAATGAACAATTAATTCATATCCGAGGGAAGGCAATTCAAACAATGGTATACAGTTCTACATGAATGGGGCCAAATAATGATGTGTGCCTGTGAAGCGATATACGGGTACAGGTGCAATATCTTTTGTTCGGCATCCATGTATTATCGTTCTTAAGCTCCAAGAATCCCTGAATAATACAGGTGAGTTGGGTAAGGTGACAGCGACAGACGTCTTACGCGTTAGAGGGTTTCAAGGTCCGTATTTCAGCGCACTGAAGCTCCCGTACAGCTACACCCCAGCCTTCGGCTGCCAGGGCTTGGTGCATCATGTCCTGCTGCTTGGACTTCCGGCTGTCAGCTGGTCAAGGTCTTACCCCTTTAGGGTATGTCCCCAATGTTTCATTTGTTGTCTAGCAATCAGATCCAATCGGGCGGCTGCCGCACTAGGGGTCAGGCCATAGGGTGACATGCACAGGGCTGCAGGAAATCTAACATGGTCCGGGTTCCTGGCTGTAGGGACCTTTTTGCACCAAGCAAGCTATTGGACATAGCCAAGAGGTGTAGCTGAATGGTAGCTGAGTGGCACCCTGGGCATAGGGGCACCAAGCAAGCCCATAGACTTTGGTGTAGCTGAATGGAGATTGAGTGGCACCCTGGTCATATGGGCACACCAAGCAAGCCTACAAGCTGTGGTGTAGCTGAGAAGCACCCTGGGCATGTGGGCATCAAGCAAGCCCAATGGACGTGGTGTAGCTGAATGGTAGCTGAGTGGCACCCTGAGACAGTGCAGTGCGCACCTTAATAAATACTTGCGCTTCTGAGGCTGACAGGCCCAGCCTCTTGCGCGCCTCATCCAGCTTGCTGTGGGTGCTGTGGCGGACCTGGGGGAGGGGACACAAAATCTTAGGTCTGGAATCTTGGACCAAGATCATGACAACATGATACTAGTCAGAGGTGGGCTGCGGGCCTCAGCAAGGCAGTGGCGGCATACCAGGATCATCAGACCTCGATCGAAACAACGAGTATTTGAAATTCGAGAGGTCTGCATTGAGAGCCGCAGTGTGCATGTGTGTGGGTGGGTGGGGAGATGGATCAGTGGAGGAAAAAAAATGCAGCGCTGACAAGTTCGACCTTTGCTCCTTTTCTCGTGGCTCAGCAACCCATGACCTGCGCTTCAGCCGCTGACGGTCCTCAAGCCAGAGCTCTGATACATGGCTTGCCATGCTCTGCTTGGGCCGTCGACCGTAGGCGGGTTCAAGTCATGTCTCTATTGAGCTTTTCGCAGCACTAGGGGCGGCCCGCCGGAAAAGACCTTCAGCGGAAAAACAAAATGGAGCCGAGCCGGCTGCATCATTCTGCTATCGGGGACTCAGTTGCGGGGAGCGATATTGTATCTGTGAAGAGGCATACCTTGACCCCATTAGAGCTTGCATGCACGCTTGCATGCATGCCAGTAGCTCACAATCTCCTGCATTTTGTTCTGAGAGGTAACCGTGACTTCAGAATCTTGTTCCTGCATGGGCCGCCATGCACCACCTATCGTTGGGCCGCCATGCACCACCTACAGAAACGGATGCACACACTTCTAAAGATCCAACAAATGGCCCGCTGTGGCAAGAACCAAGGCTCTGCCTTGTACCATGCAGCGGTCATGGCTGAAGGTTGGGTTCAGGGCTAACAGTAGCGCATCTTGCTCTGAATGTGCCATTATACGTGACACATGACCGCCCGCAGACTGTCCAATCGCAGCAGCCATCTACCGCCGCTTGGAGGTTCTCGAACGTGGGCTGAACGGAAGCAGGCCTTGCCTCAGTTTCTTGCTTAGCGACCACCAGAACATTTGTTGCAGGCTGTAAGGCGGCAGCTACCGGGACCTTACCTTGATGGGCCTACGGCAGAGGTCCAAACTGCAGCGCGTGCTACAACATGCCCCCATGGCTTAAGCCCATGCAGAAGAAAGTAAGCAACCGATTGTAGCTTAAGTGCCGAAAATTGGGCAGCGCTGCCTTCCAAGCCAGCATGCACACCCCTCTGAGTTTGAGAAGAAAAAATCGCTTGAAATAGAGTACATACGAAAGCCCAGCATTGATTCGATTGGCTCAAGCGTGCGCATCATGCATATGCCCTCCTGATGCTACCACTCCTGTGCTGTTGCCTACATGCATATGCAACACATAAACACCACTGCTGCTGTTTGCTGCTTACATGCGCATTCTTCGCTAGTTCCTGCTTGAGCAGCGCGTTGTCTGAATTCAAATGCTGGATCTCGCCACGCAGCGCTGACAGCTGGGTCTCCATCTCCATCGTGGTAGCTTGCCCGCTGCCTCGCGAGTTGCACACCTCGGCCTCCAGCGCCGCGATCATGCTTCTAGCCCTCACGTTCTCCTCCTCCACGCGCCCCGCCTGCGCTGCCGCTGCTGCCTTGTCAGCTTGGCAGACTGAAAGCGCATGGCGACTCTCATCAGCCAGCAGGCGCCAGGACGACACCTCGCCCTCGAGTTTTGAAATTCGCGCTTCGCCGTCCGCATGCTGACGCTCGTAATGCGCCCAAGGGCCATGCAGACTCAATGCCTTCATCGAATGGGAAAGAGATAAATCAGATGGTACAAAAAGAGTGAGACTTCGCTGGTTCGAACTGCGGGAGGGCTAGAGGGCTACGAGCGCGTTCAGAGACGGAATGCCTATAAGGCGGTGGATGGTTAGCCTATATCTTGACAGGGAATGAAATGAAAAGAAGAATGCGTGGATTTAGGAATGACCAGGGGCGCGTTCCCTTCGGGGGTGATCCGAGCCAAAAGTGGGCGCGGTACAGAATCCTGAGATGATCCTGACTACATCCACACTGGAGGCGCGAGTTGGGCGACAGTTAGTCGTTGTACTTTCGTGCACACATAGGATCATTTCAGAAACGACCTCCCGAGGTAGTGTCCAAGAATGATCCAAATGATCCTGCCACGCTGGCTAGGTCAGGGTTTACTCCGATTCAATTTGGGGGCGATTACGCTCAATTGTATAGCTACCGGTATCCATTATTTGCTTTATATTTCAAAACGGGATTGATTAAACAAAATGTAAAGAGAAGTCGGTGAGACCTGCGAGGCCAAAAAAAATCCCGAGTTAGAAGATGAGTACGTACACCATAGGGAGATAAGATTCCAGACGGAAATGACACGCACCATGATGTATCTCGTGTTCACAGCAGCAGGGATATGTTTGACACGAAGATTGTGATTGGTGGTTAACAGAAGTCGACTGTGAAATCGTCTGTGCATGAAAAAATTTACTGGAGAGCAGGTGCTGATGCATCCAGCGCCCCATGAGGGCACATTGCCAGGGTGGGAGAAATTGAAGTGTCTCCAAGGTGTTGGCAGATAACAACAAATCCTGGGAGTAACAGGCATGTGACTTTGGATACCGTCATACCGGTGTGCCATTTAAAATCCAAGTATGTGATAATCATTAACGTGGTAGGGTTGGTGGACAGTTATCTAAAAATTCAATAAAAAACACAAATACATGGCTCAATTCTTGGTAGTTGTTTTGTCAAATCGGCAAATTAAGGACCGTATAATATATTATTCTGGTATCTCATGAACGTATCATACCACAAGTTTCACATTTATGAAATGAAAAAGCCCATGATCCCTCGGTTTTGGTACCTTATACACAAATAATATATATATTTTTATGTGACTCGTGCTCTACGGGGAAGTTGGGATGACAAACTGATGCATCTACTAAACACTTTGAGCCGTGAGCATTTTCGTAGTTGTGGTACCTACCTTACAATCCTTGCATGCATATTATCTTGGTGCCATTGCCGCGATAGCGCACGAGCCGGGCTGCGAGTATCTTGCTCGTGAGTATTTTGCCAATGGGTATTTTGCTAGGTAGGTGTGGTGCCTACCTGGCAATACCTGCATGGCATATTGCCTTGGTGTCATCATGCTGCGTCAGCGCACATGTCGGGCTGTGGGTACTTTGCTAGCGAGTATTGAATTTGGGGGTGGCGCCTACCTGGTAATGTATGCTTGGATGTTTCGTGGTGTCGTGATGCATGTTGGTGCCGCCTCTTGCTTGGCAGGTGAATTCTCTTTTGGTTACTTTGCTTCGCTGGTTAATGTTTAGTCTGTGTTTAAGGTTACTTAGCTTGGTTGAAATTGAAGCTTTAAGATGTGGATGGGCTCTGAGCCTCTGACACTTCGTTATGTGTGGAGGTGACTACGGAGATTTAAATTGCCTTATCTCTGCTACCAACCATTTAATTTATGTGAGGCGGTCCTCGGGGCAATTCATCAACCCAAACTCTCAATCTCACACTTAAACTGGCAACGACGATCGGTCAGCCAATTTGACTTAAATGCTTCCCTCACCTTATAAATTAATAACGCAAAGTCTGAAAAGGAAATGAAAGCGCATCTAAACGGTTACATACAATCCATATAACGTAACAAACTATCAATATATTACCATGGCGGGCTGCATCTCCCAAGTTTGGGCTTTGAGAAATGAGAACTCCACTAGGTAGGGAAAGGAGTAATGGCGAGGGAATTGTTGCACTGTGCCCATGTCCCTCATTCCCATTCATGTTTATAAGGAGCTGTTGCATCATTCACTGCCACTATCGAGGCTGGTGTCCATGAAAAAAAATTAGAAATCTCAATACCGGTTTGTCCTGTTTAGAAATGAAACAATTTTACTAGCCTTTCGATTGATTATCTTATTTCTGCAACGAGCGGGGACGACCTGAGGGGACAAGACCTAATGGCACTCGTGTACACTGTAAATAGAGAGGGATGTGCGCATCAGTCATGGGTGGATTGGGTGCTGCACCGTGTCAACAGAGAGCAATGTGCTCATCAGTCATGGCCTCATTGGTGCTGCACATTTCTTACTTCGAGGGCTACCACATTCAATTTAGATGTATTGGAACCACTCATAGGGGTATATATACCCCAGATCGCTACATACTCTAGCCCGTGCTGGTATCCCAATATTTTTCCTGAATTACTGAAGAGGTGTGTCGGATTGTTGACAGCTGGGGCTGTTATGTTGCGTCACCATCGGAAACATCCTATGCGAAAGAAAAGCTTTGAGTTCAAAATTGCACGGATATCCAAAGCACGTAGCTAAACCAGCCCTATTGCTTACCCTTCCATCTGCCTACTTCTGATTGATAATGAGAACCCTGCTCGCGTTTAGTCACACTTCCCCCAGCTGTCCCGCGGTCTGACCTCTAACGCACCTAGGGAAACGGCGTTGCAGTAAATCCTCACCGGATACCTCGTCCAATGGCAAGACCTAGGCCCAGGTCAGGCCACATGGGTCCTGGCAGAGGACTGCATGGTGCAAAGGCACTGGCATGGTGGATGACCATGCAAATGCTCTAGCCGTACTTGACTACTGGGCTTAAGCAATGCAGTGGAGGATTGTCTTCGTGCACAGCTAGCACAGCAAGCACTACTAACAGACGGTGTTTCTAACTTTTTACAGATTCCTGAAAAAAAATCACATCATTAAAGTATCAAACAACGGAATCCGCCCACCCACCTGCCCACCTGCTGAGACGGGCCTAAGTCCCAAGCAGGCAAGCAGCTCCATCCAAATTATGAAGGCAGCTCCAGAAGCAGCTTTTTCTGCTGACAAATCAGTGCCGAGACGGAGGCTAAACATTATTCCCTGCAGAACTCAGCCTGATTTCTCCAAAACCTGCGCTTTTGCTTCCTGACCGGACAAGCTAGCGACGGAAGCGAGGCATTCAGCAGTCCACACCGGGCAGGTCCACTGGTCAAGTGCTCTTCAATAGCATCGTGAATACCTCCTCGTGCAGGAACTACATTCCCGTGTGGCGGAAAATATTTAGCATGGAGGGCATTTGCGATTTGATTTAAAAATATAACAAACTAGCCGGCAAAATCCCTCACGGGGCGGTACCGGTAGCTATATCTATGTACCTGTACCTGACGCCACTTTACCGGGTATTATATGTAAGGGTTACCTGGCGGGACCTCCCGAGTGCCTTAGTATTTGTTTGTGACGACTGGGCGTGCGCCCATGCATTGCACATTCAGGGTCATATGATGAAACAACTACGGTACCAGGGGCGGCATAATTGAAAGGATTGCCAGTGATCCCATGCACCGAAAGCTTCCATGTTGTGCAGGAATTCATAAATAAATCGGTGTGTGTCTATGCACTGAATTTTGTGCGAGGTTTCAGCTCAAATGCTGGCCAAAAGCTTGAGGCCAGTCATGTTTTTGTCTTCATAGGCCTAGTGGTGCCTGCTCAGCAGCCTGCCAATCGTAGTAATGCGCACATTGAAATGAACATGGCCAATACCGCATGGCCATGCACTTTTAGGGTGAGCTTCACTTCCCGTACCAGTACTAGACTGCCGGCCACGCACACTGACTGACGTCTGCGAAGGTGGGACTGACGCACAGGGCACGCTTGACCGACGTTTGCTAATGGACGGAGCATGGCTTGTTTTCCGAACGAGCCATAAGCAAGCGAGGCCCAGAGCCCCATCCAGAGGCCGACATGGAGTGAGATTCGTGACCTGGGATGTAGACAAGTCTGAATAGCAAAATATGAAATCAAAAAGCCTCGATGAAAAAGCTTTTTCTGTCGAAGATGTCTATTTGAGACGGGATGTGTGCTCAGGCCAGCATGACGCCATGAAGCGACTACGTGCATACCGTCGTGATGATGACGTGGGTGTCTGCTGGCAGATCCAATGTGTGGATCATCATACGGTGTGAAAGATCATGAGGCTGGCGCGTCGGACAGAGGCGAATATGCCACCACAGCTGTGCAAAGCATTCCATTGTCTAAGTCCCAACAAGGCACACCATATTTCGTTTTACTGCACTTGAAGGTCGACGAATATATAGCAAAACACCAAGCATGCAGTGTACCAAAAGGGCCATCCCTACTAGAGTGCAAGTAGCTGCGGCCAACACCAGTGTCCGGCCAGTTGCATGGTGGGTAAACCGTTTCCAAAATGAAGGCTCGTAAATTGATACGGAACCGATAGCGCTTAACCTCGTCGCGCCTCAGAATCGCAATAGTTCCTTCCCCCACGCCATGTCTAATTACCTCGCCGACTCCAAACCTGCTCAGGTCGAATCGCGTGGTGGGGAGAGGCGAGTGCCTTCAGCGGAGAACTTTGCCAACTGCTGCGGCATCTAAAGAGGTGAGCTAGCAACAACCCAGCGCTGGAATCAAAAGCTGCTCCCACACGCTTCGCAGACACACTGCTACCACTTATGCGGATTATGCCTGCAAGATAATTCGATTCCTAATCCCCTGCCCCCCGATGCGATCTTCACCCTCTGTCCGATGTGCGGCTCTGCTAGGACAAGGATAAGCTCTCTGCCGCAGAGGCTACCGAGAAGTATGGCCTGGAGGCTGGCTTGTTTAAGGTGAGCTCTTGGAGTGATTGCAGTCTTGCAGTCTCGGGTATGAAGGTAGTATGAAGCCAGGGTGGGACAGGGGTGCCTGTGTTGCATGGTGGTGGACCTTCAAGATGCAGCATGTAAAGAGAACGGGAACATGTTTTCAGATGTGACACACGCCAAGGGGCCTGTCACTAGGGGGGTCGGAGTAGTCCCCCAAACAGGGGCTTTCAGTGCCCTGTTGGTGCCTTTATTTGCACAACGAAGAATTGACCAGGAAAAAAACGATGTTCCTTTTTGCATTCAATAGCTTAAGTCCTGGACGCCAGTCAGTCCTTCCATGTGAGCTAAGGCGCCAACCATGGGTTCATTATATGTTGGGGGCATGTTGGGGGATTAGTCCGACCCCCTTAGTGACAGGCCCCTTCACACGCCTTTTCCTATCCCACATTTCATTGGGTGGCTGCTTGGGAAGACCCCGAGAAGGATGAACATATCCTCAAGCGCAGCCATTTTGTGCCCATGCGCATTGAACAAAACCACTGTCATGCCTGCAAAGTGAAAAGTATGGATGAAGGACAGGAGGGACAGACAATGAGCTTTTGCAACTGCTGTTGCCACAAAGGTTTTTGTGGCTCACCAACTGCCCAGCTGGGCAGTTGGGCAACCTGCTTGCCTGCATCTGAAGGCGTCATACATGACTCATTCCACAGTGGCCCCATGACGCCATGCTGCTGGGGCCACTCCCCATGAACCGTTCCAGTTTTGGGCCCCATTCTCTCCTCGCGGCTGAGGGCATCATGCAATGGAAGGCAGGGAGATGACTGTAAGAGATGTACTTTCAAGGATCTTGTCCGGATATGCCACAGAACACGCAAACCACAATGCTACGCAAACCAAACCAATATTGTTATAATACCCAAGGGAGCATGAAAATAAAGTGATGAAGGAAAGGACAAACATGTGTCTGCAGGGGCAACGCATCATGGAAAAGTGTGATTCTGCCGTGACTGTTATTACTCCTGTAGTGGTAAAACTGGTGTTCAAGCACAAACTGTGAAAAATTGAAATGAGTTTACAATTGTTCTGCAGACTGGGGCCCAGTCTGCATACCAATGATACATCCGTAACATCACGCGGGGTAGTTATGAGCTGTGGCTGGGCCCCTGGGGTGGGGTTGGGTGGGGTGTTCCTGAGGAACAGTGCTTCGTTGATATTTTCCACAGTGAAGGTGAACGGTGTCATGTCACTCTTAATGTCAATGAACTGGACGGCAGCACTTCTAAGTGAAGGAGTGCCCCTGCCATGTTTGAGGAAGGAAGCTGGGACGGTTTTCAAGCTTGCCTTCAGTGCCTGCTCCTGATCGTTCCTTTTCTGTGCGCACCAGACTATTTTTGGCGGCTTCCAGGCGGCCACCCCTGGCCTGGTAGGAACAAAACCACTACTGGTCAACAGCTGGTGTGCCAGGAGTAGATGGGGCCTGGTGCAGCCAAGCCCCCACGGCTGTAGGCTGTGGATTAGCGTACGACATCAGCTTGGGGCTTGAGCCCCTGAAACAAACAAATCCCCCCCCTTTCCAACCTGTTTCCCTTCCTTAGGTTTTTTCTTCCAAGCCAGACGAGGAGGGTGGGGACAAGCTCAGCAAAACGGACCAAGCGAAACAGCTGCTGGCTCAGTACGGCTCAGCCTACCTGGTGACCTCCATCACGTTTGCCATCATATCCTTCTCCCTGTGCTACTTCGCGGTCAATGCTGGTAGGTTATGCATATTCCCCATGGGCATCGCAAGTACGTTGAATGGAGTTTCGGAGCACGCCCTGAATCCAGGATGTACGCTCTGGCCTGGGGCTGCCAGCCCTGCATATGGCTTACAGTCATACGGCTGGCCAGCCCAGGGTAAATCCGGGCCTGCCAGCCCTGCATATGGCATGCAGGCGTAAGACTGGCCATCCCAGGGTAATTTCGGGCCAGCTGTTCTGATGTGGCACTTGGCCTGTCCATGCAGCTGCCGTGATGCGGAAGATCTCACCGGATCTGCCGCACCATTGCATCTAGGTGTTGCACTGTTGCTATTAAGTGTGCAGCTCTCATAAAATCTGGCGGCATGTTGCTGGCAACTGTTGTTGCAGGTGTTGCTGGTAGTGTTGTTGCAGGTGTTGCTGCTTCATACATCTGTTAACGGATTTGCTGGCCTACTGTAGGGCTTGACATTGGTGCCCTCCTGTCCAAGATCGGGCTGTCTGTTACGGATACCAATGAAAAGGTGTGATAAATGGCAAGGGTGTGATCAACTGACATGGGTGTGACTAACTGACCAGCGGCCGTGGGTGTGTACATCTACCAGGGGTGTTATAAACCGCCCAGAAGTGTGATAATCTGCTAAGTGTTCAGGGGTGTGACCATCTTCCAGGAGTGTGATTCATTGTCCAGGAGTGTGACAAGCTCACTACTGGCTTTGGACCTGGGAGGGGTCACGGCTCATACTGCCAGGCAGGGTGGATCTGAAATCCGTAAATTGTTGATAGGGCGCCAAAAGACAGCTGTTGATTGGCCTGCCTAAATTGTGATCGAGGCCTGTCGAATGGCTGAGGTGAAGACCCCTGGGACCACCCTGGTTATACTTGTAATTGCATTTATGAAAACAGCAGTTAAACTGCTGCTGCTTTTATCTACGCTTGGGTGCTAAAATTGTACGCAATAAATGATTTGTTCATAATGGTCTGGTACCGGTATTCTCCTAGGTCCTTCACAACAACCTTCAAACGTTCTTTTGTTAATTTATCAAGGATTGAACTGTAAATTATTGCTGAATCACAAAAACCAATGAAGCTGGATTCTGGCTGAATCCTGATAAATGAAGCGTGTGGTGTCCGAAAAGGTGCAGATGCGCCCTAAGGGCATAGACTGAGGAAGCTCCCTGGCCCTGGCCTGATTCGGAAGGCCTTGGGGAGTGTCATTCCTCTTGTCTCCCTCAATCAAATGCCATATGCACTTCAGGGCTACTTTTTCTGCCTTTGTGTCCAACTAACCAGTTGTCGTGTGTTTTTCTTCAGGTGGGCACATTTGCCATAGCCTACGCTGCGCACAAGGCCTTGTCACCGGTGCGTTTCCCCCCAACGGTCGCGCTGACGCCGGTTGTAGCAAAGTGGATCGGGAAGAAGGTGGCGGACAAGTCTGCCGAGAAAGAGAAGGAATGAAGTGGGATGCTGCGCCCAATGGGCGCGAGTTGTACGGCAGGGGAGAAGCCAACGCAGTGCAGCCTAGACTGAGCTGCCCTGCCCTATGGCTATAAGATGATATCGACAGAGGGAAGCAACTGCTTCGAAAGTATAAACCAACACACTTGTCACGCTTTTTTGTTTGGGCTCCCAGCCAGACGGTCGCTGCGTGATATCTTGAGCACCTGAAGAAGCATGGCATGACTCGGTTATGCACCGCAGAGCGCGAATAGGCAGTCCATTGGGGGACCCTGGCATGCCTCAGCATGGGCTTGCTGGATTGCCTGGAGAGAAGAGGGGCGCAGAGTTGGGCTCTTGAGTGTGCGTTTATCTGGGTGAATGTGGGCTCTGTGTGCAGCGGGCAGTGACTCCAGGAGGCCTTGACCTCGAGAGGCGACCCCAAAGTATAGGGACATCAGATTTGGCAGTGCTCAAGTGACAATTTTTTCATGCGCAGTTGTGCGGCATGAATCCGTGGCCGGAACAACTCATGGTAGTCATGAAACTCTTTACTTACAACAGGTCCAGGCGTAAGCTTATGACGGCAGGTACCATGTTCGGCACCCCGTTCGTGAGGACTACCTTGGACATGGCGCTCATTATTACTCCGAGCACTCAATTTTTATGATCCGCAAGGCAACCTGCAGATTGTGTATGAACAGTTTTTTGGAGGAAGTGGGGCTTACAGCCACCCCTAGCAGGTGCTTGCTTGACCCTGTCTTTCCTCATGTGGTCATAAAACCCTGTAATGAATTAACAAGCTCAATGACGTCACACCTCAAGGCTCTGCTCAAAAGGCTCGGCCGTGTTGGTGCCCAACAGTGTGGAGAAAAGCAACTCTGTATGCTCGCTTCCAAGCCTCGGACGTCACACTTGTGGGCCACGCTTTGTTGAGGCCTAGTTTTGTTGCTTTGTTTTGCCTTCTTGGGGTATAGGCTTGAGAGGGGCAAGGATACTTCGGGCTGCCTTTCCCTTAATGGGGTATTTCTCTTCTTGGGAGGGGTGTTATTCTCCTTCATTCCCTCTTACATAAAGCTTACTTTCTTCCAACGGGACAGTTGGGCGCCCACGCGGCCGAGCCTTTTTGAGCAGGGCCCAGAGGTGTAATGTCATAGACCTCTGGGCCATGCTGAAATGAAGCTCGGCCACGTCGGCAAGTAAAAAGACAGCTGGGACATTCAAGGGTGAAGGCATAATAGAAAGAAAGAGATAGCAAGTTCACCTACCAAACAAAAAGAACACAAGGGTCGGGCAAACCGTATCCCCTGACCCTGAAGAGACTTGCCTCCAAAAATCTCAACTAAAATTCAAAATGTAGGGCCTTATGCCCCTGCCTGCGGGCTCTCCGACTCCCTGTCTGGTTGGTAAGATCAGGAAAGGAGACAAAGTCTAGAGCAAGGACAGAGAGGCGCACAAAGGGCGAAGAATACACCCCTCCAGAATGCGGATAGGCAGGCCAAAGGATCCCTGCCTCTGAAAGCAAGAGAGAGACAAAAAGGGAACGAGCCAGTCCCCCGGGAGGCAAAAACAAGACATCAGACTAGCCTTCAACAAAGTCTACCACGTCTTCATCCAGAGCCTCCCACCCATGCCTGTCCTGATACAACTGCTGAAAGTCCGTCGCACCCTCCAGGGGGCCTGCCCAACCTCTCGCCCTCCGCCTCTCTTTTACGCAAGGGCATTGAAAGCACACATGCAGCGCATCCTTCACACTTTGACCGTGTCCCTCAGCCCAGCACCGTTATTGGCAGTGGCGTGTGTCATGCTGCTGATCGCTGCGCCGTCCTCTACTATCAGCTGTGCTAGCCGCTCCGTGTCCAGGGCCCAGATGTTAATGACAGAACACCTCTCATCTGGGCCATGCTGAAATGAAGCTCGTCCAGCTTGAGCGCCCAGCTGTTCAGCTTGCTCCATGTGTGACATAATCGTGGTTTCCAAGCCTGTATAGGCATTTGGATTTGAGGCCGCCCTCTGGGATTTCCTATTTATAATCTCTCTGCTTCTAACCAGCTGTTGTTGATACCACCCTGACTATCTAAACCCTAATCTCCCGTATTGCCTCTTCTGAGGCTCTGCTTTTAAACGCTAATTTTCTCCCACCAGACGGATGCATAATCTAACGACTCAGGTGTTGTCAGTGCATTACAAAATCTTCAGAGGAGCCAGTGGACTGAACGTCTCCCCCTGTCCAAGCGATGTGTCCCGCACCTTCTGGAACTGTGCAACACATTGACACCTGGACTGAACTAGAACATCGATTCGTGTTCATTCCAGATTTAAGGTAAATTTATACCCACCATACCGGTAATAACCTGGCAATTCATACCCACCATACCGGTAATAACCTGGCAATTCATACCCACCATACAGGTAATAACCTGGCAATTCATACCCACCATACAGGTAATAACCCGGCAATTCATACCCACCATACAGGTAATAACCCGGCAATTCATACCCACCATACAGGTAATAACCTGGCAATTCATACCCACCATACAGGTAATAACCCGGCAATTCATACCCACCATACAGGTAATAACCTGGCAATTCATACCCACCATACCGGTAATAACCTGGCAATTCATACCCACCATACAGGTAATAACCTGGCAATTCATACCCACCATACAGGTAATAACCTGGCAATTGGAAAAGCGGTGGCCACGCGTACAAAGCCTGGTTTTTGGATTTTCGGAGTGGTAGACAAGGGGTCTTTAACCCCATCCTCAAAAAAAGGTTACTGGACCTCCGGAACCCAGTCGAACCTTAATTTGTCAGTCAACAGGTGTGAGGTGCATGATGATCGTTATCTTGTCAGCAGATCAGTGCGCTTCTCATGACATCCATTACACTTACTGGTCGTCAAATATCAAATGCTATACCGTATTTTTTATGGAAGTCGAAAGAATTTACATGGGTGATGCAGCGGTGTAGTCATCATCTTACCGGTTATCTGGTATCAACAAAAAATGTGGGATTTATTTTTTGATGTTCGTTATTTTGGGTGAACTTATCCACTTTGCCGCCTCACGATCACATCCCCCTGGGTCAAATACATTTTTGCGACGAAAATGACGATAGTTTACGTCTGGCACTTTACTTTTGGAGGATGGAATATATTACTTTCCTTCTTGCCCCCTCCCTTTCAGTGGTAGAATGTGATTGTTCGGAGAAGTGATGCTGCTCGTTTGGCGAAACGGAATCCGGAAAGTGAGGACGCTGAAATAGTAAGTGTAAGCGCTGTTGAGTGTTGACCCCTGTTGAAATCATTTTTGTTTTTATTGATTTTGCCCAGTTACTGAAGCAGATGTATGGCCAACGGCGATTAACGAACTGTACACAGCATAACTGAAGGAGGAAGGAAGGTCTAATTGTCACATGCGCAGAACTGGTTACAGGCAAATTGGTAGCTGGTGGAGACACAAGCAGCTGTCGTTACCAGTTTAAGTAATTGCTGAGACAAAAATGACCAGGGGAATAACATTTATTTTATACTGGATAAATTGGACTATTGGTCCACATAATTAAAAAACGATCTTGTTCAGATCCATGCCAACTGTCGGAGAAATATCCTAGATGACAGTTTTGAAATTCCTACAGTTCTGTTATGACCCATAAAGGGGTCATAAACCAGGGTGCAAACATAGGCAAGAAAAACCGTGATGGCTCGGTCAAGAAGAAAATAAAAGGCAGGGCATGCACGATAAGCGTGTTAAGATGTGACGTACCCCTCCAAGACAGAACAGTCCTGGTGGGATATTTGCCACTACGCTTCGCTGACTCAGTTTACCCTAAAATCACCAGACCCTCTACCTGAAAACCCTTTAACCCCCCAACCTAACGATGGTGAGTGATATGGGCTATTGACGAGGTTGAAGATCACCATGCACACATGCATGTGCACCAGAGATGTATAGGGCGCTAACTAGTGCAAAAGAGTCTCGAATCAGTACAAAGCGTATGTTTCAAGAATGGATGAAGATAACTATATAAATGTTTTAAGGCCTTTGTGCAGTATCTCAGGTGAAGCTACGATTGTAAAAGAAATCTACAATCTCTGAAACCGAAACAGACAACGTTGGACATACATGAATGTACGCACTGACTAAAGATACTTTCCAGCATCTCCCATGATCCTGCAATGAACTGCTGCATGGCCGGCAGAAATGTGCAAGAGCTGCTGCAACAGTCAGGTCCTAGCGCACATGGTTGCAGTAAGCCAGAGGCAGCCAGCCAGCATGCTGAGCACCCGCTCTCCGTCCATTTCGCGGTGTCAGGTTTCCAGCCATGCAGCCGACTCCAGCAATCCTAGACTGCAAGGCCGAGCACTTCTACTCCGGCCTGGCTGCAAGCGGGAAGCTGGTTGGCATCGCTATCTCGGAGTGCAACAGAGTGTGGATTGTCGCAATGTAGGGGCAGGTATACCCGGCCTGGTAGCAGGAGTTCCCTCCACACCAGACAGGATAGCTGGCCGTGCAGCAAACATCACTGCTGCCATGATGTGCGCAAACAGTCGGAGATTTGCAGGTACCGCCACCCATACAGGTCGTGGATCCAGCACTGCCTCCGGAACCAGGGCACTGGTAGCCAGACGGGTAGCAGTAGTTTCCACCGCACCAGACTGGGTTGGAGGTGGGGCAGCACACCGGGCCACCGCTGCCCTGATAATAGGAGCAGACACTCTGGGATGGGCAGATGCTTCCGTCGGTGCATGTAGAGCTGCCACCCGATGGGAATGGGGATCGTAATGGGGATGGGGATGGGGATGGAGTTGGGGATCGGGATGGTGATGGGGATGGAGTTGGGGATCGGGATGGTGATGGGGTTGGAGAAGGTGTGCCACTGCTGCTGCCCAGGGGGCTTCCATTGCCGGTAGGGCCGTCGTAGCCCGCCCCCGCCGTGCATAAGTAGGAACTGCAAGAGCTGGATGTGGATGGTCCCGATGTGATATCGATCAGCAGATTGGAGTTCTGTCCTCCCTGGGTCATGGGTGGAGTCGAGATCGAGTTAGATTACGGGCTAGGTTGTGGAAATTGATTCAAAGTTTTGTTGATAGCCTTGTGAGGGGGTGTCAACTGAGTGCGTAAGCTGGAATGTGAGGAATATTAGGAAAACCAATACGGCACCATCCTCCAGACCGGTAACACACGACCTGTACGGCAGCATCCACCAGACCGTTAACTCACAACCAGTACAGCACCATGCACCAGACCGGTAACTCACAACCAGTCAGCACCATGCACCAGACCGGCAGATCACGACCAGTACGGCACCATCCACCAGACCGTTAACTCACAACCAGCAGTACAGCACCTTGCACCAGACCGGTCGATCACGACCAGTATGGCACCATGCACTAGACCGGTAGATCACGACCAGTACGGCATCGTGCATCACACCGGTAAATTATGACCAGTAGATCATGACTGTGCTATCAGTGTTCTTCCCCTTTGGATCCTTGTCCGGCCTTCTCATATCAGGCATTGTTTCCCAGATTGGCTCAGGGATTTTGTCTTGAATTGCTTTGAGACTAGACTTGGTATTCCCATGTTTTGTTCAGTGTCAGCTGGCATTCCGCAATCAGGCCAAGGCTATGCTTGGCCAGTAATTGTTATTTGGTTCACTGCTTTAGGTTTATCATGCGTAATCAGATTTTCACCTGTTTCAACCAATGGTGTGCCAGATAGATTAAAATACCAGGATATTTACCTGGTAGAAGCTTTGGGCAAGACTTGGCCCAGCCGGGCTGCCGACGCTCCCGAAGTAGCCGCTCGCGTACATACCTGCCGCCAGACGTTTGATATAGGACACATGACTCAGCAACAAGAAAATAGGTGTGCTAATTCATTAGATATGCACTGCAACTACCTAAAGGATATCAAGCAGCGACCACTGGGACCCAACTTAAACTGAGAAGCCTACAGCTGGTGGCCAAAACCCGTAGTGCGTCTGGCCCCTCACTTCTGGGCTGGAAGGTACCTGAATTGTAACGGATATATGCTAACAGTGGAAAATAGTGCTAGATGCTTACACAAGAGCGGCTCTTGGGCAAAAACATATTCCGTAACGGCCTGTGTAAATCTGGAGTATCCCTCGCGCGACATGAGTACCCCAGAAAGCAGGCAAGCTACGGTCCACCACACTCACCCGCAATGATGGGTGCTGAGGCGCTGGTGCCCCCAAATATCATGAGCTTCCCGAGCAGGTATACGTATACACCGGTGTTGGGATCTGTGCAAGGTGGAATGGCATGGGCGGCAGGCAGCCAGTCAGGAGTGGGGCTGGGAAAAGAAGAAAATTTGTCATGCAGCAGGGATGGGGCAGAAATTACATTTTGGTGCCAATTTCTGTGGACCTTCGGATTTTTGTACCAATAGTGTGGACCTCTGGATTGTTGTATCAATTTTGTGGACCTCTGGATTGTTGTATCAATTGTGTGGACCTTTGGATTCTTGTACCAATTGTGTGGACCTCCAACTGTGCATGAAAGAGTCTGTACTTCTAACGCGTGAAGGGGTTTCAATCCATGTTTAGTTTTCTATCCTTCAAGTTGGATTGACACGGGTCACGATTCCTCTGCTCTGCTCTTTTCAGTACTGCTACTGCATCAGTCTATATAGGAGGTGCGACGAGCAGCGAGGATCGATTTTTTCCTGCTGAACCCCCCCAGCGCGAGATCTGCCACCCCACCTGCCACAGCCGCCACATCAGCCACCGTACGCCCAGCACAGCCAGTGTCCTTCTGCCACGATGGCTTGCTGGTGTAGCGGGAGCAGCCGCTGCCGGCGAGGTTCCATGTGGTTTCGGAGATGCGGTTACTGTTGGAGTCGAGTTTCAAGGAGGTGCCGCCAACAGCAACCACATATGCCGAGGAAGCAGGGTAGATGACACCCCCGGCATACCTAAGACAGGGATCAGGTTGAATCAGAGATTCAGGGTGGGGTGTGAGGATTAGGTGCACACTTCAAATTTGCAGATGTTAAAATCCCTGGGTGCTTTTGTACCATGGCCTCCCCTCCTTATTCGAAATTAAAATTACCTTTGTATGTGAGCCTGGGAAAACAATGTCAGGTATTCAGGTATTCAGGTATTCAGGTATTCAGGTATTCTGGTATTACACATCCCCAACCACGCATTGCACATCACAGCACTAGCTCACCCATTATCACCGGTGCTGCTCGTGAAGACCACGCTGGATGCTCCTGGGAAGTTGAAGGTTGACGCATCTGTCTGGGCTGCATACTGTGCCTCCTTACTGCCCCAGGACATAGACACAACGCTTGCACCCTTTGCGACGGCCGTCTTGACAGCTGCATTCAAGTCTGTGGAAGCAGCGCTCTTAGCCCCAATATAGATCAGCGGGCAGCAGGGGCACATGGCACTGGCCATGGCCAGGTCCAGCATCTGTTCGCCTGCATTGGTCGTTGGGGAACAAGGCGGCAGTCAGGAAGAATGGAAGGGGGTGGTCCATACCAATGCCTGGGATGTTTATGCAGTTCTTTTGCTTTGACTTAACGAAGTATGACGTTCGTCATTACACCAACATAAAATCTACAGTCCGCACTGCCTCTTGTGGAATACTCATGCATTCTCCTAGTATGTATGCATCTGCCCTTACATGCAGGAAGCCATGCAGAGCTAAGTAGAGGGTAAAGTCAATTTAGCTGGGACATCCTGGATATCTTCTTGACCCAAGCTAAAACATGTCAGGTTCCATCTGCCAGGCTTACCTGCCCAACCACTGTCATAGGATACATAACCGGCGGACCCTGACTGCGAGGTCTGCAGCGTGTTGCCATTCTGGTCATACTGCTGAATGGTCAGGGCCGGCAGGCCAAAGTTGGAGCGATACAGGTTGAGGTCTGACTGGGCGCTTGGGTTGGCATACGCATCAACGATTCCGATGGCCTGGCACCTGTCATGACAGACAAGATGAAGGAAGTTTGTCGCCGTTTAACGATCAGGGCAGAATCTAGTCATACCCGTTATACCAATGGCCTGGCGCCTGAGAATTAAGCAGGATGCAAGAGTTGTATTCCCATGTTATTATCAAGATCATACATATCTTCAAAGCATTACCCATATCATGGCACCTGAGATCAAAGGCAGGAAGCTACATGAGGTTAATGGCAGCCGGGGTTCCATGTAAGGATTACGACTTTAGATATGAGGGTCTGCAGAATGATGGCCATGGCCTAGCCGCTGACGTTGTGGGTACAGTCGGGCCCGAGGAGTCATCAATGTGTTGGTCAATGCATCGAATACGTCGGAGTTTTGATCCTGGTAAACATTTAAGCCAGAGGCAGGAAGGCACCAGCAGCATGCATGGGTAGGAGGCAGGAAGGCACCAGCAGCAACCGGGGGGCAGGAGACTGGAAGCCACATGCTCTGAGCACGAGGCAAGAGAGTTGGGAGACCCAGGCAATTGCTTCCATGAGTCACTTTCATTGTCGAAGCACCGAGCAATTAAATGATAGGGTTTTCCATAGTCCATAAATCTTGCAGTTCAGGTGGACCCTGGAAAATCCTGAGGAGCTTAGTCTACCTGAGTTTATATGCAGTTCAGTCCATACACAGGTCTTACCTAGTGGCGGACTTGCTGCCCATGTAGACCTGCTGCAGGTTCTGCGGCTTGAAGAAGCCATTGCCCATCCCTTGCAGCAGGTCACGATGGCGGAGGCCTGCAGCTGCAGGGACATCAGCATTCACTGGAAGTGCGATAAACATGGGGAGATGATGCAGAAAGGAGAGACAGTAATCATGGGATGATGATGCTGTGGCTACAAGTGTGGAAGGTTGTCGGTACTCTCATTGTGAAGTCTGATCCTCAACTTTTGACACTCACATGTCCAGAAATCCTCAGAATAAACCTTTGTGATATTTGAATCGTTCACTGTTATGAACCTACAGGCCCCACGGCAACTACTCAGGCGCCCCTTTCCAGGGAGCCAGACAGGGAGCAGAAGTGCAAGCAGGGAACCAAGTTGATAAGGGAATAAGTTAACACACACACTGACTGAAGGCTGGGCACAGGTGACAGGTCTACATACTACCAATAGCGGCAAAATAGGGAGACAAACACCAAAGTACCAACTGTACCCGAGCTGGCTGCACCGGAGATTGTGTCCATTAAGTCCGGCTCGTATGCAAGCTTGAAGGCCTCTTCCACGGTGATGTTTGCAGCCTCCTCTGCCGCACCACTGGTGCTCTCGTTGACGGTAGTTTGAATGATCTCCTGGAGCAGGATCTTAGCGTGACAGCTCACCCTACCGGGGACGCTGCTGGAGCACAGGTTTGCGTGACGGCGACGGAGGCGACCGCCGGTATCTCCACCTGGGGGGCAAATATATACCGTACATGGCATAGTAGTAACTGGTAAGTAGCGTGGTCATGAAATATTCAAATACCGGTATCAAATAGCCAAATAGGGCCTGCATGGTGGGTGTTATTAGTCATGGTAGCATTATCCAGCTGAACCTGTGCCGTATCGAGCCGTATCATGGCACTTTGGTAGTGCAATCCGGCTGAACCTGTGCCGTATCGTGCTGCCATGTCATTAGTCACCATGCCTCACCTGGAGCATGCGTGTTGTTCGAGGGACTAGGCAGCCCCCTGGCAGCCACACCCGCAACTTTTGCAGCCATCAGCAGGTAACAGAGGGCAATCGCGATGGGGCTGTTGTTGGTGGTACGTCGCGGTGTTGGCTGCTTGCCGTTACTGATGCTGGTCGGTGCCATTGGTGACATCCAATATTTTACAGGCGGGAGTGCGTGGGCCAGTCTGTGGGACACCTGTGGAACAGTTTTGGAAAACGGCATTTGTTGGACGGTGAAGGTGAAGGTGATTGGGCGGGGTGGACGGAAAAAGGGCATCGGGTAGACGGATACCTGATACCATACGTACAAGTTGCTGCGAAAACTGCTTTTAGCAACGGTGAGGTCCGTCGCTGGTTGTGGTGACGAGGCGATACTTGTGTATGTACCTGAAGACTACTGCATTTGAGGTATTTATAGGGATGCCAGAACTGTGGTGGTGCCGCGTGCCGCTTCGAGTGCACTGCACTGCAGTGCGACTCTAGCTACCGTGTCATCACACCGAGTAGCTGCAGGTGTTTCGTCCACTCTTTCTGAGGTATTGCAACAAAGAGTGAGGGCCATAATTCCTGCTGGCTGACTGTCTGCGATTGTGCGATAGCTTGCAACAGGCACACAGGTGCGAGACAGGTACCAGTAGTCCGTAACCACGTCAGAAAAATCTATCCGAGCGACTGGAGTCATTCAGTCAGGTGCGAGGCTGCGAGCGTACTGCAAGAATAATTATGACAGTTATAACAGGCAAGCCACGTTTCCGAGATCTGCCGTACAGAATGAACGTACAATAGAGACCACGACGACCACGACACCGAAAAAGATGGAAACTACTCGGGCGCATTGAGTTCAGAGACTCAAGGTCTGAGATCAGGAATGGGACAAGATACCGATTTGTTCTCTAGGACTTTGTAAGATATGCCAGTCGCATGCACTGTGCGAGAAGTGAACTTTCCCCCGGCTCCACTCGATCACTCATCCAGGCAGCGGGCGGTGGTCGAGGGCAGTGGTAACAGGCGACGAATTCGATGTATGGCTTCTCACGACGGCATTGGAATACCGATCATGATTAAAACGTCCCTTGCGAACTAATCTCTAAGGTCAGCGTGCGAGCTGGAGCAAACCTACGATAAGACGAGGGCGGCATGGTCGTAGTCGTCAGGCAGGGGTGCAAGTTGTGCACGGCACCTCGGCATTGCGCTGGTGAGACATATAAAGATTGAGTACTTCAGGTCGCAAGTCTCAATCGGTATCACTGCCAGCGAGTCGCAGCGATGACGACCCGGTCGGAGCAGGCAGGGTCGCAGGCAATGCAAGGCTCCGCAGCATTGTGCAAGCAAGCCGACAATCGATGCAGGTCGTTACAAACAAGTAAGATATTCGAAGGAAACATCGGTGCCACTCAGTCAAGCCGCAAGAATGGGGGCCCCAGCGAAATACCTGGCCTACTAGTCGCATGCATGGCCACAGCCCACAGCCATTGCTTGCTCACTTTGCTGGAGACATAGGACCAAGCAATCAAGTGTAGCCACCCATCCATGCAGCCCCAGGCCCCATCTAGAAACATGCATGGAATGTCGCCCACCCGTCCAGACTTGCATGGTGCACTAGTGTCGCGGCACAGGGGTGCACCCTAAGGAATAGGTGCACCAAGCGAAAATAACACAAGACAAACTTTTTCTTTCTTAAACAAGTACTAATAAACTCTTACAGAGCTTATAGTAAGAGCTTCTCGATCCACTGCTGTAACTCAGTGAAATCAGCTCGATAACAGGTGATAGCTCTTGCTACTTCACCTGGACTTCTTCGATACTGTTGACAAGATCTCGTAAAGCCTCGACACTTGAGGTACTTATGGGGTTCTTGGGACGATCTTGGGCAATTGTGGCCGTTGATCTGTGTGATGAGTCGCTTGCTTGGCGACTCCTGATGACTGAAGATATCTCTGATGAATCAGACGGTCGACTTGGAGCCAAAGGAAAGGCTGTAGATTGGAGGTGTGATGGTGGGTTGGTGGTAATATCCAGTTGTAGACAGGAGATATGCCTTGTTAAGAGGCAGGAATAACGCTATTTGCTGCAGATGGTCGACTGTTGGCCTAGGTGCTCTGCCAGCTTCGTATCAGGAGACTTGTTGATGCTTATAGAGTCGCTGTTGGCCTAGTTGCTCTGCCAGTTTCCCCTTAGTAAGACTTGGATTGACGATTAACTTGCAGATTGATAATCAGGAACAATAGCTAGAAACGTTAAGAGTCTATTGTAGGCCGTGAGATCAAAGTAAGAAAGAAAAAGTAAAGGACCCAGTTCGGGATCCTCTAAGACGGCAAACACACTTGTACAGGTTCACGCATAACTTCCAACCGAAAAAGCAGTTGGCGCAGTCAAACGCACGGTGCAGTCATACGTCGTGACACTAGGACGTAGGAGACGGAGGCATGTGCAACCAGCCCGATCAGCACCCTGTTCCCTAGAGAGAAAGCTTGCTTGCACATTTTAGGTCATTGTCAACTAAGATGGAATGGGGTTTGATTATTGTGTCTTTTCTGAAAAGAAACATGTCCCATGTCACCGACTCATCCCGGTGTTCAAAAGGCAACGTGCCAAATGGCAGGCCGCAAGGCCGTCACCAAGTTAACTGGCATACAAAGTCATTACATGGTGGCTGCCGTATAAAATGATACATACTTAATCACATATGTTCTTCGCCATTTTTCAAAACCCACGGCCTGTCTGGCCAGGGCTGTCGAACGAGCTCTTGGGTTGCTGGGATGGATGAGTGCTACTACTAGCACAATTAGGTGCTAAAGAATATAGATCGCCATTGGTTCGTCATGTTAGGCCGGGGTTGCTGGCCAGGGCTCCCGAATATGCTGTTTTCATTTTTCAAGGGATAACACAGGAGGCCGGCCGCCGGGCAGCCGTTTCCTAATACGAACGACCTAGGGCTAGATCTTAAGACCTAGATACCTAGGAACCAAGCAAAAAGAAACGGATGTGGACTGAGGCCTATTGCAGCACAACAACAAAGGCGAGGCCTGGGGTCCCCCTAAGAAGTGCGGTAGCAGCTTGGCAGAGCCACAAGTATATTTTATTGAAGACATGGAATAGAGACGAACGCTGCAATGTTGCATCAATCATGCCTTAAAATATGACTTCAATCAACGTCAGACCTGCGCATCTAGTTTCCTTTTTTGCTCCTAGATAGGTGGGGAGAGCAAGGCTTCGCAAAAAGCAGAGGGCAAAAACTAGCGCATCTGTTATTCAGTCACATTTAGTCAAACAGTAAACCCACGTAGAGCATACCATCGCAGGTCTAGCGCTATCTTTTTGATTCTGAGCTTGTCGGTATTTTGAATTATGCGACCTCTATACGGCTAACCCAATTGTGTATTGCAAATTTGAATGAGCCGGGCCGGTATACCTTAATTCACCTTTTCCGTTGAGCGCAAAATGAATAATTAATTAGTTTGCACGGACTGCTTGTGCGCTTATAATTTTTGAGCTATGTGCTAATTTGGCAGCATGAGAAAACAAAAGCCGCCGGTCTTCGCGAATGGTTTTAGATGATTCGTATATATTTAAAATCTGCATTGTAGTTATGATGAATCATTTTGAGGGGATGTGCGGACTGGATCGGAATGCGTGTTTAAGCCGTTGTCATATGGCAGATTGCTGTCTCAGGCCTCTTGTTTGTGGCATGCCATGGGCTCCTGTTGTATCTGATTTGTATAAAAGATTAGAAGACGATTTAAGGTGACGGCGCTCCCCTTGTCTCAACAAAAACGCCGTGTTATTTCACCTTCAATTACAATCTAATATGCCCCGTGAAGGCACATTTGAGCATGGGACTCGTAGCATCCGCAAATCACCGTGGTTAAAATATAGTGCGTCATGCCCGGGCAAACGTTTATTCTAGGAGTCCATGTGTTTGATTGCACATGACACTGCCAGGAGAGTCTACGGTCCTAATTTAAAAACTACAAGCAAAGTGGAGTGCATAGGTGCCGTAGCGTAGCCTCATGCTCGCCCATATAAACACTGCCTCTTAAACATGAACCCTCCACAGGGACGGTCGGCCAGATCCACTATCAACACCACCGCGACTAAAAAGAACACCGATCCATACTGACATCAACCAAGGCCCTGGAGGAGTCTTTGGGAATGGTCGAGTCAAAACCGCCCCCTCTTGCTATCGGCGAAAGAGAACACCGATCCATATTCCATACTGACAACAACCAAGGTCCTGGGCAGCCCCTTAACACCTACCACGTCCATGCCCAGATTTCCGTCGGTATGAAGGGGGGTGGTCCTGGGGGAGCTTTTGAGAATGGTCGAGTCAAAACCGACCCATCTTGTTTTCGCCCAAAGGGCAACTAGGCCCCGCAAAAAGCAGATGCTAGTGGCCGTGGCAAATGCGGATGCTAGTGGCAGTGGCCGAAGTGACACCTACGGGCATTAATCCTCGAGACTTAGGCCCCTCCAGGCCTCCATCACCCATATTGAGCCCCATCGGCCCACAAACAAGCCATTGCATACAGCAGCACATCATGCTGTGGTGCTCTTGCCCCCGATTACTTACAACATGCCCAGGTGGGAGCTTTTGACGGCAGGTACCATGTTCGGCACCCCGTTCGTGAGGACCACCTTGGACATGGCGCTCATTATTACTCCGAGCAATTAATGTTTATGATATGCACGGGAACCTGCAGATTGTGTATGAACACTTTATCTGAGGAAGTGGGGCTTACAGCCACCCCCAGCAGGTGCTTGCTTAACCCTGTCTTTCCTCATGTGGTCATAAAACCCTGTAATGAATTAACAAGCTCAATGACGGTACACCTCTGGGCTCTGCTCAAAAGGCTCAGCCGTGTTGGTGCCCAACAGTGCGGAGAAACACAACTCTGCATGCTCGCTTCCAAGCCTCTGACGTCACACTTGTGGGCCACGCTTTGTTGAGGCCTAGTTCTGTTGCTTTGTTTCGCCTTCTTGGGGTATAGGCTTGAGAGGGACGAGGATACTTTGGACTGCCTTTTCCTTTTAGGGGGTATTTCTTTCTCTTCTTGGGAGGGGTGTTATTCTCCTTCTTTCCCTCTTACAGAAAGCTTATTTTCTTCCAACGGGACAGTTGGGCGCCTACGCGGCCGAGCCTTTTTGAGCAGGGCCCAGAGGTGTAACTATGTCATAGACCTCTGGGCCATGCTGAAATGAAGCTCGGCCGCGTCGGCAAATAAAAAGACAGCTAGGACATTCAAGGGTGAAGGCATAATAGAAAAGAGGGATAGCAAGTTCACTTAACAAACAAAAAGAACACAAGGGTCGGGCAAACCGTATCCCCTGTCCCTGAAGAGACTTGCCTCCAAAAATCTCAACTGAAATTACAAAATGTAGGGCCTCACACCCCTGCCTGCGGGCTCTCCGACGCCCTGTCTGGTTGGTAAGAACAGGAAAGGAGACAAAGTCTAGAGGAAGGGCAGAGAGGCGCACAAAGGGCGAAGAAAACACCCCTCCAGAATGCGGATAGGCAGGCCGAAGGATCCCTGCCTCTGAAAGCAAGAGAGAGACAAAAAGGGAACGAGCCAGTCCCCTGGGAGGCAAAAACAAGACATCAGACTAGCCTTCAACAAAGTCTACCACGTCTTCAACACAATCCAGAGCCTCCCACCCATGCATGTCCTGGTACAACTGCTGAAAGTCCGTGGCGCCCTCAAGGGGGCCTGCCCAACCTTTCGCCCTCAGCCTCTCTTTTACGCAAGGGCATTGAAAGCAAACATGCAGCGCATCCTCCACACTTTGGCCGTGTCCCCCAGCCCAGCACCGTTGGCAGTGGCGTGTGTCATGCTGCTGATCGCTGCGCCGTCCTCTACTACCAGCTGTGCTAACCGCTCCGAGTCCAGGGCCCAGATGTTAATGACATAACACCTCTCATCTGGGCCATGCTGAAATGACGCTCGTCCAGCTTGAGCGCCCAGCTGTTCAGCTTGCTCCATGTGTGACAGCTTCGTGGTTTCCAAGCCTCTATAAGCATTTGGATTTGAGGCCGCCCTCTGGGATTTCCTAATTCTAACCTCTCTGTTTCTACCCAGCTGTTGTTGATACCTGGCAATTCATACCCACCATACCGGTAATAACCTGGCAATTCATACCCACCATACTGGTAATAACCTGGCAATTCATACCCACCATACAGGTAATAACCTGGCAATTCATACCCACCATACAGGTAATAACCTGGCAATTCATACCCACCATACAGGTAATAACCTGGCAATTCATACCTACCATACCGGTAATAACCTGGCAATTCATACCCACCATACGGGTAATAACCTGGCAATTCATACCCACCATACCGGTAATAACCTGGCAATTCATACCCACCATACCGGTAATAACCTGGCAATTCATACCCACCATACAGGTAATAACCTGGCAATTCATACCCGCCATACCGGTAATAACCTGGCAATTCATACCCACCATACCGGTAATAACCTGGCAATTCATACCCGCCATACCGGTAATAACCTGGCAATTCATACCCGCCATAGTGGTAATAACCTGGCAATTCATACCCACCATACAGGTAATAACCTGGCAATTCATACCCACCATACCGGTAATAACATGGCAATTCATACCCACCATACAGGTAATAACCTGGCAATTCATACCTACCATACCGGTAATAACCTGGCAATTCATACCCACCATACAGGTAATAACCTGGCAATTCATACCCACCATACAGGTAATAACCTGGCAATTCGTACCCACCATACAGGTAATAACCTGGCAATTCATACCCACCATACTGGTAATAACCTGGCAATTCATACCCACCATACCGGTAATAACCTGGCAATTCATACCCGCCATACCGGTAATAACATGGCAATTCATACCCACCATACTGGTAATAACCTGGCAATTCATACCTACCATACCGGTAATAACCTGGCAATTCATACGCACCATACAGGTAATAACCAGGCAATTTATACCCGCCATACCGGTAATAACATGGCAATTCATACCCACCATACTGGTAATAACCTGGCAATTCATACCCACCATACCGGTGATAACCTGGCAATTCATACCCACCATACAGGTAATAACCTGGCAATTCGTACCCACCATACAGGTAATAACCTGGCAATTCATACCCACCATACAGGTAATAACCTGGCAATTCATACCCACCATACAGGTAATAACCTGGCAATTCATACCTACCATACCGGTAATAACCTGGCAATTCATACCCACCATACTGGTAATAACCTGGCCATTCATACCCACCATACCGGTAATAACCTGGCAATTCGTACCCACCATACTGGTAATAACCAGGCAATTCATACCTACCATACCGGTAATAACATGGCAATTCATACCCACCATACAGGTAATAACCTGGCAATTCATACCCACCATACCGGTAATAACCTGGCAATTCATACCCACCATACTGGTAATAACCTGGCAATTCATACCCACCATACCGGTAATAACCTGGCAATTCATACCCACCATACAGGTAATAACCTGGCAATTCATACCCACCATACAGGTAATAACCTGGCAATTCATACCCACCATACAGGTAATAACCTGGCAATTCATACCTACCATACCGGTAATAACCTGGCAATTCATACCCACCATACTGGTAATAACCTGGCCATTCATACCCACCATACCGGTAATAACCTGGCAATTCGTACCCACCATACTGGTAATAACCTGGCAATTCATACCTACCATACCGGTAATAACCTGGCAATTCATACCCACCATACCGGTAATAACCTGGCAATTCATACCCACCATACTGGTAATAACCTGGCAATTCATACCCACCATACCGGTAATAACCTGGCAATTCATACCCACCATACCGGTAATAACCTGGCAATTCATACCCACCATACAGGTAATAACCTGGCAATTCATACCCACCATACCGGTAATAACCTGGCAATTCATACCCACCATACCGGTAATAACCTGGCAATTCATACCCGCCATACAGGTAATAACCTGGCAATTCATACCCACCATACCGGTAATAACCTGGCAATTCATACCCTCCATACCAGTAATAACCTGGCAATTCATACCCACCATACAGGTAATAACCTGGCAATTCATACCCGCCATACCGGTAATAACCTGGCAATTCATACCCACCATACCGGTAATAACCTGGCAATTCATACCCACCATACCGGTAATGACCTGGCAATTCATAAAGCGGTGGCCATGCGTACAAAGCCTGGTGATCGGACTTTTTGGAGTGGTAGACAATGGGTCTTTAACCCCATCCTCAAAAAAAAATTACTTGACCTCCGGAACCCAGTCGAACCTTAATTTCTCAGTCAACAGGTGTGAGGTGCATGATGAGCGTAATCTTGTCAGCAGATCAATGCGCTTCTCATGGCATCCATTAAACTAATTGGTCGTCAAATGTCAAATGCCACACCGTATTTTTTGAAGGAAATCGAAACCATTAATATGGGTGATGCAGCGGTGTAATCATCATCTTACCGGTTATCTGGTAACTTCAAAAAATGTTGGATTTATTTTTTGATGTTCGTCAGTTTGGGTACACGTACCCACTTTGCCGCCTCGCGACCACCCCCCTGGGTCAAATACATTTTTACAACGAAATGAAGATTGTTCTCGTCAGGGTCTTTACTTTTGGAGGAAGGAACATATTACTTTCCTTCTTGCCCCCTCCCTCTCAGTGGTAGGATGTGATTGTTCGGAGAAGTGATGCTGCTGGTTTGGCGAAACGGAACCCCAGAAAGTGAGGAGGCTGGCATAGTATGTGTAAGCGCTGCTGAGTGTTGACCCCTGTTGAAATAATGTTTGTGTGTACTGATTTTGCCCAGTTATTGAAGCAGATGTATGGCCAACGGCGATTAACAAACTGTTAACAACATAACTGAAGGAGGAAGGAAGGCCGAATTGTCCCATGCACAGAAATGGTTACAGGCAAATTGATAGCTGGCGGAGACACATGCAGCTGTCGTTATCAGTTCAAGTAATTGTTGAGACAAAAATGACCAGGGGAATAACTTCTTTTTTATACTGGATGAATTGGACTATTGGTCCACATAATTAAAAAACGATCTTGTTCAGATCCATGCACCTGTCTGAGAAATCTCCTGTATGACAGAGTTGAAGTTCCTTTTCAGTTCCATTATGACCCATGAAGAGGTCATATCAGGGTGCAAACATAGACAAGACAAACCGAGATAGCTCGGTCAAGAAGAAAATAAAGGGCAGGGCTTGCACGAAAAGCGTGGTAAGATGTGACATACCCCTCCAAGACAGATCAGTCCTTGTAGGACATTTGCCTCTACGCTTCGCAGACTCAGTTAACCCTAAAATCACCAGACCCTCTCCCTGAAAACCCTTTAATCCCCTCCCTAACGATGGTGAGGGATATGGGCTACTGACTACGTTGAAGATCACCATGCACACATGCATGTGCATCAGGGATGTACAGGGTGCCAACTAGTGCAAAAAGGCTCCAATCAGTACAAAAGCGTATGTCTCAAGAATGGATGAAGATAACTAGATAAATGTTCTGGGCCTTAGTGCAGTATCTCAGGTGAAGCTACGATTGTAAAGAAAATCTACAGTTTCTGAAACCGAAACAGACAACGATGGACATACATGAATGTACACACTGACTAAAGATACTTTCCAGCACCTCCCATTATCCTGCAATGGACTGCTGCATGGCCGGCAGAAATGTGCAAGAGCTGCTGCAACAGTCAGGTCCTAGCGCACATGGTTGCAGTAAGCCAGAGGCAGCCAGCCAGCATGCTGAGCACCCACTTTCCGTCCATTTCGCGGTGTCAGGTTTCCAGCCATGCAGCTGACATGCAGCAATCCTAGACTGCAAGGCCGAGCACTCCTACTCCGGCCTGGCTGCAAGCGGGAAGCCGGTTGGCATCGCTATCTCGGAGTGCAACAGAGTGTGGATTGTCGCAATGTAGGGGCAGGTGTACCCGGCCTGGTAGCAGGAGTTCCCTCCACACCAGACAGGATAGCTGGCCGTGCAGCAAACATCACTGCTGCCGTAATGTGCGCAAACAGTCGGAGATTTGCAGGTACCGCCACTCATACAGGTGGTGGACCCAGCACTGCCTCCGGAACCAGGGCACTGGTAGCCAGACGGGTAGCAGTAGTTTCCACCGCACCAGACTGGGTTGGAGGTGGGGCAGCACACCGGGCCACCGCTGCCCTGATAATAGGAGCAGACACTCTGGGATGGGCAGATGCTTCCGTCGGTGCATGTAGAGCTGCCACCCGATGGCGATGGGAATGGGGATCTTAATGGTGAGGGGGATGGGGATTGAGTTGGGGATCGGGATGGTGATGGTGATGGGGATGGAGTTGGGGATCGGGATGGTGATGACGTTGGGGATCGGGATGGTGATGGGGGTGGTGAAGGTGTGCCACTGCTGCTGCCCAGGGGGCTTCCATTGCCGGTAGGGCCGTCGTAGCCCGCCACCGCCGTGCATAAGTAGGAACTGCAAGAGCTGGATGTGGATGGTCCCGATGTGATATCGATCAGCAGATTGGAGTTCTGTCCTCCCTGAAGATGGGTCATGGGTGGAGTCGAGATCGAGTTTGATAACGGGCTAGGTTGTAGAAATTGATTCAAAGTTTTGTTGACAGCCTTGTGAGGGGGTGTCAGTACTGAGTGCGTAAACTTATGTAAGGAATATTAGGAAAACCAATACGGCACCATCCACCAGACCGGTAACTCACGACCAGTACTGCACCATGCACCAGACCGTTAACTCACAACCAGTCAGCACCATGCACCAGACCGGTAACTTCAACCAGAACGGCACCATCCACCAGACCGGTAGATCACGACCAGTATGGCACCATGCACTAGACCGGTAGATCACGACCAGTACAGCATCGTGCATCACACCGGTAAATTATGACCAGTAGATCATGACTGTGCTATCAGTATTCTTTCCCTTTGGATCCTTGTCTGGCCTTCTCATATCAGGCATTGTTTCCCAGATTGGCTCAGGGATTTTGTCTTGAATTGCTTTGAGACTAGACTTGGTATTCCCATGTTTTGTTCAGTGTCAGCTGGCATTCCGCAATCAGGCCAAGGCTATGCTTGGCCAGAAATTGTTATTTGGTTCACTGCTGAAGGTTTATCATGCGTACTCAGATTTTCATCTGTTTCATCCAATGGTGTGCCAGACAGATCAAAATACCAGGATATTTACCTGGTAGAAGCTTTGGGCAAGACTTGGCCCAGCCGGGCTGCCGACGCTCCCGAAGTAGCCGCTCGCGTACATACCTGCCGCCAGACGTTTGAAATAGGACACATGACTCAGCAACAAGAAAATAGGTGTGCTAATTCATTAGATATGCACTAAAACCACCTAAAATATCAAGCAGCGACCACTGGGACCCAACTTAAACTGAGAAGCCTACAGCTGGTGGCCAAAACCCGTAGTGCGTCTGGCCCCTCACTTCTGGGCTGGAAGGTACCTGAATTGTAACGGATATATGCTAACAGTGGAAAATAGTGCTAAATGCTAACACAAGAGCGGCTCTTGGGCAAATATTCCGTAACGGCCTGTGTAAATCTGGAGCATCCCTCGCACGACATGAGTACCCCAGAAAGCAGGCAAACTTCAGTCCACCACACTCACCTGCAATGATGGGTGCTGAGGCGCTGGTGCCCCCAAATATCATGAGCTTCCCGAGCAGGTATACGTATACACCGGTGTTGGGATCTGTGCAAGGTGGAATGGCATGGGCGGCAGGCAGCCAGTCAGGAGTGGGGCTGGGAAAAGAAGAAAATTTGTCATGCAGCAGGGATGGGGCAGAAATTACATTTTGGTGCCAATTTTTGTGGACCTTCGGATTTTTGTACCAATAGTGTGGACCTCTGGATTGTTGTATCAATTGTGTGGACCTTTGGATTGTTGTACCAGTTGTGTGGACATCTGTGCATGAAAGAGTCTGTACTTCTAACGCGTGAAGGGGTTTCGATTCATGTTTTAATTTCCTATCCTTGAAGTTGGATTGACAGGGGTCACGATTCCTCTGCTCTACTCTTCTCAGTACTGCTACTACATCAGTCTATATAGGAGGTGCGACGAGCAGCGAGGATCGATTTCTTCCTGCTTAACCCCCCCCCAGCCCGAGATCTGCCACCCCACCTGCTACAGCCGCCACATCAGCCACTGTACGCCCAGCACAGCCAGTGTCCTTCTGCCACGATGGCTTGCTGGTGTAGCGGGAGCAGCCGCTGCCGGCGAGGTTCCATGTGGTTTCGGAGATGCGGTTACTGTTGGAGTCGAGTTTCAAGGAGGTGCCACCAACAGCAACCACATATGCCGAGGAAGCAGGGTAGATGACACCCCCAGCATACCTAAGACAGGAATCAGGTTGAATCAGGGATTCAGGGTGGGGTGTGAGGATTAGGTGCACACTTCAAATTTGCAGATGTTAAAATCCCTGGGTGCTTTTGTACCATGGCCTCCCCTCCTTATTCGAAATTACCTTAGTATGTGAGCCTGGGAAAACAATGTCAGGTATTCAGATATTCTGGTATTCAGGTATTCTGGTATTACACATCCCCAACCACGCATAGCACATCACAGCACTAGCTCACCCATTATCACCGGTGCTGCTCGTGAAGACCACGCTGGATGCTCCTGGGAAGTTGAAGGTTGACGCATCTGTCTGGGCTGTATACTGTGCCTCTGTACTGCCCCAGGACATAGACACAACGCTTGCACCCTTTGCGACGGCCGTCTTGACAGCTGCATTCAAGTCTGTGGAAGAGGCGCTCTTGGCCCCAATGTAGATCAGCGGGCAGCAGGGGCACATGGCGCTGGCCATAGCCAGGTCCAGCATCTGTTCGCCTGCATTGGTCATTGGGGAACAAGGCGGCAGTCAGGAAGAATGGAAGGGGGTGGTCCATACCAATGCCTGGGATGTTTATGCAGTTCTTTTGCTTTGACTTAACGAAGTATGACGTTCGTCATTACACCAACATAAAATCTACAGTCCGCACTGCCTCTTGTGGAATACTCATGCCTTCTCCTAGTATGTATGCATCTGCCCTTACATGCAGGAAGCCATGCAGAGCTAAGTAGAGGGTAAAGTCAATTTAGCTGGGACATCCTGGATATCTTCTTGACCCAAGCTAAAACATGTCAGGTTTTATCTGCCAGGCTCACCTGCCCAACCATTGTCATAGGATACATAACCGGCGGACCCTGACTGCGAGGTCTGCAGCGTGTTGCCATTCTGGTCATACTGCTGAATGGTCAGGGCCGGCAGGCCAAAGTTGGAGCGGTACAGGTTGAGGTCTGACTGGGCGCTTGGGTTGGCATACGCATCAACGATTCCGATGGCCTGGCACCTGTCATGACAGACAGGATAAAGGAAGTTTGTCGCCGTTTAACGATCAGGGCAGAATCTAGTCATACCCGTTATACCAATGGCCTGGCGCCTGAGAATTAAGCAGGATGCAAGAGTTTTATTCCCATGTTATTATCAAGACCATACATATCTTCAAAGCATTACCCATATCATGGCACCTGAGATCAAAGGCAGGAAGCTACATGAGGTCAATGGCAGCCGGGGTTCCATGTAAGGATTACGACTGTAGATATGAGGGTCTGCAGAATGATGGCCATGGGCTAGCCGCTGACGTTGTGGGTACAGTCGAGCCCGAGGGGTCATCAATGTGTTGGTCAATGCATCGAATACGTCGGAGTTTTGATCCTGGTAAACATTTAAGCCAGAGGCAGGAAGGCACCAGCAGCGTGCATGGGTAGGAGGCAGGAAGGCACCAGCAGCAACCGGGGGGCAGGAGACTGGAAGCCACATGCTCTGAGCACGAGGCAAGAGAGTTGGGAGACCCAGGCAATTGCTTCCATGAGTCACTTTCATTGACGAAGCACCGAGCAATTAAATGATAGGGTTCCATAGTCCATAAATCTTTCAGTTCAGGTGGACCCAGGAAAATCCTGAGGAGCTTAGTCCACCTGAGTTTATAAGCAGTTAGGTCTATACACAGGTCTTACCTAGTGGCGGACTTGCTGCCCATGTAGACCTGCTGCAGGTTCTGCGGCTTGAAGTAGCCATTGCCCATCCCTTGCAGCAGGTCACGATGGCGGAGGCCTGCAGTTGCAGGGACATCAGCATTCTCAGGAAATGCAATAAACATGGGGAGATGATGCAGAAAGGAGAGACAGTAATCATGGAATGCTGATGCTGTGGCTACAAGTGTGGAAGGTACACTCATTGTGAAGTCTGATCCTCAACTTTTGACACTCACATGACCAGAAATCCTCAGAATAAACCTTTGTGATATTTGAATTGTTCATTGTTACGAACCTACAGGCCCCACGGCAACTACTCAAGCCCCTTTCCAGGGGGCCAGACAGGGAGCAGAAGTGCAAGCAGGGAACTGAAGAAGTTAACACACACACTGACTGAAGGCTGGGCACAGGTGACAGGTCTACATACTACCAAGAGCGGCAAAATAGGGAGACAAACACCAAAGTACCAACTGTACCTGAGCTGGCTGCACCGGAGATTGTGTCCATTAAGTCCGGCTCGTATGCAAGCTTAAAGGCCTCTTCCACGGTGATGTTTGAAGCCTCCTCTGCCACACCACTGGTGCTCACGTTGACGGTAGTTTGAATGATTTCCTGGAGCAGGATCTTAGCGTGACAGCTCACCCTACCGGGGACGCTGCTGGAGCACAGGTTTGCGTGACGGCGACGGAGGCGACCGCCGGTATCTCCACCTGGGGGGCAAATATATACCGTACATGGCATGGTAGTATCTGGTAAGTAGCGTGGTCATGAAATATTCAAATACCGGTATCAAATAGGGCCTGCATGGTGGGTGTTATTAGTCATGGTAGCATTATCCAGCTGAACCTGTGCCGTATCGAGCCGTATCATGGCACTTTGGTAGTGCAATCCGGCTAAACCTGTGCCGTATCGTGCTGCCATGTCATTAGTCACCCATGCCTCATTGCCTCACCTGGAGCATGCGTGTTGTTCGAGGGACTAGGCAGCCCCCTGGCAGCCACACCCGCAGCATTTGCAGCCATCAGCAGGTAACAGAGGGCAATCGCGATGGGGCTGTTGTTGGTGGTACGTCGCGGTGTTGGCTGCTTGCCGTTACTGATGCTGGTCGGTGCCATTGGTGACATCCAATATTTTACAGGCGGGAGTGCGTGGGCCAGTCTGGAGTGGGTGTCTGTGGGAAACCTGTGGGACAGTTTCGGAAAACGGCATTTGTTGGACGGTGAGGGTGAAGGTGATTGGGCGGGGTGGACGGAAAAAAAAAAGCATCGGGTTGTCGGATACCATACGTACAAGTTGCTGCAAAAACTGCTTTTAGCAACGGTGCGGTCCGTCGCTGGTTGTGGTGACGAGGCGATACTTGTGCATGTATGCGAGGATTAGTGCATTTGAGGTATTTATGGGGATGCCAGAACTGTGGTGGTGCCGCGTGCCGCTTCGAGTGCACTGCGACTCTAGCTGCCGTGTCATCACACCGAGTAGCTGCAGGTGTTATGTCCACTCTTTCTGGGTATTGCATCAAAGAGTGACGGCCATAATTCCTGCTGGCTGACTGTCTGCAATTGTGCGATAGCTTACGCAACAGGCAGCTAGGTGTAGCATACCTTAGTCCGTCGTCGGCCGGTGTCAGACTGTCAGTATGGTCGTTGGTTTCAAGTGATGGCCTCACAAAGGCGAATCGACGATTTCGAGTGTCCTCAAATGGGTGGATGCCGTGCGTTGTTACACTTTGACATGCCACGCACCTCCCCCGACGGCAACCTCGGACCTGCAGGCTGCAATACACAGGTGCAAGACAGGTACCGGTAGTCCGCAACCACGTCAGAAAATTATCTCCGAGCGACTTGAGTCACAGCCCGTTTCTGATTGACTGCGGAACTCCTCCACAGGCCCTGTCGCACAGAAACGGGGTATGTGGAACTCTTCCGCAGGCCTTTAGAAGACCCACGTGCGGCCTTTTCTCCGAGGACCCCCCCCACCCCCCCTCCTCGGAACTTCCACAGTCTGCGGAAAGATTTTAGGCCTTCTAACCGATATTAGTTATCTATTAGAATCGCCATATTTTTCTGCTCATGGCCATATCAGGGGGTGGTCGTGTGAGCGCCCCTGGACATGGGCCGCGTCAGGCCGCGCCTTTCATGAAGCACAGCGAGCTAATCAGCAGATGCAGCAGAGCAGGTAGAAGTGCGGCATGGTGTCGAGCAGGACTTAGTCGACTCGAAAGAATAGGAGTTAGACACCAAAGCGATTCAAAATCGGCAGCCATGTGTACGACTACCTATGCCCTGGACAACCACGCTCCGCAGGGACCAATCAGAAACGACCTCTGCGAAACTCTTCCGCAGGCCATTAGACCACCGTATATTTGTTTTCCCCGCAGTCAATCAGAAACGGGCTGTCAGTCAGGTGCGAGGCTGCGAGCGTGCTGCACAAGATAGTTAAATGGTGACTGTCGTATACAATGAAACATATTTAATTATATATCTCCTTTGCCATTTTCAAAACCCACGGCCTGTCTGGTCAGGGGTCGAAAGAGCTCTTGGGTTGATGGGGTGGATAATATCGGGGCGGTGTCGTCACAGCTTGGTCGTCGTCGTCGTACACAGTACAATCGTCACAACGCTCCTTTACTTGAAATCGGTAAGAGTAATGACTGCTAGCTGCCGCCCCGATATCGGGGTGAGTCGGGGTGTGCTAAATTCCCAAAACCTAAAAACCACAAGCCCGATGGGTCGGTAGAGGCTGCATTTCTTTAAATGTCGTCCAGCGACATCATTGTCAACAGGTCTTAACATTCTAAGCAGGAAAATCGTGCGGTTTTCTCAGTGAAGAAAGATTGGCTCTTTGAGACAATTTTGGAAGGGCCGGCCCTGTCCAGAGACCCAATCTCATCAGAGCTAGTGCTGTCTAGGGATGCTCTGGCAGGATACGACAGCCGGTTGGCGGGGCAAATCTGCTGTCGTTCAAGAGTTTGTGGCATGGCTGCATCCAGGACCTTGTCATGCGTGACCTGGTCACGATCGGGGTGGTGTCCCCAAGATTCGCAGCCACTGTGATAGGAAGGGGCAGCCCCACGTCGGGCTACTTGACGTCCGCTGCTGGCACGCAGCCTGGCCGGGTCATGTACGGTATCGACGGCACGCCACAGCTTCCGGCATCAGAGACACCCCTTCCCAACCATGACATATGGTTCCGTTACTGCTGCTCAGCAAACTTTGATGGCTGTTCCCCTGGTTTGCGGTTGGGCGTGCTGCTCGTCGATCTGCTGCACCCCGCGATCCAAGAGGGGACACTGTGGGTGCCAATGATGGCCATTGGCGCATCCGCAAACCTGGTCCCCTGCAAAAGTGTGCCTTGGCAATTGAAGGTGAATAAAGCTGCTCATGCGTTAGTGAAACTCTCGGGATCCTGACCCTGCTCATTCTGCCATCCTGCCGTTTGCATACTAATGCTGCCTGCTGTGTGAGCATTCCGTTTTGTCTTCTGATCTATTCACTTTATTGTACTGGTACCTCTAAACTTGCATTCCCCCTCCATGTTCAGGCAAAGAGCACTCTGACTCTGCTCGGCTTGGCCAGCCTCCCAGAGTGTTGCATGCGGGACGATGTGTGCGCTCCGGCCGGCTGTGGACACCTGCGCGGCCTTGCCTATGGGAAGACCAGCAATGCCGAGCACCTTGACAATATTCTAGCAGCTGCGGCAGGCTCCGGGGTGCTCCTGACACCTTCTCGGCTCCAGGCCTTGCTCATTCCAAACATAAAGTCAGCAGACCCAACGCACGCCGGAAGCCTGCTCCCCACCCTGGAGCGTTGCAAGCATGCCAAGAAGAAGGAGCTACACAGGCGTTGGTTGTTCCCCGGCTCGAATGCAGACAAGATCCTGGCCATCCAGACGGCAGAGCAACAGTCGGACAGGGAAGCACGCCTCTTGGCAGGGGAGCCAGCAGCCAGCATCGAGATGAATGGGTTTATGCTTTCTTTTTGGGTCACTGACTCTGGGTCTTACCTACGGGCCAGTGTGCATAAACCTTACTGTTTGGAGCCCAGCCACGCCAGTGGTGACCACAGGGCGGACTGGCAACGCTACTCTGATGGTACTATGACGGTGTTCTGAAAACTTAAAATGGAAGAGGCGTTTGTATGTCAGAAACATTCCTTACCGGTACCACTACTATATTATTATGTCACTGTTGTCCTCTCCCCTCACCCTGTAGGCATTGAAGAGGAAGTTGGTGATCTATGGGGCCATTCAGCATGTCGGGCTCTCGCCCCTTGACATCCACGTGTATCGAGAGGGAGGTTTAAGACTGTTGTACAAGGAGCGTTAGCGGGGAGTTGGGCAGTCCTGGGACTTCACAAGGTGCAAGATGCCTGCTTGGCCTGCCTGTCCCTGTCCCTGTCCCTGTGCATGTGCATGTGCATGTCTGTTACAACCTTCCTGAGTGGCCTCCGTCCATGGTCTGCCCAGCCTGCTTGGCCTCCCTCACTTGTTGTTCCATATTCCATGCATTGTATTGCCTTGGATTTGGCTCTAACCACTCATAATAACTGAGTTTGTTCACAGGTTGGAGCTGAGCTGTCCCTTCAACTCCGACCCGGTCTAGCTCTTCATTGTCACCGTCCGCAACATTACTGATGTCCCGCGCAGTCGTGTTGGTGCTCAGCCCCTGGTCGTCGCTGTCATGCTGTGTACGGGATCCCGCACTGTGCATATCCGGGCTTCCTGGAGCGCATGGAGGATGTGGCGCAGCAGCTGGTTGGGGTGAAGACCATAATGAAGCCGCCATGGGTGCTGGCCGACTGCGCTTTGGCGGATCTGCAGGCAGGCATCTTGATGTACGCTCCAGAGTACTTGTCGATCTCCGTTTATTTCATGGTGAGGGGGGCAGTGTGTGCCATCCCATCAAGTAGCAGGGGGGCAGGGGGCGTCAAGGCGATGAATGTTTCTTCGCACATGTAGCCTAGTTTTTGCGGCACGCACCGTCTTCATTTGTTCCCGTCATGTCTCCCCCTCCATTTCCCCCACTCCAGGGCGTGGAGCGGTATCTGGTGCATTGCTGGGCCAAGGGGACCATCGTGAATGTGAAGCTGCTCCCGACCGCCTTCATCTGGGACGTGAACCACACGGGCCATGCCGCCAGCCAGTATGGCAGGAAGCTCACCGGCCTGCACAGGAGCTTCCTGGCTCTGCTACCAAGCAGTCGTGAAGCTGCGAGAGCAAGGAGACCTGGTGAATGCCCATGCTATGGTGCAGGAATGTGGGGAACATGTTGGGCCAAAGGGTGGCCTGGAGAGGCCATAATAAGGATGGGTGGGAGTGATTTTTTGTTTTTCTTTCTGGCTATGCTCAAAGGCTGGCCTGGAGAGGCCATAAAAAGAAGGGGGGGGAGGAAATGATGTTTGATTTCACCTCTGGCTATGCTTAAAGGCTGGCATGGAGAGGCCATAATAGGGAGGGGGGATTTGGAAAAAGAAAGGGAAAGGCTAATCTGATAAGCAACAAGTTGTACCTCACACGTTTGTATGCCTCCCTCGCAGATCGCTGTAATCTGCACGCTTACGAACCTTGGAAGCCACCTCCCGCTTCCCGGGGCTGGCCTATTGCTCATCCTGGTTGACCTGCTGCCCCCCAACACCAAGCAAGCCTTCCAGATTGCTGGCTTCTTGGACGGCGACCGGGCCCCCGAGGGCCAACATGCAATATGCCTGGTCCCTTTGCCGCAGACAAATCAGACGCCGCCGATGTTGCATGTGAAGCTTTACAGACCAGATGTGTCCTACTCTACACCGCTGCCAAGCAGCACCGACTGAGGCCAAGCGGACCATTTCTACTCGGTCGAACTGTACGCCTACACGAAGCGTCAGTGGTATGTCCTTCCTCGGGGGGGCTAAGTGCGTCTTTTTCATCTGAACCTGCAGCTGGCTATTGTTCTGCTACCTGCCTTCCAGCTATAGACCCGGGCAAGCTGACAAATGGGGTAAATGGCATTGATAATGTTATGTACTGTCTCCCTACGTAGGTTTCCGTACATCATTGTCTGGGGCCGTGCACACCCTCTCCGGTCTGAAGATAACACAGGAAGCGGCAACGTGGAGATGCCTATCCGGGAGCTGAAGAAGTACCTCAGTGATATTTTCTGCAAGGGTGGGTGTGCCCCTGCCCCTGCCCTGCCCCCTTGCCCTTGCCCCCCTGCCCCACATCCCCGCAGCCCCCTGCCCTGCTGCCCCCTACCCCCTTCCCCCCCACCCCCACTGCCCCCCTGCCCTGCTGCCCCCTGCCCCCTTGCCCTACATCCCCGCAGCCCCCTGCCCTGCTGCCCCCAACCCCCTTCCCCCCCACCCCCACTGACCCACTGCCCTGCTGCCCCCTACCCCCTTCCCCCCCACCCCCACTGCCCCACTGCCCTGCTGCCCCCTGCCCCCCTGCCCCACATCCCCGCAGCCCCCTGCCCTGCTGCCCCCTGCCCCCCTGCCTCCTTGCCCCACATCCCCGCAGCCCCCTGCCCTGCGGCCCCCTGCCCCCCTGCCCCACATCCCCGCAGCCCCCTGCCCTGCGGCCCCCTGCCCCCGTGCCTTACTGCCCTGCTGCCCCCTGCCCCCTTGCCCCACATCCCCGCAGCCCCCTGCCCTGCTGCCCCCTGCTCCACTGCCCTGCTGCCCCCTGCCCCCCTGCCCCCCCGCCCCCACTGCACCACTGCCTCTGCCCCCTGCCACATGCCCCCCTGCCGGTCAGTCTAATACTGCGTGCCTGCCCGCCATATCAGGCAACTTGACTATGGAGAAGCTCCTCCTCGGCCTGGGGGGCAACCCAAACCTGCATGACGGCTGCCCTGGACTGGCACGTGGCTACCTCGCCCTGTCTCTCAGCAAATTCATCCTGTACAACAGAGTTCCCTTCACGGCGAAGAAGATCCGGCAGGTCAGTGGAGTCCTGCCGTGTCCATGGACGGAAACAGGGGAATAAAGACGCAGCTTTCTGCCCACCTTCCCCTACCCTCTCAGGTCCCCTCCCCCACTCCCCCACTCACAAGCAGTGGCTGCGGCAAAGCACGGACACAACATACCGTATGCCCTCCCTCCTGGGTAGCCGACGGGCTTGCCTCATGGGGGCTTGCCTCATTGTGCGCGTCGCCTCGCCAGGTCGCGGGCCTGCCGCGGGGGCCGCCTGCTGGGCAGTCAATGGGCCTGCCTGCTGCCCTGCTGTCTGGCCTGCCGCCGGGGCTGCATGCTGGCCAGGTGTGGGGCACGTCGCCTCAACATCTCCCTGGCCTGCCGCCGGGCCATCCTTCTTCTGGCCAGCTGTGGCGCCTGCTGTCTGGCCTTCCTGCTTCCAAGCCATTCAGCGTGCCTCCTGGCCAGCGGACAGCCTTGCCTCCGGGCCTTTGCCTTCAGCTCGCCACAAGCCCCGTTAACTTAGACACGGGGAAGAGGTGGCCTGTTGGACCAGAGAAGGTGGGCGTGGGAAAGAGGCAACTTCCCCCAAACCCTTAAACATGTGTGCCTCTTCACGCTTGGTACCAGCTACTCAATGTTGCGGTTGAACGGGGGCCTCTTTTTAGCTGGGATTTATTTGTTGTTTGAGCGGGAGGGGGGCGTATTACATCTTCTGGGACAGCTGCCTCAAGCCGATATCTACTTAACAATTGCCGTTTACTGTTGGGGATTTGTTTATTATTGGGCACTTTTTTGTTGCATTTATTGGCATGAGTTTGAAAGGTCCGCCAGCATTTTTGAAGTCAGATTAATCGTAGAAATATACCTCATTGATTCCGGTCGATGTAGTCAGTCATATACTCATTTAGGTACAAGCAGTTTGGCAAGCCATTGTGTGAGTTTTTACAGGATATTGCATGGTACCCGTAGTCGGGTACTGATATATCGTAATTAAAATTGGGGTTAAGGGAGAGCTTCGCAATTCAGTCAAGAGTGTTGGTAACAAGGTGGCTTGGGAAGGATTTCATAATATCGGATGTGGAGGACTATTGCAGCAGACCAACAAAGGCAAGGCCTGGGGGCCCCCTAACGGCCCTACGAAGTGCGGTAGCAACGTGGCCAAGCTGCAAGTATATTTTATTTGAGACATGGAATAGAGGCGAACGCTGCAAAGTTGCATTCATCATGCCATAAAATATGACCTCCATCAACGTCAGGCCTGCGCATTTCGTTTCCTTTTTTGCTACTAGATATGTGGGGAGGGCAAGGCTTCGTAAAAAGCAGAGAGCAAAAACTAGCACAGCTGTTACTCAGTCAAATTTAATCAAACAGTGAACCATGTACAGCATACCATCACAGGTCTTGCACCATAGCTTTTCTTATTCTGAGCTTGACGGTATTTTGGATTATGCGAAGGAAGTACCTCTATATATGGTTAACTCGAATGTTTATTGCAAATTTGAATTAGCCGGACCGGTATGCCTTAATTTGCTTTTCCGGTTTGAACAAATTTATTAATTAAATAGTTTGCGGGGACGGCCTGCGCGCTTATATTAGTTTGAGCTACACGCTAATCTGCGGTCTGGGAAAACAAAACTCGCCGTTATTAGCCGGCGAATGGTTTCTATATCATTATTGGCCCGCGCAATAAATTAAAAATTTACGCGATTGTTTTAATGAAACATTTTGGGGGGATGTGCGGACCAGACCGGAACGCGTTTCAAAGCCGAAGTCATATGGCAGATTGCTGCCTCGGGCATTCCTCAGGCCTCATGTTTGTGGCATGCCAAGGGCCTCCTAGTTAAGCTGATTCGCAGAAAACATAATAAGACGATTTACAGTGACAGCACTGCCATTGTCACAACAACAATGCAGTGTTATGTTTCACTTTTAATCTCGCTTTTAATTACAATCCAATTTGCACCGTGAATGCACATTTGAGCATGGGACTCGTAGCATCCGCAAATCACCGTGGTTAAGCTAGTGCGTCATGCCTGAGCAAACGTTTATTCTAGGAGTCTATGTGTTTGACTGCACATGACACTGCCAGGAGAGTCTACGGTCCTAATTTAAAAACTACAAGCAAAGCGCATAGGTGCCGTAACGTAGCCTCATGCCCGCCCACATAAACACTGCCTCTTAAACATGAACCCTCCACAGGGAAGATCTGCCAGATCCACTATGACGCCTCATCTCACAACCCCGTATTCTACGCCGTATGCCGAGCTTCCATCGACCACTGATTCGTTTTGCCGCATGAGAAAGAGAGAGGTCGAGGCGTCCCAAACTTCACCACTTGTCCTTTTGCTGCCGCACCGCCAGCCCCAGCTCCTGCCGCCAGCCCCAGCTGCCAGCCTCAGCCCCAGCTGGGTCTCTAGCTATGGTCTCCAGAGATCCCAAAGCCGAGATGTCTCATCCCCTGGTCACAGGCTGTTTCACGACCAGCGTGTAGCCACTGCCCTCATGCTGACCGCGTGAGAGCACGCGCCTGCACACACAAACAGGGTTGCCAATTCAGAGTCACAAAAGCAGGTCGAAAGTGATACAATAGTTAAAAAAATCTAAAGATCCGAGTTAATAAAAAGGGGCTCAACAGGGATCTCATTTCAGTGGACACCAGACCACATTTTGCCTGCTGCTGGGCGGCCACCACTCAGACCAAACCTTCACCGACTTCGGCCTGCGGCCACCACACGGACCCAACCTTCACGGACCTAGGTCTGCAGCCTAGGCACAAGGGCACACTGCACCAGGCCCTCGCGGTCAAGGTCCTCTCATGAGGCCAAATATTGCATGCACCTGAGCCCACAAGGCCTGCAAAGGCATATTGCCGCTCCAGCTAGAGGCATCTTGCTGCCAGGAAGTCCCAAGCCGCGCCCACATGAGGCCTCTTGGATGTCGCTCCCGAACCAAAATTAACATTGGGGCCAGTAGCCACGAGGCATGCTCTCCCCAGTGGTTCTTTTTCCGGCTACGAGTTCAACTTCTATGGGCCGCCCTGCGGCCGCCAAAGGCTTGATTGAACCCAAAACCTGGACCGGCCTGCGGCTGGTGGCCAAACCAGCATGACTGGCCACAAATGGGGCCTCCGGCCAGTGGCTGGAACGTAGCTCACATGTAGCTGAGTCTGGCAAAAAGGTACTCTGGTGCAATGCACCCTTACCTGAACAGCGTGGCTGCAACAGAAACGCACAGCACCACCAGCGCCGCCATCCCCAGCAGCGCCACCCAGCCCGTCAGGCTGACGCCCTTGACACCACCGCTGCCGTCACGCAGCGTCATGGGCAGGCCCGTCGCACCCTGAGGGTTCCGGAGGGATTTGGGAGCGATTGCGGGTGTGTGAAGGGTGTTGGGAGCAGATCAAGATAGGAAAGGAAGAACTCTTTGCCCCTTAAGGTATAGGGTTAAAGCCCCAAGCCCTACCGGCCGGAGAGTCAAGGGAACAGAGATGCTAGGGGCTGAAGCCATATCTGCATCTGCATCTGCATCTGCATCTGCACCGATACCAGACCCAGGTGGACAGAGCAGTAAAAGAACCATTCATTACATTTTAGCTTGAAAGTATGTACTATGGAGGCCAGTCCTTGTCAGATCCAGGTGGACAAAGCAGCACAAGAAAATAACATACGCTTCAAAACAAGGATTAAGGAAGGAAGGCCCTGCCAAGCCCAACATGTGAACAAAGCAGAGCATTCAGAGCACTTGCAAACCAACGGGGATAGACAGACTGAACCCTGAAATACATGAACCCTGGGAAAACCCTGCAAACCCCCTTATCTTCATTTCCCCACCCGTGTCCCCAGGCTTCACCTCGAGCATGTTTGCTGCCAGCGAGACCGCCGACAAGGATGCCTCAAACGCGCGCTTCATGTTCGGAGGCTCCGCGATGTCGGCGAGCTTGTAGCACTCGTCAGACAGGATGCCCTGGGGGATGGAATGACAAGGCAGGGTACAAACGTCAGCCACAATTCAGCTACATCAACAGTAGCTCTCCGGCGCCCCCTAGAGGCTTGTAGCATTCATTACACACATTGCCCAGGGTTGAGGCACAAGATCAGTGCTTCTTGAAACGTGCTTCAGCTATAATTCAGCTGCATCACACAAGCCTGAAGCATTCAGACAAGATGTCCTGGATTGGGGCACAAGATCAATGTCCCTCATAATGTGTTGAAGCTAAAATTCAGCTACATCATGCAGCTTGAAGCCTTCAGACAGGATGTCCTGGGTTAGGGCACAAGATCAATGTCTAGGGAAACGCGCATCATCTTCATTTCAGCTACATCACGCAGCTTGAAGCAGTCATCAGACAGAACGCTCTGGAGGGCGACTGTTTATTTGTAAGCTCCAGCTCCAATTTTAGCACACTCAGTACAAAGCAAATGTGAGCAGGCCAACAAATCTAATTCCCAGACCTGGAGAAGCTCTTACCCCGTGGTCTTCTGTCTCTTAGCCTCTTTTCCCCACAGGACTGTTCCTTATGCGGAAGTAAGCAGCCAGCACACCACTGCTTATCGAACGGTGCTTTAATGAACAGTTCCCATGACCATGTGAGCCTGACGTACCTGAATCCCTGATGCTCACGCTACCAGCGGAAGGCCCTTCAGGCTGAGAACCCCATCAGCCCTGCGATGGCCGCTTGGCGGTCCCATAAAGATTGCCTCACATGCATCTTAAATAATACAGGCCAGCATCCCCCTTCCTGACCTTGTTGGGACTTTCAACAGCCAGCACCCACCTGGGACCAAACCTGGACCCACCTACAGCCGGCAGCTCGAGGACCATGGCAGGCTATGGAAGCGGCTTCCCAGCCCAAGGCCAGAATGTAGCTGAACTGTAGCTTAATCGTTGCTGAGCCATAAAATAAGAACACTGGCCAGCCCCCCCCTCCCCCGCACCTTGTTGGGGCTGCCAGCAGCCAGCACCCGGCGGAGAGCCGAAGAAGAGCGGTCCATACGCTCCAGCTGTGAGAAAGACAGTCAGGGAGTTACGGCTTCAGAACTATGAGACTCGGCAATGACAGTGGCAATGGCAGTTTTGGCAGTCACAGTGTCACATGGTCTGACGACAATTACTGAGTAACGACAGATACTGGTCCGTGAGTAACAACAGTTACTTCGTAATGACAGTTACTGGTCCGTAAGTAACGACAGTTACTTAGTAATGACAGTTACGTGTCTATGAGTTATGACAGTTACTTAGTAATGACAGTTACTGGTCTATGAGTAACGGCAGTTACTGAGTCTAACAACGGTTACCGAGCTTTCCGGGACGCAGCGGAGACACAGTTTTTAAAGCGTCGGGCATCAGAGCTTTATGGCCGGGTACCGTACTGTGAATTAGTTGTGTTTGTTTAGTGAGAAGTTTTATGTTGTATCAGGGGAGTTAGTGGGCAGGCAATCTGCAAGCATCTCAGGGCTGGGCCATGAGTGGGTCAATGCTTGTCAGCCCATACAGAATACTCATGGGCACAGCCTGCCCGCACAGCCGGTGAGTTGAGCAGCTCTCAAATCTGCAGAGGTATGCCCGACAGGGTCTGATGCAGTGTCTAGGTCAGGGTGCCTACGCTACAACATGGCCTGCGGCCGGCAGGCCTCGGTGCTGCCAGGTGAGTGCTGCTTATGCTACCGGTCATAGGGCGGTCAGACCACCTTTGGTCTCAATAAGCCCTGCAGCCTGCCCAAAGGTGGCCTGGTGCACACTAGGATACAAAGCACAGATCCAGCGATTCAAGGCAATCGGCACTTCATCATTTCCCACTATTGTAGATGTGCTGTGCCTCCCCTCATAATCAATTTATGTTCGAAGGGTGAGGGATACGGAACATTATAAATCAATGATTGTCAATGCCAGTTTTCGGTCGGAGCTCGAGAGCTCCGGTAGATTTCTTGCCGATCGAGGGCTGACACAAATAAAACATATGCTTGCCTGAGGAAAGGCGATTCGAATCTATATTACACACTTCAAACTACAGAGCCCACAGCCAGCACAAAACGATTTGAAAACTCACAATGCCCGCCAGGCACGACCCCACCGCGCCCGGCCGGCTGGCCATGTTGGGCCTCTGCGGGAGGCACAGCCTGTTGACGTCGTCGTCGCAGCCCTCTGTCATCGGGGAGGCGGGCTGCCAGGCGAAGAATGCCATGTGCGTGGCCCGGCCCATCTCGCGCTGGCATCCGGATGCCAGGTCCTCATAGTGCTTCATCTGAAGGGTGGGCGGGCAGGCCCAACTGTAATTCAGCTACACCTCAGCTACTTCATGTATTCATGTTTTGCCTGTGGGTGGCCCGGCCCAGCTCATGCTGAAAGCCAGATGCCAGGTTCACCTGGTGCTTAATCTAGGGAAGGGGCAGATCAGAGGTGTGACCAACTTACCTACAATCACCCTCTTATGAGTACTTCACATTGTACTGCATTATGTACAGCCTTTTAAATTGCTCCCTAACCATGCATTCCTCACTAAGCCCTCTTACTGGCAGCTGGTGAAATCACACTAGTATGAGCATTGCCCACCGTACTGCCTTGTTTACTGCCCCCTCACCATGCACTTGTACAGAACACCATCCATGCTGTCCTCTAGGCTGCAGATGGTTAAATCACACACTCATGTGTATTGCCTCCGGTACTGCATTCTCTTCACCTTATACTGTACTGATTTGTGTTTTGCCCTTATACCATGCATTTGTGCACAGCTCCGTCCTCACAACCATACATATTGCCCTCTCTGTGGCAGATGGTGAAACCACTCATGTGTACTGCCCACCGTACTGCCTTTTCTTCACTGTACCCTGGGTACCGCCTTGTTTACTGCCCCCTCACCATGCACTTGTACACGGCACCATCCTCACTGTCCTTGCTGTCCTCTTGACGGCAGTAGGTGTCCACATCTGCCTTGCAGGCTTTGCGCAGAGGGGGGTCCAGTTTCCAATTGGACTGCCTGGAGGGATGGGAGGCAGTAAATGGACATGGATTAAGGGCCTGTGTGTCAATTTAGAACGTCAATTGAGCGGCAGAAGGTACCCACATCCATCTTGCAGGCTTTGCTCAGAGGGGGCGTCCAGATTCCAGTCCGAACACCAGTATTTAAATGGGCAGGGGTGTTCGACTTTTAGGGTAAAACACTGATGGTGTCAAACCTCGACAGGTCTGCGGACAGTGGCCCAAGCAAAGGGGGGGTGGGGTTACTTCCTGTTGGACTGCCTGAAGGGGCGGGAAGGGAATGTGAGCGGATGTGAGCGGGCCCCACAGCAGTGTGGCCATTTGGCAATGAAGAGGATGAAGACCCCTCCACCAGCAGGCCTTGCGCAGCAGCAGGGTGTCTCGTTTACTTGCTTTAAGAGGGTTTTAAGGGTTGAGGTATGGGGACAGATGTCTGGCTTCCACTTCATTAGTATACATTGATTTCTGATTTGAAGGGTTTGGTCAAGGGTTTAGGGTCAAGGGTCGGGAGCAGGGTTGCTTTCAGTGCGCACCAGAACAACCTCTGGGGGCTACCGGGCAACAACAACAAGCGGGCCAGTGGGGAACAAACCTGGACCAGCCTAAAACCGCTTGTCCTCACTACAAGGGAACCTGCACCAGGGCCGCCTGCGGCATGGCCATGCCTTAGCATTGATGTAGCTGCAGCGTGCTAAGTGAACAGGAACACCTGCTGCCCCCCTTCCCCTGCAGCTAGGAAAACTTGCTGGTCTGAGCAACTGGGGGAGCTCAATTCCCCAACAGCCATGGGCCGTGATTAAGCATAAATGTGGCTGCAGCGTGCTGACATAAAATAGAGACGCCTGTAATCTCGCGTCCGCTCCCCTGCCCCACCTCTAAATCTTGCAAATGCCGCAGGTCTGAGCAACACGGGGGGTGTCGCGCAAGTCCTTTATCGCCGTAGGCCGTGATTACGCAGGAATGTAATCACGGCACGCTCAAATAAACCGACATGCCTGTTGCCTCAGCCCCCTGCCTCCTCAGGGCCCCCCTGCCCCTCACCTCCTGCCTCCGTTCCCTGTCCCTCACCTCCTCTGCAGCTTGGAGATGACCAGGGCCTTGCAGTTGTCGCCGAAATCCGGGTCATTGGTGTTCTCAGCAAGGCAGCGGAACACTCGCGCCTGCAGGCAGAGGGAGTGATTGATTTTGTACATTATGATACGTGTGTAAGCAAGTAGAATGGCCGTTGGTGTGTTCAGCCAGGCAGCAGAGCACACGCGCCTGCGTGATCGAGGATAGGATGGATGGCAACTTGGAGAGCAGAAAGCTGAGGGAGGAACCTAGCATTGGGCTTAGGGTTTAGTGGCATTATATTTGTATTACTGTGGTGGGACATCCCCTGCAGGTTTCAGGTTTTAGAGACATCCTATTATAGACATCCTATTAGGCCGCCACTGGGCGGATGGGGACAAACGTGGGCCGGCCTTAAGCTGGTGGCTCAAAGAACAAGGGGTGCCGCACAAGCCCTCTGCGGCTGTGCACTGAACTGAATCAGAATTGCAGTTGAAGAGCTCTAAATGAAACAGTTGCCGCAATACCTCTGTCATCAAACTCTTCATAGTCTGAGACCCCCCCCTTACTCAGGCATTTCAGGGTTCAAGATCCCCCCTCCTCTCCCTACGTCCCCACCTGGCCCATGGCACTCCATTTTTAAAGGTTACGGACAGGCTGAAGGTTTGTTTAACAAGATCTAATGCCCCGCCTACCCACCCACCTGGCCTGCGGCTACTTGACGACAGAACATCTGCCTCTCTGACTTGCAGGACCGTAGGAGGCCCACACTAAGCTCCACTGAGGTGGCCTGAAGGGGACACAAGGGGAGGAGGGGCGGGTTATATGGGGGGGAGGGACAGAGGTAGGTTGAGGCAGAAACAAGGGAGCGGGGTAGCCAATGAGGCAATGAGGGAGGGGTGGGGGGTGGCAAATGGAGAGGAGAGACAGGGGGAGGGGCAGCAGGGGAGGGACAGCAGAGGAGAGAAATGGGGTGGGGTTGCAAGGGACGGGTGAAGAGGGGCAGCAGAGGAGGGAAATGGGGTGGGGTGGGGTAGCAAAGGACGGGTGAGGAGGGAAATGGGGTGGGGTGGGGTGGCGTGGGGTGGCAAGGGGCAGGGGAGGAGGGGTGACCAATGAACAGGGGAATGTGGGGAGGGATTGGGGGCAGGGTCAGGTGAGGGGGAGAAGTGACGGAGGGGAAACAAAGAGGAGGGAGGGTGGCCAGTGGGGGAGAGTCAGAATCAGCAGCAGCCAGGTGCTTATTGGATTGGTATGGGCCACAGCTGGCAGGGGCCACGATAAGGCTACTTGGCTTGATCCGGCAAAAGTGGCCTCAGCAATAGGGGTTACCTTGCACATCACCTAGTATCTCGGTTCTCCACCCCCAAAATCCTGAAATGCTTTCATTCCCCTTCTCGTTCCCCCAGTCCCCAGGGAAGGGCGCAAAGCACCTAAACCGTCCGAGACCAAAATGGTGCTCCCCTCCCATTATCTCCCTGTTGCTCTCCCCTTCCTTCCACCCTCTCCTCCTCCTTTCTCCTGTCTGTCCCGCCCCTATCTCTCCTCTCTCCTCCTTCTCCATCCTCTCCTCACCTCCTTCTCCTCCAGCAGGAGCTCCTCCTTGCGGCAGGTTTCACTGAGTTCTTTGCGCTTGCTTCGGAGGCACTGGTGAACACGGCCCTCACCTGGCAGAAAATAAAAAACGGCAGAGAAAGGGTGGTTTAAATTTATAATGAACCGGATGGGCCGGTCTTGGCACCGATGTTTGGATTTCAACTTCAAACATTCCAAACCCCAGGAGGGCCCTGTGAGCAATGTGGCCATGACCCTGCAACTCGCTGTTGCCAGAATATAGGAAAAGGTTGGTCTTACGTACTGCCATGTACTGCATCATGCGTGCGGCGAAGTACAGCAGACACCGCACCTGGCTCCGTGTCCTTGCAGAATTTTTCCACGTCATCGCGGCAGGCCTCGGCCAGCAGCACATCGTTGTTGAAGTCGGTAACCTGCAGTACAAACACGCACATGTTTGTAAACAGCCGTGAAGTACGCACAGCTCAGTGCAGGCAGAGTATGCAACAGAACGGCTGTACTGCTGCACATCTATGCCGCACATGTTTGTAAACAGCCGTGAAGTACGCACAGCTCAGTGCAGGCAGAGTATGCAACAGAACGGCTGTACTGCTGCACATCTATGCCGCACATGTTTGTAAACAGCCGTGAAGTACGCACAGCTCAGTGCAGGCAGAGTATGCAACAGAACGGCTGTACTGCTGCACATCTATGCCGCACATGTTTGTAAACAGCCGTGAAGTACGCACAGCTCAGTGCAGGCAGAGTATGCAACAGAACGGCTGTACTGCTGCACATCTATGCCGCACATGCCGTACCATGTAGTAAACTCATGCATATAGTAAAACCATGCAGTAAACCCCAGCATGTAGTAAAGCCATGCATGTAGTAAACACAAGCAGCAAACCTAGTGCTCCCTCCTCTTCACTGTGTTTGCTCAATTGCATGCCACACTTTACTTGGCATCCCGCTGGGCACGGCCACCTCTGGGCCGACGGGGACCAACCCTTGGCCGGCCTGAGTAGCAGGCACCTTGCTGCTCCAGGCTACTCCGGCCGTAGGCCATGACATACCTAAACACCCCGAAACAAACAGTGGCCGTCCCTGCGTCAACCCACACACCTCCATCTTCTCAAAGTACATGACCTCATTTTTGCACTCCTCTGCTTTGATGTCGTCCAACTTATCGGTAAGGCAGCGCAGCACCTTGCCGCCACACACCTGACACAAGAGAGTTCAAAATGTGTTGGGCACAGCGTCTATGCAGCTACAGCCAGGCCCCGACCATCCAGGCTGCCAAGCGCCTCGCCGCCATGTAAGACAGGGCGGCAGGGCAGCAAGGGCAGCAAATATGTAATACAATACGGTGCAGCTCAGGTTGGGGGGCTGCAGTAAGGGAAGCAGATACAAAATAGGTAATACGGTGCAGCTCAGGTTGCCATGCCAATTATGATCATTTGATGCGGCCCAGGTGGGAGAGAAGTTCGCCATCCGTTGGCATCACTACAGCGCCAACATGTCCCGTTGATTTTAGCACGGAGTCAACACAGCCGCCCGCGGCCTTTTCAGAAGGGCCAGGTGGAGCTAACCGAAAGAGAAATGTTTTTTTAAAAGGCCCACGAGATTCCCCCCTGATCGAGGGTTGCATTCAGCAGAATTGGGCTGATCGAGGGTTGCATTCAGCAGAAGTGGGCTGATCGAGGGTTGCATTCAGCAGAAGTGGGCTGATCGAGGGTTGCATTCAGCAGAAGTGGGCTGATCGAGGGTTGCATTCAGCAGAAGTGGGCTGATCGAGGGTTGCATTCAGCAGAAATGGGCTGATCGAGGGTTGCATTCAGCAGAAGTGGGCTGATCGAGGGTTGCATTCAGCAGAAGTGGGCTGATCGAGGGTTTGCATTCAGCAGAAAGTGGGCTGATCGAGGGTTGCATTCAGCAGAAGTGGGCTGATCGAGGGTTGCATTCAGCAGAATTGGGCTGATCGAGGGTTGCATTCAGCAGAAGTGGGCTGATCGAGGGTTGCATTCAGCAGAAGTGGGCTGATCGAGGGTTGCATTCAGCAGAAGTGGGCTGATCGAGGGTTGCATTCAGCAGAAGTGGGCTGATCGAGGGTTGCATTCAGCAGAAGTGGGCTGATCGAGGGTTGCATTCAGCAGAAGTGGGCTGATCGAGGGTTGCATTCAGCAGAAGTGGGCTGATCGAGGGTTGCATTCAGCAGAAGTGGGCTGATCGAGGGTTGCATTCAGCAGAAGTGGGCTGATCGAGGGTTGCATTCAGCAGAAGTGGGCTGATCGAGGGTTGCATTCAGCAGAAGTGGGCTGATCGAGGGTTGCATTCAGCAGAAGTGGGCTGATCGAGGGTTGCATTCAGCAGAAGTGGGCTGATCGAGGGTTGCATTCAGCAGAAGTGGGCTGATCGAGGGTTGCATTCAGCAGAAGTGGGCTGATCGAGGGTTGCATTCAGCAGAAGTGGGCTGATCGAGGGTTGCATTCAGCAGAAGTGGGCTGATCGAGGGTTGCATTCAGCAGAAGTGGGCTGATCGAGGGTTGCATTCAGCAGAAATGGGCTGATCGAGGGTTGCATTCAGCAGAAGTGGGCTGATCGAGGGTTGCATTCAGCAGAAGTGGGCTGATCGAGGGTTGCATTCAGCAGAAGTGGGCTGATCGAGGGTTGCATTCAGCAGAAGTGGGCTGATCGAGGGTTGCATTCAGCAGAAGTGGGCTGATCGAGGGTTGCATTCAGCAGAAGTGGGCTGATCGAGGGTTGCATTCAGCAGAAATGGGCTGATCGAGGGTTGCATTCAGCAGAAGTGGGCTGATCGAGGGTTGCATTCAGCAGAAGTGGGCTGATCGAGGGTTGCATTCAGCAGAAGTGGGCTGATCGAGGGTTGCATTCAGCAGAAGTGGGCTGATCGAGGGTTGCATTCAGCAGAATTGGGCTGATCGAGGGTTGCATTCAGCAGAATTGGGCTGATCGAGGGTTGCATTCAGCAGAAGTGGGCTGATCGAGGGTTGCATTCAGCAGAAGTGGGCTGATCGAGGGTTGCATTCAGCAGAAGTGGGCTGATCGAGGGTTGCATTCAGCAGAAGTGGGCTGATCGAGGGTTGCATTCAGCAGAAGTGGGCTGATCGAGGGTTGCATTCAGCAGAAGTGGGCTGATCGAGGGTTGCATTCAGCAGAAGTGGGCTGATCGAGGGTTGCATTCAGCAGAAGTGGGCTGATCGAGGGTTGCATTCAGCAGAAATGGGCTGATCGAGGGTTGCATTCAGCAGAAGTGGGCTGATCGAGGGTTGCATTCAGCAGAATTGGGCTGATCGAGGGTTGCATTCAGCAGAAGTGGGCTGATCGAGGGTTGCATTCAGCAGAAGTGGGCTGATCGAGGGTTGCATTCAGCAGAAGTGGGCTGATCGAGGGTTGCATTCAGCAGAAGTGGGCTGATCGAGGGTTGCATTCAGCAGAAGTGGGCTGATCGAGGGTTGCATTCAGCAGAAGTGGGCTGATCGAGGGTTGCATTCAGCAGAAGTGGGCTGATCGAGGGTTGCATTCAGCAGAAGTGGGCTGATCGAGGGTTGCATTCAGCAGAAGTGGGCTGATCGAGGGTTGCATTCAGCAGAAATGGGCTGATCGAGGGTTGCATTCAGCAGAAGTGGGCTGATCGAGGGTTGCATTCAGCAGAAGTGGGCTGATCGAGGGTTGCATTCAGCAGAAATGGGCTGATCGAGGGTTGCATTCAGCAGAAATGGGCTAATCGAGGGTTGCATTCAGCAGAAGTGGGCTGATCGAGGGTTGCATTCAGCAGAAGTGGGCTGATCGAGGGTTGCATTCAGCAGAAATGGGCTGATCGAGGGTTGCATTCAGCAGAAGTGGGCTGATCGAGGGTTGCATTCAGCAGAATTGGGCTGATCGAGGGTTGCATTCAGCAGAAGTGGGCTGATCGAGGGTTGCATTCAGCAGAAGTGGGCTGATCGAGGGTTGCATTCAGCAGAAGTGGGCTGATCGAGGGTTGCATTCAGCAGAAGTGGGCTGATCGAGGGTTGCATTCAGCAGAAGTGGGCTGATCGAGGGTTGCATTCAGCAGAAGTGGGCTGATCGAGGGTTGCATTCAGCAGAAGTGGGCTGATCGAGGGTTGCATTCAGCAGAAGTGGGCTGATCGAGGGTTGCATTCAGCAGAAGTGGGCTGATCGAGGGTTGCATTCAGCAGAAGTGGGCTGATCGAGGGTTGCATTCAGCAGAAGTGGGCTGATCGAGGGTTGCATTCAGCAGAAATGGGCTGATCGAGGGTTGCATTCAGCAGAAGTGGGCTGATCGAGGGTTGCATTCAGCAGAAGTGGGCTGATCGAGGGTTGCATTCAGCAGAAGTGGGCTGATCGAGGGTTGCATTCAGCAGAAGTGGGCTGATCGAGGGTTGCATTCAGCAGAAGTGGGCTGATCGAGGGTTGCATTCAGCAGAAGTGGGCTGATCGAGGGTTGCATTCAGCAGAAATGGGCTGATCGAGGGTTGCATTCAGCAGAAGTGGGCTGATCGAGGGTTGCATTCAGCAGAAGTGGGCTGATCGAGGGTTGCATTCAGCAGAAGTGGGCTGATCGAGGGTTGCATTCAGCAGAAGTGGGCTGATCGAGGGTTGCATTCAGCAGAATTGGGCTGATCGAGGGTTGCATTCAGCAGAAGTGGGCTGATCGAGGGTTGCATTCAGCAGAAGTGGGCTGATCGAGGGTTGCATTCAGCAGAAGTGGGCTGATCGAGGGTTGCATTCAGCAGAAGTGGGCTGATCGAGGGTTGCATTCAGCAGAAGTGGGCTGATCGAGGGTTGCATTCAGCAGAAGTGGGCTGATCGAGGGTTGCATTCAGCAGAAGTGGGCTGATCGAGGGTTGCATTCAGCAGAAGTGGGCTGATCGAGGGTTGCATTCAGCAGAAGTGGGCTGATCGAGGGTTGCATTCAGCAGAAATGGGCTGATCGAGGGTTGCATTCAGCAGAAGTGGGCTGATCGAGGGTTGCATTCAGCAGAATTGGGCTGATCGAGGGTTGCATTCAGCAGAAGTGGGCTGATCGAGGGTTGCATTCAGCAGAAGTGGGCTGATCGAGGGTTGCATTCAGCAGAAGTGGGCTGATCGAGGGTTGCATTCAGCAGAAGTGGGCTGATCGAGGGTTGCATTCAGCAGAAGTGGGCTGATCGAGGGTTGCATTCAGCAGAAGTGGGCTGATCGAGGGTTGCATTCAGCAGAATTGGGCTGATCGAGGGTTGCATTCAGCAGAAGTGGGCTGATCGAGGGTTGCATTCAGCAGAAGTGGGCTGATCGAGGGTTGCATTCAGCAGAAGTGGGCTGATCGAGGGTTGCATTCAGCAGAAATGGGCTGATTGAGGGTTGCATTCAGCAGAAGTGGGCTGATCGAGGGTTGCATTCAGCAGAAGTGGGCTGATCGAGGGTTGCATTCAGCAGAAGTGGGCTGATCGAGGGTTGCATTCAGCAGAAGTGGGCTGATCGAGGGTTGCATTCAGCAGAAGTGGGCTGATCGAGGGTTGCATTCAGCAGAAGTGGGCTGATCGAGGGTTGCATTCAGCAGAAGTGGGCTGATCGAGGGTTGCATTCAGCAGAATTGGGCTGATCGAGGGTTGCATTCAGCAGAAGTGGGCTGATCGAGGGTTGCATTCAGCAGAAGTGGGCTGATCGAGGGTTGCATTCAGCAGAAGTGGGCTGATCGAGGGTTGCATTCAGCAGAAGTGGGCTGATCGAGGGTTGCATCTAGCAGAAGTGGGCTGATCGAGGGTTGCATTCAGCAGAAGTGGGCTGATCGAGGGTTGCATTCAGCAGAAGTGGGCTGATCGAGGGTTGCATTCAGCAGAAGTGGGCTGATCGAGGGTTGCATTCAGCAGAAGTGGGCTGATCGAGGGTTGCATTCAGCAGAAGTGGGCTGATCGAGGGTTGCATTCAGCAGAAGTGGGCTGATCGAGGGTTGCATTCAGCAGAAGTGGGCTGATCGAGGGTTGCATTCAGCAGAAGTGGGCTGATCGAGGGTTGCATTCAGCAGAAGTGGGCTGATCGAGGGTTGCATTCAGCAGAAGTGGGCTGATCGAGGGTTGCATTCAGCAGAAGTGGGCTGATCGAGGGTTGCATTCAGCAGAAGTGGGCTGATCGAGGGTTGCATTCAGCAGAATTGGGCTGATCGAGGGTTGCATTCAGCAGAAGTGGGCTGATCGAGGGTTGCATTCAGCAGAAGTGGGCTGATCGAGGGTTGCATTCAGCAGAAGTGGGCTGATCGAGGGTTGCATTCAGCAGAAGTGGGCTGATCGAGGGTTGCATTCAGCAGAAGTGGGCTGATCGAGGGTTGCATTCAGCAGAAGTGGGCTGATCGAGGGTTGCATTCAGCAGAAGTGGGCTGATCGAGGGTTGCATTCAGCAATAGTGGGCTGATCGAGGGTTGCATTCAGCAGAAGTGGGCTGATCGAGGGTTGCATTCAGCAGAAATGGGCTGATCGAGGGTTGCATTCAGCAGAAGTGGGCTGATCGAGGGTTGCATTCAGCAGAATTGGGCTGATCGAGGGTTGCATTCAGCAGAAGTGGGCTGATCGAGGGTTGCATTCAGCAGAAGTGGGCTGATCGAGGGTTGCATTCAGCAGAAGTGGGCTGATCGAGGGTTGCATTCAGCAGAAGTGGGCTGATCGAGGGTTGCATTCAGCAGAATTGGGCTGATCGAGGGTTGCATTCAGCAGAAGTAGGCTGATCGAGGGTTGCATTCAGCAGAAGTGGGCTGATCGAGGGTTGCATTCAGCAGAAGTGGGCTGATCGAGGGTTGCATTCAGCAGAAGTGGGCTGATCGAGGGTTGCATTCAGCAGAAGTGGGCATTAAGAGGAAATTTAACACAATGATTGGAATGATGGTAACGGCGCGGACGCGGCCTAGGCCCATGCCGCGCTGTTTAACCCTCGCGGCCTAACCCTCCTCCCCTGAGGGGCGTAGTCTTCTTTCTTTCTTTCTGATTGGAATGATACACTAATCTTTCTTTCTCTCCCTCACCTGGCCGTCGTTCTGGCTGCACACCGAGGGGCACAGGGACTGCACATCCGCCTCACACGCCGTCCTGAGCTTGAAGTTGAGGCGGTAGTCCTTGCTCATCTCACCCTCAAAGCGTTGCACCTCCGACTGGCAGGCCTTGCCGAAGTCTTTGTCCCCCTGATGCTCTTGCAAGCACCTGAGGGGGAGGCGATGGATACATTCAAGATCAATGCATGAAAGCAATGTGAGGGCGGAGGGGGGAGGGACACCATGACGCGTCAAGGTCCAGTGGGACTTTTAGTCCTGAGGCAGGGGGGGGGGGGGACATCATGACTCCTCAAGGTCCCAGTGGGAGTAAAAAGTCCTCCCCACACGTTAGGCCATGCTTAAGCCCTGTTCGCCCTCATGCTCTTGCAAGCAACTGAGGGGGGAAAGCAAGTATGGTTACGAAAAGGAGGCAACAAAGGAGCAAAATAAGACCGATGATAGCTGAGTAAGACGACGCAGCTGGCCTTGCGCAAGCCCTTGTCACCCATACACTCTTACTAGTGCCTTGATGGGAATATGAATACAATCGGGATAATTAGCGATATATTGCAGCACCCACCTGATGGCGCGGCCGCTGCCGTGGGGCACATCCTTGCAGAACTTGGTCATCTCGGCAGTGCAGGCCTGCACGAGTGTAAGGTGGGGAGGGCACAGTTTGGTGGGGGGGGGCACAGCGGGGGGGACTGTACTGGGTTTCTTCAGCGGTGTGCTGTGGGAGGTGGGAGGGAACAGTATGGGGGGGGGATGAATACGCTAGGTTTCTTCAGCTGTGTGCCGTGGAGTAGCAGGATTTTATACCAAGATAACTTGAATGAACATTGGACTACAAAACCTGGACATGCCCATCCATGCTTCCTCATGCCCCACCTTCTTCATGGAGTACACCTCCAATTCCACGGACCATCCCCCCCCCCTCCCCTTGTTTAGACCTTGACTGCCACTGCTGCCTCACCTCCTTCATGGGATACTAGAAGTCCGGCTCGCCTGAAGATGATTTACCTGAGTTGAACAAAACAGGGCTGCCTTTGCTGCCTTACCACTAGGGGTGCTGGAACTCCAGGTTCTCTACAATAGTGTAGGGTTCAGGGCTGCTGCCTCACCTCCTTCATGGGGTACTGGAAGTCCAGGTTCTCAGAGAAGCGAACCTCCTCGTCAAAGAGGGTGGCCCGGCAGATGGGGCTGAGGTTGGTGCGCTGGTTAGTGAGGCAGCGGATCACACGTGCCGAGCCCTGCGGGGAGGAGGGGGCGGGTTAAGGGAGCAGGTGAGTGGGCGAGCGGTACGGAAGATGGGGCTGAGGTTGGTGCGCAGGTGGTTGAGGCGGTGGATCACACAAGTGGAGCCCTGTGGGGAGGAAGGGGCGGGTCGAGGGAGCAGATGGTGAGGAGGTAGAGGGAGCGGGTGGGCAGGTGGAGGGAGCAGGTGAGTGGGCGAGCGGTACGGAAGATGGGGCTGAGTTTGGTGCGCAGGTGGTTGAGGCGGTGGATCACACAAGTGTAGCCCTGTGGGGAGGAAGGGGCGGGTCGAGGGAGCAGATGGTGAGGAGGTAGAGGGAGCGGGTGGGCAGGTGGAGGGAGCAGGTGAGTGGGCGAACGGTATGGGGGATGGGGCTGAGTATGGTGTGCAGGTGGGTGAGGCGGTGGATCACACAATTGGAGCCCTGCGGGAAGGAGGGATCAGTTCCAGTAGGGGCGCAGTGTCGACATGTGTGTGAGAAGAGAGCTATGCCTCAAATGCCTCACATGGGTTGCAAAGCATAAAAAAACTACGCCGCACGTGGATCGTGTGGGTGTAGTTTCCTGTACGGACAAGGCCTAGAAGTGTGTACACACATTTTTAAAATACGGTAATCTTCGACATTCAACTTAATCCGTATGTCAGCTGGAACTCATTCATTTTTGTCCTTCCAAGAAAACTAACGGTTAATACTGGTAACTGTATGTCATGAACTATTCAGATTTGAAAACAATTCGAGAGTTGAAAACCTGTTTAGAGCCAATCAGACACAGGGACACCGGACATGCAGTCATGCAGCTGCAAAAACCTGCAGGAAGAGTGGATAGTGTGACTGAGTAGGATGACCGGGCTGCATATATGTACTGCATATCTGTAATGCCTGAGTGACAGCTCACCGCCTGAACGTTCCCGCAGTACTTCTGGCGGTCCTCATAGCAGGCCTCGGCCAGCGGTACATCAAAGCGGATGTCCTGCGAGGAGGTGGTACAAAGGGTTGTCCCTCTTGGTGCGCGGGGTAACTAAACCTTTTGAAGCACGCAATTGCTTAATTTGAAAACAACGTATTGCGATATTTGAACAGGGTCTTAGATCCTACGCATATCCAGGCCTAGAATCCCATCCTTTCGTCGTCACAGCTGCTTTGAAATAAACCATGGTTGCCATTTTTTGCGGAGAGTCGCGTGTTATAAAATAAGCAAGCACGGTTCAGAGGGTATTTCATTGAACTACAGGAAATGGTAACAATTCCCCATGCTTGTCGGCTGCGGCTGCGGCAGATCCCTTGAAGGCATCCCCAGGTTGCCAGCTGTGGCAGCCGAGCTCTCACCTGGGCAGCCAGCTGGACGTACTTGACGACCTGGCTCTTGCAGTCGGTGCTGCGGATCTCTGTCGAGTAGTCTTGCAGGCAGTTGATGATGGAGGAGTCATATGTGTCGATATCATCGAGATCCTGAGAGGAGGTGGGCAGCAAGGTTGAAACAAGGGGGCATGACAGGTTAAAATATTGGCAGGGTTCCAATGCTGGGGGATGAAACGGCAGCTGTAGGAAGCTGGTGAGGCAGGAGTTGTATGCGTCGATATTCACGAAGTTGTGAGATGAGGAGGTCAGCAAGGTTGAAACAAGGGAGGACTACATTTTTTTAATATTGGCTGGGGTTTGAATGCTGGGGGGTGAAACTGCAGTTGCAGGCAGTTCACAATGGCGGAGTCGTATGTGTCGATATCATGGAGACCCTGGGAGGAGGTGGGCAGCAAGGTTGAAACAAGGGAGAGCATGGCACGTTGAAATATTGGCAGGGTTCCAATGCTGGGGGATACAACGGCAGTTGCAGGCAGTGGATGAGGCAGGAGTCGTAGGTGTCGATATTCAATAGGTCATGAGAGGAGGCGGTCAGCAAGGTGGAAAAAAGGTAGGACATCAATATTCTTTAATACCGGTATAGGCAGGGTTCCAATGCCGGGGGGTCAAACAGCAGTTGCAGGCAGTTGACAATGGAGGAGTCGTATGTGTCGATATCATTGTGACCCTGAGAGGAGGTGGACAGCAAGGATGAAACAAAGGAGATAACAGAAATGTTAAATACCAGGAGGGGTTCGAATGCTGGGGGATTCAGCAGCAGTTGCAGGCAGTTGGTAATCGAGGAGTCATATGTGCAGCTATCAACCAGGTCCCGAGAGGAGGTGGTCAGCAAGAAGTTCAGAGCTTCAAAATTGCCAAGGGATGAAAGCGTATAATCTACCACTGCTTGTTACAGCGCGATTTAGCGACACATGACCTGCATTACGTCCAAGGGGGTCTGGTGTAGTAAGGTGCCTGCTGCCCTGGTCCTTGGCCTCGGCTGATCCAGGCATGGGCCCTATCGACCCAGAGGTGGCCACCCAGCGGCTCTCCACCTGAAGGTGATCTGGCTTGCAGTGAAGTAACCACTGAAGGTTATTAGGTTAAACAGACAGAGGACATGTTCTTCAGGAACAAGGTGCAAACAATAGAGAGATGGGTTCAGAGATTAGGTGAGGCTCTCTTGCTGCTGAAACGGCTTGCCCGCACCCATCCCACGCAACAATTGTGATGCTCCACTATTAAAACCCTCACTCAAAACCCTCACCCAAAGCCCTCACCCCAAAGCCCTCACCCAAAGCCCTCACTCAAAGCCCTCACCCAAAGCCCTCACCTCAAAGCCCTCACCCAAAGCCCTCACTCAAAGCCCTCACTCAAAGCCCTCACCCAAAGCCCTCACTCAAAGCCCTCACCTCAAAGCCCTCACCCAAAGCCCTCACCTCAAAGCCCTCACTCAAAGCCCTCACCCCAAAGCCCTCACCCAAAGCCCTCACTCAAAGCCCTCACCTCAAAGCCCTCACTCAAAGCCCTCACCCAAAGCCCTCACCCAAAGCCCTCACCTCAAAGCCCTCACCACAAAGCCCTCACCCAAAGCCCTCACTCAAAGCCCTCACCTCAAAGCCCTCACTCAAAGCCCTCACTCAAAGCCCTCACCCAAAGCCCTCACTCAAAGCCCTCACCTCAAAGCCCTCACTCAAAGCCCTCAACCAAAGCCCTCACTCAAAGCCCTCACCTCAAAGCCCTCACTCAAAGCCCTCACTCAAAGCCCTCACCTCAAAGCCCTCACCTCAAAGCCCTCACTCCAAAGCCCTCACCTCAAAGCCCTCACCTCAAAGCCCTCACCTCAAAGCCCTCACTCAAAGCCCTCACTCAAAGCCCTCACCCCAAAGCCCTCACCCAAAGCCCTCACTCAAAGCCCTCACCCCGAAGCCCTCACCCAAAGCCCTCACCTCAAAGCCCTCACCCCGAAGCCCTCACCTCAAAGCCCTCACCCTGAAGCCCTCACCCAAAGCCCTCACCTCAAAGCCCTCACCCCGAAGCCCTCACCCAAAGCCCTCACTCAAAGCCCTCACCTCAAAGCCCTCACCCAAAGCCCTCACTCAAAGCCCTCACCCCGAAGCCCTCACCCAAAGCCCTCACTCAAAGCCCTCACCCCGAAGCCCTCACCCAAAGCCCTCACTCAAAGCCCTCACCCCGAAGCCCTCACCCAAAGCCCTCACTCAAAGCCCTCACCACAAAGCCCTCACCCAAAGCCCTCACTCAAAGCCCTCACCTCAAGGCCCTCACCCATAAGCCCTCACCCCAAAGTAGGCACACATGTTGAAGATCTCGTCCTCGCATGCCATGCGCAGCTTTGAATCCAAGCGGAAGTCATGGACGCGGCGCTCAATCATGGACTCCACCTCCTCCCTGGAAGGGAAGCAGTTTCAGGACAATCGGCCCAAGGTTTTGAAAATGCGGAACCAAATGTACCGTAGAGCAGGTTAGACTCCGCTCGTAATTAAATAATTATTGGGGTGCGCGGACATGGGTGCGCGCTAATATTAATTCCAAAATTACAGCTGCGCGGAGCGTCAGTCGGGTCCCCAAACAACTATTTTGGGGGTGCGCGGTATGAATTAAAAACAGCACTTGTTACGAAAATTCGCGCGCTATCGCGCGACTGTTTGATTCGACATCCATTCAGTCATCCTTGTCAAGTGTGCCCAAATAGCCCTGCATGGTAACAGTACTGATGACTCAGATGAGCACCACCGGTACTCATAGGTAGCATTACTGTACTGCGGTAAATGAGCATTGACAGGATTCGAACCGCCGACCTCAGGGTCGGCTGCCAAAGTGCGTAGTGCCACTGAGCCCCCAGGGCCCCAATAGCCACACGTTTCTTGAGGCCAGGAACCGGCGGAGGAGGAGAATGACGACTACGGTATGCTAGCAAACGAAGCTTTAACTGACGTTGACTGTACTGGCTGAAAGTGCTGCGCGGACGGACATTTAAATTATTTCAGTGATGCGCGATGTTTAATTAAATTCTGTGCTGCGCGGCGTTAATTTAAATTAAGATTTCGTCGCTGCGCGACGGTTTTTAAATTCTTTTTGGGGTTGCGCGGCCGGAAAAAAAAATTATTTTTTTGGGGGTGCGCGGAGTCTAAGCTGTTTTACGGTATTGGGCATGATAGGCATGGATGTGGCTCTAAATCATGGACCGGGCCTCCTGCCTGAAAAAGTACTTGGCCTCTCCCATCTCAATACTTACACAACAACAATTTGAAGGGAAACGAGGCATATATTTGAGCCGACCAACCCAAAGCATACATCGGCGGCGCGCTTTAGGGCCTTGCTGCTTCTATGCAGCTACATCACAGGCCGAGGGGCCAGTCGTTCAGCAAGCAGCCTGCTTCTTGGGCACCGGCTGTGGGCCAATCAACGTTTGGTCCCTATCAGCCTAGGGGCGGCCAATTGACAGCCCCTCGCAGGTGGCCTGGAGCGCACTTGAAAGAATCAGACTCGTACCTGCACTCAGTAGCGAGCTCTGTCAAATGGTCCTCGAGGCACTCCTTGGTCCGCGCATTCCCAGGCTCAACATTCTTACAGAACTGCAGCCACAGTGGGAAGTGGGAATGGTGTGACCCAGAGTGATCCAAGATTGCAGACAAAAGTGTGACATGTGGCGGTGTCCGCGTAAACAAAACGTCTGTTGTTGGTGTGAGAGCAACAGCTTTGTCAGAGACCCAAACAGCTGCCAGCATCCCCTGTCATGGCAGCCCCTCATCATCCCGGCTAATGTTCCAAACTCCCTGCTCACCCTTCGCTTGTCTGGCATGCACTTGGTGTAGAGCCGCACAGACAGGCGGATGTCATCTGAGTTTTCGATCTCCTGGCGGAACAGCTGCTCCTCACAGGCCCAGGTCAGCTGCAGCCGCTTGTCTCGCTGTGCAGGGTAATCACATTTTCAAGATCCAGAGATATTATCAAGGGTTCACATCTGCAGGTTTTGGCGACCTCCCAGCACTACAGCTGCTCCTCGCAGGCCAAGGTTGGCCGCAGCCCGCCACATGGTACATAATTTAGGATTTGAAGGGTGAAGCCTACTTCCAGGCTTCACACATTTCAATAACTTGCAAAAATGTGTTGAAGTGCCCGCCAGTCATAGACCCTAACCATGGCAACCCGGCAGAAATAGGATCCAGCCATGAGGTGGATCCAGTCAGCCCACATGCGTGCCAACCCCTACCTATACCCAGCTACCCACCTCACCTGCCCCACCCCACCACCCACCCTACCCGCCCCCAGCTACCCTCCTTACCTGCCTCACCCCACCACCCACCCTACCTACCCCCAGCTACCAACCTTACCTGCCCCACCCCACAACCCACTCTACCCTCCCCCAGCTACCCTCCTTACCTGCCCCACCCCGGCCCACCATCCACCCTACCCGTCCCCAGCTACCAACCTTACCTGCCTCACCCCACCATCCACCCTACCCGCCCCCAGCCCACCTGACATGCCCCACCCCACCACCCACCCCCTACCCGTCCCAAGCTACCAACCTTACCTGCCCCACCCCACAACCCACTCTACCCTCCCCCAGCTACCCTCCTTACCTGCCTCACCCCGGCCCACCATCCACCCTACCCGTCCCCAGCTACCAACCTTACCTGCCTCACCCCACCATCCACCCTACCCGCCCCCAGCTACCCACCTGACATGCCCCACCCCACCACCCACCCCCTACCCGTCCCAAGCTACCAACCTTACATGTCCCACCCCACCAACCACCCTACCCGTCCCAAGCTACCCACCTGACATGCCCCACCCCACCAACCACCCTACCCGTCCCCAGCTACCCTCCTTACCTGCCCCACCCCACCACCCACCCTACCCGCCCCCAGCTACCAACCTTACCTGCCCCACCCCACAACCCACCTTACCCGCCCCCAGCTACCAACCTTACCTGCCCCACCCCACCACCCACCCTACCCGCCCCCAGCTACCCTCCTTACCTGCCCCACCCCACCACCCACCCTACCCGCCCCCAGCTACCAACCTTACCTGCCCCACCCCACAACCCACCCCCTACCCGTCCCAAGCTACCAACCTTACCTGCCCCACCCCACCACCCACCCTACCCGCCCCCAGCTACCCTCCTTACTTGCCCTACCCCACCACCCACCCTACCCGCCCCCAGCTACCAACCTTACCTGCCCCACCCCACCACCCACCCTACCCGCCCCCAGCTACCAACCTTACATGCCCCACCCCACCACCCACCCTACCCGTCCCCAGCTACCCCCCTTACCTGCCCCACCCCACCCCACCATCCACCTACCCGCCCCTAGCTACCAACCTTACCTGCCCCTCCTCACCACCCACCCTACCCGTCCCCAGCTACCCACCTTACCTGCCCCACCCCACCACCCACCCTACCCGCCCCCAGCTACCCCCCTTTACCTGCCCCACCCCACCCCACCACCCACCCTACCCGTCCCCAGCTACCCACCAAGCAGCCTTGTATGCGCCCCCCTCCTGTTTTGGTGTCCTTGCACAGGCTATCGGCGTCGTCCTTGCACGCCTCGTACAGCAGAGGGTCGGCGCGGAAGTCGGCCGCGCCCTGGGTGGGAAGTGGTTGGAGAGCGGATGGGAAGTGGTTGGTAAGGGGTTCGAATTTCAAAACTGTTAAGACCAAACGGTCAAAGTCCTTCTACACCTTAAACAGCAACGGGCTCAAGCCAAGGTTTGCCACACCCTAAGGTACGTTATAGTGTGGATGAGTGTAAGTGGCAAGTGGGGAAATGGTTGGAAAATGCTAAAATACCCGTTGTACAGACCAGTCAGCTAGAGATCGCTAGAAGTTGGTTGGAAGTTTTGGGTGTTCATAGTAACCTCAACTTCCTCTCAACTGCCATGACCTTGAAGATCTTCTTGCGAAGCTCCTGGTTGAGTGCATTGAGGTGCTAAAGCCCGTCACCCTGAACCTCCTCACTGCTGCCAAACTTTCAAGACTTCCTTTGTATAAGGCTACTGGGTAAATGCATGGAGGTGCTTGAGAGCTTAAACCCCTCAAAGCTCAACCCTACACCCCTAAGACCCCTCACCGCGGCCATGACCTTGAACACCTCCTTCTTGCAGGGCTGCACGGTGAACGCATCAAAGTGCTATAAAGCCATGATGACCTCAAACTCCAAACCTGCACCCTTGACCTTGATCCCTTCACTTCCTCACCGCTGCCTGGACCTTGAACACCTCCTTCTTGCATTGCTTGGACAGCTCTGCCTTTATGTCCCGCAGACAGGCAATGATCTGGCCCTGCTTGTAGCCGAAGAACCAGGTCACGTTGCAAGACTTCTCAGCATCCGCCTTGCAGGCCATGGCTGCTCACAGGGGAGGAGACATGCGATTGGTCGGAAGGTTAACGATACAAGAACTCTCAGCTTCTGCCATACAGGCCTCAGCTCCTCACATGGGGGAGATGCAAGATAGCTTCTCAGAGGGTCACGTTGCAAGACCTCTGAGCATCAGCCTTGCAGGCATTGGCTGTTGAAAAGGGGTGAGCGCCACACGAAAAGGGAACAGGAATCAACTGCGCTCCACAAGGGCGAGAGGTTAAGGAAGCAGAGTGGCATGGGCTGAGGCGAGGCTGCGTCAGAAACCATCAGCAAGTTGGTCAGAGACTTCAAACACACTGCCAGACGTTGATGAGGGCGGACATGAGAGGTACAGCACAGAGTGGTGTATCGGCACCACGCCAAATTATATTCAAATCATGGATCCGGACATTTCAAACTTTGCATTGCCGTACTTCAATTTGTGTCCAACCACACAGCGAATTCACCATCATGCCTGGTCAACCACCCTTCCTCCCGATTGTGGGGTCAACCATCCTCCACATCGTCCACAGTGTCTATTTTATTTTGCGTCAGCTGCAGTCCAGCTACATCACCGCCTATGGCCATAAATGCCTGGACCATCAGGCCCTCCTGCCTGTGCCGTCAGCTATCAGCGGCCGGCCAAAGGTGGCCAAGTGCGCATATAAGCTTATTGAAATATAATTGATTAACCGTGCACATTAAAACAAAAATTTGTTAATCCCCCCCTGCACCCTTCACTACGCACCCAAGGGAACATTGGCGTTAATGTTGGTGTTGCGGACAATGTAGAACTGAAACACGTGCTCCTTGCACTCATCAGACACCTCACGGGCATCTGGGGAGCAGGGGGCAGGGATTGGGGTCAAAGGTGGTGTTTTAAAGGTTAATGTTGGTGTTGCTAGCAATGTTGAACTGGAAGGCATGCTCTTGCAGTCATTAGACACCTCACGGGCATCTTGGGGGCGGGGGGCAGGGATCGGGGTCAAGGTGATAATTTCATAATTCTGAGGTTGTTGGTGTAGCAGGACATGAAGAACTGGAAGAAGTGCTCTTTGCACTCATCAAACAACTCAATAGTATCAGGGGGGCGGGGGGCGGGGTCAAAGATGTGGATTTTGAGATTGCTCTTGCTGTAGCAGGCAATGTTGAACTGGAAGACGTGCTTTTTGCACTCATGAAACACCTCAGGAGCGTCTGGGGGGCAGGGGTCGGGGTAAAAGGTGTGGTTTTTGAGGTTGATGTTGCGGTAGCAGACAATGCTGAACAGGAAGACGTGTTGCTTGCTTTCATCAGACACCACCCCTTAGGAGTGGGATCTGGGATCTCGTTTTTCGAGTTTTAAGTGTGGCTTTGAGCTTGCATGTAGGACATGCTCCTAGCTCTCATCAGACGCCTTGCGGGCATCTGAGGCAGAAGGGTAGGGGTTTGGGGGTCGGGGTCTGAGGTACATGGAAAGAGGAGCTACTTATACAGCCTGGACTACACAGCAACATCATTGAATGCATCCCCTTTCACTCCCACCACGTTTCTTCAATAAGCACCAATCGTTAAAGACAGAGGTTTCTAGAGCTGGCACTGCAGCCGTCCATTTTCTCTGCTTGCCTGGTTCATTGTCAGGGCATGGGCAAAAGGTTTGGATCGACAGAGAATGGCTCAGGAACCACTGCCACTTCCCCCCTCGCTCAACAACCATTCAGCTTGCGTTCAGCTACCTACCAGCCTCCGGCCGGTGGCCCTATGCATGGCCTGCCATGCTGCTTGGGTTCAGGGCAGGTGCAGGTCTGGTCCCAATTGCGCTTCTCCAGGCCCAGGGGCAGCCCAGCGAAGGTGGCCTTGCAACCAAAAATAAATACTGTCAGGAACAGGCCTTACCCTCTCCTCCGGTCTCGAACTCGGTTATGGCATCAGAGAGGCAGCCAGCCAGCCTGCCTTCTCCCTGCTCCACACTCTGCTCGGCGCAAATACGCTCTAGCTCCTTTGCACAAGGGCCTGCACATGATGACAGGTCAGGTTGGAGGAGTCAAGACGAAGGGGGGAGGAGGAAAGACCTTCCGATTGGGCATGCAATGGCAAGGATTCAAGCCATTTCTTACAAAACGGGGGGGAAACCTAAATTGAGTCAAGGCTCCAAAGGCAGCTAGCAATGTTGAACAGGATGGGCTCACGCTTACAGGAAATGGTGGCAAAAGTAAACCACCGGGAAATTGGAGCCAATCTGTGACCGGCCAACATCATGTGGCCCTGGCGTGGCCTGAGCAGCAGCACTTCCTATTACACCCCAGCGGCCGTAGGTCGTAAAAAAGCCGAACTGATCTGAAGCGCTATAAAACAATCAGTGATATCATCACATGATCCTACCAAGACGAGGGCATGCTATGGTGGACACATCACCTAGATGCAGTACACGAGTAACACATCCGGTGAAGTGCATGAGCCTCGTGCATGTTGTTGTATTGACGTTTCAAAACAATCCAATCGTCTTTTTGAAAGAGCTAGGCAGTGCATGGCGTGAGGGCCTGGGTAGGGATGGGTTTGGAGGATCAACATGATGCTGGCCATGGCATGATCGAAAGAACCGATATCCATGACACGGCTGGAGGGCCGTGGATGTACATTCCAGTAGAGCGGGTAACGCATGTATGTTGCGGAACATATTTGCAACGGCATCTGGAGGGCTTTTCAAACGGGCTGGGGCGGATCCATTCCAAGCCCGTCGCCTCCCTCGCGTCATGGCATCGCGGTGCAGGAGCTACAATTTTAAATTCGGGACCACGATGGAAGTGCTGCCCTTGTGGCGAGGGACCTGGGAGACCGGGGTAGATCTGCGTCCTCCCCCTGGCCCTCCCCTGTGGCCCGGGGACGTGAGGCACCTCTCCCCTTCTTGCTGCCCCCCTAGCTCGCCTTCGGCATTGAGGTCGTCACCAAAGGCAATTGTGGCAACAGGTGCGAAGCTCACGGGCTTGCTCTCCGTCTTATTGGGCTTCGTGTTGACGATCTTGTCAGGCAGCTTGTTCGGATCACAGCTCCCATGCAAAGCCGAGGAGGCGAGCACGAAGAGAGCGAGCAGCAATCTCTGCGCAGAGCGCGAGGGTGTACATAAAGAGATCGTTTTCTTCAGATTGGGCTGATGCAGCTAAACAGCAGCAGGAAGGGTAGGAGGCGACTGTGACGGAATTAAAATGGTAAGTTTTGGACGAGATATCGCACCATTGGATTTTCGAGTCGTGCCGAGGACAGCACTGATTTGTAGAGTGGAGATGAGCCACAGGTCGTCTTAAACAATTATATACAATGCTTTTTTTACACGCGGTGGGGTGCAGAATTGGAGAGGGCAGTACTCAAAATTCAAAACGGGCGAAGCGAAATAAGTATGATCTGCAATCAGCGTCTCAAACCCGCCGCTCGTAACAGATGGGGCGTACACAGATATTGTTTCGTGAAAAACATTCACCTGCAATATGAATGGGAGCGTGCGTTTGACATGTGTGAAATACCGGTGGTTGGGGTGTCTGGAAAGCGTGAGGGGTCACGCACGTGGTATGCACGTGGCGGATATCGGATTACACAACCATTGGTAATTGCCAACCGGCAATTCCGTAATTGTCACCATTCTGCCACCATCCCGCATCCCACTTGGGAAAATCACGCCTCAGATCGATCCTCGAAAAGTATAGAGCACGACGATAGCTTTCCATATCTGGTCTTAAAATGCTTTTGGCCCAACGGTGCCTGAGGTCGCGCAAGCCAAACAATGAGGATTTCGAACATTTCACAAATAGGGTAGGGCCAGGGCTTTCCAACGCCCCCCTGTGCATGGTCAACGGTCAACGTTAAGTACCCGTTCAGCACATGTCAAACTAGAGGGGGTCAAGTCCCTAAAAACGTTTTGTTTTTCTCTTGAAGCCGAGATACCATCCCAAAAGTCCTTAGGTGCAACTATCACGTCAAACGGATGAGTTTTAAAGAATTATGGGGGATGGGGTCCCTGATTTTTTTGCTGCCCGCCCTCGCCTCTGAGACCTGCCTTTAAGGTGAGCAAAATATCCGCTTCTCTAATTTTAGTTGCTGCATGCAAAAGGCTCGAGGGTCGAATTATGAATCAAATGAACGAACAACTGACGGGATCAGACCAGGATGTACGGTACTAATCAATGATGTACCGGCAACAATTCTTAAAAAAAATAGATCACCTTGACAATCGTGATAAGGGCAGACTGATTAAGGTATGACAAAACGTGCAGCTCTGCGACTGGGCCAGCCAGCAGAATGCCTGCACTCTTGTTGACTTGTTCAGGCTTTCTATACTACGGAAAATAATTAAAGAACCTTGCCATGTGCGAAACCGCCTGCTGCCCTTCCATGGCATGTGCACGCATCAGGCAACCACCGTTCCAGACAGCAGCCCGTTCTCTTGTGTGCAACAGGCCACCTTCAGGACCTTAAGTAGACCCCTGGGTTGCCGCAAACGGGCCTACGGGGACCAAACCTTGTATGCCTGGTCTACAGCCATGGGCACAAGTTTAGAACAGTGCATACCCACATGCCATGGGTTCAAGTAATTACTTATAATGGGCTGTGTTGCACCTGGCCCCAAGGACCATAGTCCGTGATGGAGCCAAGTTGTAGGTGAAGCTCAATCAAATAAACAGTGGCACACAGGCAACAGCATGTCCAAGCCTGCATACTAGCCTAGTTGTCGCGGTAAATAGGTGACCTTAAGGAATAGGTGATCTAACCGAAAAACAGTTGGTCCAATCAAACGCACGCGCACGGTACAGTCATACGTCGTGATACAGTAGCCTTTCCAAATCTGATGGCATTCCAGTAGGCTGGGCAATTAAGTGGGGAGCAAGGCAGATGCAGCAATGGGTGATAAGTTGCGGTCAAAGAATTTACAAACTGACTGTTCAGTCAAACGCACGGTGCGGTCATATGTTGTTACATGTATACCTTATATCACTGTGCATTTACTCATCAGTAGCAGTACATCAAAACGCGCGGTGCAGTCATATGTCAACATCTAATTCAGAGTCCAAAAGGAGCGCCGGCGGCTGGTCCAGAAGGTGCTTCGGTCAGGTGCCGCTGGCGGGGTGAAGCTCACAGGTCCAGGGCCCTAAAGCTGCAGGCATGAAATCCTGCTTATCTACAACGACGGCGCTGCTGGGGGTAGGCCGCAGTGCCTATGCCATGCAGGACCTGCTGCTGCGACCCTTCTTTCCCTAAAAGCGACGGCTGCCGCGTATGCTTGATACTGCCCCCACCCGTGGGCCGCTGGGGCTTTTGCTGAGGCATCTGCCAAGCAGGGTGTAACATTGTTACGCACAAGGCCTTCTCTTTTTGCCTTTTGTTGTTGTTGTTGTTGTTGCTTGCCCCCTTTTTAGTTTCTTCTCTTCTCCCTTCTGATCAGTGGAGCGCCCTCGCGGCCAAGCAGGGGTGGGATACGCTTGCTTTCCTGGACTTTTCTTTTCGTGAAGCCTTTGTTGAGGGCTAGTCTCTAGTGGAACTCGGGTGTTGGACTTGGTCTGCTTTGCCTTCCCGGCCTCTCCTTTTGTTCCTTTCCCCCTCCCTTCCTTTTAGTTCCTTCTTTACTCCCTTCTGAACAGTTGGGCGCCCACGCGGCCGAGCTTTGAGCGGGCCCAGAGGGGTAACGTTATTGACTGTTAGGCACAAGGAAACAGGAATGCAGCATATGCAAGACCGCTTACTCAAAGTAATGCTTTGGGAGTCGAGCTCAATTCGAACATCTCGTAGGATAGAGAAAATTAAGGGCAACCAGCCAACACCAGGACTTCTGGTCATTTCCCCCAACATGAAAACAGAGCCGTAGCCCTGTCTGTAGTTTTGTACCCAGTATTCATGATGCAAGCAGCACATGGCTACGGAGCTACGGTACTAAGGCTTATAACCTATAATATTGGGCAATTACACCGTATGAGGGACTCCAGTGTAAGGAATACAGTGCACTTACACCGTGAAACGTAATCCACCGTAGAAAATGAAAGTCATGATTTCCCGAAATGTTTAAGTGTGGAGCCCCTAGTGGAAATCTTAGGACCCTTTGTGGATATGAGGCTCATGATCGACTCTGCAGCCACACACCATGGCTAATCAAGCAACATAAGCGAAACGTCAAACGTAAGCTTACCAACGGTGCGGCGCAGGGTGATTTCCACCCCTCGCACACAGATTATTTAAAGCACGGAGGCGCAGCCCCGATAATTTGAATTTGGTTCCCCAGGTACCAAGCCTAATTCAGCAGCATATTTGAGGCTACACAGCGAAAAGAGGAGGCATCAGATGGCCGAAAATCTGGATGGGGAACCGGTTACTTGGCCGAGGGCTGTAATTTACGGTTTTACGGTTTTAAGCCTTTCCCCCTTTTTGAGGGGCAACTTTACCCTCAAAATTATCTTAAGCACATTGCGCACTTAACTTCTGGGACCAGTTTAATTATTGCAGGTGCTTTATCCGTTACGGCTTTATCCCCGGGTGGCAGTAAACAGGGACACAGGGAACGGGTTACGTTATCACGTTACGTTACGATACGTTATGTTACGATACGGGCCAAAAGGCCCCATACGGGATACAATACGACCTCCCCCCCAAATCTCACATTTGAGGGGGAGGTGCAATGGCCAAAACCGGCATGCATGGCTGTATGCCAGCCCCCATGCAATCTTGCATGGCCCCCAAGTAACACCTAAGGGTCACCATGTATGCATGCAGATTGACCATGCGGAATGCTAGTTTAAGCAGACAATCATCCGGGCAATTATCCATAGAGTATTTAACTCCTAATTTCACCCAGCCCATACAAGCACTAGCACATCCCATCTCAGTTGAGTCAGTCTTCTTACGTCTCACACTCCCACCTGATCTGTTACATCTGACTAGCTGAGCAGCTGAGCTGCAGGCTTGGATTCCGTGAGCTCTTGAAGTGCTATTTATCGGAAGGCAAATATATGTCACGAATGATGGATCCGCAAGCGTTAAACGGGTGAATTATCCACGAAATTTCGAACGGGCAGTCTGAGCATGACTTGCGTCTGTGCCCTATCTGTGCTCACAAACTCACAATGCAAATGTTAAGATTCTTCAAGCAGCATACTTTTTGGGCGATGCATCGCTGCAAATCTTCAATGCACCAAATGTTGGGCTTATCACTAGCGATGGTCGTGTCGCTGTGTGGAATCTCAGCGCGATCATTCCAGACATACTCAAAAAGTGTGGATGTTCAGTCGGTGCACCGTAGTGGACCGTCTCGATACGTGATTTTATGCCCGTGCGGGCCGTATCCTGTGTCCCTGCAAGCTGGCAAGCAGCTTATCCAAGTCCTCATATCTCTTTATATAGATCTGCAGGCACTGAAAGTACCTTACAGATCTACTTCACCGATCTGTCGCTGAAAGTACCTTACAGATCTACTTCACCGATCTGTCGCTCTTATTGTACAACTGTACAAGTCATACGAGTTTGTGCAGTCGCTCTAATTCCACCGGAGTACTTATTTATACCAGTGGTCACACCGTTTCTTGCACAGCTACTGCGTCATCACGCGACACAACGTCTCCCTTGTTTATTAGCAGGGCCCAGATGTAAAATGTCATAGACACATCCGTCCTTTGCAGGGTGCGATTGTAACACCATCAATAGTATGTCCCATGCCGGCATTGGTGTATGTGTGTCGCTGTGTCCTGACAGCAGATGTGAACACCCCAAACACTGCAATCCAAGAGGTACAGCACTCCAAGGAGCACAACACGCCAGGGAGCACTACAATCCAAGGAGCACTACAGTCCGTAGGGAAATAAATCCAAGGAGCACTTCACTCATAGTCTCACGCTCTCGTCATAATATGTCACCGCACCTACCCCATGGGATTTATTACCATTATTACCAATGTAGGTCGCACACGTTCGAATGCCCTCCAATGCCATTTGGAAGGCTCTCCATGCTAACAGGCTGTCAGCCCCGTCTTATCAGGCAGCCTCTCCATGTCACTAACCTCCCAGCCTCCCCCAGCCAACATTCTGCGCCCCAAAACACCAGCTTCTCATCAGCTGCCACCAGCTTCTCCTTGGCTCCCTGCTGGCGTTGGCTTCATCATCCGCCTCCTTCGCTGCAGGCCGTCCCCCTCCGCTCGTGCAATCGTTGCTTTCGCCCGCTGCGGCTCCTCCCCCTCCGCCCGCACTTTGGTGGCTTTCACATCGGTTGTCGCCTGTTGCTGAGACTCTCCCTCAGCACCCATCTTCTTCACCAGGGCTGCACGGAGACTGCTCAACGTGTCCTGCGCCTCCTGTGGGCCCACCATGCAAACAGCTGTCGATAGAGGGCGGGGGCTGAGAGGGGGGACCGGAGACTGCTATAAGCCTATCACGCATTCACTACAACTTTCGATTCCCACTAGAAACTGGCGTTGACAATCGATCATGAGTTGTTTCATTTTTTTGTTTTGTTTTGTATCCCTCAACCCTCAAGCAATGATTACTACGAGGAGAGGTAACGCACATCTACAGGACCTCTGGGACAAACAGAGACTGTAGGGGCTGATAAAGTGAAACGGTCCAATGCCACATCAACAAAAACACATGGTGACCTGCTGAACATGTTCAGCCACTTCCGGCTGAACATGCCGACCCCTCTAACATCCAGGACGCGGCGAGCAAGTGGACACCTGATTTTGTGCAGATTTTTCAGCGCATCATAATGAATTACAGGGCTAGCGAGGGGCCTAATTCTCATTTGCTTTACTATTTGACTCCTGGTGGGGGATTTTGGTAAACCTTTCGGGGGAGCTTCCTTTGGGGGGCATTGGGGGGGCTTGTGGTTAACTTGAGGGGAAGGGGGCAATTCACTTTTGGGGCGGGACTGTGGTCCAATTTGGGGGGAGCTTCCTTTGGGGGGGGGGGCTACACCTTTGGGAGGAACTTCGTTTCAGGGAGGGGGAGGGGTAACAACCAACGGGAGGGAGAATTGGGGTCAACCTTTGGGGGGGACCTTCAATTGTGAGGGACATCTCACCTGTTTGGCTTCGTCATCTCCACGCATGACCCCCATAGCATCCAGGACCTCGCTGTCCACCGCATCAATGGCACCACACAGCTCGGGAAGGGGAACCTGAAAGAATCAGGCAGACCGGCGGGTGGCGGAGATTAATTGGGGGGCATGGTCGCCATCGGACAAACCCTGGGGTCCGAGGGTTGCTGGTCCCGTAGTGATACACGATGAATTGGTGATACGATGATATTGGTGGGGGAAAATGGATGGAAAATGAAGATGGTGGTAACAAATTGGTTCATGGATCTGGCTGCGTTTTCGATTGAGGTCCAAGGTTGAACGCAGGTAGACCAGGGTTTGAGAGTTGCGGGTAATATATGTATTAAATATTAATGCGTGGGAAGGAGCTCCTGAAAGATGCAGACAGGCGGCAAGAAGGGTTCAAACGAGGCTTTTTGGAAGGTCGCCAGCGGACATACAGGGTTCGAGGGTTGCGGATAATACCTGCAATGTTTTTGGAAGAAGTACCTGAAAGAGGCAGACTCGCAGGTAGAAGAGTGAACACGGGGTTTGAAGGTTGCCAGCGCTTTGGGGGGATAACAGACCAGGGTGTGTGGGGGGGGTTCCCAGACCATGGATTAGGGGGTCAAAGACGAGGGTTTGAAGGTCGTAGACCAGGGTTTTGGGGGGGGGTCACAGACCAGGGTTTTTAGGTCACATACCAGGGTTTTGGGGGGGGGTCACAGACCAGGGTTTTTAGGTCACATACCAGGGTTTTGGGGGGGGGTCACAGACCAGGGTTTTTAGGTCACATACCAGGGTTTTGGGGGGGGGTCACAGACCAAGGTCACAGGTAATCTTATTCACACCGGTTGTGTTGACGAGTGTGGACCATGCCACCAGCATCTCCGCACAGCGTGATAGAGAGCACTTTCATGAGAGGCATTGGCTGCAGGCCAACGGCCATCGAAACATCCAAAACAACTCGGTCTACACTTTATTTCGTTCATAACAGAATAACTTTTGCAGTCTGCAGAGGGCCATCGCCCCTGTCCCCACATTCTGTACATTCGCGGCCATAACTTCCTTGCCACGGACGCAAAGATACTCGCAAATCCAGTGTGCGATTCAACCCCCCTACACACACACACACACACACACACACACACACACACACACACACACACACACATCCAGTGCGCCTTCGTCCCCCTCTTCCCCCCACACACCTGTGCGAAGGCCGACATGTCTGCCTCGCCATTGACATAATCTACAAGCAGGTCCAGCGGGCCGACGTCCTCCTCCCCAGAGTCGCTGGCACTGCTGCCGGGTTCACTCTCAGTCCACCTGTGAAAAGGGGGGTCACCCAGGCTTGATTTACGGTATGAGGCGCGAGGTACGGGCTAGGAGATACAACGTCCAAGGTACAGACTATGAGGTACAAGGTGCAAGGTACATGCCACGAGGTACAGGTTACAAAGTGCGTACTGCGAGGTACAAGGTAGAAGGCACGAGGTGCAGGCTACGATATACAAGGTACGATGTACAGGCTACGAGGCACTAGTTGGACGGCAAGAGGTGCAGGATACGAGGTACACATATAAGGCACAAAGTACAGCTGACAAGGTGCGAACCACACAAAGGACAAGGCAAGGGTTGCTGTGCTGTCAGCATCTGGGCATCACGTTCATTGCAATCAAGTGCAAACCAGACCACCGTAGGCAGGCCGCTGGGCAGCCTCAATCAAGCCAATGGGGGACCAAACCCTGACCAGCCGACCAAGGCCTGGTCGACTTGGTCGGCTGCTGTGGCCTGCGCCAGGCCACCCCTGCCACAGGCCTTGACGCTGCTGAAGCTCCCAAATTATACAGTGCATCTGCCGATGAGCATGGTTCAAAAGGGCCCTGGTCTAGTCAGGCTAGGGCTTATAAGAGTCTAGGTGGCTCATACACACGGGTGAACCAGAAGTGTGAACACTGCGGTCAGTAGATCAATGGTTGATTGACCTGATGCCCATGACATCTGCTCGCCTGACCCACCACCAGCCCATGCAATCCATGCAGTCCACCTACCCATGCAGCTCAGGAAATCCGTGGGAAAACTGCTACTGGGTCGCGGCGTTGACACTGCAGAAACAAGTCATGCATCCCATGCATATCATCCCATGCATGCTGACACAACAGGCTCCCTATGGCCAACTCCTGGTCTGACGCCCACTTCATAACAGTCGCCTCAGATGCTGTAACAACAGTAGCGATGAAGTTGCCCATCCCGACCCAGCGCACTTGTGCTCGCGTTTTCTTCGGGACCGGCGCCGGGTGGTAGCTCGGTCGCTGAGGAAGTGAATCACCTCGATCGCGATGCCGAATTTTAAAACCGTTGTCAGCAACTTGAGCCAGCGCGGTGGCTTTGCTGGGGGAGGACGTACAACGGTGGTGGCTCTCTTGTAGACGCCCGCAGCTCTAGTAGGGACAGGCCCGGGGACTGTCGCGGACAGGGGGGCGGCGTCGCTTGCACTCTCCGAGTTATCCATGCGCGTGTTGGATGATGCAGAGGGAGTGGAGGGCCGGGAGGAGGAAGAGGAGGAGCTTATAGGGGCGATTACGGCAGGTGATGGGATCGTATAATCTGATGCGAATGCTGTGGCTGGCATGGGGGCGTTCGGTGGTACCCCTGTTCCTGCCATTGCTTGACGCGAGTCTCTGAGTGGCGGATTCAAAATCTTAAGGGCGTGCGCAAGGGCTCGTAGCTCGGCAAATGGAAGGAGAGAGGGGTGCAACCCGGGGTGTCCGTTGTAGCGGTTGCATGCCGTATTTGCATGCTGGAAGGTCAACTCAACACCTCACGGTCTGAGAAATCAGGAATGCAGTTCGGCATGCGTGATCATCGTCGGGGATACACCGACAACGTATTTTCTTACGCAGGGTGGTGTGCAAATATATAATCATGGTAGCACGATATGTGGCGTCATGGTATGCATGCATGCTGCAAGTACGGAGTACCGTAGTCACGGACGTGTTTCGTTATTTTCGAATTTCGTTGTTGCTTAAAAAGTCGCAGTTTTGGCGTTTTTTTTGATTCGTTGCCCCTTAACATGAAAAATTCCAGTCAAAAACATTTTCACGACTGATTTCGTTGCTCCTTGAAGAACGATCAAAATAACGAAATACGTCCGTGACTACGGTATAGCAACACTCCCACCACCACTGGTCACTCGGACAAAGCGCCACGCAGGCGCTCATTAAAAAATGAAACTATTATTATTATACCCGAGTGACTGTCTGAAAAGAAAAGAAAGAGAACGCCGAAGCGGCGTGGGTTTTGGGAAGTACAAGCTGACGAGGCGCCCATGCCCCGTTCTGTATACCCTGGCAGGGGAAATGGGACTAGGTTGGGTCAAAAAGAAAAGGGGTACCACTTACCGACATTCGGTGGGACTGTTTTCAAAGTCATGTCGAAGACGATGAATGGAATATTCATTTCTTTGGACTTAACGGTGTGAGGCCGGCCGCCCAACCCTAGGAACCCTGAGACGCTGACACACCCAAAAAATAGCCAGAATGCGCATGGGGCCCGCGTCAACAGCTGAGAAAAGGCGAGTAGGAACAGGAAAGGCACACGACCAGCAAGCACTCACACGGCCGCCGCAATAACTCATGCGTAAAACACAAAACACAAAAAACGGTTCCCCTCTAGCCAAAGCACCAAATCCTACCCGAAAGCGGCTGCACGTCTCCACCAAAACCGAGAAAACAGCACTTAGTCTAAAAAAGGAGAATGAGCCGACAGGAAGCCAGAAAAGGGCTGTCTGGAAACTAAGAGGGCAAAGGGCAAATTAATTCCTGAACGAAGGCCGGCCCCCCACCCACAAAGACACAACTAGCAGCCAGCCAAAAGGCCCAAACTACCCCAAGGCCCGCACAAAACGAAGCAAAAACCACAAAACAGTACAAGCACAACCGAAACCAGGGACTAAGTCACATAGGGGGCGAGAAGGGGTGCAACGACCCAAAGGTTGAAGTGCACGTTCAAAAACTTATGGCGATGCCTCCTGGGGAGCCGCTGGCGCGGAAAGGCAGACGTTGAACTTCCGCTTGGTCGCCAAGTTGGTGACCACCAGCTTGGCCGGGTTCCACCGGGCCGAGAGGCCCAGCCGACGAGCCTCCAAGCAAGTGGGCTTTAAAGCCTGGTGGGTGGCATGCTCCCTGGGATCCAAATAGTCATGGAATATACAGAATGTACAGTGTGACCCCCTTGGTGTGAACGGACAGTTATTTGAGCAGTGGAGGTACATGGAGGGGTGCAGAGAAGGTTGAAATGCCAAGAACAGGAAAATGTGCATGATGTCTTTATGGAATATGAAAGAAAGAAAACACTTGAGCGTGGCTCGAGGAATACGACATTTGAAATGCAGTACACTGCGAAACAAAAACCAGGTGGTTAAGGAGGGTCGTTAAGGGACATATCATATATATAACAGTAATGTGCAGGAGTATTTTCCAGGTGACGACGGAGGCGCAAAATGTTGGTATTACATCGAATGGTATGCTGTGACTTAAAGAGAAAAATCGGATAGGCACGGCTAACAGATTTCAGTTGAAGTATGGGGCTTAGTAGAATTTCGAAGGTCGACAGCAAGCTCATTTCGCCAGCGATGCAATTTATTTTAGCGCAAAACGTTAAATAGACGGATCCTTACCAACTTGAAAGCTTGTTCTAACCGGCTGATGCGCCAATACGCCAGACTGGTCCATTTATGGGGGCAAAGAGATTTCAGAGCATGGTAGGGACAGCCGCCGCCTCAGCCGGTCAATGCACCACTTGCGGGTGGGTCCAGAGATGAGGGGTTTTGGTCCTACGCCGCAGCATCATCATGGCGGGGTCAGCGGAAATTTGAATGCTAGGAATGGCCGAGACCATGTGGAAGGTTCTCATTGTTGGGCGATTTACGGTTGCGGTGTAATTACGGTTTTCGTTTATGGTGTAATTAGTGTATATTACAGGCCAGATGTCACTGACAGGGTAAGTATGGTAAATTATAGGAACCCAACAATGGACATACCTTTGTCGCCGGCAGCCCATGAAATTCGACCCCAATCTAAAACCATATTTACCATACTACGAGCGAATAATTGATGGAAACCCCAACGAGTACCGTAGCAGAAAAACGTAAATACATAATTGTTTACTGTGACATCATCTTTCTGGGCACCTCAGGGTTTCTCTTCCGCCCTGCTGATACAATCCTCAGAGTAGTGCTCGGTGTCTCCAAACTTGATATCTCATCAGTCCTCAGCCATCGCACGCGACATATACCATTCGCTGCCATATTAACTTAATGCATCTTCTTCGTCACCTGGAAAATTCCCCTGCACACTATTGCATATTATAGTCTTACATAGTACGCTCCTGCGTCGGCACCCGAGAGACTGACTATTTCCCGACATAGGGATCCCCCTTGCCGAATCAAGAAGAATCACCACGTGTAATGGTGGTTATAGGCCCCGGTTCTATTTACGGCTATGGGGAGGGGGGGGCACTCACTTTGTATTGGTGGGTTCGACCTGGCATGGTCAGACTATGAACGGAGTATTTTTGGAGTGTCCTAATAGTCTAGACTTCATTCGGATTCAGATAAGTTATGGCACGTTAGCTTCATTTGATGGTTCATTTAGATCGATTCATCCGCATTCATATTGAGACTATCATTTCAGGTAATGTGCATGGCCTGCAGGTAAAATCGTTACATTCTCTAGGTGTGTGGGCCGGGAGAATAATGCCACATATGCCTCGCCAGGAGTTTCAATGCCTTCGACATGAATGAACAACTTTCCAGTCACAGTTTCACCTTGCACCTTGAATACCGTGCGGGCATAAGCCAGTCTCACAGGGTACATGAGTGTACCGTTCAATGCTTGTGTTGCCCACACGGACACACTCATACTCTCGTCCAAGAGTGACCTCCTTCATGACCCTATCAATTTCTATTTTCAACTTTGTGGGGGTAACGAAAGACACAACACCCACGTCCCTGGCCTCAGCCACCGCCTACGCCAGGGGTGCATTCCCTGCCAGCCCCACTGGTCTGGTCACTGGCTCCTTGGCTTCATCCACCCCATGCGCCATGGGTGCATTGCCTGCCAGCCACACCGGTCTGGTCACTGGCTCCCTGGCCTCAGCCACCGCATGCGTAAGGGGTGCATTGCCTGCCAGCTCCACCGGTCCGGTGACTGGCTCCTTGGCTTCAGCCACCGCCGGCGGAAGGGGTGCATTGTCTGCCAGCCCCACCGGTCCGGTCACTGGCTCCTTGGCTTCAGCCACCGCTTGCGCCAGGGGTGCATTGCCTGCCAGCCCCACTGGTCTGGTCACTGGCTCCTTGGCTTCAGCCATCGCCTTGCCAGGGGTGCATTAGCTGCCAGCCCGCCTGCTATACGTCCCACGGCCCACCCACCTCCGCGCCAAGGACCAGTGAGAGCGGAACATCATGATGAGGGTAAGCATGCGCTCAGGCTGACCTCCTATAAAGGGTCGTAGAGCAGTAGCAGCAGCCATGCGACATGGCCCTCCTCGTCTGCCACATGGCTGCCCCACAGGCGATGCCCCGCCGTGTAAACCCATGCGCGGGGAAGCAGGTTGCTCAGCAACTCGTGTGCTGCCGTACAGGTCGTACTGGCCAGCGCATCCGCCCTTGCGGCGGTATCGATATACTTCTCCCATGCAGAGCACAGCGTCTCCTCAGCCCCCACTTACCACAGCGATGGCGGTGTTAGCAGCAGCAGCGGCAGCTGAAGGTTAGCCCCCACTGTTCCCGCTAAGTCCCCACTAGCCACTGCGCAGCACAATCCAGCAATTAGACCGCTGCTTCAGCCTGGTTTGCTCACCCTCAATGCCGATGTGAAAGATTCTCTGGGATCTTGGCTAGCACTGGCTAGGGGCTGGGACAGGCGGCAGGCCCAATCACAAGCATCTGACCGGCGGCAGGGGACCGTACTGCTCGATTCTGACGCGGCAGCTGCCACAAAGCTGCCGCGAAGCTGTGCCAGACAGATGGCCAGTAGCTTGGAGCATCATCCCAGTGGCTGCTACCTTCCCTCCCGGCTCCGAACCCGCCCAGAGCGTGCCGGCAGAGGCAGGCATGCTGTTTGTCCTACTACGTCGCCTGACCATGGCTGCGTTGCACATGTTGCACGAGACCCAGGAAGGCCTGCAGGGAGAGAGCGACGCATGCAGGTTTGCAGTGGCCAAGGTATGGACGGGGTATGGCCGCATGAGGGGTAGGGACGAGCAGAAACTTCTAGCCCTCCAGATCCCTAGATCTTATCACTTGCTTACAGATCCCTTAAATGCGGTATTGCTAGTGTGTTCCAACTGTTGACATTGGGTTTATCTCCTCATGGGGCTAACAAAGTTACTGAGCTCTTCCTTACGGCCACGCGGCCCATTTGCAGTATTTCATCGATTGCAAATCTGGCAAATTTTAGTACGGGACACACACACACACACACTGAAAGGAGTCTAGGGAGGAGGGGGGGTCAAACTATGGTACTGTTTGATTGGTGCCCTATAAGAACCTTCTCAGGAACTGTGGACAAGTGGCCACACCGCAGCTTTGGAATATTCATCCGACTCGCCATTTATCCGTCCTGCATGGGCTTGCGAGGGCCAGATTTGAAACGCCCGACCGCATACAGCAAACTCTAGCCAAGAAAAATCCCACTCCAAAGGCTTGTGCTGGCCAGCGACATGGAGATCAGATGCTAAGGTAGCATGACTAAACCCAATAACTCAGAAAGCAGGGTACGCACAAGGTTTACATCCCAGCATCACCAGCCACCCACCTCCTCGTCCTTGCCAGCCCCGTAGGCTGCTGGTGGCTTCTTTCCCTTTCTCCTCTAGCCTGAAGTTTATTTTCCTTATGAGACAGTAGGGCGCCCATGCGGCCAAGCCTTTGAAGCATGGCCCAGAGGTGTAATATCATTGACACGCTACTGCCAGCTGTGCTGGGCTCGGGGCAATGGCGAACGTGTGGAGGACGCTTCCAATGCCCGAGCATCAGGGCGGCACTTTGGGAGCAGGGGAGGGCTGGTCCTCCAAACGACGCTACAAGCCTTCACCAGTGGTACCAAGGTGGGCCTAAGGCGCCATCTTCCAACCCGCATCAGGCTGGCAGCTGTGTAAGCAGCGGACGCAGAGCCTGCGGCCAACTACGGCGACGTGCGTGGTGTGGGCCCCCAGCCATCTTCGGCCGCAGCAATGTCTATCCAGCAAAATGCAGTCCAGATTGCTTTAGCACCTTCGCCAGGCTGCGGGGCTACCAGCATCAGCCGCCAGTTGGGGGGTCATGAGAGAGCTGCAGCTCTGAGTCCAGGCACTACAGCGAGACTGGTGGGCCCATATCCTCCGCTTCTGCAATGCAGCGGTGGCACCGGAGGCAAAGCAATACATCCCTCTGATGGCTCAAGCCATGGCAGCAGATATGCAGCTTGCAATCAGCCAGGGCACTGGCGGCCGCACCTGGTGCTCTTGGCCTGCTGGGTGCATTAGAGGAGTTGGAGCGAGGGGCATCCACCCCCACCTTGCGCGAGGCAGCAGCTGCCCTACAGCGCCTACCCGTCACAGAGGTGTTGGCACTCGTTGACGCAGCCTACGAGCCAGCACGGCTGGCACAAGCGGCGGTGGGGACCCCGCCTGGTTCCAGTCCACGGCGGGTGCCGTGCTGGCGCAAGCCAAGAGCCGCACTAATCAGAGGGAGTGTGCTTGTGTGCGCATCAATTTGCGACTGCGGCTTGGCGCGATCAGCACTGCTGATACCAGAGGACGGCGCAACGGTCAGCGGCGACAGGCACGCTGCTGCCAGTGGTGTTGGGCATGGGGGGATAGCGAGCAGGAAGAGGATGCGCTGCATGTGTGCTTCCAGTGCCCAAGTGTCGGGGAGCATTTACGGGAGCGGGGGTGGGCAGGTCCTCCGGGCGCTGCCGCTAACTTCCACCAGTTGTACCAGGCTGCGCATGGGTGGGACGCACTTGCTTTTGTGGACTGTGCTGTGGGCATTATCGAGGGTTAGTCTCCAGGGTTTATGAGGACGGTGTCGTTGGCCTTTCCGGCCTTCTCTTTGGTCCTTTTTTTTGTGTTGTTGTTGTTGTTTGCCCCATTTTTAGTTTCTTCTCTTCTCCCTTCTGATCAGTGGGGCGCCCTCGCGGCCAAGCAGGGGTGGGATACGCTTGCTTTTCTGGACTTATCTTTTCTTAGAGGCTTTGTTGAGGGCTAGTATCTAGTGGAACTCAGGTGTTGGACTTGGTCTTCTTTGCCTTCCCGGCCTCTCCTTTTGTTTCTTCCCCCTTCTCTTCCTTTTAGTTCCTTCTTTACTCCCTTCTGAACAGTTGGGCGCCCACGCGGCCGAGCTTTGAGCGGGCCCAGAGGTGTAACGTTATTGACCAGTGGTACCGGGGCAGTTAGGGGTGGGATTTCTTGGAAGATGTGGTCGAACTTGTTGAAGGTAGTCTCTAGCGGAGTTGAAAGGGCCGGTCTTCCTGTCATTTGTGTTGTTTTGAGGGAGAGACCCCTTTTCTTTCTCTCTAGCCTTCTCTCTCGAGTTTCCTAACAGACATATTTTTTGCCGATGTGGCCCAGCTTTATTTTTCAGCAGGGCCCAGAGGTGTGACGTCGTTAAACGTATCCGGCAGTCGTAGTCTTGGGCCCTCCCAGGGAAGGCAGACCTACCTCTGGATCCACTGTATCAGAAAAGTGGGGGAAACTGTGGTTACCCGCTGTGAAATCACAATGGAGATCTCAGCCTCTCAAAAGCTGTATGCTAGCATACCGGTAGTCTCAGGCTGATATGCCACAGCATGGCTCGACCTACAGACTGAGGCACTGTTGGTCGACCAGCCCCCCCATCCCCCCTAAGTCTCCAAAACTCATCCGTTCGACATGGGAGTTGCACATAAGGACTTTTGGGACGGTATCTCGGCTTCGAAAAAAAAAGCAAACGTTTTTTAGGGGCTTAGACCCCCCTCCTAATTTGACATGCATTGACCGGGTGCTTAACGTTGACCATGCACAGAAGGGCGTTGGAAAGCCCTGGCCCTACCCTATGCAGTGAGATCTTAATATCGTGCAGTCTTCTCAGGGTTGTGACGTTATTTGCAAAATAAGCCTTTGTGAAATCTACGAAATCCTCATTGTTTGGCTCTCTGTACCTCAGGCGTACTTGGGCCCAAAAGCATTTTAAGACCAAATAACGCTCTCGTCAGGCTCTATAATTTTCAAGAATGGGTTGTTTCCAGTTTTCTTTGCCCCTTCCTTGCTGTTGGTGTTAAATAAAGAACCGGGACATCACAAGCATGGAAAGAAACGAGGTATCCAGAGTTTTTGAGTATCAAGGGGACCTCATGCACTTTTTTCGTCTCATAAAAGCAATCGAGGTCACAAGCACATGGTATTCATTGGGTGATCAAGGCACATAACGGTACACAGCATCAGTATATCATACAGACGCAACGCAAAAATTAGTATGATGTAGAAGCGCCATCAAAATAAGTGTAATGGAAGTTGAGGTGTCAATATGCATAGTGACTTCTGTCAAAATCTGATGTGTCATTCACCAATCCCACATCAAGCTCGCAGGCCCCGATAGTTTATAGTCTGCAGCATGAGCGCTAGACTGAGTCATGGAACAACCCAGTCCACCGCTTGAGATTTGAGAACCAAATCATGTTTTTTTGATGACCATTTAAGGTCAATGACGTTTCACATCCGGGCCCTGTCAAACATTAAGGCTCGGCCGTGGTGGCGCCTAACTGTTTGTATTGGTGAAAAAGAAAAGAGAGAGAAAATCCAGCTAATGGGAAGCTGCAGGGTCCTTTTGGTGGAGATAATATAACGAAATATGGATGATACCCCAGGCCGATATGGCACAAATGGCAATACAAAAGGTCATATGCTGATATGCACACATTTTCGGACCCCTGGATTATATCAAGCATTTCTTCCATCCATACCCACGCCGTGGAGGAGGTAGCAGCATTGACCTTATGGCATTACAGCCAGATTTTAATATTTAAGTACAGGTTTGCTATTGGACAGCGTTGGATTTAGTTGTTCAGACTATGGGCAATCAAGGGTCTGAGTCACACAGCCAGGGCCTCTTCAGTCGCCATCATGGAGTTGCAGCACTGTCCGCCCCCTGACCTCGAGAAGCGGGGTCTTGGCCGTGACCACTATGACCAGGCATTTTGCAGGGGCTTTGCTGGGGAACAGCCCCCCAAACCATCTTGCAGTCTTAGGGAGCAATGCGGAGGGAGCACACTGTGAACAATCCAAGGTCACACTGTGTCATCAATATTTCAGGGGCTGCAGCTACAATTCAGCACAATTTCAGCTACAATTCAGCACAATTTCAGCTACATCATGGCCTGTGGTTGGGAAGCTTGGTGTACAGACGGACAGTAGCCGGGACCCGCAGAAATGCCCACAGCGTCAACCTCAGCGTTTGTGTCATTGCACGCCAGACCACCCTTGGGTAACTGCAGAGCAGCTTCCTAGGCCCATTGAAACCAAGCCATTAACAGCCTGTGGTCAGTGACCCAAGCAGCAGAGGACTGATGGCCACAAGCCAGACTGTAGCTTAAGTGTACTTGGAGGGCGCTAACATAAAATAAACAATGACCTACCTGTGTGCCACCCTCTTTCCAGTCCCTCAACCATTCATCCATCAACACCTGGCTTTGGGCGATGGCCTGTCCGAACATGTCTACAACAAAGAATGGCAATCATAATTACGAAATTGGGACATATGTTATAATTAGTAAGGATCAGCAGTTCGGCACATCAGGTCCGGTCCTTACTCGGACCACCTGACCCCCACAACTTAGTTGAAAGCCATGAACTAGCATCTTGATGGCCCTCAGCCCCTCACTGGTTAGACTGCTCTCATCACAATTAACTGCTTGAGGTGGGGAGGCAGGATGGGCCTCTACCTGTTAGACAGAGTGTTCTAAGAGTGTTGTGAACTCAGCATCTATCTTACTCACAAAGGGAGGGAATCAAACACGCTCCCTACACATGGAGAGGACAAACATGCTACCTTAGCACAGAGAGGAACAAACACACTTGCATACAGAGGAAGCCACTTCTTTTCCGCATTACAGCCATTTCTTTGGTAAGAGTATTTAGCGGGTGCCGCAACCCATATCCCCAGTGTTCATTCAGCCCCCTCAGCTACAATTCAGCTACAATTTGGCTACATCATGGCCTTCAGCCATGTAGGGTTGGTGCAGCAGCTTAAACCAGCCGTATGCCGGCAAAGTGATAGTCGGATAGTCCCAATGTGCCTAGAGATGGCCACATGCTGGGTGGTCAAAAGCAGGCGGGCAAAAGGTGGCCTGGCGCATACATACTAAAATTAACCCTGATCATTCCCCCTTCGATGAAATCTTAGGCAACAGCATGCACTCCCCATAACAGCAGACTCACCCAGCAATTCCTCATCCACTAATCTGCTTGCAGCAGGGCAAGGGGTATGCAGGTGTTGTCAGTGTTATGCCAGGGTCAGGGCACTTTCAGAGGCCACAATGGTCAGGCTTCAATGCTTGCAGTGCCCGACGGACAAGTCCGCAGGGCCCACATGCCTCTTAAATCTGACCAACTAGTTACTGTTTCCCGGTGTACGGCATTTCAAATGTCGTATTCCACAAGACAAGCTCAGGCATTTCCTTTCTTTCTTTCATCCAGCCACACTCAGACGTTTTCATTCTTCTAGGCTTTCCTTTCTTCTAGACACGCTATGGGGATTTCAATAGAGGCTGGCGTTGCATGGGAAATGCCAAATATTCAGGACGAGGTTAAACGTTTGCTGCAGTTATTGTGGATCCAGCACAGCCAGAATGATGGACCGCTTTGCAAAAGGGGACCTGACGGAAAGGGTCCACCGGCCGCTCTCGGAGAGACTCTGGGCACTGCCAACATTAACACCGCATTGCTATTGCGCATTCAAATGGTTGTGTTACATACCGCGGTGTTTAAAGGAAGGGGTGCGTTTTCGTTCGCCCAATGCCCTTCCCTCTTGATGTCTAGCATTCCTCAAGTCATGATGCGTCACGCGCTATATCATGTATTGCGCATCCACGCTGCTGTTTGCTCCTCTCACTACCTTTCTTATTCTCCTGCACCGTACAGTTCTTGAGAAGAATGCCGCTGCCGCTAGCTTCCCAGGTGAGGCCTTTCTTTTGCCTTTGCTAGGTACCGGTATGTGAGATCATGATGTAGGGTTTAAACTTACCACTTTCGCTTGGCCTTATCCGTGACCTTATCCGCGGCTATTATTCCTTCATTCCACTTGGCATGGCATTAAGCATGGCATGCAGCATCTGAGACTGAAACATGTTGGCAGGTGAAGGCAACCTATGATGCCTTCCCGCATGCAGATTTTCTCCAACAATTCCACGTCGAATATTACGAAGGTGTCCAGGCTGTAAATTCAGGTCAGCCTCTTCTGTTGGTTGGGCTTCACTACTCCTATGCAGGATGCCATTCCACGTGAATGGGACCGCAACAGGCTCAATCTGAGGTCTATGGAGCTGCATCCCTTTGCTGGATGTAGCGAAGTGCGAGGCTGGCCGCCTAACCCCTGCAATCTGAGATAAACTTGATAAAACAGCCCGATTGCCCATATATGTGACCCTCGTTTGCTGCTGAAAACAGGCTCACAGAAACAGGAATGACGAACAACCAGCAAGCTCACACAGCCATAATAACTCCAGGATGAAAGTCAGATTTAAGGGGCTGTGGGCCCTGCGGACTTGTCCGTCGGGCACTGCAAGCATTGAAAGAAGACCATTGTGGTCTCTGCAAGTGCCCTGACCCTGGCATAACACTGACAACACCTGCATACCCCTTGCCCTGCTGCAAACAGCGAGGCCAGGATTAGTGGATGAGGAATTGCTGGGTGAGTCTGCTGTTATGGGGAGTGCCTGCTGTTGCTTAAGATTTCATCAAAGGGGGAATGATCAGGGTTAATTTTAGTATGCGCCAGGCCACCTTTTGCCCGCCTGTTTTTGATCACCCAGCATGTGGCCATCTCTAGGCACATTGGGACTATCACTTTGCCGGCATGCATACGGCTGGTTTAAGCTGCTGCACCAACCCTACATGGCTGAAGGCCATGATGTAGCCAAATTTTAGCTGAAATGTAGCTGAGGGGGCTGAATAAACACTGGGGATAAGGGTTGCGGCACCCGCAAAATAGTCTTACCAAAGAAATGGCCGTAATGCAGAAAAGAAGTGGCTTCCTCTGTATGCAAGTGTGTTTGTTCCTCTCTGTGCTAAGGTAGCATGTTTGTCCTCTCCATGTGTAGGGAGCGTGTTTGATACCCTCCCTTTGTGAGTAAGATAGATGCTGAGTTCACAACACTCTTAGAACACTCTGTCTAACAGGTGGAGGCCCATTCAGCCTCCCCACCTCAAGCAGTAAAACAGTGATGTCTTACCAGTGAGGGCCATCATGAGGGGCTGAGGGCTATCAAGATGCTAGTTCATGGCTTTTGACCAAGTTGTGGGGGTCACTTGGTCTGAGTAAGGACCGGACCTGATGTGCCGAACTGCTGATCCTTACTAATTATGACATATGTCCCAATTTTGTAATTATGATTGCCATTCTTTGTTGTAGACATGTTCGGACAGGCCGTCGCCCAAAGCCAGGTGTTGGCGGATGAATGGTTGAGGGACTGGAAAGAGGGTGGCACACAGGTAGGTCATTGTTTATTTTATGTTAGCGCCCTCCAAGTACACTTAAGCTACAGTCTGGCCTGTGGCCATCAGTCCTCTGCTGCTTGGGTCACTGACCACAGGCTGTTAATGGCTTGGTTTCAATGGGCCTAGGAGAAGCTGCTCTGCAGTTACCCAAGGGTGGTCTGGCGTGCAATGACATAAACGCTGAGGTTGACGCTGTGGGCATTTCTGCGGGTCCGGCTACTGTCCGTCTGTACACCAAGCTTCCCAACCACAGGCCATGATGTAGCTGAAATTGTGCTGAATTGTAGCTGAAATTGTGCTGAATTGTAGCTGTAGCCCCTGAAATATTGCTGACACAGTGTGACCTTGGATTGTTCACAGTGTGCTCCCTCCGCATTGCTCCCTAAGACCGCAAGATGGTTCAGGGGGCTGTTCCCCAGCAAAATGCCTGCAAAATGCCTGGTCACGGTGGTCACGGCCAAGACCCCGCTTCTCGGGGTTCGGGCGGACAGTGCTGCAACTCCATGATGGCGACTGAAGAGGTCCTGGCTGTGTGACTCAGACCCTTGCCCATAGTCTGAACAACTAAATCCAACGCTGTCCAATAGCGAACCTGTACTTAAATATCAAAATCTGGCTGTAATGCCATAAGGTGGATGCTGCTACCTCCTCCACGGCGTGGGTATGATGGATGGAAGAAATGCTTGATATAATCCAGGGGTCCGAAAATGTGTGCATATCAGCATATGACCTTTTGTATTGCCATTTGTGCCATATTGGCCTGGGATATCATCCATATTTCGTTATATTATCTCCACCAACAGGACCCTGCAGCTTCCCATTAGCTGGATTTTCTCTTTCTTACCTTTTCCACCCATGCAAACAGTTAGGCGCCAACGCGTCCGAGCCTTAATGTTTAGCAGGGCCCAGAGGTGAAACGTCATCGACCTTAAATGGTCATTCAGAACATGATTCGGTTCTCTCGTGGTGGACTGGGTTGTTCCATGACTCAGTCTAGCGCTCATGCCGCAGACTTTAAACTGTCGGGGCCTGCGAGCTTGATGTGGGATTGGTGGCTTGACGACACATCAGATTTTGACAGAAGTCACTATGCATATTGACACCTCAATTTGCATTACACTTATTTTGACGGCGCTTCTACATTATACTTATTTTTGCGTTGCTTCTATATAATATACTGATGGTGTGTACCGTTATGTGCCTTGATAACCCAATGAATACCATGTGCTTGTGACCTCGATTGCTTTTATTAGACGGGAAAATGTGCATGAGGTCCTCTTGATACTCAAAAACTCTGGATACCTCGTTTATTTTCATGCTTGTGATGTCCAGATTCTTTATTGAACACCAACAGCAAGGAAGGGGCAAAGAAAAACTGGAAACACCTCATCCTCGAAAATTATAGAGCTTGACGAGAGCGTTTCACATCTGGTCTTTAAATGCTCTTTGGCCCAGCGGTGCCTGAGGTACAGAGAGCCAAACAAACAATGAGGATTTCGTAGACTTCACAAAATCTTCTTTTGCAAATAACAACTCCGAGAAGAATGCACGATATGAAGATCTCACTTCATAGGGTAGGGCCAGGGCTTTCCAACGCCCCTCTGTGCATGGTCAACGTTAAGTACCCGGTCAACGCATGCCAAATTAGGAGGGGGGGGGTCTAAGCCCCTAAAAACGTCAGCTTTTTTCTTTAAGCCGAGATACCCTCTCAAAAGTCCTTATGTGCAACTCCCATGTCGAACGGATGAGTTTGGAGAATTAGGGGGGATGGGGGGCCTGGTTTTTTGCTTTCCCCCACTCGACCATCAGTGCCTTTGGAGGTCGAGCCAGGCTCTGACAGATCAGCCTGAGACTACCGGTATACAAGCATACAGCTTTTGAGAGGATGATACCTCCATTGTGATTTCACAGTGGGTGTCCACAGCTTCCCCCACTTTTCTGATACAGTGCAACCAAAGGTAGGGCCCAAGACTACGACTGCCAAATACGGTTTACGATGTTACACCTCTGGGCCCTGCTAAAAATAAAGCTGGGCCACATCGGCACAAATATGTCTGTTAGGAAACTCGAGAGAGAAGGCAAAAGAGAAAGAAAAGGGGCCTCTCCCTCAAAACAACATAAATGACGGGAAGACCGGACCCCTCAACTCATCTAGAGACTACCTTCAACAAGTTCGACCACATCTTCCAAGAAATCCCACCTGTCACACTATATTACCGTATACGTGACAGAACCGTTTGAGCCGCCGTTAGCGGCCACGGAGCCTCCGCAGCTTCTCTGCGGAGTCTCCTGATTTGGACTGAGACCTAGAAACCCGCTTACGCAGGGTGATTAAGCATCATCCGTACTCTGAATTGGGCCTGCCGGGTCCCTGTATCCCGGCAATTGCCTAAACTAGTTACTTCGTCCCTTTCTAAAGGACAGACCTCTATTGTAACAAGCTCCGGCCGTCATCCGTGTATGAGACCTGCAGCGTTCCCATAAGTCAGTACCTTAGCTCAAGTCAAGCCTATATCATCTTCCGCTGGTATAGCAGGAGATAGAAACCTCAGTTGAGGACCGAGACCCCTGCCGAAGACGAAGTTCGCAGGCTACGCCTCGGCTACCTCACCGCGTGGCGCGCGGTAAGTGCCCCTTTACATAGTCTGCTGGATCGCGCCCAGACGGCCAGAAGGCCTACGCTCCCATAGCCATTTGTTAGTCTTACAATTATCCAGCTTCGCAGCTTAACTCGCTGAGCACTCGCAGCCAGTGAGTAGTCACTGAGTCTGCCCGTAGGCGTCCATCACTGTTGTGAGGAAAGAAGTCCGCCACGGACCCGAGGCGCACATCGTGTGTCCTTTAGAAAGGGACGAAGTGGATCTAGCCTGATCAGCCTGATTTGTCAATCCCTGCAAAAGGTGCTTGTGTTGTTGAATTGGATTTTTGTTTGCCAGCAAACAGCCTTGGACAGTGTTTGAACCGCACTTTGCTGTGGTAATCTCCGGAGAGACATTGCCAAGTTAAACCCTGAGAATCATTGTGTGTGGCAACACAGTGCTGAGTCCAGGAGAGGCTTGAAGAATTGGCTGTGAATTTATACAACCAGCAATTAGCACCTGTGTGATTAAAGATTGTGATCAGGTGGATCCAATTTGTCATCATTGACAGAAGTGACCTTGTGGATAGGAAATCCAAGGTTGAAATTTTTCTGGTGGACCCAAGCATCCCCGCAGGACCGCAGAGCTGAGCGGACACAACGCAAGAGGCCACATCCACGCAGGGCGTGCAAACATCTAGAAGCTGCCCAGCCGGAAGGTGGGAAGTGCTGAAGGCGACGAAGGATTCCGCCAGATACAAATAGTTAGCAGACAAGCAGGAAGGCGAAGCCTATCCTGAGGATTGCTGTACCTGCCAACAACTTGACTTGCAGACTCTCACCAGGCAGCAGTAGGAACAAAAAAGGCAGAAGCCCAACGTTAGCAGGTTCCGTGGTTAGTGTTGCCTGCACAACTGCAGAACCGTGCGGTTCGTAATTGCCTGTAGGAATGACAGACGTAGATCTATCTGAACATGCTGTGGATAGATTGGTGTTCAGTTTTTGGCGAGTAATATCTAGGTTGGGTATGGGTATGGGCTGCTTAATTTCAGTGGGACGAGCAATGGGGGCAGGTGGACAGGGGTTGGGTGTAGTGGTCTGATGAAGGAGAGGTTGGGACGGGGAAGATGGGACTGGGGACCTGAGGATCGGAAGCATAGCTCTGGGGCAGTAACTTGAAGTAACTTGAAATTCGTTTGCACGCGACGTGATGAGGGCTCTGGCGGCATGCGGAAGAAAGAAAGAAAGAAAACGCCTGAGCGTGGCTTGAGGAATACGGGATTTTAAATGCCGTACACCGGAATGACGTCAGGTGGGTACGTCGCCGGGGTTTGGTTTCGGAATGGTACGGAATGAGTGCGCCAGAAAGGCGTACGCCACTTACACGGTAAAGAAGTTGTTGTAGTCGACGAAGGGCAGCAACAGTGGTATCAGAGAGATACCCTTGCATCCGAGTAGGGTCGCAGCATCGGCTGGAACTACGTCCTGAGCCAGGTTACCTCGCTGAACCTGTTCAGCGTGCGTCAGGAGGAGAAGAGGATCGCCGACCTTCAGGAGCCGCTCTGTAGTGGGTTGGCCGGGCAGCCCTACTGCGGAAGGGAACCACCTGCATGTATCGGTGCGTTGACGTACGTACAATGAGACACTATTTGATAGTCAGCAGCCATGCATGGTTAAGGAACTAGGCCGATGCATGCTTGAAGCACATTAGCCATGTGGTTGCAGCTGAAAGGCATGCATGCAGCCTTTTTTCGGCAGGCCGCTAGTCAATAGCGGCATGGCAAGTAAAAGGCCTGCATTTATGCTGGCCCGTAGGCTCGAGGATTGCATCAAATTTCCTGGACACGCACAGACATTTCTCTATCGGTCCCTGTTATTTGACAGGCCCAGGTCCAGGCTAGCTTCAGGTCAAGGACCTGCCCCCCCTCAACCCCCATCCAAATGCAGATGGTATTTAGGGCATTCTATGCATTGAGAATCCTGTGTTTAAGTTCCAGGTCATTGCGCGCAAGCGCACAGACATTTTCTTTATCGGTACCTGGTAGTACCGGTCTTAGTTACCCCCCCCAAAGTCTTATGCTCGGCACTTTCTTGGGACCCTCTTTCTTTGCTGGGTGCCCCCCCTAAAGACTTTTGACAGACCCAGGGTTTGCCGTCCAGGCTTCAGGTCAAGGACCTGCCCTCCCCCATACAAATTTGCATGGTATTAAGGTCCTTCTTAGCTTTGTTAATCCTGTGTTTAAGTTCCAGGTCATTTTGTAAGCGCACAGACATTTTCTTTAACGGTACCTCGTACCGGTCTTTGACATATGCTCGCCTTTTCCAGGTGTAGCTTGACCATCGCAGTCCTGTGGCAGGCTAGCAACAGCAGGCAGCTGCTGCCTAGATACTGCTTATAGATACACCTGCAAGCATGCACAGCATGCAGCTTCATTGTTTCAAAGGAAGTGTGTAAGCTTTTTAAATCCTTCATCTTGCACCCTGCTGTCCATGGTAGGAGCTAGCAAGCTCCTCAAGGGGTGTGTATTGGGCATCGCACTGGCAGTGTAGAAGCAAGGTTGTCGCTGCTGCTGCTGCTGCTGCTGCTGCTGCTCTGGATACTGTTGTTGTTGCTCCGGCCGAAGGAGGCCTAAGACCTTTGTCGTGCGCTCCGAATTATCGAGCTCACGCAGAGCCCTGAATCACCATACCCAGGTGAGGCACTAAATTATTTTATTCTTTCTAGATCGGCCATGTCTTACTCTTGAACGCCTGTCCTTTGAAGGGACTAAGTGAATAGAACGCTGTGTCGCTGCTGTGGGAACGAAAGGGCCCCGCGGCAGGCCCGTATTACCCCAATATATTAGGTAATAAGGCTCGGCTGCCACGCCACCGTCACTTGACTGTGACCAAGTGGCCAGCTATTGCTAAATACGGGGATACGCGGAATTCATTCGGGGCTGTCCCTTGGAGACTCCGTGACTGTTGCTCCTATTTCTATGGTTGTGTCACGTACCCGTATACAGGAATATACTGTGACACCCATCCCCGAAAACACGATCCCAACTCAAACCCCCCTTTCCCCCTTCCTCTGCCCTCTTGCTGCTATTTATGGCCAAATCTGCCGGAATCTTGTCCGTGGGGTGAGGAGGGATGTACAGTAGCGATGTGCAAGGTGTATGCTAGGGATAGCCAGGGAATAATATGTAGAGATATGCAGGCATGGCTGGGGTGATGAGGAGGGATCTACAGTTAGGTGTATGCCAAGTGTAGCCAGGGATGAACATAGATATAATATGCAAGCCTGGGGTGAGGAGGGATCTACATGGATGTAAATGCCAAGTGTAGCCAGGTTTGAACATAGATATTATATGCAAGCCTGGGGTGAGGAGGGATCTACATGGATGTAAATGCCAAGTGTAGCCAGGTTTGAACATAGATATTATATGCAAGCCTGGGCGGGGTGAGGAGGGATCTACATGGACGTGTATGCCAATTGTAGCCATGGTTGAACAGAGATATGCAGGCATGGCTGGGGTGATCAGGAGGGATATTATACAGGGACGTGTATGCCAGGTGTAGCCAGGGATGAACATAGATGTTATATGCAAGCCTAGGGTGAGGAGGGATCTACAGGGATGTGTATGCCAGGTGTAGCCAGGGTTGAACAGAGATATACAGGCATGGGGTTAAGAGGGATCTACAGACATATGCAGGCCTGCTGGGGTTAATATGATAAATAATCAATGGGTGGGTTTGTAATCTTTATAATTTTTTGCCCAATTACCGTACCCTGCTGGCTAGAACTCATGAGAAGATCAGGATGCATGTATGGTGTAACACCAAACGTCCAAAAGCAAAGTTCCAAGGCAATTTAATCATGACTGGGAAATTCAAATTCAAAAATGTGTGCTCTCAGTCGTCATACCATCGAAATGATTGTAGGTTCGATTCAGGGGCTGACAATTGCGATCAATTTGTTCATGTTATACATGCAACGGCCATCACAAACAGTAATCTATCATCATTCTGAAGCAAACCCAAATCGTAATAAAGGCTGACACCACGCGCACCTGCTGCTGAACCAGCAAGTAGCTTAGTTACAGGTAGCTACCTCCGTCCTCCTCTCTTTTTCACCAAGCTATCAAGCAGATAACCAATGTCGTCGTCGGAGATCGAGTTGGCTCATGAGACACTGTCAGATGCTGGAGACACCGTCGTCAATGATGAGGACGCAGATGCTGGAGACACCGTCGTCAATCATGATGAGGACGCAACAGTTGCACACCCATTTGCGAGAGATATGCAATCCAAGGGGCAACCTGTGAGGGTCGTCACGCTTAATCAGGATTTCCCTACAAAAAGAGGGTCCCTTCCCCCAGGACCCTACAAAAAGAGGGTCAAAGTTTTCCTTAAGGAAACCCTGCACTAGACAGGATTTCCCTAGGGTTTTCCTGTCGTTGGGAAACCTATGGATTTCCCTATGGGGTTTCCTCGGGGTTTCCCTTAGTTTTCCCAATGTAGATTTCCCTCGATTTCCCTGTTTGGATTTCCCTACGCTTTTCGTTGGGTTTCCCTATGTTTTCCCATGCCGATTTCCCTGAGGTTTCCCTAACATTTCCCAGTGTCGCTCAAAAGCTAGGAACAACAAGCCATGGGCACATTTGCTGGGTGATGATGCTGTAGTACCGTAGACGTGCTTTGCCTTCGCGGCTTAATAAATACTTTAACAATTAACTCATAGGCGCATCTGCGGCTTATCACGCGATATGAAACAATTGCTGGTGCGCGCGTCACACCTTGTCCACCAGTCACGCCGCCGTACACCTGCACATGCAATATCCGCACCGCGATTACGGTAGGTTGCACGGCGCAAACTCGATTTTACGTCGTTAGTACCTTACGGTAACCTTTCATGTACCGTACATTACCAGTGCAAGCTGCAGGCAGGTGAATCACCGGTGCAGCTTTACCAGCTACGGTACAGCAGCTGCTGTACCTGCAGCCCAACCAGGAGCCTGCATGGTGCCCACAGCATGATACCGGTACCTGCAGCATTGATTTACTGCTGCTACCCAAGTCCATAGTCAGGTGCGTGCTGCAAGGGCATGCCGAAGACCCGTCCTTGTGTGATCCCAATCAGTGCATGTGCAATAATACCGGTGCAGTTGTTACTGGTACTCATGCATGCCCAACCAGGAGATTGCACGGTACCCACATACCGTAATGAGGTCAGTAGCATTGAGCTGACGCTGCGGCACATATCCATACTCAACTGCGCGTAGTGGGGGCAACCGGAGGTAGTAGGCCGGTTCATTCGTGGTCCCCATGCATGAGCGCAAGTGCAACACCGTTGCAGTTGTGAGGTACCGTACATGCGCAACCAGGAACATGCATGATACCCACATTATGATATCAGTAGCATTGACCTGTCGCAGCAGCTCGGGTTCATTCTTAAATGCGCGCCCGGCAACCGGCCATAGGCTGGTCTGGGTGTGGTCCCAATCAGTGCAAGTGCAGCACCGCTGCAACTGTTAGCCTTGCGCCCAACCAGTGGATTGCATGATAACCACATAATGATATCAGTAGCATTGAGCTATCGCGGCAGCTCGGGTTCGTTCTCAAATGCGCGCTGCGGCGGCAACCGGCCGTAGGCTGGTCTGGGTGTGGTCCCAATCAGTGCAAGTGCAGCACCCCTGCAACTGTTAGCCTTGCGCCCAACCAGTGGATTGCATGATAACCACATAATGATATCAGTAGCATTGAGCTATCGCGGCAGCTCGGGTTCGTTCTCAAATGCGCGTTGCGGCGGCAACCGGCCGTAGGCTGGTCTGGGTGTGGTCCCTATCTGTTCAAGTGCAGCACTGCTGCAACTGTGAGCCTTGCGCCCAACCAGTGGATTGCATGATAACCACATAATGATATCAGTAGCATTGACCTGTCGCAGCAGCTCGGGTTCGTTCTCAAATGCGTGTTGCGGCGGCAACCGGCCGTAGGCTGCTGGTCTGGGTGTGGTCCCAATCTGTGCAAGTGCAGCACCGCTGCAACTGTTAGCCTTGCGCCCAACCAGTGGATTGAATGATACCCACATAATGATATCAGTGGCATTGAGCTATCGCGGCAGGTCGGGTTAAGTCTTATATGTGCGCTCGGCAACCGGCTGTAGGCTGGTCTGGGTGTGGTCCCAATCAGTGCAAATGCAGCACCGCTGCAACTGTGAGCCTTGCGCCCAACCAGTGGATTGCATGATACCCACATAATGATATCAGTAGCATTGAGCTGTCGCGGCAGCTCGGGTTCATTCTTAAATGCGCGTTGCGATGGCAACCGGCCGTAGGCTGGTCTATAGCATGTGTGTCTCACTGCCCACCAATGCTGCTACCTGTCACACAGGTGCTAGCGCTAGTTGATGAAACATACGAGCGGGCGTTGCTAGATGCAGCTGGCAGAGGGGACCCCAGACATCCTGCTACTGAACACAGGTTTGCGGCTGCCTCTCGCACATGGTTTCAGCATACGGCACGAACTTAAGGCTGAGGCTTGGCTGACCCTAGAGGATGGCGCAGCGGTCAGCAGCGTGACAGACGTGCTGCCAGCGAGGTTGGGCTAGGGGAGAGGGCGAGCATGTGGGGGACGCTTTGCATGCATGCTTTCAATGCTCCAGCGCGCAGCATCAGCTGAGGGGGCGGGGATGGGCAGGTCCTCCGAACGATGCTAGTGACTTCTTCGAGTTGTTTTTTGTTGAGGCGTAGACGTTTTCATACGCTGGACCTTCTTAAGTATTTCCTTACAGCCTTTTGTTTGTCCCTTCACTTTACTTCCCACTTTTCCTTTTTTTTGTCCCCTTGTGTTTGTTTCGCTCCCTGTAGTTAAGCGCCCCCGCGCCCGAGCTTTTTTGAGCAGGGCCCAGAGTTGTAACATCATTTGACGTCTGCCTCAGACTTCTGCTCATTGTTATCTGATGTCTGCTACCTCCTTCAGCTACAGCTCATCAGGGCACTGTTACCGGCATCTCAGAAACACCAGTCAACTACCGGCGGTACATCATTGAGAAGGCCAGGGATTTCATGGGAGGCCTGAGTGGATCTGCGCTTTGGCCTGGATTGCATACCGGTATCCGCTGTCAGTTAATTCACTTACTTTTTGTTCATGCTTGTAAGGCTACCGGCCTGAGTAGATCTGCGGCATGGCCTAGGGTACCTGGCTGTAAGACTGGTTGTTATCGAAAAAATTAAGAAACCCTTGCCTTGAAGCTGAAAAGCCGCTAGATTGGATTGCACATCAGCTGTCAGTTGATTCACTTTCTGTTTATGGCATGCTGGTCAGGCTACCGGCCTGAGTGGATCTGCGGTATGGCCTAGGGCATCTTGCTTTAAGACTAGTTGTCATTGAATACATTAAGAAACAGTGGCCGGAAAGCTGCTTGGTTGTTTTGCACATCCGCTTTCAGTTGATTCACTTTCTGTTCATCACATGCGTGTCAGGCTACTGGCCTGAGTGGATATGCGGTATGGCTTAGGGCATCTGGCTGTAAGACAAGTTGTCATCGAATAAGTTAAGAAACCCTGGCCGGAAAGCTGCTTGATTGTTTTGCACACTCTCTCTCAGTCGTTTCTCTTTCTGTTTAGGCTTGTCATGCTACCGACCTTAGTAGATCTGCGGTATGGCCTAGGGCATCTGGCTGTAAGACTAGTTGTCATTGAATACATTAAGAAACCGTGGCTGGAAAGCTGCTTGGTTGTTTTGCACATCCGCTTTCAGTTGATTCACTTTCTGTTCATCGCATGCGTGTCAGCAGGCTACTGGCCTGAGTGGATCTGCGGTATGTTGTAGGGCATGTGGCTGTAAGACAGGTTGTGCATTGTGGAATTTGGAAGCTATGGCCATTATAGATACAATGTATCTTAAAAGTTCAGCCACTCACACAACAACACACATCAACAAAATAAAGAGCAGTGTGTGTCTGCTTCCTGGCCAAACGCGAGTCTTTGAAACCCAAAGGGCAACACAGTGGATTTTTTTTGCAGGTTTGTAACAACTAAATTAAGGAGCCAACAGCCCGGACAACCCAGTTGTGACTGCAGTCATCACAATGTTAACAAGTTATAATGTCACCTTTGCTTGCTTAGTCGTCACCGCTCTCTCCCCTGTCCTCTTCACTATCCCCGCTCTCAGGCCCCCCCTCATGAGTGTTGGCGGCGTACGCGTCCTCCTCACTTTCCCCGCTCTCGGTCCCATCACCTCCGCCCTCCTCGCTCCCTCCCCAGTCGTCCATGTCTTCGTCCTCCCCGTCCCCCTCCGCCTCCTCTACACCCTCCATGCCCTCTGCCTCATCGCTAGCATACTCTACTACAGGGACACTAGGGCTAGACAGCTGCTGTTGGGTTGTCCATCTCTCCTTTGCTGGCGGCCCCTCGATCCCCAGGGCTTTCAGCACCCCCCACTGCCGAGCCAACACTGCCAGCTCGTCTGGCCGGGACGGAATTGAGTCGGTCCAGCAGAGCCACGGCACCACGCCGACAGCTGGCCACATGTTGCCGTTGTTGACGCTGGGCGGGCGGGCCTCCACGATAGGTGTCCGGAAGAGCGGGTCAAAAGCCGCAGCCCCTGAAGCCGTCTGGTGCCACGTCACCTGCGTGCATATAGCGCACGTAATTTGGGTCGCATTTGAACTATCTGAAGATGCCTTTGCCTCACTTACCCCCTTTCTTCCTTTTAACCGCAAACCCTACAAAGGGTCTGAACCCAAAAACCTAAAAAACGCAAATAACATCGGACATATATCAAACTCCTGGAACCCCAAACATGGAGCTGAACAGACAGCTGGCATTTCTATTGTTTTGTCAGCAAATGGACAGCCTTCGGAATGCCCCTCTAGGCTGCAGCTGCGAAAGCCCCAAAGCCTCCCCCAACCGAAAAACTGAAGAGTAGCTGACCCCTGAAATATATAGTACCCATGCTACCTCTGCCTCTCGAGAGCCCCCCCAAGACCTGCTGAACTAACCTCCAAGATGAGGTTATCACCGTGTGCGACCCCGGCAAGGCTGCTGTGTGTGATGATGCGCTCCACCTTGGCAAACCACATCGCTGAAGCTTCATTCTGCAGCAGCCAATTGGGCCTGGCGAGGAACCAACTCCCAACCTTCAGCTTCAGGTCACCAATCCAGCAAGCCCGATAGGAAAGGGCGCTTGCCGCCATCCTCACAGCCAGGTTGGCGTCTGACGCGGCCGCTGCATTGTTCGCCGGGCCTTGCTGCTGCCCGGCGATGCGCTGCCTCAGCCACATTGCAAATCGCACGATGTACGTGACCCTAAAGGTCACCGTACGGAACATGACGGAGCCCCCGCCGCGAGCCGTCACAATAACTCCAGGCCGCTCATGCACCGGCCGCGCTCCCACCTCACCCAGGAACACAAGCCATAGCTCCCGGTGCCTTTGCAGCGCAGAGTCTTGATCCTTGTCGCCCATAGACCGCTGGAGGTACATGGCATGAAGCTGCGATTGTTGTTCCTCGGTCAAGGCGAATGCTTTCCCACGTCCCACTGGCCAGCTGCCAGCTGGTGTCGCCGCGGCAGCGCTGTCAAGCACTGCCTCCTCCGGCACTCGACCTGTCGGGGCGGCCAGGGTGGCCTGAAAGACAGAGGCCAGCCGCAGCCCACAGGAAAGGGTGGCCCGCTGTGCCACCTCGAAGTCAGAGCATGCCCGGACTATTGTTGCTGCTGGGTGGGCGCGGTTCCGAGCGTACACCTTGACCTTCCCCCAGGTGCTCTCTGCCTGAAACATTGACGTCCTAAAGAGTGGGCCTACAAAGGGATGGTGGGTGAGGAGTGAGCATGGGTCAGTGAAGTGAGCGTGGGTTGACGGGTGAGGGGGGGTGAAGGAGCAAAGGGGGGAAGGGGGGAGGGGGCGTTGTGGGGGGGGACAGGAAGTTGCGGCGGACGATGGGTTTTAGGTGGTTGAGGGGATTGAGGGGGGGAGCTCGTTGCGTGGGTTCACGGGATGGCTACGGTTGCACATCGCTGTTTGTTAAGACGCAAATTCTACAATTGAATACTAAAACAAGTGCGGAGGTTGTATATCTCATGACACAGCTCATCATGCTGAAGACTACACCGCCGGTACGAGCTCCGAAATGGCCTACGCACCCCAGGTTGGCAGCACATCGAAGACGAGGTGGATGAGGTTGTGCATCTTGATGTCAGCCTCAGACGCAGGTAGGTGGAGCTCAGCCAGGCAAACAGCCTCAACGATGCGAAGCTGCAGGTTGGGAAGGTCGCTGATGCGGATGGTCTTGTGCCAAATCTCACCACACGCCTGAAACAAGCGCGTGTATGTCATGCGCTGCTGCTCGGGCATGTCTTCCATGCAGTCTAACAGCTTGGCCCCATATGGACCTGCGATGAATGAGGATCGAGTTTAGAGTTAAGGGTTTAGATGACATCAAACCTGGACCAGGTGCAGCCACAAGCCCGAGGCATCCCTGTCCACACGCTCCCTTTTCCCTCTGCATCCCCCCCCACTCCCCTCAACCAGTCTCTCCCCTCTCTCCCCCTTGGTTTCCCCCCCTATTGCTTTGCGAGCTTATTACCTGCTAGCACGAAGAAATGGTGCATCTTTGACTTCTTAGCAGCTGTTGCAAGACGGCGGAAGCGTGAGCCAGCTTGATTGGAGGGCAGCCTTGATGAGGAGAGTTTCAACAAGGTCAGTGAGCACCAGACGCAGCAAGTCGCCCTTGCATGGCGTCACAGCCCGCCGCGTAAATCGAGGCCGTAACTTGCCGCCGTCGAACCCGGGCTGACGCTCTTTGAGAGCATGAAGCAACTCGTCAGAGCCTGAAAGAAAAAGGCAAATTTGAGGTCCTGACCATGGTCATGCCAGCATGCGAGAGCCTGCCAATCCAAGATGAGCATCCAGCTCATCCATGCATTTGCATGCAGATGCTCAATGGGCTGCAATGCATGGGCTGAGATGCCAGCAAAAGTGCACAAGCAAGGTGATACAAGTGTACATACCAGGGTCATCAAATTGACAGGGATTTGTATCGGCGTCTTCGTGTAGAGCAGTTGCTGCATCAGCCGCGTCCTCGTCTTCAGTGTCCCCGTGCTGAGCATTGCCAGCCTGCCCTGCACCAGCTGCTGCTGCAGCTGTATCGGCTGCTATCCTCGCTGCAAAGTAGGGACAAGTGGTCGGTCGCTGGCCGTCAGGAGGGAGCAGAAGGCCTGAATGCGTGCCTAAATAATTAGTACCTGGATGCTTTCCAACAGGATGAAAGAAGTTGGTTCCGGGAGAGTTCTGTCCTACAGATTGGCAATGCTTCCATGCAGTTTTCCTTGATGTCAAAGGAATTGATGCCGTCGGTTCCATCATCCCGAAGGAACGACAACAAGAACGACAACCACACCACACTAGCGACATAATGCATTCAGAGAGAACCGATATTCACAACCAAGAAAGGCAGATAAGCCTGAGCGTGGCTTGTGGAAACAGCAATATAGCAGCCTCATCCAAACAATTCAATCAAGTTTTCATACATATCCACACCTGCTGCTCACGCAGCCACCATCTGCTGCTCTTTCTTTCCATACGCACCTTCCTAATTGTTTGTTATCAAAGCCCGCCTATTCTGACGAACAGTTTTGAGAGGATGGAAGAGGAGGAATATGACGATCCGGACAACAACGATGATGGCACGTTGGACTAAGGCGGCGGTGATGACAATGAAGACGAGTTCCCCTTGAGTCAGGTTGTGTGATGTGATCGGAGGCGCTGATCTTGTCCAATTACTTACACGGTGATCCACGTTTTTTTAGATGGGCAACAAGGAGGATGTGGAGGAATGGCTTGGCAAAGTGTTTCGCAGCGCGACCACGGCCGCGGTTGTAAGCTTGAAGTTGCTGACGCAAGCATCTAAAGCTGGAGAGGCATACTTCAGCCTTGAAGAGCTTGCTGCCTTGCCCTCCACATGGTGGACTAACGATGTGTGCCTGACAGTCCCAGAGTGGTCCATCCTCCAGCTGGCATTTAGCCGTATGGGCTCGCCGCCGCAGCAGACCGCTGGTCACGCCTCTGCTGGCAGCCACAGTGACCCTACCCTCGCCACTCGAGTGCGGGTAGGTGAGGACTCCGACAACACGCCCACAGTCACTGCGGGGCTGCAGCAGATCGGCAACATGTATGTGGCAGCAGCATGCATCTCCCATGCATGTATGTATCATGTTGGGGCTGCGCATGTATATGGCATGGCATATGGACCTTCATATTTCTCCCCTCCTCGCAGGGGCATTGACAACGAGTTCTATGCCATGAAGATGTACTCGAGTAAAGCGAACCCTTCCACCCTAACCATCATCCCCAACGAAGCGATGGACCTAGCAATCCACCACAACCCTCCGCTCATCTTCAGCAAGCTGCGCAGTCATCACCCTGACCTGCTAGCTGCATTCATTGACAAGGTATTCCCTCATAGCTAGTGTTATTGTCGATGCCTGTGGATACCTTGGAAACACATGTGGAAGGCCGGCCTGCTGCCACTGAAAGTCTGAATGTCTCACCTTAAGCGGCCTCCAGCAAGCTTGGCCACATCTGAGTCCTCATTCAGGAGGATGCATTGAACCTGAAATGTAGCTGATTGGCACTGAACACGACACTAGTTACAACCCCCCCTATCACACTTGAACCCATGCTTATGTGCTTGCCGGTGTTGTGAAGTCTGTCTGTGGCCCTAACTGAAAATGAACTGAAGCTGATCAGCAGCATGATTGTAGCAATAACAACTATTCCCGACTTCTATAATGTGCAGGTGTTGAAGGAAGACGGCTTCGAATCCGCTGCCGACCTCAAGGCCACCACCAACAAGGCGACGTTCAACGCTGTCATCAAGCTCATCGAGGGCAAAATTAAAAGCAAGATGGAGTCAGTGAAAAAAACAAGTCAAAAAGTGAGATACGGAATAATCACAGGTAAGCTACTGTTTGAGTGACCTACATCTCTGTAGCTGAGTGCTAACACAAGGGCCCCATCAATGAAGCATGATTACAATCAAGTTGCAACCTGGCCTTTGACCGCGGGTATAGGATGGGAGCGAGAGGCATGCATGGAAGTTTGCGCCTCTCAAACAAGCCTTCCAATTATAACCGCTCGGGGTGTGCGATATTATGGTAGTTTATGGTGTGCTGTATTTTGACATTGACCATGATTCATTTCAGATGATTCAGTGCTCAGAACGGTAAAAAACCGGGAAATCTATAGAAATTGCTTTCATTCTTCCCCCCCTTGTGCACAGCTGAGCAAGGAGCGGCACGCACGCGCGAGATAAAAGAAGGCAGGAGGACCAATGGTGCGCACTCTTTTTACTTCTCAATTAGGATAACATCAGGCCACCACCCTTTGGCAGGCCTCGCTACGGCCGTGAAATGGCTGGTTGCCCACAGCCTTGAGGAGCAGCCTCCAGCCAGACGCCCGGGCACAACCTCACTAAAAAGATATATTATAAATGCATTACATATACAGTATATTTCCCTGCAACTCAGCTTCATCCCATCTGCAGTTTGGCCTTTTTAACTTTGGCCGGAGGCGCTAGCTGTGGCCTGTCGTACTCCTACGGCCCACAGCTGTTGGCCGGTCTAAGTTTGGACCCAATAGGGCCCTCAGTGACTGCGGGGTTGCTCTTTCGGGGTGGGCATGTATCAGAATAAAAAAGAAACACTGGCATTGACAGATATGTGCATGCTCTGTGCCCTACTGCTGTAGGTGGTCAGGCGGAGGCAGAAGGGCTTGTGGAAGACCAGAGGATGTATTTGGCTGAACAAGAAGCCCACGCAGCAAACTTGCTGCGGCTTGCAGCGCCGCTCACACCCGCTGCTCCGCCGCCACCCGTTGCTCCGCCGCCACCCGCTGCTCTGCCACCACCCGCTGCTCCACCGCCACCCGCTGCGCAGCGGCCAACCACTGCGCCTGCTGTTCCGCCGCCTGCAGCGGCAAGGGATGTCGTACGGAGGCGACTGGCAGGCGCCCCGCCAGTAGCTGGGGCGACGGCGGCAAGTGCAGGAAGAAAGAGAACTGAACCATCAGGTACCTAAAAACTCAGGAATTTATTACACATGTCCACATAATCTCCGCACACAAGCCTTTGCTATGAAACCACGGAATATTTATATTGTAGCCGCCTAAAGCTAAAGCAAGTACCCTAACCCTGAAACATGTACTATGACCCTTAAACCTGGTAAGTAATATGAACCCACCCTGACCCATGACCATGGCGTAGCTTGGGCCACTCTGATACATCTACACTTGGACCCTGATATGTACACACTATGATCCATGACATAAGTACCCACCATATTGTGCTTCCACACCCGCTCCCCAACTAACTAATGTGTATGTATGTATGCAGGTGGCGGACGTACACACTGCGCCAGGGAACGGACCCCAACAGAAGCCGCACGTGAACTCGCAGAACTCGCAGAGGACAAGGAGAGTCGCCGGCTAGCGGTGCAGCAAAGGGCCTTGAAGCTAGCTATTGCTTATCATGGCCCGCCGACGAGGAAGTGAGATAGAAAAAAGGTGCACTAGTACTACCAGATTGACCAGCCTAACTCTAGCAAGATGGCTGCCTAAATGTGATGCTTCCTTGTTTAAATTGTTTGAATGCAAACTCACGGAGAGTTGTGGTAGTCATGCATGAGGATGCCCTGCTGGTGTGAGACAGTGAGGTATCCCCTCGAATTGCTTGGCCAAGTGGAAACATTTTAATATGGATGGAAGGGTTAAGCCTGCTACGGTGTGCCGTTGTTTGCTTGGGAGTAGTTCTTGTTAAGAAGCACGCTGAGGCATAGAACGATAAGTGAACAAGCATCGCCTACCAGTCTAGAAGCAAGCAAGGACAGAGACCTGCTGTGCATCTATATATGGATGAATGCAACCGGATGTCAGAAGACCGTTGGGAAGGAAAACGCACGTAAACCTGTGGGAAATCCAATGGGATTCCCAACGAATTCCCTTTTGGATGCAGGGGGTAACCGGTGGGAAATCGTATAATTTCCCTAGGGTTTCCCCCTGGGGCAACCGGTGGGAAATCGCGCGGAAATCCTAGGGTTTCCTGATAGGGAAACCCTGCGACGGGAAATCCTAAGATTTCCTCTGGGTTTCCCTGTCTTCACTGTGATTTGGCAGGGTTTCCCTAGGGAAAACTTTGACCCTCTTTTTGTAGGGCGGAGTGATGATCATCTACACCGTCACCAAGGACCTGCCCGACGGCAATCTCCACGCCGCTATCGCCGTGGTCGTCCTCATGTTTGGATGTGTTTTTTTCTCCCTGTGGAAGGACCTGGTGGATGGATTAATGGCGATGAAGAAGACGAGCGACTGCTGGGCCGCTGGCCCACCCCGTTGGACGGCTTACGTCCACGGTCTCGGCTTGCTTGGCATCAACGCGGGTCTCGTGCCCTTCCTTCTGTACATTTCCCTGAAGCGCTCGCTGGGCACTGATGATCATGATGCCCTGGTATACACTCTCATTAGCGTTGTCGGAGGCTTCATCACCACATGCGTCAAAGACTTCACTGATGGGTTTGAGACGCCTGAGAAGTTCCGCGCAAACTGCGGGTGGCACCGGGCCATGCACCTGAGCGCACCGACACCGCCGCCCCCGTCCAACAGCGCCCCCTCGTCTGCCATCACCCCCCCACTTCCCCTCCCCCCTCGTCCCTCACCACCCGCTCTCCACCTACCATCAAACTCTCGTCCACCATCACTCACCAGCTCTCCACGTGCCATCAACCCCTTGTCCACCACTATCACCCGCTCTCCACTGCCTGCCATCAACTGCTCCCCGCCTGGTATCATGAGTGTCATCACCACCTTGCCACCATCACGCCCCTCGACCGCCCTTCCCCCCTCGTCCACCATTCCCCCCTCCTACCCCCCTCATCTACGCTCCCCCGCTTGTCCACCATCACCCAATCACAGACCCCTCTCCCGACCTCATCCACCCGGCTCCCCGCCCCCCTCGTCCTCCATCACTCCATCACAGCCCCCCCTCCCCGCCTCGTCCACCATCAAGCCCCAAAGTGGCTTACAGGCGCAGTGATTCAGTCAGCGACCCTCTCAGCCGCGGCACATCATCACCTTACATTTACATTTGTCACCAAGTTTACCTCAAACAACAAAACCGGTGTTTTTCAACACCACCATTTGATCCGTAACTTCTTCAATGATAGATGTACCGGTAAGTGACCAGGTAAGTGACTCGATATCTCTATATTGCACTGCAATCCCAAACGCTCTCGGCATGCACTCGGTATTTGAAAGCGTCAGCAAGCACTGCATGACCAAGAAGCTATCAGCCCGGTTGATGGACGTAATGCAAGCTCGACACCAGGGGACGAGGCAATGAAAACGTATACTCCTCTCTGGCACAAAAGGCGCGAACTCAGACTCGCAACTTCCTTTTACCCGACCACGAATTCAGCCACATCCTATCTACCGGTACCCGTCCGAGGATTACTCATACGGTACTGAGCAGGTCTTCTGTGTACATAGAGGCGAATCTGCCATCGTTGAAGGCTCGGCTATATTGTGCAGGCCCAATAGGCCCTTTCTTTCTTCCATGCCGACAATGCCTCCTCCTCGACGCATCGACCAACGTCACATTACAACGTCATCTTCGGGTTCGGCAGGACGCACAGTTTAACTCCCACGTCACCAACAACGAGCTCTGGCTAACCCGGCATCATGACCTGAGGTCAAGCCGGCGACAAGCTAGGACTGCCGCGCTGTCTACTGACCGCAGTGTTCCACATCGCATTACGGGCGGGAGAAAGTAACGACCACTTGGACCAGCAGGACAGACCCTCCGTATGACGATGCGGATTGCCGCATGCTACACCGGTACGTCCCACGGCGCACTTACCTCTGCCCCAAGGACTAGCGAGAGCGGAACATCATGACGAGCGCAAGCATGCGCTCAGGCAGATCTCATTTAAAGTGTCACAGAGCAGTAGCAGGAGCCATGTGACATGGCCCCTCCTCGTCTGCCGCATGGCTGCCCCACAGGCGATGCCCCGCCGTGTAACCCCATGCGTTGGGGGGCAGCAGGTTGCTCAGCAACTCGTGTGCCGCCGTACAGGTCGTGCTGGCCAGCGCATCCGCCCTTGCGGCGGTCTCGATATACTTCTCCCATGCTGAGCACAACGTCTCCTCAGCCGCCACGCACTTACCAAAGCGATGGCGGTGACAGCAACAGCAGTGGCAGCTGAAGGTTAGCCCCCACTCATCCCGCCAAGACCCCACTAGCCACTGCGCAGCACAATCCAGCAATCGCCCCGCTGCTTGAGCCTGGCTTGCTCGCCCCCAAAGCCGTCATAAAAGATTCCCTGGGACCTTGGCTAGCTCTGGCCAGGGGCTGGGACAGGCGGCAGGCCCAATCACAAGCATCTGCCCACCATGGCAGCACAAGCGATGGTGATGTGGCAGGCAACAACAGCAACAGCAGCAGCAGCAGCAGTGGCAGCAGCAACAACAACAGCAGCTTTTCCTCACCCACCTGTTGTGGCCTCATGATCTCCATCTTACCGCTGCCCAAGACATGATCTCTGCCCTGGATGCCCTGAGTGCGCTGGATGATCTCTGCCCTAGACAACAACGGCAGTCGCCAGAAGAAAAAGTCGTTAGGGTCCGGGGCCTTCCTGGCTGACACCTGTTCCTCCTCTTCCTCCACCTCTTTATCCTGCTCGGCGACAGGGGACCGTACTGCTCGATTCTGCCACGAAGCTGCCACGAAGCTGTGCCAGGCAGATGGCCAGTCGCTTGGCGCAGCATCCCAGTGGCTGCTGCCTTCCCTCCCGGCTCCGAACCCGCCCAGAGCGCGCCGGTAGAGGCGGGCATGCCGTTTGTCCTGCTACGTAGCCTGACCGTGGCCGCGTTGCACATGTTGCACGAGACCCAGGAAGGCCTGCAGGGAGAGAGCGACGCATGCAGGTTTGCAGTGGCCAAGGTATGGACGGAGCATGGCTGCATGAGGGGTGGGGACGAGCAGAAGTTTCTAGCCCTCCAGATCCTAAGATCTTTCCACTTTAAGATCTTAAAAATGCGGTATTGCTAGTATGTTCCAACTGTTGACATTGGGTTCTATCTCCTCATGGGGCTAACAAAGTTACTGAGCTCTTCCTTACGGCCACGCGTCCCATTTGCAGTATTTCATCGATTGCAAATCTGGCAAATTTTAGTACGGGACACACACACACACGCACTGAAAGGAGTCTAGGGGGGAGGGGGGGTCAAACTATGGTACTGCGTGATTGGTGCCCTATTAAGAACCCTCTCTGGAACTATGGACAAGTGGCCACACAGCATTGGAATATTCGTTTATCTCGCCGTTTTATCCGTCTTGCATGGCCTTGCGAGGGCCAGATTAGAAACGCCCGACCACATACAGCAAACTAAGCCAAGAAAAATCCCATCCAAAAGGCATGTGCTGGCCAGCGACATGGAGATCAGATGCTAAGGTAGCATGACTAAACCCAATAACTCAGAAAGCAGGGTACGCACAAGGTTTACATCCCAGCATCACCAGCCACCCACCTCCTCGTCCTTGCCAGCCCCGTAGGATGCTGGTGGCTTCTTTCCCTTTCTCCTCTAGCCTGAAGTTTATTTTCCTTATGAGACAGTAGGGCGCCCATGCGGCCAAGCCTTTGAAGCATGGCCCAGAGGTGTAATGTCATTGACACGCTACTGCCAGCTGTGCTGGGCTCGGGGTAATGGCGAACGTGTGGAGGACGCTTCCAATGCCCGAGCATCAGGGCGGCACTTTGGGAGCAGGGGAGGGCTGGTCCTCCAAACGACGCTACAAGCCTTCACCAGTGGTACCAAGGTGGGCCTAAGGCGCCATCTTCCTACCCGCATCAGGCTGGCAGCTGTGTAAGCAGCGTACGCAGCGCCTGCAGCCAACTACGGCGACGTGGTGTGGGCCACCAGCCATCTTCGGCCGCAGCAATGTCTATCCAGCAAAATGCAGTCCAGCTTGCTTCAGCACCTTCGCCAGGCTGCGGGGCTACCATCATCAGCCGCCAGTTGGGGGGTCATGAGAGAGCTGCAACTCCAGCCACTACAGCGAGACTGGTGGGCCCATATCCTCCGCTTCTGCAATGCAGCGGTGGCACCGGAGGCACAGCAATACATCCCTCTCATGGCTCAAGCCATGGCAGCAGATATGCAGCTTGCAATCAGCCAGGGCACTGGCGGCCGCACCTGGTGCTCTTGGCCTGCTGGGTGCATTAGAGGAGTTGGAGCGAGGGGCAGCCACCCCCGCCTTGCGCGAGGCAGCAGCTGCCCTACAGCGCCTACCCGTCACAGAGGTGTTGGCACTCGTTGACGCAGCCTACGAGCCAGCACGGCTGGCATAAGCGGCGGTGGGGACCCCAGGGACCCTACCACCGAGCACAGATCTGCGGCGACCCACCGCGCCTGGTTCCAGTCCACGGCGGGTGCCGTGCTGGCGCAAGCCAAGAGCCGCACTAATCAGAGGGAGTGTGCTTGTGTGCGCATCAATTTACGACTGCGGCTTGGCGCGATCAGCACTGCTGATACCAGAGGACGGCGCAACGGTCAGCGGCGACAGGCACGCTGCTGCCAGCGGTGTTGGGCACGGGGGGATAGCGAGAAGGTAGAGGATGCGCTGCATGTGTGCTTCCAGTGCCCAAGTGTCGGGGAGCATTTACGGGAGCGGGGGTGGGCAGGTCCTCCGGGCGCTGCCGCTAACTTCCACCAGTTGTACCAGGCTGCACATGGGTGGGACGCACTTGCTTTTGTGGACTGTGCTGTGGGCATTATTGAGGGTTAGTCTCCAGGGTTTATGAGGACGGTGTCGTTGGCCTTTCCGGCCTTCTCTTTGGTCCTTTTTTTGGGTTGTTGTTGTTGTTTGCCCCATTTTTAGTTTCTTCTCTTCTCCCTTCTGATCAGTGGGGCGCCCTCGCGGCCAAGCAGGGGTGGGATACGCTTGCTTTTCTGGACTTATCTTTTCTTAGAGGCTTTGTTGAGGGCTAGTATCTAGTGGAACTCAGGTGTTGGACTTGGTCTTCTTTGCCTTCCCGGCCTCTCCTTTTGTTTCTTCCCCCTTCTCTTCCTTTTAGTTCCTTCTTTACTCCCTTCTGAACAGTTGGGCGCCCACGCGGCCGAGCTTTGAGCGGGCCCAGAGGTGTAACGTTATTGACCAGTGGTACCGGGGCAGTTAGGGGTGGGATTTCTTGGAAGATGTGGTCGAACTTGTTGAAGGTAGTCTCTAGCGGAGTTGAAAGGGCCGGTCTTCCTGTCATTTGTGTTGTTTTGAGGGAGAGACCCCTTTTCTTTCTCTCTAGCCTTCTCTCTCGAGTTTCCTAACAGACATATTTTTTGCCGATGTGGCCAAGCTTTATTTTTCAGCAGGGCCCAGAGGTGTGACGTCGTTAAACGTATCCGGCAGTCGTAGTCTTGGGCCCTCCCAGGGAAGGCAGACCTACCTCTGGATGCACTGTATCAGAAAAGTGGGGGAAACTGTGGTTACCGGCTGTGAAATCACAATGGAGATCTCAGCCTCTCAAAAGCTGTATGCTAGCATACCGGTAGTCTCAGGCTGATCTGCCACAGCATGGCTCGACCTACAGAGGCACTGTTGGTCGACCATCCCCCCCATCCCCCCTAAGTCTCCAAAACTCATCCGTTCGACATGGGAGTTGCACATAAGGACTTTTGGGACGGTATCTCGGCTTCAAGAAGAAAAAAAACGTTTTTGGGGGCTTAGCCCCCCCCTCTTAACTTGACATGCATCGACCGGGTGCTTAACGTTGACCATGCACAGAAGGGCGTTTAAAAGCCCTGGCCCTACCCTATGCAGTGAGATCTTCATATCGTGCAGTCTTCTCAGGGTTGTGACGTTATTTGCAAAATAAGCCTTTGTAGAATCTACGAAATCCTCATTGTTTGGCTCTCTGTACCTCAGGCGCACCTGGGCCCAAAAGCATTTTAAGACCAAATAACGCTCTCGTCAGGCTCTATAATTTTCAAGAATGGGTTGTTTCCAGTTTTCTTTGCCCCTTCCTTGCTGTTGGTATTAAATAAAGAACCGGGACATCACAAGCATGAAAAGAAACGTGGTATCCAGAGTTTTTGAGTATCAAGGGGACCTCATGCACTTTTTTCGTCTCATAAAAGCAATCGAGGTCACAAGCACATGGTATTCATTGGGTGATCAAGGCACATAACGGTACACACCATCCGTATATTATATAGAAGCAACGCAAAAATAAGTATAATGTAGAAGCTCCGTCAAAATAAGTGTAATGAAAATTGAGTTGTCAATATGCATAGTGACTTCTGTCAAAATCTGATGTGTCATCCACCAATCCCACATCAAGCTTGCAGGCCCCGACAGTTTAAAGTCCGCGGCATGAGCGCTAGGGTCATGGAACAACGGAGTCCACCGCGAGAGAACCGAATCATGTTCTGAATGACCATTTAAGGTCGATGACGTTTCACCTCTGGGCCCTGCTAAACATTAAGGCTCGGACGCGTTGGCGCCTAACTGTTTGTATGGGTGGAAAAGGTAAGAAAGAGAAAATCCAGCTAATGGGAAGCTGCAGGGTCCTTTTGGTGGAGATAATATAACGAAATATGGATGATACCCCAGGCCGATATGGCACAAATGGCAATACAAAAGGTCATATGCTGATATGCACACATTTTCGGACCCCTGGATTATATCAAGCATTTCTTCCATCCATACCCACGCCGTGGAGGAGGTAGCAGCATTGACCTTATGGCATTACAGCCAGATTTTAATATTTAAGTACAGGTTTGCTATTGGACAGCGTTGGTTGTTCAGACTATGGGCAATCAAGGGTCTGAGTCACACAGCCAGGGCCTCTTCAGTCGCCATCATGGAGTTGCAGCACTGTCCGCCCCCTGACCTCGAGAAGAGGGGTCTTGGCCGTGACCACTATGACCAGGCATTTTGCAGGGGCTTTGCTGGGGAACAGCCCCCCGAACCATCTTGCAGTCTTAGGGAGCAATGCGGAGGGAGCACACTGTGAACAATCCAAGGTCACACTGTGTCATCAATATTTCAGGGGCTGCAGCTACAATTCAGCACAATTTCAGCTACATCATGGCCTGTGGTTGGGAAGCTTGGTGTACAGACGGACAGTAGCCGGGACCCGCAGAAATGCCCACAGCGTCAACCTCAGCGTTTGTGTCATTGCACGCCAGACCACCCTTGGGTAACTGCAGAGCAGCTTCTCCTAGGCCCATTGAAACCAAGCCATTAACAGCCTGTGGCCAGTGACCCAAGCAGCAGAGGACTGATGGCCACAAGCCAGACTGTAGCTAAAGTGTACTTGGAGGGCGCTAACATAAAATAAACAATGACCTACCTGTGTGCCACCCTCTTTCCAGTCCCTCAACCATTCATCCACCAACACCTGGCTTTGGGCGATGGCCTGTCCGAACATGTCTACAACAATGAATGGCAATCATAATTACGAAATTGGGACATATGTTATAATTAGTAAGGATCAGCAGTTCGGCACATCAGGTCCGGTCCTTACTCGGACCACCTGACCCCCACAACTTGGTTGAAAGCCATGAACTAGCATCTTGATGGCCCTCAGCCCCTCACTGGTAAGACTGCTCTCATCACAATTAACTGCTTGAGGTGGGGAGGCAGGATGGGCCTCTACCTGTTAGACAGAGTGTTCTAAGAGTGTTGTGAACTCAGCATCTATCTTACTCACAAAGGGAGGAAATCAAACACGCTCCCTACACATGGAGAGGACAAACATGCTACCTTAGCACAGAGAGGAACGAACACACTTGCATATAGAGGAAGCCACTTCTTTTCTGCGTTACAGCCATTTCTTTGGTAAGAGTATTTTGCGGGTGCCGCAACCCATATCCCCAGTGTTCAGTCATTCAGCCCCCTCAGCTACATTTCAGCTACAATTCGGCTACATCATGGCCTTCAGCCATGTAGGGTTGGTGCAGCAGCTTAAACCAGCCGTATGCCGGCAGAGTGATAGTCCCAATGTGCCTAGAGATGGCCACATGCTGGGTGGTCAAAAGCAGGCGGGCAAAAGGTGGCCTGGCGCATACATACTAAAATTAACCCTGATCATTCCCCCTTTCATGAAATCTTAGGCAACAGCATGCACTCCCCATAACAGCAGACTCACCCAGCAATTCCTCATCCACTAATCTGCTTGCAGCAGGGCAAGGGGTATGCAGGTGTTGTCAGTGTTATGCCAGGGTCAGGGCACTTGCAGAGACCAAATGGTCAGCCTTCAATGCTTGCAGTGCCCGACGGACAAGTCCGCAGGGCCCACATGCCTCTTAAATCTGACCAACTAGTTCCTGTTTCCCGGTGTACGGCATTTCAAATGTCGTATTCCACAAGACAAGCTCAGGCATTTCCTTTCTTTCTTTCATCCAGCCACACTCAGACGTTTTCATTCTTCTAGGCTTTCCTTTCTTCTAGGCACGCTGTGGGGATTTCAATAGAGGCTGGCGTTGCATGGGAAATGCCAAATATTCAGGACGAGGTTAAACGTTTGCTGCAGTTATTGTGGATCCAGCACAGCCAGAATGATGGACCGCTTTGCAAAAGGGGACCTGACGGAAAGGGACCACCGGCCGCTCTCGGAGAGACTCTGGGCACTGCCAACATTAACACCGCATTGCTATTGCGCATTCAAATGGTTGTGTTACATACCGCAGTGTTTAAAGGAAGAGGTGCGTTTTCGTTCGCCCAATGCCCTTCCCTCTTGATGTCTAGCATTCCTCAAGTCATGATGCGTCACGCGCTATATCATGTATTGCGCATCCACGCTGCTGTTTGCTCCTCCCAATACCTTTCTCATTCTCCTGCACCGTACAGTTCTTGAGAAGAATGCCGCTGCCGCTAGCTTCCCAGGTGAGGCTTTTCTTTTGCCTTTGCTAGGTACCGGTATGTGAGATCATGATTTAGGGTTTAAACTTACCACTTTCGCTTGGCCTTATCCGTGACCTTATCCGCGGCTATTATTCCTTCATTCCACTTGGCATTAAGCATGGCATGCAGCATCTGAGACTGAAACATGTTGGCAGGTGAAGGCAACCTATGATGCGCCTTCCTGCATGCAGATTTTCTCCAACAATTCCACGTCGAATATTACGAAGGTGTCCAGGCTGTAAATTCAGGTCAGCCTCTTCTGTTGGCTGGGCTTCACTACTCCTATGCAGGATGCCATTCCACGTGAATAGGACCGCAACAGGCTCAATCTGAGGTCTATGGAGCTGCATCCCTTTGCTGGATTTAGCGAAGCGTGAGGCTGGCCGCCTAACCCCTGCAACCTGAGATGAACTTGATAAAACAGCCCGATTGCCCTTATATGTGACCCTCGTTTGCTGCTGAAAACAGGCTCACAGAAACAGGAATGACGAACAACCAGCAAGCTCACACAGCCATAATAACTCCAGGATGAAAGTCAGATTTAAGGGGCATGTGGGCCCTGCGGACTTGTCCGTTGGGCACTGCAAGCATTGAAAGAAGACCATTGTGGTCTCTGCAAGTGCCCTGACCCTGGCATAACACTGACAACACCTGCATACCCCTTGCCCTGCTGCAAACAGCGAGGCCAGGATTAGTGGATGAGGAATTGCTGGGTGAGTCTGCTGTTATGGGGAGTGCCTGCTGTTGCCTAAGATTTCATCAAAGGGGGAATGATCAGGGTTAATTTGAGTATGCGCCAGGCCACCTTTTGCCCGCCTGTTTTTGACCACCCAGCATGTGGCCATCTCTAGGCACATTGGGACTATCACTTTGCCGGCATGTGGCTTGTTTAAGCTGCTGCACCAACCCTACATGGCTGAAGGCCATGATGTAGCCAAATTGTAGCTGAAATGTAGCTGAGGGGGCTGAATGAACACTGGGGATAAGGGTTGCGGCACCGGCAAAATACTCTTACCAAAGAAATGGCCGTAATGCGGAAAATAAGTGGCTTCCTCTGTATGCAAGTGTGTTTGTTCCTCTCTGTGTTAAGGTAGCATGTTTGTCCTCTCCATGTTCAGGGAGCGTGTTTGATTCCCTCCCTTTGTGAGTAAGATAGATGCTGAGTTCACAACACTCTTAGAACACTCTGTCTAACAGGTAGAGGCCCATCCAGCCTCCCCACCTCAAGCAGTAGAACAGTGATGTCTTACCAGTGAGGGCCATCATGAGGGGCTGAGGGCTATCAAGATGCTAGTTCATGGCTTTTGACCAAGTTGTGGGGGTCACTTGCTCTGGGTAAGGACCGGACCTGATGTGCCGAACTGCTGATCCTTACTAATTATAACATATGTCCCAATTTGGTAATTATGATTGCCATTCTTTGTTGTAGACATGTTCGGACAGGCCATCGCCCAAAGCCAGGTGTTGGCGGATGAATGGTTGAGGGACTGGAAAGAGGGTGGCACACAGGTAGGTCATTGTTTATTTTATGTTAGCGCCCTCCAAGTACACTTTAGCTACAGTCTGGCTTGTGGCCATCAGTCCTCTGCTGCTTGGGTCACTGGCCACAGGCTGTTAATGGCTTGGTTTCAATGGGCCTAGGAGAAGCTGCTCTGCAGTTACCCAAGGGTGGTCTGGCGTGCAATGACACAAACGCTGAGGTTGACGCTGTGGACATTTCTGCGGGTCCGGCTACTGTCCGTCAGTACACCAAGCTTCTCAACCACAGGCCATGATGTAGCTGAAATTGTGCTGAATTGTAGCTGAAATTGTGCTGAATTGTAGCTGCAGCCCCTGAAATATTCATGACACTGTGAACAATCCAAGGTCACACTGTGTCATCAATATTGTTGCAAGGTCACACTGTGTCATCAATATTGTTCACAGTGTGCTCCCTCCGCATTGCTCCCTAAGACCGCAAGATGGTTTGGGGGGCTGTTCCCCAGCAAAGCCCCTGCAAAATGCCTGGTCACGGTGGTCACGGCCAAGACCCCGCTTCTCGGGGTTCGGGCGGACAGTGCTGCAACTCCATGATGGCGACTGAAGAGGTCCTGGCTGTGTGACTCAGACCCTTGCCCATACTCTGAACAACTAAATCCAACGCTGTCCAATAGCGAACCTGTACTTAAATATTAAAATCTGGCTGTAATGCCATAAGGTCAATGCTGCTACCACCTCCACGGCGTGGGTATGGATGGAGGAAATGCTTGATATAATCCAGGGGTCCGAAAATGTGTGCATATCAGCATATGACCTTTTGTATTGCCATTTGTGCCATATCGGCCTGGGGTATCATCCATATTTCGTTATATTATCTCCACCAAAAGGACCCTGCAGCTTCCCATTAGCTGGATTTTCTCTTTCTTTTCTTTTTCACCCATACAAACAGTTAGGCGCCAACGCGGCCGAGCCTTAATGTTTGACAGGGCCCGGTTGTGAAACGTCATTGACCTTAAATGGTCATCAAAAAAACATGATTTGGTTCTCAAGCGGTGGACTGGGTTCCATGACTCAGTCTAGCGCTCATGCTGCAAACTATCGGGGCCTGCGAGCTTGATGTGGGATTGATGGATGACACATCAGATTTTGACAGAAGTCACTATGCATATTGACACCTCAATTTCATTACACTTATTTTGATGGCGCTTCTACATCATACTAATTTTTGCGTTGCTTCTGTATGATATACTGATGCTGTGTACCGTTATGTGCCTTGATCACCCAATGATTACCATGTGCTTGTGACCTCGATTGCTTTTATGAGACGAAAAAAGTGCATGAGGTCCCCTTGATACTCAAAAACTCTGGATACCTCGTTTATTTGCATGCTTGTGATGTCCCGGTTCTTTATTTAACACCAACAGCAAGGAAGGGGCAAAGAAAACTGGAAACAACCCATTCTTGAAAATTATAGAGCCTGACGAGAGCGTTATTTGGTCTTAAAATGCTTTTGGGCCCAGGTGCGCCTGAGGTACAGAGAGCCAAACAATGAGGATTTCGTAGATTTCACAAAGGCTTATTTTGCAAATAACGTCACAACCCTGAGAAGACTGCACGATATGAAGATCTCACTGCATAGGGTAGGGCCAGGGCTTTTAAACGCCCTTCTGTGCATGGTCAACGTTAAGCACCCGGTCGTTGCATGTCAAGTTAAGAGGGGGGGGCTAAGCCCCCAAAAAACGTTTTTTTCTTCTTGAAGCCGAGATACCCTCCCAAAATTCCTTTTGTGCAACTCCCACGTCAAACGGATGAGTTTGGAGAATTAGGGGGGATGGTCTCTTTTCTGTCCCCCTCCTCTCTCAACAGTGCCTCTGTAGGTCGAGCCATGCTGTGGCAGATCAGCCTGAGACTACCGGTATGCTAGCATACAGCTTTTGAGAGGCTGAGATCTCCTTTGTGATTTCACAGCGGGTAACCACAGTTTCTCCCACTTTTCTGATACAGTGGATCCAGAGGTAGGTCTGCCTTCCCTGGGAGGGCCCAAGACTACGACTGCCGGATACGTTTAACGACGTCACACATCTGGGCCCTGCTGAAAAATAAAGCTGGGCCACATCGGCAAAATATGTCTGTAAGGAAATTCGAGAGAAAACGCAAGAGAGAAAGAAAAGGGGTCTCTCCCTCAAAACAACACAAATGACAGGAAGACCGGCCCTTTCAACTCCTCTAGAGACTACCTTCAACAAGTTCGACCACATCTTCCAAGAAATCCCACCCCTACCTGCCCCGGTACCACTGGTCACTAACGTTACACCTCTGGGCCCGCTCAAAGCTCGGCCGCGTGGGCGCCCAACTGTTCAGAAGGGAGTAAAGAAGGAATTATAATTAACAAGCCCTGAACAAGGATGTGTCTTGCCAGACAAGGTGGGTGCATGATAAGACTGCAAGCCCTGAACAAGGATGTGTCTTGCCAGACAAGGTGGGTGCAGGATAAGACTGTAAGCCCTGAACAAGGATGTGTCTTGCCAGACAAGGTGGGTGCAGGATAAGACTGTAAGCCCTGAACAAGAATGTGTCTTGCCAGACAAGTTGGGTGCAGGATAAGACTGCAAGCCCTCAACAAGGATGTGTCTTGCCAGACAAGGTGGGTGCAGGATAAGACTGTAAGCCCTGAACGAGGATGTGTCTTGCCAGGCAAGGTGGGTGCAGGATAAGACTGTAAGCCCTGAACAAGGATGTGTCTTGCCAGGCAAGGTGGGTGCTGGATAAGACTGTAAGCCCTGAACAAGGATGTGTCTTGCCAGGCAAGGTGGGTGTAGGATAAGACCGTAAGCCCTGAACAAGGATGTGTCTTGCCAGACAAGGATGGTGCGGCCATGAGAAGGCAGTCTCAATATCATCGCACCATAGCCACCCTCGCGCACGGTTGTCAGGTGGTTTATGGTTCAGCTTTTATCCAGCCCTGAAATCTTAGCATAGCCACAACAGTGTGCTGATCTGTTAGGGTTCACTTAAACCTTAGCCATTAACCCAGCATCTGATTGCATTGATACGTACGGCATCAAGCCGAGAACTCTAAACCTGAAACCCTCACGTCAAGAGCCATACACCTTGCCGTGCATGACACCAAACTCCAAACCCTGAACCTTTTATCCCAGTTTGGGTTAAGTGTCAAGCCACACACCCTAAAACCTTATTCTTACCCAGGAGCACCCTAACCCTCTACCCAGGAATACTCACTACCTCGCGTCCGGCATCAACCCCCATACCCTATAGCCTAAACCTTGCACCCTGAACCTTGTGACCCTAACCCTCAACTCAGGGCCGCGTACCTGGTCGCGTATGGCATCAACTTATTTTCCAACGAGCTGCTCCTGAGAGGCGGCCACGCCGTGGCCGGCTCCGCGCATGCCTGCCAGCAGTTTGAGACGGTGGTGGTGTTGCGAGATCCAGTGGACCGGACAGGCAGCCACATCATTGAGCTCACAAAGGTGTATCAGCGGTGAGATTCACCAGGTTTGTCAACGCACGTTGATGTTATTCGTGTGTGTCGATTATATTTGTATTTGCATGTGGGAGGGGAGAGAGAGGGTGTGAGTTGTATGCGATGACTCGGGGACTCATTTAATGCACCGTACACCAATTCACCTTACACCGTACACCTTACACCGGCACGTACACCTCACACCGGCACGGGTACCTTACACCGGCACATACACCTTACACCGGCACGTACACCTCACACAGGCACGTACACCTCACACCGGAACGGACACCTCACACCGGCACGCACACCTCACACCGGCACGGATACCTCACACCGGCACATACACCTCACACCGGCCCGTACACCTTACACCGGCACATACACCTCACACCGGCACGTACACCTCACACCGGCACATACACCTCACACCGGCACGTACACCTCACACCGGCACGTACACCTCACACCGGCACGTACACCTCACACCGGCACGTACACCTCACACCGGCACGTACACCTCACACCGGCACGTACACCTCACACCGGCACGTACACCTCACACCGGAACGGACACCTCACACCGGCACGTACACCTCACACCGGCACGAATACCTCACACCGGCACATACACCTCACACCGGCACGTACACCTCACATCGGCACGTACACCTCACACCGGCACGTACACCTCACACCGGCACGTACACCTCACACCGGCACGTACACCTCACACCGGCACGTACACCTCACACCGGCACGTACACCTCACACCGGCACGTACACCTCACACCGGCACGTACACCTCACACCGGCACGTACACCTCACACCGGCACGTACACCTCACACCGGCACGTACACCTCACACCGGCACGTACACCTCACACCGGCACGTACACCTCACACCGGCACGTACACCTCACACCGGCACGTACACCTCACACCGGAACGGACACCTCACACCGGCACGTACACCTCACACCGGCACGAATACCTCACACCGGCACATACACCTCACACCGGCACGTACACCTCACATCGGCACGTACACCTCACACCGGCACGTACACCTCACACCGGCACGTACACCTCACACCGGCACGTACACCTCACACCGGCACGTACACCTCACAACGGCACGTACACCTCACACCGGCACGTACACCTCACACCGGCACGTACACCTCACACCGGCACGTACACCTCACACCGGCACGTACACCTCACACCGGCACGTACACCTCACACCGGCACGTACACCTCACACCGGCACGTACACCTCACACCGGCACGTACACCTCACACCGGCACGTACACCTCACACCGGAACGGACACCTCACACCGGCACGTACACCTCACACCGGCACGAATACCTCACACCGGCACATACACCTCACACCGGCACGTACACCTCACATCGGCACGTACACCTCACACCGGCACGTACACCTCACACCGGCACGTACACCTCACACCGGCACGTACACCTCACACCGGCACGTACACCTCACACCGGCACGTACACCTCACACCGGCACGTACACCTCACACCGGCACGTACACCTCACACCGGAACGTACACCTCACACCGGCACGTACACCTCACACCGGCACGTACACCTCACACCGGCACGTACACCTCACACCGGCACGTACACCTCACACCGGCACATACACCTCACACCGGCACGTACACCTCACACCGGCACGTACACCGCACACCGGAACGTACACCTCACACCGGAACGTACACCTTTCACCGGCACGTACACCTCACACCGGCACGTACACCTCACACCGGCACGTACACCTCACACCGGCACGTACACCTCACACCGGCATGTACACCTCACACCGGCACATACACCTTACACCGGCACGTACACCTCACACCGGCACGTACACCTCACATCGGCACGTACACCTCACATCGGCACGTACACCTCACACCGGCACGTACACCTCACACCGGCACGTACACCTCACACCGGCACGTACACCTCACACCGGCACGTACACCTCACACCGGCACGTACACCTCATACCGACACGTACACCTCACACCGACACATACACCTCACACCGGCACGTACACCTCACACCGCCACGTACACCTCACACCGGCATGTACACCAGTCTTTCAGTGTTTAAGAAATGCAATGCCCAGTACTGATGTCTGCTGGGGTGCAGTGTCGTCTTCCTCTCGACCCTGTCTCCCCACAACCGCAAATCCATTCCTCCCCACTGTACAGTAAGCCCCGGCTGATATGTGTCTGTCCCCTATACACCATGCCCGTGCTAGATCCCGTTCTCCCAACCCACACTCAACTGTGAGGAACCTGCTCAAGTGAAACCAGCACATTCACCCCCTACCCTCCTCATTCCCCCCCTTACCCATCTCATTCACCCCCCCGACACTTCATGCACTGCAGGTGGGGAGAGGGGGTAGGGTTGAGGGGTAGAGGAGGGGGGAGAGGGGGGAGAGGAAGGACGGGGGAGGAGTTGGAGTGGGGAGAGGGAGGACGGGAGAGGAGGAGGAGGAGGAGGAGGAGGAGGAGGTTGGCAGAGGGAGGAGGGGGAGGAGGAGGAGGGGGGAGGGACTGAAACGACACATCAGGGAACTGGGGAGAGGAGGTGGAGAGAAGGAAATGTGGGATGTAGTGGGTGAGGATGGGGGGAGAGGATGGGGAGAGGGAGGAGGCATGGCCAGCTGAACCCGGCCAGTTATCCAATCCCCGGCCCTAAGCTACTTGTCCCATCCTCCCCTCTTCCTACCGGGGACCTACGTCATCTGTCCTACAGGCTTCAACTCCCTAGCCCCTGCCCCTTCCCCCTTCCCCCGCCCCCTTTGCTGAGGACTTCGTGAGCCCAAACCCTGCCCAATCCCCTTATCCCTCCCGCCCCCCCCTCCTGCCAGGGACTTCGGTACTATGCTCCGGGCTGGACCTAAAGCCTCTTCTCTTCCTTTCCTTCCTGCCCCCCCCCCCCATCCTGTCAGGTACTATTGGTGAGGCTAAACCTTTCCCCCTACCCCCCTATCCCCTCCTTCCTGCCAGGGACTTTGGTACTATTGGTGAGGCTAAACCTCTCCCCCTACCCCCCTTTCCCCTCCCTCCCCCTCCTGCCAGGGACATGGGTCCTATTGGTGAGGCAGGAGCTTAACCCTATTGTCTCGTTTCCTCTCCCGCCCCCTCCTTCCTGTCAGGGACTTTGGTACTATTGGTGAGGCTAAATACCTGCCCCCCCCCTTTACCCTCCCACCCCCCCCCCCCCCCCTCCTGCCAGGGACTTTGGTACTATTGGTGAGGCTAAATACCTGCCCCCCCCCTTTACCCTCCCCCCCCCCCCCCCCCCCCCTCCTGCCAGGGACTTTGGTACTATTGGTGAGGATGGACCTTAACCCTATTCTCTTCCTTTCCCCTCTCGCCCCCTCCTTCCTGTCAGGGACTTTGGTACTATTGGTGAGGCTAAATACCTGCCCCCCCCTTTACCCTCCCACCTCCCCCCCCTCCTGCCAGGGACTTTGGTACTATTGGTGAGGATGGACCTTAACCCTATTCTCTTCCTTTCCCTCCCGCCCCCTCCTTCCTGCCAGGGACCTTGGTACTATTGGTGAGGCTAAATACCTGCCCCCCCCTTTACCCTCCCACCTCCCCCCCCTCCTGCCAGGGACTTTGGTACTATTGGTGAGGATGGACCTTAACCCTATTCTCTTCCTTTCCCCTCTCGCCCCCTCCTTCCTGTCAGGGACTTTGGTACTATTGGTGAGGCTAAATACCTGCCCCCCCCTTTACCCTCCCCCCCCCCCCCCCTCCTGCCAGGGACTTTGGTACTATTGGTGAGGATGGACCTTAACCCTATTCTCTTCCTTTCCCCTCTCGCCCCCTCCTTCCTGTCAGGGACTTTGGTACTATTGGTGAGGCTAAATACCTGCCCCCCCCTTTACCCTCCCCCCCCCCCCCCCCTCCTGCCAGGGACTTTGGTACTATTGGTGAGGCTGGACCTTAACCCTATTCTCTTCCTTTCCCTCCCGCCCCCTCCTTCCTGCCAGGGACTTTGGTACTATTGGTGAGGCTAAATACCTGCCCCCCCCTTTACCCTCCCACCCCCCCCTCCTGCCAGGGACTTAGGTACTATTGGTGAGGCTGAGCTCCTGGTGAGTGGGAGGGGAGGGGAAGTGGGCTGGGATGTCTACCAAGAGATGGAGATGGTGAGTGGGAGGGGAGGGGAAGTGGGCTGGGATGTCTACCAAGAGATGGAGATGGTGAGTGGAAGGGGAGGGGAAGTGGGCTGGGATGTCTACCAAGAGATGGAGATGGTGAGTGGAAGGGGAGGGGAAGTGGGCTGGGATGTCTACCAAGAGATGGAGGTGGTGAGTGGAAGGGGAGGGGAAGTGGGCTGGGATGTCTACCAAGAGATGGAGATGGTGAGTGGGAGGGGAGGGGAAGTGGGCTGGGATGTCTACCAAGAGATGGAGGTGGTGAGTGGAAGGGGAGGGGAAGTGGGCTGGGATGTCTACCAAGAGATGGAGATGGTGAGTGGGAGGGGAGGGGAAGTGGGCTGGGATGTCTACCAAGAGATGGTGATGGTGAGTGGGAGGGGAGGGGAAGTGGGCTGGGATGTCTATCAAGAGATGGAGATGGTGAGTGGGAGGGGAGGGGAAGTGGGCTGGGATGTCTACCAAGAGATGGAGGTGGTGAGTGGAAGGGGAGGGGAAGTGGGCTGGGATGTCTACCAAGAGATGGAGATGGTGAGTGGGAGGGGAGGGGAAGTGGGCTGGGATGTCTACCAAGAGATGGAGATGGTGAGTGGGAGGGGAGGGGAAGTGGGCTGGGATGTCTACCAAGAGATGGAGGTGGTGAGTGGAAGGGGAGGGGAAGTGGGCTGTGATATCTACCAAGAGATGGAGGTGGTGAGTGGGAGGGGAGGGGAAGTGGGCTGGGATGTCTACCAAGAGATGGAGGTGGTGAGTGGAAGGGGAGGGGAAGTGGGCTGGGATGTCTACCAAGAGATGGAGATGGTGAGTGGGAGGGGAGGGGAAGTGGGCTGGGATGTCTACCAAGAGATGGAGATGGTGAGTGGGAGGGGAGGGGAAGTGGGCTGGGATGTCTACCAAGAGATGGAGATGGTGAGTGGAAGGGGAGGGGAAGTGGGCTGGGATGTCTACCAAGAGATGGAGATGGTGAGTGGAAGGGGAGGGGAAGAGGGCTGGGATGTCTACCAAGAGATGGAGGTGGTGTGTGGGAGGGGAGGGGAAGTGGGCTGGGATGTCTACCAAGAGATGGAGATGGTGAGTGGGAGGGGAGGGGAAGTGGGCTGGGATGTCTACCAAGAGATGGAGATGGTGAGTGGGAGGGGGGGGAAGTGGGCTGGGATGTCTACCAAGAGATGGAGATGGTGAGTGGGAGGGGAGGGGAAGTGGGCTGGGATGTCTACCAAGAGATGGAGATGGTGAGTGGGAGGGGAGGGGAAGTGGGCTGGGATGTCTACCACGAGATGGAGATGGTGAGTGGAAGGGGAGGGGAAGTGGGCTGGGATGTCTACCAAGAGATGGAGATGGTGAGTGGGAGGGGAGGGGAAGTGGGCTGGGATGTCTACCAAGAGATGGAGATGGTGAGTGGGAGGGGAGGGGATGTGGGCTGGGATGTCTACCAAGAGATGGAGATGGTGAGTGGGAGGGGAGGGGAAGTGGGCTGGGATGTCTACCAAGAGATGGAGATGGTGAGTGGGAGGGGAGGGGAAGTGGGCTGGGATGTCTACCAAGAGATGGAGATGGTGAGTGGGAGGGGAGGGGAAGTGGGCTGGGATGTCTACCAAGAGATGGAGATGGTGAGTGGGAGGGGAGGGGAAGTGGGCTGGGATGTCTACCAAGAGATGGAGATGGTGAGTGGGAGGGGAGGGGAAGTGGGCTGGGATGTCTACCAAGAGATGGAGATGGTGAGTGGGAGGGGAGGGGAAGTGGGCTGGGATGTCTACCAAGAGATGGAGATGGTGAGTGGGAGGGGAGGGGAAGTGGGCTGGGATATCTACTTAGCCCTTAACCCAGCATCTGATTGCATTGATACGTACGGCATCAAGCCGAGAACTCTAAACCTGAAACCCTCACGTCAAGAGCCATACACCTTGCCGTGCATGACACCAAACTCCAAACCCTGAACCTTTTATCCCAGTTTGGGTTAAGTGTCAAGCCACACACCCTAAAACCTTATTCTTACCCAGGAGCACCCTAACCCTCTACCCAGGAATACTCACTACCTCGCGTCCGGCATCAACCCCCATACCCTATAGCCTAAACCTTGCACCCTGAACCTTGTGACCCTAACCCTCAACTCAGGGCCGCGTACCTGGTCGCGTATGGCATCAACTTATTTTCCAACGAGCTGCTCCTGAGAGGCGGCCACGCCGTGGCCGGCTCCGCGCACGCCTGCCAGCAGTTTGAGACGGTGGTGGTGTTGCGAGATCCAGTGGACCGGACACGCAGCCACATCATTGAGCTCACAAAGGTGTATCAGCGGTGACATTCACCAGGTTCGTCAACGCACGTTGATGTTATTCGTGTGTGTCAATTATATTTATATTTGTATGTGGGAGGGGAGAGAGAGAATGTGAGTTTTATGCGATGACTCGAAGACTCGTTTAATGCACCTTACACCGATTCAACTTACACCGTACACCTTACACCGGCCCGTACACCTTACTCCGGCACGTACACCTTACTCCGGCACGTACACCTTACTCCGGCACGTACACCTCACACCGGCACGTACACCTTACTCCGGCACGTACACCTTACTCCGGCACGTACACCTCACACCGGCACGTACACCTCACACCGGCACGTACACATCACACCGGCACGTACACCTTACTCCGGCACGTACACCTCACACCGGCACGTACACCTTACTCCGGCACGTACACCTTACTCCGGCACGTACACCTCACACCGGCACGTACACCTCACACCGGCACGTACACCTCACATCGGCACGTACACCTCACACCGGCACGTACACCTTACTCCGGCACGTACACCTTACTCCGGCACGTACACCTCACACCGGAACGGACACCTCACACCGGCACGTACACCTCACATCGGCACATACACCTCACACCGGCACGTACACCTCACACCGGCACGTACACCTCACACCGGTACGTACACCTCACACCGGCACGGACACCTCACACCGGCACATACACCTCACACCGGCACGTACACCTCACACCGGCACGTACACCTCACACCGGCACGTACACCTCACACCGGCACGTACACCAGTCTATGAGTGTTTAAGAAATGCAATGCCCAGTACTGAGTACTGCTAGGATGCAGTGTTGTCTTCCTCTCGACCCTGTCTCCCCACAATCGCAAATCCATTCCTCCCCACTGTACAGTAAGCCCCGGCTGATATGTGTCTGTCCCCTATACACCATGCCCGTGCTAGATCCCGTTCCCCCAACCCACACTCAACTGTGAGGAACCTGCTCAAGTGAAACCAGCACATTCACCCCCTACCCTCCTCATTCCCCCCCTTACCCATCTCATTCACCCCCCCGACACTTCATGCACTGCAGGTGGGGAGAGGGGGTAGGGTTGAGGGGTAGAGGAGGGGGGAGAGGGGGGAGAGGGAGGACGGGGGAGGAGTTGGAGTGGGGAGAGGGAGGACGGGAGAGGAGGAGGAGGAGGAGGAGGAGGAGGAGGAGGTTGGCAGAGGGAGGAGGGGGAGGAGGAGGAGGGGGGAGGGACTGAAACGACACATCAGGGAACTGGGGAGAGGAGGTGGAGAGAAGGAAATGTGGGATGTAGTGGGTGAGGATGGGGGGAGAGGATGGGGAGAGGGAGGAGGCATGGCCAGCTGAACCCGGCCAGTTATCCAATCCCCGGCCCTAAGCTACTTGTCCCATCCTCCCCTCTTCCTACCGGGGACCTACGTCATCTGTCCTACAGGCTTCAACTCCCTAGCCCCTGCCCCTTCCCCCTTCCCCCGCCCCCTTTGCTGAGGACTTCCTGAGCCCAAACCCTGCCCAATCCCCTTATCCCTCCCGCCCCCCCCTCCTGCCAGGGACTTCGGTACTATGCTCCGGGCTGGACCTAAAGCCTCTTCTCTTCCTTTCCTTCCTGCCCCCCCCCCCCATCCTGTCAGGTACTATTGGTGAGGCTAAACCTTTCCCCCTACCCCCCTATCCCCTCCTTCCTGCCAGGGACTTTGGTACTATTGGTGAGGCTAAACCTCTCCCCCTACCCCCCTTTCCCCTCCCTCCCCCTCCTGCCAGGGACATGGGTCCTATTGGTGAGGCAGGAGCTTAACCCTATTGTCTCGTTTCCTCTCCCGCCCCCTCCTTTCGGCCAGGGACTTTGGTACTATTGGTGAGGCTAAATACCTGCCCCCCCCCTTTACCCTCCCACCCCCCCCCCCCCCCCCTCCTGCCAGGGACTTTGGTACTATTGGTGAGGATGGACATTAACCCTATTCTCTTCCTTTCCCCTCTCGCCCCCTCCTTCCTGTCAGGGACTTTGGTACTATTGGTGAGGCTAAATACCTGCCCCCCCCCTTTACCCTCCCACCCCCCCCCCCCCCCTCCTGCCAGGGACTTTGGTACTATTGGTGAGGCTGGACCTTAACCCTATTCTCTTCCTTTCCCCTCTCGCCCCCTCCTTCCTGTCAGGGACTTTGGTACTATTGGTGAGGCTAAATACCTGCCCCCCCCTTTACCCTCCCACCCCCCCCCCCCCTCCTGCCAGGGACTTTGGTACTATTGGTGAGGATGGACCTTAACCCTATTCTCTTCCTTTCCCTCCCGCCCCCTCCTTCCTGTCAGGGACTTTGGTACTATTGGTGAGGCTAAATACCTGCCCCCCCCTTTACCCTCCCACCCCCCCCCCCCCTCCTGCCAGGGACTTTGGTACTATTGGTGAGGATGGACCTTAACCCTATTCTCTTCCTTTCCCTCCCGCCCCCTCCTTCCTGCCAGGGACTTTGGTACTATTGGTGAGGCTAAATACCTGCCCCCCCTTTACCCTCCCCCCCCCCCCCCCCCTCCTGCCAGGGACTTTGGTACTATTGGTGAGGCTGGACCTTAACCCTATTCTCTTCCTTTCCCTCCCGCCCCCTCCTTCTTGCCAGGGACTTTGGTACTATTGGTGAGGCTAAATACCTGCCCCCCCTTTACCCTCCCCCCCCCCTCCTGCCAGGGACTTAGGTACTATTGGTGAGGCTGAGCTCCTGGTGAGTGGGAGGGGAGGGGAAGTGGGCTGGGATGTCTACCAAGAGATGGAGATGGTGAGTGGGAGGGGAGGGGAAGTGGGCTGGGATGTCTACCAAGAGATGGAGATGGTGAGTGGAAGGGGAGGGGAAGTGGGCTGGGATGTCTACCAAGAGATGGAGATGGTGAGTGGGAGGGGAGGGGAAGTGGGCTGGGATGTCTACCAAGAGATGGAGGTGGTGAGTGGAAGGGGAGGGGAAGTGGGCTGGGATGTCTACCAAGAGATGGAGATGGTGAGTGGGAGGGGAGGGGAAGTGGGCTGGGATGTCTACCAAGAGATGGAGGTGGTGAGTGGAAGGGGAGGGGAAGTGGGCTGGGATATCTACCAAGAGATGGAGATGGTGAGTGGGAGGGGAGGGGAAGTGGGCTGGGATGTCTACCAAGAGATGGAGATGGTGAGTGGAAGGGGAGGGGAAGTGGGCTGGGATGTCTACCAAGAGATGGAGATGGTGAGTGGGAGGGGAGGGGAAGTGGGCTGGGATGTCTACCAAGAGATGGAGGTGGTGAGTGGAAGGGGAGGGGAAGTGGGCTGGGATGTCTACCAAGAGATGGAGATGGTGAGTGGGAGGGGAGGGGAAGTGGGCTGGGATGTCTACCAAGAGATGGAGGTGGTGAGTGGAAGGCAAGGGGAGGGGAGGGGGGCTGGGGGGGGGCACCAAAAGGTTGTGGTGGTGAGGTTGAGGGGAGAGGAGGGGAAGTGGGTGGGGGTGGCCACCATAAGGGAGATGTGGCGAGTATTGGTACACACAGACAGAGGAACCCACATCAACCACATACAAGTACTTAATAACCTTACAAACTACTGAAAGGACGGAAGTACAAACATGCAGTGCTTATTCCACCCACATCATATGTACACTTATCACACTTATCACATGCACACGTATCACTCTTATCACATGCACACTTATCACACTGTCTCCATTTTGCAGGTCGTACCATCATGACCTGGAGTCATATCATCACACATCACACACCGGTGCGCACTTATCACACTTTGTCCACCATGCAGGTCGTACCGTCATGACCTGGAGTCCGACCTAGGGTTCCCCCCCAACTCTATGCAACAACTGGAACAGTGGAACCGAATAGACAGCCTGCTGCATGTGTGGGGAGGGACTTTGCTGAGGTATGAAGGGGACAAAAGAGTGGACAGCCTGCAGCATGTGTGGGAGGGACTTTGCTGAGGTATGATGGGGGTATATTGGAGATTTCTAGCACAAATTGCCATTATATATATGCACTTAATGCAAACCATGCACCCATGTGACGCATGCAACCCTAAACTCAATGTCGACCATGCACCCCATGCGCGCCATGCACTCCAGACACCCCATGCACTCCATGCAGCCAAACCATCCCATGCACACCATGCACACCAGCAGCATTTCCATTCCCTTCGTCCGTACCCTGATCCCTACTGCCCCGCACCGCCTACATGAGACGTGACATTCAAGCTTTGAATGCGTACAATTTGATCCCTTGGCACTTGTGAAACCCTTGCTGCCCCCTTCCTGCCAAGGTTGGATGTTGCTTTCCACTCTGCCGTTGCGGTCATCACTGGGCATGCCCAGCACGTCCCCGAGCCCTGCCCCGTCACGTCGGTTAACGGGCCCGCGTCTGGTGCTGGCAGGCGGCTGCAGCAGGATCAGCAGCATCTAGGGGAGGCTCTAAAATCGGCCAATGGCGCCGGCGGTACCAAGGACACAGAAGCGTCCGCCACACTGGTTGGGGCGGTCATCGGTACAGCGGGTGGCAGTAGCGTGTCGGAGGCTGAAGGCCAAAGCATTGAGGTGGCGCGGCGTCTGGCAGGCGTGCGTAGGCCTAGTATAGAGGGCAGCACAATGCTGGCCGAACAAATGTGAGTGTTGTCCGTGTTAGAGTAGGGTTTAATGCTCCCGAAACCCTAGGTTCAAAGCGCAGTTTGGGTTAGAATAGGGTTTAATGTTCCCGAAACCCTAGGTTGAAAGCGCAGTTTGGTTTAGAATAGGGCTAAATGCTGCCAAACCATACTTTAAAAGCGATGTGTGTGTTGGATTAGGGTTACGGGACCTCAAAAGTCTGAGACGTGGGGACTGTCCGTGTTGGAAAAGGTTTAATGGACTCTAAACCTTTAGAGGTGCGTGTTGTCTGTGCTAGGACAGGGTCAGGGGCTCCTTAAACCCTAGGTTATAAGCCTTGTCCGTGTTGGCACCTCCACACAACCCCGCCCAGGTTGCATATATCTTCACGGGCCAAACAAGGCGGTGTCATGGCGGAGAACACCCAGAGCTACTTGAACCTTGGAGACGGCAACGCCACCTCAGCCGGTGAGCCCAGCGCTGTGCCGTTGCCCGCCGGCTTGGTGCTGCCCCTGGGCATCCAGGGCTGCCCAGGGTGGATGGCTACGGAGCGCATGGCACAGCTGGCTCGGGCAGCCTGCTTAGACGGAGGGGCAGGAGGAGGGGCTGGAGGAGGAGGAGCAATCGCGCCTCTGCCGCTGCTGTTGCCGCTTCCTATGACCCTCCGCCTGCCTTTGTACGTGCAACGCCGGAGGCTGCGGCCAGGTTGTACTTTCCTCCGCCGGCGCGCATGCGCTCCAAGCACGACGCGCTGGTCAAGTCCTTGCGCGACCACCGGCGGGCCGCCGCGGAAGATGTAGAGGCGGAGGAGAGCGTGCGAGCAGGGGTGCGAATGCCGCGGGGAGTTGCAGGACGCAGTGGGGGCGAGTCTGTGTCCTCGCGGAGCCGAGATGGGTCCTTTGCGGCCGCAACGGCCAAGAGGCGTGGGCCACCTGAGCGGGGAATGGGTGTGCGGGGTATCAGGGCCTCTGCTGCAGGGACTGCAGGCCATGCTGGGTGGGCAGGGTCGGCCGCATATGGCGGAAAAGATGAGGCCGGAGGAACCGCCAGAACAGCAGGAAGAGACACTATGGATGCTGAGGTCAAAGCAAATTAGAGATTGCGTCTTGAGGTGGTACCGGATGGCGTATCGGAGGCTCAACATCAGTCTTTGTATGTTTTGGCTCCAAGTCCACTTTCTTCGGGCCTCCCCCGCGGCCGCTGACGGCCCGTTTAGGCCGAAATCCTGACCGGCCTCCGACTAGTGGCCAGAGCAGCAAGGCTGGCCACCAATGGGGCTTCCAGCCACCGGGCTGAGTGTAGCTGGCATGTAGCTGATGCTGCTGAACAAGCAGCTGGGAAGGGCGGGTCTGTCTCATCAGGGGCCAGTCGCTCCGCTTAGTTTGAGACAGGAGGGCTCTGAATCCACTCGCAATTTAAGATCCGGGGCTTGGGAATGAACCTTGGTGTGCCTTTATGGACTTATCTCAATGCTTTCGCGGATGAACACTGCAATGGCTGCATCAATGCGCTGGTACAACAGAACTTTCAGGACTGGTCCAACCTTTTCGGTTTGCATTTTCAAAGTTTCATGGTCGCGACCCAGTGACCATTTTTTGTAGTGATTCTTTGATAAAGATGAACGCAATTCAGAACAGGTTGAATTTAACCAGCTGCTGCAGAGCTGGAATTGCGGGGTATGAAATTCAAAAGGTCCGGACAGAACGTACCCAGGGGAGTAACCAAGCAAAACTATAGCCTGTTCCTGGTAGGAATTTGTTCCAGGGTGCTACTTTATATGGATGCCTATCATGAAGCAGCACCAGCTTTCTCGATCCTCTCCTTTATTGCCAAGTACACAAACTGACATACAAGCGTCCTGGCTTGATCACATAATATGCCACCCAGCTTTAATCGGGATCCACCCAGACCACGGAGAAAAACAAACAGGCTTTGCCACGCGCACAGTACGACACAAACAAACATGGAAGAAAAAACGATTAGATGAGAGAAGAGGTACAACATCAGACGCATGATGGTTTCTGATTATTTTTGTACGTCAATAATAGTCACCAGGGAGGCCTCCCTCCCCCTCAGCAGCAGCGGCTGAAACAACCAGGGCCGGCTCTGGTTGTTTCAGCCGCTAAGGTAGCTACTCTAGCTAGAATGCCATGCCACACCACTAGTCTGCTCTTGGTCTCATCTCCGGCCCATGTTCACTGGTTTTCGCTTCCTGTCCTAGAGTATCAAGTGCCTGTACTGGTTTACGGGCACAAGTCCCATGCATCAAATGTGATGCTCTGTTGGACTGTAAAGACTTCACATGTGCCACGGCTTGCAGAGTAAGTGCGGCTCTGTACATATGGTGCATCAGTAGTGGGTGCAGCAGTAGTGAGGGCAGCAGCAGCTACATAACTTGGCATAAAAGCAACAATATCAGCAGTACAACAGTACAGGAGCAGCAACAACCGCTTCTTCCTCCTTTAGCCGCATCCCTTTTGGCCGGTTGCTTCAAGCCGACCCGTTCCCGCTCCCCCGCCTGCGGGCAACTGCGCCTGCACCCAGCTCAGCCCGCCTGTTGGTGCCCCGCGAGCCGCGATTGACAAGGCGACTCGCTCTGGGCGGCGGCATAAGCATGGTCCGCTCCGGGACCTGTACAGCTCCGTACATCGGCAGGCTGTACTGCAGCAGGCGCGCTGTTGCTGGCGCCGGAAGGTCCTTGGCGGGCGTGTCCCCTCCCGTCTGCCCACTGCTCCCAGCGTCCGCCGCAGAGCTGTTGCATGCACTTGCGGTGGCAGCGGCCAAAGCCAGCGCTACTCCCTGCGCCGTTTTGGCCACATCGAAGGGCAGGCCGACCCATGTAAGAGGCAGGCCGAGCTGCCCCAATCGCTTGTCGTCCACATTCAAGTAGCTGTCCGTGGCACTGATTCGGATGGCGCTGCTGCCGGGGAGCTTGTGGAAGTTTGGCACCTGCCGAGGGGAGTGCCGTGAGGATTGAGGGTTCAGGGTTCAAGCTGAGGAGCCATAAGGGTTTAGGGGTGATGAGGGCTTAGGGTTAAACCTGAGGAGCCATGAGGGTTTGGGGATGAGAGGGATTATGGTCGAACCTGAGGAGCCATGAGGGTTTAGGGGTGAGATGAGGGTTAATGGTCTTACCTGAGGAGCCATGAGGGTTAGGGTTTATCCCGAGGAGCCAAGAGGTTTAAGGGGTAATTAGGGTGTAGGGTTGTCTGAGCAGCAACAACGTTTAAGGGTGATGAGGATTTTGGGTTAAACCTGAGGTGCAAAGAGGAGAAGGGCATAAATTGGGTCGGAGACTTGACCATTCCTGGGTCTTACGGGGACTTCTGTAAGTTGGACTCTTCACTACAGATACTTGAGAGGACCACCATGAAGTCTAAGGCTTAGGGTTTGAGGCAGAAACCCAGAGGGAGCCATGAGGGTTAAGGGCGAAGGGTCACGAGTTTAGGGTCTAGGGCTTTGAGCTGAACCTGTGGTTTGCTGTGAGCGGGGCACGTGCGCTAGGTCGGTGACATGCCTGTTGTTGTATAGGTCTTGCGGGACGGATCCTGGAGGAGGCATGAGGCTGCCGCGAGAGATATACGCACTAGGTGGGTAAGTGGCTTCTAGGTTGCACGAGACAGCACGATATGGCACAGATTGAGCCGGATTGCCCTGTCGATGCAGTGAGATACAGCACAATGCGGTACGATATGGCATAGCCATAAAGTTGTTTTCTGCCGGATTGTAGTTAATGGAACACAATACGGCACGATACAGCACAGACTAAGCTGGGTGGTGCTACCATGGAAATATTGCCTAGTTCTCCCCATCCATTCTTCATGCTCAGCCTCACCCTTTTAAAGATAACCATAACTAGGTGGCTGGCAACGTTTCTTCAGGTCTTCGCTCCTTGTCAATTTCTCGGCTGCTCCTTTGTGCCCCCTCTCACCCCCCCTTCGAAAAAAGCTTGCCCTTGGTCATATGAGCGAGCAGCAAGCATCCGATGCTCCCTCCCCAATTTTAACCCCTCTCTCTTGAAGAGTCCACCCCTCACCCCCCTCCTTCTTAAACCCTAAACCCTAACAGTCCCCTACCTCACCCCCTACCCTCTGCAACTGCCTCCTTCCTAAACCCCAAACCCTAACAGCCCCCCACCTCACCCCTACCCTCTGCAATTGCCTCCTTCCTAAACCCTAAACCCAAACAGTCCCCCACCTCAACCCCCCACCCTCTGCAATTGCCTCCTTCCTAAACCCTAAACCCAAACAGTCCCCTACCTCACCCTCCACCCTCCGCAATTGCCTCATTCATAAACCCTAAACCTAGCAGCCCCCCACCTCACCGCCCACCCTCTGCAATTGCCTCCTTTCCTAAACCCTTAACCCTAACAGCCCCCCCCCCCCCCCCCCCCCCCCCCCCCCCCCCCCTCAACCCCCACCCTCTGCAATTGCCTCCTTCCTAAACCCTAAACCCTGACAGTCCCCCACCCCACCCCCACCCTCCGCAATTGCCTCCTTCCTAAACCCTAAACCCTGTCAGTCCCCCACCTCAACCCTCACCCTCTGCAATTGTCTCCGCAAACCCCAACCACTTCACAACATCCCTCCTTTGCATAACAAGTAACTCCTTGGTCACAGGACGACACAAGTTTGCAAAACACGTTAATGACCCCCTCCCTCTCTTTGACTCCCTCCCTTTTGAGCCCTCCTCAAACTGGCGACAAACATGAAATCCAGCCACGCCAGCGACCGGCTAGGTTTAAGGGTTGGGGGTTGAAACCTAAACCCTAAACTGGAGACAAGCGTGAAATCCAGCCACACCAGCGACCGGCAATCCTCCCATGCTCCCTCCCCGCAAGCCTACCCGGGTAAATGCCGGACCAATCTTGGAGGCCTTGAGGCCGCCTATCTTGAGCGCGTCTTCAACACTCTGATCGGGGGACACAAGCAAGGAGGACATACAGGGAGGGCGGGGGGCATTGGTCGTTTTCTGAGGGCCATTTCAAAAGCCTGAGGTCTGGGGCTCAGGGTCCAGGGTCCAAGGGCCAGGGTTGAGGGTCAAGGTAACTGCCGAGTCAGTGGGGCCCGGTTTTAAAATGTGGAATTGAGGAGAAAAACCACAGGTTCACGGTCTACTTCAAGCCCTGAAGCATGGACAGGTTTATGCACAGGGTACAGGCCAGGGGAGGGGGTAGGGTTTCAGGTTTAGGGTACAGGCCAGGGGGTTAGGGTTTCAGGTTTACGGTACAGGCCAGGGGGGATAGGGTTTCAGGTTTAGGGTACAGGCCAGGGGGTTAGGGTTTCAGGTTTACGGTACAGGCCAGGGGGGATAGGGTTTCAGGTTAAGGGTACATCCAGGGGGATATGGGTTTCGGGTTTAGGGTACAGGCCAGGGGGGGGGTAGGGTTTCAGGTTTAGGGTACAGGCCAGGGGGTTAGGGTTTCAGGTTTAGGGTACAGGCCAGGGGGGATAGGGTTTCAAGTTTAGGGTACAGGCCAGGGGGGTAGGGTTTCAGGTTTAGGGTACAGGCCAGGGGGTTAGGGTTTCAGGTTTAGGGTACAGGCCAGGGGGTTCTCCCTGTGCCAGGAGGCTCTCCCTGTGCCAGGGGACTCTCCCTGTGCCAGGGGGCTCTCCCTGTGCCAGGGGGCTCTCCCTGTGCCAAGGGGCTCTCGCTGTGCCAGGGGACTCTCCCTGTGCCAGGGGGCTCTCCCTGTGCCAGGGGACTCTCCCTGTGCCAGGGGGCTCTCCCTGTGCCAGGGGACTCTCCCTGTGCCAGGGGGCTCTCCTTGTGCCAGGGGACTCTCCCTGTGCCAGGGGGCTCTCCCTGTGCCAGGGGACTCTCCCTGTGCCAGGGGGCTCTCCCTGTGCCAGGGGACTCTCCCTGTGCCAGGGGGCTCTCCTTGTGCCAGGGGACTCTCCTTGTGCCAGGGGATTCTCCCTGTGCCAGGGGGTTCTATGCGGCTGACGCTCTGGCGGGTGATGCTGCCGGCAGGAAAATGCCCAATTGGGCTTAAAAATTGAACTTGGTTATTGTTTCAGGAAGGCTTTCAAGGTTTAAGCAATTTATAGAAAGTCACAGCTCAAAGTTCTCTGAGATTGGAGCAACAAGTTACACAAGGTTGCAATACAAACTTGTTTTTAAGGTTGCAACGACAAGAACATCACTCTAGCAATAAAACGTGCTTCAAGGTCGCAATATCGGAGGCAAGATCTTAAAGGTTGCAACAACACATGCTTCCCACCTCCAGCGTGTCAGCAGCCCTTGCTCAGGCAGGCAGCGGTGCCAATAGGACCAAATGACTCCGGTAGGATTTTCAAAACACTAAACCCTGAACCCTCAACTAGGCAGGCAGCACTTCCGGCAGGACTATCTTGCACCGGTCCGACTTTCAAAACCCTGGACCCTAAGCTAGGCAGATAGGATGCCGGATGGACTCAATTGCTCTGGGCGGATTTTCAAAACGGGACCTTCAGGGAGATGACAGAATGGGATCCCCACCTCCAACTTCAGGTCGCTTGAGTCAGCAGCAGGAGCGCCGCCGCTCCCAGCTACTAAGCGCTGCTGCCAACTGATGCCGCCGCTCCCAACGCCGCTGCCACCGCTGCTGCTGCCCCCAGGTGCTGGTGGCGCAGTTGTGGCCGGGGGCGGCAAGGGGCAGGGCACAACCTCAATATGTTGGCCCAGCACCGCGACTGCCGAGTGGAAGGCTGCATCCAGCCTGCGGTGGTGTAATGTGGGGGGTGTGAATCATGGTATGGATGGTATAGATGGTATGGCATGGGCACCACACCACCCCTACATGTTGGCGCAGCATCGCGACTGCCGAGTGTGGAAGGCAGCAACCGATCTACAGTACACATGCAGTACATACACACTCCAATGCAGTGCACACACAGCACACATGTAGTACATACGCACTCTAAGGCAGTGCTCGCACACGGTCACAAGCAATAGGCAGCGTGCTGCCCGAGTATTGCATATTCAGATTGAAAGGCGGCGTTTAGACTGTATAGCACACCTGTGACCAGGGTAGTGACCGGGGTCAGCCAGATGGCCGTTTTTTGCCGGGCTGGGGTATGTTTATTGGCCGGCTGCGCCGGCCGGGGGGCTGAAAATGGCTGTGACCGTATGCGCTCACGGGCGGTGCATGCATACCATCTTGGATAGTAGGTGGCATGCAGGCCCAGCACTGTGACTGCAGTGTCAAGCAGTACACCTGTGTACCTTTGCAACACTCCATACCAGTCTGCGGTGGTGTGGAGTGTGGCCGAAGTATGGAGTGTGGCTGAGGTATGAAGTGTGGCTGAGGTATGGAGCGTGGCCAATGTATGGAGTGTGGCTGAGGTATGAAGTGTGGCTATTGTATGGAGTGTGGCTATGGTATGGAGTGTGGATGAGGTATGAAGTGTGGCTCATGTATGGGAAGTGTGGCTATGGTATGGAGTGTGGCTATGGTAGGGAGTGTGGCTATGGAGTGGGTGGTGTGCTGTGGTGGGGGGGTCTGTGTCGTCCCCATTGCTGCCTCTGGTCTTATCACCCCCCTGATTATATTATCCCCTTCAAACCGGAATAAGGTCTTTTCCCACACATTTAGCAGGCTATATACTATTATGTCCCATTCATACCTGATCAGCACCCCCCACACATACATCAGACTGTCCACTCTTTTGTCCCCTTCATACCTGAGCAGCATCCATCCCCACACATGCAGGAGCCTGTCCACTCTTTTGTCCCCTTCATACCTGAGCAGCGTCCCTCCCCACAGATACAGCAGCCTGTCCACTATTTTGTTTCCTTCATACCTGAGCAATGTCCCTCCCCACACATGCAGCAGCCTGTCCACTCTATTCCATTGTTCCAGTTGTTCCATCGAGCTGGCGGGAAACCCTAGGGCTGACACCAGGTCATGGCGGGCAGACCTACCGGGGGGAGAGGGGAGAGGAAGTGTGATTGCGGTGTGTGCAAGAGTGTATACAGTGTGATGTGTGAGAGGTTGGTGTGTAATGTAGTGTGATGTGTGATGCAATATTGTGCGGTACAGCACACGCGTTCGTTACATAGGAGATTAGTACCAACTATAATTCCAGGTATGAAAGTGAGACCGAGTGTGACCATAGTGTGATTCACTTGTACCGCATATCTCCCCCCCCCCATCAGCTGCTTCCACCTTCGGTCCCCTCGCCATCTATTCACCCTGACCACCCTTTGGGTCCTTTGGTGAACACCCCAGTCCACCTCCCATGCCCACCCCTCACTGCCTCTTCCACTTGGTGGCCTGTCCACCCCAGCCCCCCTCCCCTCCCCTCCCACTCACCACCTCCATCTCTTAGTGACCAGCCCAGCCCACCTCCCCTCCCACTCACCACCTCCATCTCTTAGTGGCCACCCCAGCCCACCTGCCCTCCCCTCCCACTCACCACCTCCATCTCTTAGTGGCCAGTCCACCTCCCCTTCCACTCACCACCTCCATCTCTTCGTCGCCAGCCCAGCCTTCCATCCCATGCCCGCTCTTATGACCACATCATTGAGCGCGTCCTCCCCTAGTACCAGCACATGGTCCAGGGAGGCAAGGGACAGAGAGGCAGCCAGGAGCTCAGCCTCGCCAATAGTACCAAAGTCCCTGGCAGGAAGGGGGGGGGTGGGGGGAGGGGAAAGGGGGGGTGGGCAGGTATTCAGCCTCACCAATAGTACCAAAGTCCCTGGCAGGAAGGGGGGGGGGGAGGGAGGGGAAAGGGGGGTGGGCAGGTATTCAGCCTCACCAATAGTACCAAAGTCCCTGGCAGGAAGGGGGGGGGGGGGGAGGGAGGGGAAAGGGGGGGTGGGCAGGTATTCAGCCTCACCAATAGTACCAAAGTCCCTGGCAGGAAGGGGGGGGGGGAGGGAGGGGAAAGGGGGGGTGGGCAGGTATTCAGCCTCACCAATAGTACCAAAGTCCCTGGCAGGAAAGGGGGGGGGGAGGGGAAAGGGGGGTGGGCAGGTATTCAGCCTCACCAATAGTACCAAAGTCCCTGGCAGGAAGGGGGGGGGGGGGGGAGGGGAAAGGGGGGGGGTGGGCAGGTATTCAGCCTCACCAATAGTACCAAAGTCCCTGGCAGGAAGGGGGGGGGGGGGGAGGGGAAAGGGTGGGTGGGCAGGTATTCATCCTCACCAATAGTACCAAAGTCCCTGGCAGGAAGGGGGGGGGGGAGGGGAAAGGGGGGGTGGGCAGGTATTCAGCCTCACCAATAGTACCAAAGTCCCTGGCAGGAAGGGGGGGTGGGGGGGAGGGGAAAGGGGGGTGGGCAGGTATTCAGCCTCACTAATAGTACCAAAGTCCCTGGCAGGAAGGGGAGGGGGGAGGGAGGGGAAAGGGGGGGGGCAGGTATTCAGCCTCACCAATAGTACCAAAGTCCCTGGCAGGAAGGGGGGGAGGGAGGGGAAAGGGGGGGGGCAGGTATTCAGCCTCACCAATAGTACCAAAGTCCCTGGCAGGAAGGGGGGGGGGGGGGAGGGGAAAGGGGGGGGGGGGGGCAGGTATTCAGCCTCACCAATAGTACCAAAGTCCCTGGCAGGAAGGGGGGGGGGGAGGGAGGGGAAAGGGGGGGGGGGGGGGGGCAGGTATTCAGCCTCACCAATAGTACCAAAGTCCCTGACAGGAAGGGGGGGGGGAGGGAGGGGAAAGGGGGGGTGGGCAGGTATTCAGCCTCACCAATAGTAACAAAGTCCCTGGCAGGAAGGGGGGGGGGGGGGAAAGGGGGGGGGGGGCAGGTATTCAGCCTCACCAATAGTACCAAAGTCCCTGACAGGAAGGGGGGGGGGGAGGGAGGGGAAAGGGGGGGGGCAGGTATTCAGCCTCACCAATAGTACCAAAGTCCCTGGCAGGAAGGGGGGGGGGGGGGGAAGGAGGGGAAAGGGGGGTGGGCAGGTATTCAGCCTCACCAATAGTACCAAAGTCCCTGGCAGGAAGGGGGGGGGGAGGGAGGGGAAAGGGGGGGTGGGCAGGTATTCAGCCTCACCAATAGTACCAAAGTCCCTGGCAGGAAGGGGGGGAGGGAGGGGAAAGGGGGGTGGGCAGGTATTCAGCCTCACCAATAGTACCAAAGTCCCTGGCAGGAAGGGGGGGAGGGAGGGGAAAGGGGGGTGGGCAGGTATTCAGCCTCACCAATAGTACCAAAGTCCCTGGCAGGAAAGGGGGGGGGGGAGGGGAAAGGGGGGGTGGGCAGGTATTCAGCCTCACCAATAGTACCAAAGTCCCTGGCAGGAAGGGGGGGGGGAGGGAGGGGAAAGGGGGGGGGGGGGGGGCAGGTATTCAGCCTCACCAATAGTACCAAAGTCCCTGGCAGGAAAGGGGGGGGGGAGGGGAAAGGGGGGGTGGGCAGGTATTCAGCCTCACCAATAGTACCAAAGTCCCTGGCAGGAAGGGGGGGAGGGAGGGGAAAGGGGGGTGGGCAGGTATTCAGCCTCACCAATAGTACCAAAGTCCCTGGCAGGAAGGGGGGGAGGGAGGGGAAAGGGGGGTGGGCAGGTATTCAGCCTCACCAATAGTACCAAAGTCCCTGGCAGGAAGGGGGGGAGGGAGGGGAAAGGGGGGTGGGCAGGTATTCAGCCTCACCAATAGTACCAAAGTCCCTGGCAGGAAGGGGGGGGGAGGGAGGGGAAAGGGGGGGGGGGGGGGGGGGCAGGTATTCAGCATCACCAATAGTACCAAAGTCCCTGGCAGGAAGGGGGGTAGGGAGGGGAAAGGGGGGGGGCAGGTATTCAGCCTCACCAATAGTACCAAAGTCCCTGGCAGGAAGGGGGGGGGGAGGGAGGGGAAAGGGGGGGGGGCAGGTATTCAGCCTCACCAATAGTACCAAAGTCCCTGGCAGGAAGGGGGGGGGGGGAGGGAGGGGAAAGGGGGGGTGGGCAGGTATTCAGCCTCACCAATAGTACCAAAGTCCCTGGCAGGAAAGGGGGGGGGGGGGGAAAGGGGGGGGGGGGCAGGTATTCAGCCTCACCAATAGTACCAAAGTCCCTGGCAGGAAGGGGGGGGGGAGGGGAAAGGGGGGGGGGGCAGGTATTCAGCCTCACCAATAGTACCAAAGTCCCTGGCAGGAAGGGGGGGGGGAGGGAGGGGAAAGGGGGGGGGGCAGGTATTCAGCCTCACCAATAGTACCAAAGTCCCTGGCAGGAAGGGGGGGGGTGGGGGGAGGGGAAAGGGGGGGTGGGCAGGTATTCAGCCTCACCAATAGTACCAAAGTCCCTGGCAGGAAGGGGGGGGGGAGGGAAAGGGGGGGGGGGGCAGGTATTCAGCCTCACCAATAGTACCAAAGTCCCTGGCAGGAAGGGGGGGGGGGGGAGGGGAAAGGGGGGGGGTGGGCAGGTATTCAGCATCACCAATAGAACCCTAGTCCCTGGCAGGAAGGGGGGCAAGAGGGGAAAGGGGGATAGCGGGTTAGGTTCAGCCTCACCAATGGCACAGGGGATGTGGTTTTGTAGTACTGTTGGTGAGGTTGTAGTACACCCAGCCTCACCAATAGTACAGGGGGCGTAATACTATTGGTGAGGCTGTGTGTACTACACACATAGCTCCTGCCAAACGGGGTGGGGGGAGAAGTGCGAAGGTGTGAGTTAGACTGGCCAATAGTACTTAATCACTGACAAGATGGGGGGAGGGGGGAGGAGGGGGGAGGGTTAAGGTGCGAGTCAGACTGCCCAATAGTGCTTAAATCCCTGACAAGATGGGGGGGGGGAGGAGGGTTAAGGTTAAATCTCATCAGAACCAAATCCCCTAGAAGCATGGGGGGGGGGGGGATAAGGTTTAACCTCACGAGTATAAAAGTCCCTGACAGGATGGAGGGGGGAAGGAGGGGAGGGTTTATGTCTCAACCTCAAGGAGGGGAGGGTTTTAGGTCCCAACCTCACAGGGATAAAAATTCCTAGCAGCATGAGGGGGGGGAGGGGAATATATTTATATATATATAGGAGGAGGGTTGAGGTCCAACTTCACAAGTACAGAAGTCCATGCCCTAGGAGGGGGAAGAGGGTTAGGTTTTATGGAGTGAAGACGCAGGTGTGGCAGTAAGATGAAAGTGTAGACGTATGGAGATGTTTATGAGTTGAAGTAAGGTAGAAGGGTGTTGAGAAAATGCAGGAGTGTGGAACCGTGTGCTCCCCTCTCCCCTCCTCCTTCCTGCCCCCCCCCCCCCCCCCCCCCCCCCCATATCCTCTCCTCCTTCCCCCCCCCTGCTCCGTCTCCACTCTTCCCCATCCTTTTCCCCACTTGCCCCCTCCCCACTTCCTATCCTCCCTCCTATCCCCCATCCTCCACACCCTCCCTCCCTCCTCCGCCCCCTCCTCACTCACTACCTCCCACATCTCCTCCTCCTCTTCACAGCCCTCCTCCCTCTCCCCACTCCAACTCCTCACCCGTCCCCCTCTTCCTCCCTCTCCCCCCTCCTCCACCCCTCAACCCTCAACTCTCTCCCCACCTGCAGTGCATGAAGTGTCGTCCAAGTAGTGAGCGGGTCATGTAGTTGTCCAGCAGGGCAGGGGCCCAGTCACGCCACTGGAGCAGGTCCTGCATACGCTTCAAGGGGGGTTTACCGCTACCTAACCTGAGAGAGGGTTTGTGTGTGGGGGTGTGGGGTGGTGTGTGTGGCGTGGTGTGCGGGGTGTGGGGTGTGGGGTGTGGGGTCTGTGAGTGGCGTGTGGTGTGTGGAGAGCAAATGGGCTGCTACCAGTGGAGCAGGTACCTCACATCCTTCAAAGGGATTTTACCACTGCCCAACCAAAGAGGGGGGTAGCAGCCAGGAACATGCTAAACAACAGGATACAGAGGCAGCACGCACATTGCACACACAGACAGGGTAGAGCCTAGTGAAGTCGCGTCGTGTTCGTAAAGGGTTAGATCTTAGACTTCATGTGGTGGCCTTTTTCCAAAAATCTGATCAGCTCTTGAGCTGGCATATTTTCATACACCCACAGGTTTAAGGTGTACCTTGGCTATCTAGCTTTCTTCGGCTTTCTTCGTTTTTTCATTCCACAATGCCTGGTCTCATGGTCTGTGACAGCCTGGCCTTTTCAAAACAGACACAATTGTGCGCAACCCAGTTAAAAAGAGAAACGGCGATGGAAACAGCAATGGCAGCAACACCCGCCCACTTGTCGAGTTGCCGCACACTTGCATCACCTCGGTGATGTGGCTGCAACACAACAAGAACAGCAACAGCACAACAGCAATAACAACCACTGCAACACACACGTACTTGCACTGCACTCGGTCCTCCTCTGTGACCTGGCTGCAACAACAACAGCAACAGCAACAGCAACAGCACAACACATCCACATAATATACAATTTGTCCCTTGTTTTGATGTAGCTGCAACAAAACAACAAGAAGCATATACAAACCCACTTGTAGTGCACGCTGTCCCCCTCCGTGGTGTGGCTGCAAGAACAGAAACAAAACAACAACAGCAATCGTAAAACACCCACCCATTACCCACTTGTTGTACACTCTATCCACTTCCGTGGTGTGGCTGCAACAACAACAATAATAACAATAACAGCAACCGTAACACCCACCCACCACCCACTTGTTGTACACTCTATCTACTTCCGTGGTGTGGCTGCAACAACAACAATAATAACAATAACAGCAACCGTAACACCCATCCACTACCCACTTGTTGTACACTCTATCCACTTCCGTGACGTGGCTGCGGGCCCTCTCCACAGGCTCACGCAACACGGTGATTGTCTCAAACTGCGGGCAAGCGTGAGCCGACCCTGCCGCCGCCGAGCCCTCGTGAAGGTGGCCCTCATTGGAGAAGAAGTTGATGCCCAGATCGTACAGTCTGGCCTGCCTACAGAACAAGTGCGATACGCATGCGCTCTAAGGCAGTATTCACTCACAAATATACCTGATCTAAGACGTTTGGATAACAAGTTGACTTCTAGCTCTCGCAGACTATACGGTCTGCAGTACAGATATGGGTGTGTCTGCAGGACAGATGCATGCGTGTCTGTAGTACAGATGTGGGCATGTCTGCCTCCCTGTGCAGCCTGCCTGTCCGGTTGTCATGTCAACAGGAAAAATCAACAGCAGGGCACAGCAGGCATGATCAGGGTCCGCTAGGGCAGCCTAGCCTGCCGGGTAAATCACAGGGCTTAACCCCAGACCCTAGACCAGGCTAGCCCGCACCTGTCCTTACAGCTGACACCTGGCTCCTGTAAACATAGCTTTAGGGTGCAGGGTTAACGTCAAGCCCTAAACTCTAGACTCGGCCAGCCTGCACTTGTCCTTGCAGCTCACGCCTGGTTTCTGCAGCCGTGGGTGTTTCGTGAATGGTCGTGGTTAAGCCCTGGACCCTTCAATGGACAAGCCCTCACCTGTCCTTGCGTGTCAGACCTGGCTTCTGCAGCCTTGGTTTTTTGTTTTTCTTTGTTTTCATAGGTTATGGAGAAAGTAAAGCTATGTAGCCTTCAATGGGCAGGCCCTGACCTGCCCTTGCATTTCACACCTGCCTTCTACAGCCTTGGTTTTCGTTGGTTTTCGTTGGTTTTCGTTGGTTTTGTTTGTATGGGTTATGGCGAAGGTTGAGCCCGGTAACCTTCAATGCGCATGCCCTCACCTGTCCTTGCAGCTCATGTCTGGGGTCTGCAGCCTTGTTTTTTGTTTTGTTTTTATGGGTTATGGCGAAGGTCTGGCTAAGGTTGAGCTCTGTACCCTTCAATCGGCAGGCCCTCACCTGTCCTTGCGTGTCACACTTGCCTTCTGTAGCCTTGGTTTTCGTTGATTTCTGTTAATTTCGTTGGTTTTCGTTGGTTTTGTTTATGGATTATGGCAAAGGTTGAGCTCTGTACCCTTCAATGCGCATGCCCACACCTGGCCCTGCAGCTCGTGTCTGGGGACTGCAGCCACTCCGGGCATCGCACGGCCGGCCAGACCTTTGTGGGATCCAACCCCAGCTCCAAACGGGACCACCTCGGTTCATCGTAAAAGTGTGGTAGCTGTGGGTGACAGGGAGGCAGGATGACGGTGCTGTACCGGTAGGTGGAATTGACATTTGAATTTAAAATTGATCGGGGAAGAGGAGGAAGGGATCTCAAGGTTAACTTTCCTGGCAGCAGCAGCACATGCAGTGCACATGTATTGTATGTGCCGTACACATGTAGCACACATGCATTTTATGTGTGTTACACATGCAGTACATATGTATAACGTGTGCGGTACATATATGGTACACATGTATTACATGTGTGAAGTATGCATGCGGTACATGTGTATTATATGTGCTGGACACGTGCGGTACAGAGGCCCTCACCAGGCAGTTGCCATCAATGTTTGCGGTCGGGTTCTGCATCCCCGCCTCCTTTGCCAGCTGGCACATGGACGTGCCGCCTGCTTTTGAGATGTGCAGGAGCTCAACAGCGGGTCGGGAGGCGCGAGAGCAGTTAAGGGCGCCGGCAAATGAGGTCAAGATCTCAGGGGCAACCTGATAAAGAAGAGGGGGGGAGGAGGATATGCGTCGGGAGGCGGCAAATGAGGTAAGGATCACGGGGAACACCTGATAAAGGGAGGGGGGAAGGAGGGGTTGCATCGGGAGGCGGCAAATGAGGTAAGGATCACGGGGAACACCTGATAAAGGGGGGAGGAAGGAGGGGTTGCATCGGGAGGCGGCAAATGAGGTAAGGATCACGGGGAACACCTGATAAAGGGGGGAGGAGGGGAGGGGTTGCATCGGGAGGCGGCAAATGAGGTAAGGATCACGGGGAACACCTGATTAAGGGGGGAGGAGGGGAGGGGTTGCATCGGGAGGCGGCAAATAAGGTAAGGATCACGGGGAACACCTGATAAAGGGAGGGGGGAAGGAGGGGTTGCATCGGGAGGCGGCAAATGAGGTAAGGATCACGGGGAACACCTGATAAAGGGAGGGGGGGAGGAGGGGTTGCATCGGGAGGCGGCAAATGAGGTAAGGATCACGGGGAACACCTGATAAAGGGAGGGGGGAAGGAGGGGTTGCATCGGGAGGCGGCAAATGAGGTAAGGATCACGGGGAACACCTGATAAAGGGAGGGGGGAAGGAGGGGTTGCATCGGGAGGCGGCAAATGAGGTAAGGATCACGGGGAACACCTGATAAAGGGAGGGGGGAAGGAGGGGTTGCATCGGGAGGCGGCAAATGAGGTAAGGATCACGGGGAACACCTGATAAAGGGGGGAGGAGGGGAGGGGTTGCATCGGGAGGCGGCAAATGAGGTAAGGATCACGGGGAACACCTGATTAAGGGGGGAGGAGGGGAGGGGTTGCATCGGGAGGCGGCAAATAAGGTAAGTGTCTTAGGGGTAGCCTGAGGAGGAACAGAGGGGGTAAAATGGTGGCGGGGAAAATGAGAGAAGGGGGAGGGGAGGGGAGGAGGAGAGGAGGAGGAGCAGGAGCAGGTGAATGATGAGGGGGGGGGGATAGCCTGGCGATTAGATAAGTGCCTGAACCTCCCCCCTCCCACCGCAAGGAACGTAGACCCTAACATGGTTGACCACGCCAGCCCTTCATTTTAAGCCGGCGGAAAATACAGTCAGCGTGCATCCCTCATGGTCCAGCAAAGCCATGCTGGCCATAGGCCAGGTTGTAGCTGAAGTGTAGATGAAGCACCCAGCATCAACAGCCAGTGAGCGTCCCAATGCTCCTGCCATACCGCCTCGCATTGGCCACTACATTTCTGCAGTCGTTTTTCCTACTGCCGGTGGCCTGAGCAGCAGGGCTTGCTGCACCAAGCCCTGCCATCCGCAGGCCGGCTGGTAGCAGAATTGTAGCTGAATCACTAAAACAAGTAAACTGTGCTGAGCCCTTCAGCCCCATTCGCATCCTACTGGCCATGTAGGCCGGATGGTAGCTGAAGTGTAGCTGAAGAACCCTGAAAGAACCGGCGAGCTTCCCTCATGCTCCATCAACGCCATGCTCACCTTGGCCACTGCATCCCTGCATGCGTCGCTCTCGCCCTGCAGGCCTGCCTGGGTTTCGTGCAGCATTTGCAGCACAGCCATGGTCAGGCGGCGCAGCAGGACGAACGGCATGCCCGCCTCTACCGGCGCGCTCTGGACGGGTTCAGAGCCGGGAGGGTCGGCAGAAGCTGCTGGGAAGGTGCGCCAGGCGGGCTGGCAGGCTGCGTGGTGCAGCTTCCTGGCGGCTGCCGCGACGGAATCGAGCAGTACGGCCCCCTTCGCCGTCGAGCAGGATAAAGTTAACGAGGAAGAGTTGTTGTCCAGCGAGCCGCCTCTGGACCCCAGAAGGCCTTCCTCCTGCAGGCTAACATCCCTGTTGGTGCTTCCGTTGCTTCCGCTCCTGCTGTTACTGCTGCCGCCGTTATTTCTGCTGCCGCTGTTGTTGTTGTTGTTGTTGTTGTTGCTGCTGCTGTCCCCGCTGATACCACCGAGTCCTGCCGTGACCGCAGGCAGGGTGTGCGCCCGCCAGAGCGCGTCCAGGGCAGAGATCATGTCTCGGGCAGCTGTGAGATGGAGCTCCGGAGGCAGCCGCAGGTGCTCAGAATCTGAGGCATTGCTGTCGCCGCCGCTACTGCTTCTACTGCCACTGCTGCTGCTACCAGGCCTGCCAGGGCTGTTGCCACTACTAAAGCTGTTGCTGGAGAGGTCTTGCGGCGGAGCAGTGTGCAGGAGGTGCAGAAAGAATAGGTCTGCGATACCCCGTGCCTCAGCAACGTCAAGCACCTCACTGATCCCAGGGCTGTTGCTGCTGCTGCTGCTGTTGATGATACTACTACCGCCATTGCTGCTACTGCTGCTACTGCTGCTGCTGTTGCCAGCCTCATCACCATCGCCTGTGCTGCCATGGTGGGCAGATGCTTGTGATTGGGCCTGCCGCCTATCCCAGCCCCTGGCCAGTGCTAGCCAAGGTCCCAGGGAATCTTTTATAACGGCATTGGGGGCGAGCAAGCCAGGCTCAATCAACGTGGGAATTGCTGGGGTGTGCTGTGGAGCCGCCGGCAGGGAGGGGGGTGGATCAGTGGACGCTGACCTTCTGCTGCTGCTGCTGCTGAGATCACCGCCGCTGCTGACGGGGGCGGCGGCTGCTGTGACGATGCGCTCTGCTGGGGAGAAGTAAATCGAGACCGCCACTAGCGAGGCGAGGGCGGAAGCACTGGCCAGCACAACCAGGAAGGCAATGGACGTGTTGCTGAGCGACCTGCTGCCCCGTGCATGGGGTTGCATGGCGGGGTACCGCCTGCGGGGCAGCCATGCGGCAGTCGTGGCGAGGCCCTGTCGCATGGCTCCTGCTACTGCTGTGCGAACCTTTAAGGGAGAGTTGCCTGTTCGCATGATTACGCTCATCATGCTGTTACTCTCTCGCTGGTCCAGTGGCAGGGTGACTTCCTCCTTTGGGCGGAGGTGGGTGCGCCTTGGGGGGTACGGCATGCGGCCATCAGAGTCGTCATGCGGAGGGTCTGTACCGCTGGTCCATGTGTTCGTCATTTTGTCCCGCACGTAATGCGATGTGGAAATCTGCGGTCAGCGGACAGTGCGGCAGTCCGAGCTCTGACGCCGGCTGGACCTCAGGTCATGATGCCGAGTTAGCCAGAGCTCGTTGTTGGGGAGGTGGGAATAAAAGATGGGAGGAAATAATTATGCATGAAAGAAGAAAGGGACGAGTGGGCCTGCACGATTGAGCCGAGCCTTCGGCGATGACAGATTTGCATTGACACTGACGACTTCGGACGTCCTGAAAACTCCTCCGAAAGGGTGGGACGTGGCAGAATGCGTGGCCGGGTATGAGGAGGTTAGGTTTTATGAGTTCCCGACTATTATGCCAGTGTGGAGCGAGGGGGGGGGCAAACAAAAATGCTGGGGACCCCATCCCCCCCCAAAACGAGCATCCAAGCCTACCACCCACCCATCTACCGCCACGATCTACCGTCTCAGGAATCCATTGAAATTCAAATATCTCAGTCAAAATTCAAAATTACAGGGCATGTTAGGGGTGTTTTTTATCAGCTCATCAAGGCGCTTCTACTCGGGTGTCTACTGGTACCGTATATTTCAATTCATTAGGTGATGAAACTTTATGCCAACAGTCAATTTTGGTACTGGGCTCAGCCAGGCTATTGACTAACGACTACTTCTAGCTAGTGATCACGTTTCCAGAAGGCAGATGGCCTGGATGGCGGTGGCAATGCGATGGCATCAGCCTTCATCTTGGCCATGAGCTCCCTCACTGCCTTCTTCCTCTCCCTCAGCAGGACCTCTTTGCCCACTACTCCCTCTAATTCCTCCACTGTCACCGCGTAGCTTGCCAGATATGCCTCCGCCAGCTGCTGATCGGGATGGCGGTGAGTGTCAGCATGTGATCAAGGTAGTGATATCCAGACCCACGAGCGGGGGACGGGCGGATCCCTGCTCCTGCAAACATGGCATGGCACTGGCCTGTTGGTGCAAGGATTGGCGGCTGACTCCTTGTGCGCTGAGGCGTATGACATCTTGTGGTGCAGAGGGCATGCGGAGCTGACTTTCACTGTACTGCTGTTAGATTGCTTTCCAGCTCTGACCTGCACATGCCAGAGTCCACACACGGCACCACAGAAGCCACATGCTTCATCAGCATGAGGCTCCAAACTGCAGGCTGCGCCACATTGGCCCAACCAGATATGGCGTGCGATGTGCAAGCGCATAGCGGATAACTTGAACTTCTTCCCACACCCAGCCACCCTGCAGTCCACAAGCACATCCTTGGCTGCTGATGGCCCAGGCTGATCCTGGCGCTGCTCTAGCTGCCGAGGCATGCTGTTGCAAAGAGGCCAGAACTTGGCCTCACTGCCTCTGTAAGGGAACTCAGCGGACATATTCACGCTGTGAGGGGCAGCTGGCGGAAGCTGGCCTGGCACCCCCCCTACTTGGGTGAGCAGAGCTGCCAAGATGCTGTCCAGACTCCAGAGTAGACGCCTCACACATTGCCACGGCATGTGGTGTATCTGGAGACAGAGAGGCTGCCATGGCTAAGGGGAAGGCTCAGTGGGCAGCCACCTTTAGCTGCCCGCCAGTCTTGCCCATCCACTCAAATGCGGAAGCTGCCACGCACTTCCTCCCATTCTGGTGGCGTCTGACGTTTGCAGGGTCAGCGGGTTTGAGGACCTTGCCACAACGACCACAAGTGATCTGTTTATTCATGATCCACCAGACCAACACTACTATGTGCTGCATGTCATACAGCTCTAAGGCTGGCTCAGCTGGTTTTGGGGTGTCTCCAAAGGAGCCAAACCCTCAGTCTGGGGGGCCAGGGGGTCATGTAGTAATTCAAGCAATATTTTAGGATGTAAATGGACACATGCAGGCAAGAAGAACACAGAGGTGCCGCTGCCAGCCTCAACAGACCTCCAGAAAAAAGATACGAACTTTTCCAAATATTGGATTTTTGGGAGACCACACTTTGCCTTTTGGGCTTTTGGCTGGCTGTGCCCTTGTGAGTTGCGACGGATTGCATTTGTGTAATGTGCAGGTTTTATCACCGAGTTGCCATCCTATTATGTATGATAAGTAGCCAAACACCGGCAGATGCCTGTTAAGTGAATCTTGAGGGTCAGTGGGGGCGGGCTTTACTATATTACCCTGGTATCACCCTACTGTACCGTCCTTTTGTCTGTAACGTACCCGCATTTGTCCCGCACTATATTTTCTCATAGAGATAACCTGCTCCCAATGACATGCTGATGCTAGAGAGCCCAACTCCTCGGCTCAACCTTCTTCATTTTGTGGGTTGCTAATCGCTGTACTTTAAACATTCCGTTGCTGTGAAGGAGCCCTTCAGAAGTCATGCCAGGGTTCATGAGCTCCTCATTTAGAGCTGGATCTTAATGGGGAATTCTTTTTGAATGTAGGGCCATGTCATGATGCCAGGATGCATAGCTCAATAGGCAGCCCAGCTCCTTGTCATGCGGATGACGAGCTGGGTGGATGTGGTGGGGGAGGCTGCGGATCTTCTTGTCGTCGCCGGCCAGGCAGTCAGCACCTCAACAGCGACGTAACCAAGTCTTCCGGCCAGGTAGACCGGGCCACTAGTTCCAATGTGCTCAGTGTATCTGCCCACCTCCGCATGGTATATATACGGCGCAATACGGCACGGGTACAGCTAGATTGTACTACCATTTGGTAATACGATATACTTTGAAGTGCCATGATACAGCACGATACAGCTCGATGCGGTTCAGCCGCATTGTGCTACCATGCACATCAGGACTGCAGGAAATTAAAATCGGCACTAAGGTTTTGAAGGGAGAACAGACTTTTATGCTCAAACAGCCCTTGTCTCTTAGAGACAGGAACTGTTAAGATAGACGGATTGAAGGCATGATCAGCAGATCAGCTTTCAGTGCATGCTGACGTGGCGGTCCAAACATTCAAATCATACCTCAACATCTTACGATCGCAAGTCAGGACAGCAACTCTTCTTTGCCGCACTCTGCATTCATGGAACGATCCTCAAGACCCATGAAGAACCATGGGATTCCGAATTAGACTCAGGAACTAAGATGTGGGCAGAAGCTCGTAATGTGAGTGGAGCGGCTAAGCAGCGACGTGTGGAATTGAGTGTGTTTTTGTGCGCCATGGAGATACAGCAATGATCCAACTCGCCTGAGGGTAATAAAACTGCCGCCCTCCCCCCCAAAGTCTGATAGCAGAAGAACCCTGCCCCCGAACAACATTGTTCAAGCTCAGACCCCCCTTCGCCCTCCCTCTGCCCTCTTGCTGCTCTCTACGGCCAAGGCCGCCTGCATCTTGTCGAACACCTCTTGGGGCGTCAAGCCGTCCACAATCAAGATGCGTTTGCGACCCGCTCCCGGCTTGGACGGCCGCGCCAGCTGCAGCTGGACCATGCGCACGTTGAGCACTTTTGAAAAGAGGTTGAGGATCTCCTGCAGGCGTAGAGGGCATCGAGCAAGAGGGGCGATATATTGGAGATGTGATTTGTCTTCCTTAAAAATATTTGTTGGGGTGGGCAAGGAATGCATTACAATACTGGTACTACCAGTATGTATTGATTGTCAATGCCAGTTTTTAGTCAGAAATCGGTTGTTTTTGGGTAGTTTTTAGTCATTTTCGTACATTGAAAGCAACATAGTGGGAAATAATTAATTACCAGTACCGAACATTTAAATAGCATTCCCGCACCCCTGAAGAAACAAAATTGTTCATTGAAAATCGAAACCGTTTCACCCAGCTTTCTGCCCTTTAATTCAGGTTCATGCGCTCTGGGTTCAGGTAATCAGGTTTCAGGTTCAGCTCCAGGATTCCTGTGCCCAGATTTCACAGTTAACAGTCCATACTGATGGATTCCAGGTCCCCAATTCAGGTTGATATATCTCATGATGGCCCCTGCCCGCAAAATAAAGAAGGGAAGCCACGCCCTGCGGAGGGCGAGAGAGTCAAGGAAACAGCGCACGTCCCCACACCTCGTTGCTGCCCTCGGTCGCAACGTTTATGGCGATGTGGATGCGGACCGAGTCGGCACTGATCCGGACGAGCGCGGGGCGGTGTGCCCGGTCCTCGATGTCCACGCGGACCTGCGTGAGCCCTTGCTCGTTGCGTGCGATGCATGGAGGGACCAGCAGCTTCTCCTGTCAACAGAGGGTTTAAAGATGAGGGTAACAATTGCATGCTAGGGAAGCTTCTCCTATGAGCAGAGAGGGTTTAGGGACAAGGGTTGATATTGCATGGGGCAGAGGCACCAGCAGTTTTTCCTGTCAGTAGAGGGTTTTAAGATGAGGGTTACAATTGTATGCAGGGGGCAGAGGCACCTGCAGCTTTTCCTGTCAGTAGAGGGCTTTAAGATGAGGGTTACAATTGTATGCAGGGGGCAGAGGCACCTGCAGCTTTTCCTGTCAGCAGAGGGCTTAAAGATGAGGGTTACAATTGTATGCAGGGGGCAGAGGCACCTGCAGCTTTTCCTGTCAGTAGAGGGCTTTAAGATGAGGGTTACAATTGTATGCAGGGGGCAGAGGCACCTGCAGCTTTTCCTGTCAGTAGAGGGCTTTAAGATGAGGGTTACAATTGTATGCAGGGGGCAGAGGAACCTGCAGCTTTTCCTGTCAGTAGAGGGCTTTAAGATGAGGGTTACAATTGTATGCAGGGGGCAGAGGCACCAGCAGCTTTTCCTGTCAGTAGAGGGTTTTAAGATGAGGGTTACAATTGTATGCAGGGGGCAGAGGCACCTGCAGCTTTTCCTGTCAGTAGAGGGCTTTAAGATGAGGGTTGCTATTGTATGCAGGGGGCAGAGGCACCTGCAGCTTTTCCTGTCAGTAGAGGGTTTGAAGATGAGGGTTACAATTGTATGCAGGGGGCAGAGGCACCTGCAGCTTTTCCTGTCAGTAGAGGGCTTTAAGATGAGGGTTACAATTGTATGCAGGGGGCAGAGGCACCTGCAGCTTTTCCTGTCAGCAGAGGGCTTTAAGATGAGGGTTACAATTGTATGCAGGGGGCAGAGGCACCTGCAGCTTTTCCTGTCAGTATAGGGTTTTAAGATGAGGGTTACAATTGTATGCAGGGGGCAGAGGCACCTGCAGCTTTTCCTGTCAGCAGAGGGCTTTAAGATGAGGGTTACAATTGTATGCAGGGGGCAGAGGCACCAGCAGCTTCTCCTGTGGGCAGAGAGGGCGGGTTTAGGGGACAGGTTTCGGGGGGCAACGAGGCTCAAGAGAGGCTTGAGATACAGCATGGAGGCAAAAGAGCTTTGAGATCAAATAAACTGTGGAAATAAAAAAATGTGTGGGGATGAAAATGCTTGAAAATCAAGCACGACAGCGACTGGCAAAGCACTGATGAAGCAAGAGTGGCGGAATCAGTGGCATTGAAGACATCAGTTTTGATTGAAATGCCCACCCAGGTAAACTACATGCAGGTACCTGACGACCCCCCCCCCCCCCAGCACCTCACGTGTACATTATCAACTTAAACATCAGCGCTCGGAAATGAGTGGCATTGAGCATTTGAATGTCCTTGATGTCCTCGAGGAGGACATGAGCTGTGGTTGAAATGCAAAATCATCACGTACCCTACCCCGGATCTAACCGCTTCCGTCACAAATGTCGAAACAGCTCTAGTTGAGAGTTGGGGGTTCAGGATTTAGGGTCGAGGATTTAGGGATTGCATCACATGCCCAATCACCACCAGCTGTCCACAATCCCGCTCATAATTAGGGTTGGCATATACCGGTACCGTAATTCCTGAGCCAGAATATACGTACATACCGTGCAGCCTCCTTTGGTGCATATGAACCTCTCATTATTACCAGTGTTGTTCATACGGTCCCGTATGACGTTTGTTTATCCATACGGAGCTCCGTATGGGTATTTTACTTCCTTACAGTCATACGGTCCCGAGGGCAAAATGTGTGAAAAGTGTGACAAATTCATATATTTTTCTCGCCGTTTTTGCATCATGCTGTGTTGCATGCGTCCTTGGCTTAGATTCAACTTTGCTTAAAGATAAAAGGAATGAAGACATTTGCCTCCTCGCTAGCTTTCGGGGACTGCGCCCCCGATCCCCCCTTTCTCATTTTTTTCGCAGCACCGTATGGATCATAAAACTTACTTTCATACGGTCAACATCCATACGGCGTATGGATACAGATACACGTATGAACGTCACTGATTATTACCATCCTTAAATTGTAATCCCTGTCCATCACATACCCCTGCACCGCCAGCTTCCGTCATATAAGTCGACACAGCTCCGTCCATAATGTACAACAGCTTCCCGTCCTCCGCACTCCTGAGCAGGTGGCAGAGCATACAATCACTTCATGAAACAATGGTACGCCCTCTACCACCCGCGGCTTCCCGTCCTCTGCGCCCTTGAGCAGGGGCAGAGCTTGCGATCAATGAAGAAATAAATGACGCACGTGTATGAATACTACATTTATGTCCTGAAACATGGGGGCGAGGTGTACAAGCGTGAGGCGAGGATGTGGAGGGGGGACTAAACCCAGGGTGCCTTTCGTGGCCTTCTCTTTCTCAGAATTCATTGGTTTTCTAACGTTTCGTGTCCCCCCCCCTTCCTTTGTTTTACCCGCTCAATTTCAGCCAAATGCAATGTTAGTTATAAGTCCCTCCCTCCCGTCAGGCATTGGGAATGGGTGGGACTGACCAACATCACTGGCACGGAACCCCTGGGTTGATCCCAGTCATGCGGGACAGTCCCTCCTGTTCACAATGCCTGACCCTCCGAAAAGACCATTTTTAAATTAAAAAAGTTCATTTTTTTATCGTTATCACTATCTAGTAAAAAACGTAAAGCACCTTCTTCATATTATTATACCCTCTTGCCAGGGTGGCGGGGGCACGCCTAGGCGCTGCAAGGGAAGCAGCTTAAGCTTCAGCAGCATCGCAGTAGGAGGCAGGTCAGCAATGTTTGGGCGCTGACTGAGCACAAGGGGGTGGCCTGGATGTAGGTGTGCACGCACCGGGATTGAATTATCGTGCACATGGAGGAGCATTGAGGCATAATGTGGTGGGTATTCTGACTCAAGGGAGGTTTTACGGAATTATACATATGTTTACCCCATATTTCAGATTACGTAAGGCAGGCCTCCAGGCCGATGAAGGCGCGTCTGGTGGCAGGTGGGGCCTATATCCATACGTATGCCTCAGCATCGGGGAGCTAAATTCAAGCGACAGTAGCTCTCATCCGAAAATGTATGTCATCACAAGAGGCAGGTCGCTGGCTTTGATAGTTGCTACCACCTAGATGCTCCACGATTTTTAACACCTACTTGTAAGCCACGGGTAGCTTTCCGACGTTGAGCCGGAATTGCCGGTCTATCCGGCCATCTTTCCTGTGCACATCAACAGGCATCCAGGAGTGTTTCGATCTTTTCCTAGGAGCTTCAGATCAAAGTGCGAGGGTTAAGTTGAGTACAGCAAGATGGCCATTCGCCGCCGAGCACGGAGCATGGGCCATCCATGGCTCCCACAAAGAAAAACGTCATGCGCATGGCAGGAAAGCCATGCGTTCGGATAGGATTTACATGGCAAGAATGCCATGCACATGGATGGGATCTGCATGTCAAGCAGGCCATGCACATGGATGGGATCTGCATGTCAAGCAGGCCATGCACATGGATGGAATCTGCATGTCAAGCAGGCTATGCACATGGATGGAATCTGCATGTCAACAAGGCCATGCAAATGTACGGAATCTGCATCACAGGAGTCAACATGACCCAGACATCAATCATCATGCACACAGATCCTGTGGAGTACGAGTGCCATGGGCAGAGATTTGGTAGCTTATGGTCACCCCTCCGCACCGCTTGATCAGCTTCATGCCCCCATCTGTGGTGTAAAGCTTCACATTGAACTTGTCCAGGTCAGCAATCCTTGCCCCGTCTGTTCTTCGCTGAGGCAGCCGTGAGATGTCCACATCTGGGCGCATGGGAGAAGGAGCATGACTACGGCCATTTGCACGAGTTCTGCAACAGTTCTGTTGGTGCTGCTGCAGCAGCTGGGCATGACCTCAGTATGATTATGATCTAAAAGGATGACTTACCAATTGTAAACGCATGCTTGCCAGAGAACTTGCAATAGTACACGAACAGGGAGTCTTCCCCACCCTTGGGTGCGTCCTCACTGCATGAAGCATGGCGTGACGACAAGGTGTTCAGCAAGAGCTGGCAAGCGCGTTGGGGCTGAAGGAGGGGATTCTCTGCCAAATTGGGAGCCTTGGCGCATCGAATACGGGAATCTCGTCGTCTCGTCGTGGTTTTCTATTCGGGAGGGGCCCCCTGGCAGGACCATCCTCACCTCGTGAAAGTTAATGTTGTGCGCTTCGGCATCCTTAAAGAAACTCCAACGATGCGTTCAGATTAACAGGCACCCAGAAGCACGATGGTTGAGAAGGGAGGAGTAAAAAGAACGGGGCAGAGAGGAGGGACGTAATACAGTTTCGAGATAGTTTAAAATTCGATATTATCAGTAGCTTATGCGCCCGTCCAATCCCAGACACTTGTGAGCGCACAGGCGGACTACAGAGGCAATAGGGGGGACAAACATCCGGCTCGCTGCTCCGAAACTGGGTATATTTTTTGAAGGGGGCTGCTTTGTCACGAATTTCCATTAATAATACGTTCGTTGATTCTGGAGAAACTATTATACTAGAGGGGGTAGCCTGGTGAAGCTGCTTTCATCCCAGCTTCTTAACATAACGCAACTGTTGCACCACCTCCGCTGCCCTACCGACTGTGCAGCATACTCAAGTGCTCGATCGGAAGCCAAACTCGTAGCTCATCACCTTATACCTCCTCGCACCCGATCAGTAGCCGAACTAATTTTATTTATTTTCACCTGCTCGTGAGCGGGCTCGTTTGATCCTAGCTGAAGCAGGCAGCATGGCATCGCAGCTGCAAGCCGTGCTGGCTCAGATCAACTCGGGCCAGGCGAAACGGACAGGCGCTGCAGCAGAGAAAAAACTCCAGAAAGCCAAAGCCATTAAAGCCAAGGCTGCAGCGGCAGCAGCAGGCGAGCCAGCAGCACCCGCTGCGTCAGTATCTCCGGATGCGACCGTGCCTGCTGGGACTGACAGTGCTGCAGCAGCTGAAGCCCAAGCCAAGGTCCTCAGCATGAAGGCAAAGCTGAAGGTGGGCAGCATGCCCGCATACTTGGCACCAGGGTATGCATGGCGCACTGTTTAATCTCAAGCTGCTTCAGCTTCGATTCAGGCTGCCTCAGCTACAAAGAAAATACAACCCAGTCGAAGGAGAGAGCCCTGTTGCAGGGCCCAGGGGCCCTTAGCAGGATGGGCACGAGGCATGCAGTGTGCAGACTCGTCTTGTTGCTATAAAGTGTGTGCATCCACCGAAATCAGTATTTGTTCTGCAGACCCTGGATGAGTTCTATGCTGGGGTGCATTTCCCCCCTGGTTCCAGGCAAACAGGCGATGCAGTGTTTATTTCAGGGCTTGCTTGGCCACCTTGGGCGGCAGTGTATTCTCAGTGATATTGGGGATTAGTCGTTGGTTACCAGAGGTATTGAGTCTCTGGTGAAGAAAATCCCGATAGGCGTGCTGCCAGGATGCCACCACTGGGCCGGTTGGGACAAACCTTGACCGGCCTTCAGCCGGAAACCCAAGCGAAAAAGGGCTTGCAGCATCAATCCCCGTCGTACATCACAGGCTGGGTTGTGACTTGAGAACAGTCAAGGCAACCTGAAATGAGCAGTGCCAGAGTCTGCTTTCCCCCCCCTTGGGAGCTCGACGTCTCGAGGATGCCAGGGTGCTGGGTCCAAACGCAGTGAATGCTTCAAATTCAACATTCAAAACCTGTGCATGGACCCGAGGCATGAAACTCGCAAGTCCTTAGATCTGGGATCTGGGATCTGGATCTTTAAATCTTTGAGCAAGGCAGTCAAAATCGACTCAGCTTAAGAACGGCTGGAAAAGTACCCTGATTGCGTCATCTAAACGCTGCATCTCACAAGTGCGAAATTTGACAAGCCTCTCTGCCCTGGACCGGCTAGGGGAGCCATCACGGCTTCACCACCACCTCCGCGGCGGCCCCAGCAGCTGCCCCAGCGGCACAGCCTGCCCCCAGAGCCACGTCAGCTGCCCCCTCCGCAAGGCCTAGCTCCAGCTCTGTTGCAGCAGCGGCATCCGCATCCGCATCAGGGGCGGCGGCAGGATCCAAGCCCGCCGCTGCTGTCATGAATGCGCGCGGCGGGGCGTCCGTGAACATGCGCCTCAAGATTGTGCAGGTGGGTCGAGGCATGTGTGAAGGGTGTGAAGGGTGTGTGGGCGCTGATGGTCGTAGTCCATACAGTTGTTCTGTACTTGCTCTTTGCCCACACATTATTAACGTTGGTAAGGGGTGAGGGATAAACATGAATCTCATTCGAAATTCGCGTGCTTTAGTCAAGTATCGGAATTTTACCAGAGGGCAGCATAGGAAGGGAAATCCCCGAAGGGAGGCATTTGAATCCTAGGTCACGTGGCACGTCATGTTCTTCCCATCTGCATTATTGCTGGGTGTTGTCGTCAGCAGTATAAGGAACACCGTGTCCACCCATGTACACCGCTTTTTAATTGTATTACCGGTAAACCTGTCGGTCACCCTTGATAACTGCATAGACGGTCGTGGCCGATTAACGTGTTGCCTGTACACCGTATGCAGCATACTTCCCACTCTCCAACCTTGTATTGGGAGGCATATGGGCGCATCCCTTACTCCCCCAAGCCCCTGAGGGTGCTTTGTACAGTCGTGGAACCCTCACCTTCAAACCATGAAACCGTAACCCAACCCGGACCCTGATGCTCTCACTCTGTAGCCCTGAATTGATGACATCCTGAATCATTTACAAGAACTTGACCCTTGAACCTCTCAAGCGGCCATAACCCTTAACCCCTAAAACAAACTTGCCCATCCCCTGTAAGTCTGTAATTCTGAGATCCTGAAACCCTTGCTCTGTAAACGCTGCCCTGGACTCTAAACCATGACCCCAAGCCTGTAACACAAACCCTGAAACCCTGACCCTGAAATGCCAAATCTTTAACATCAACCCTGAATGTGTACCTCCAAAGCTGTTTGGTCACCCTGCAACGTCAACCCTGGCATCCAAACCCCAAGACCATGACTAAAATGACCCACCCCTCAACCCTCAACCCTGTAAGTTGAACCCTGTCACCCTTAACCTGACCTTCAAACCCTGAAGCCCTGACCTTAACCCTACTTTGGGGCAGGATTTCCTCGAAGCCGACCCCTCAACCCTCAACCCTTAACCCTGTAACCCTCAACCTGGCCTTTAAACCCTGAAGCCCTGACCTTATCCCTACTTTTGGGCAGGACTTCCTAAGCCCTGAAGCCCTGACGTTTAACCAACTTGTGGGCAGGACTTCCTCAAAGCCAACGTTGGCGAGTCTCTTACCGTGATGGAGATCCTGGAAGGGACCGGTCAGAACCTGCCGGAAGACGACTTGCTCCTTCAGCGGTTGCGGAATGCGCCGTTTGTGCGCTTTCAGGTGGGACACATGCGGTGTCAGAGTTCGGGTTTGCGCCTTTACAGTGAAGGGTGCAGAACGCGGATTGTACCGTTCTGAGTGCATTCAGGTGGGCAGTCTTTCTCATTTCGTGACTCGGCTACATTTCAGCTACCATCCGGCCGCTGGCCTGGGTCCCCTTTTGTGGCCAGCCTTGTTGCTTTAGACGCAAGTCGTAGGCCGTTCCAGGTTTGGTCCCAACCGGGCCTCTGGCCGTTGTGGGGTGGCCTTCCGAAGTTCTCGTAGCCGGGGGCAAACTGCATGAGGGACACACGTGGCGCCAGAGCAAGAATTTACGATGAAGGGTACAGAACATGGAACGCACGGTTTGTGCGCTTTCATATGAGAATATGTGGCACCAGAGCTAGGGTTAACGGTTAAGGGTGCAGAAGCGCTTTCAAATGGGACGAATGTGGCACTACAGCTAGGGTTTACAATGAAGGGTGCAGAACGTGGAATGCACCATTGGACGCTTTTAGGTGAGGTGCGAGTCGTGGTACGCATGTGGCACAAGAGTTAGGTCCCCAGGATGGTGATAGAAAGGATTGGCATCGGGTAGGTGGACTTCAAGGCGCTGCGGCCCCCTTACTGCTCCAAGGGGAATCCACGCACAACCCGCGCACACCTGCTTAATCCCGTTTTTTTTTAGGATCATATACTACTTACTAAATATTATAACAACAAAAAAACTGCTCCCTCATTGGAAATTGAAAGCGAGAGCGGACATATTACGTTGATGGTGCTGCGGGATCCTGACCGGGACCCCTTTGAAGGAAATGAACCTACTTCCCCTGCCCCCCTGCACCTGTCCTTAGGATGACGACAGTGAGGATGGGCAAGTGGACTTCAAGGCGCTGCGACTGCGTTACCGCCCTCAGAACGAGGGCGTGCGCGACCGGGCCACGCTGCTCAATTTCATCCGGGACCACCAGGCGGGGACGTATAAAGAGGGCCTGGACGACTGCTACAAAGGTGCGGGGGGGCAAGGGAGGGAGGGAGGGAGGACCATCAGACAGGAACACGACAGGATGGACTTGATGACTGCTACAAGGGTGCTGATGGAGGAGGGACTGGAAGTGAGGAGGAGGTGAGGTGTAGGTGAAGAGGAACATTTAAATTTATAAGAATTATAAAAGGGGTGAGGCGGAGGGGAGAGAATGGGGAGGTGAGGGGATGTGGAGGGGAGAGAATGGGGGCGGTGAAGCTTCTGTACTGTATCCGGTACTCTCAGAAGGGGATGTTAAAATATTGTCTGGATGATTGCCACATGGGTGCGCCCGGCGGGGAGGGGGGAAGGGCAAACCGAGGGGGAGGAAGAGGGGATGAGGGGACCGGGAGCAAGGACGAGGACCAAGCCCTGAAAGCCGTAGGCCAGTTTGCACCTGCAGTACATTTAAATAGCCTTCCAGCACCGCTAAGATAATTTAGTTGTTTATCAGCCCCCCAGATGTTGTTTTTACTTGTTAATTAAAGTATACTTAAGTTTTAGTTACACTCGAGGGGGGCAAAAACAAAAATCGACCCCATCCCCCTTTTTTGCAGAGCTTAACGAGAGCGTTCCATAGCTGTTATAAAATGTTTTTTGGCCCAGGGGGGTGGGAGATATGGGGGGGCAAAGTTGGGGGGGGGGTCCCCCCAAAAATCAAATTTTCAAACTTCGTTTTTTTCTGGAGGTCTGTTGAGGCTGGCAGCGGCACCTATGTATTCTCCTTGCCAACATGAGTCCATTTACACCCTAAATGTTGCTTAAATTACCACGTGACGCCCTGCCCCCCCCCCACTGAGGGTTTGGCTCCATTGGACACACCCCGAAACCAGCTGAGTCATTCTTAGTTGACTGTTGGCATGTCATCACCTAAAAAATTGAAATATACCAGTAGAAGCGCCTTCACGAGCTGATAAAAAAACTCCCCTTACACGCCCTGTAATTTTGAATTTTGACTGAGATATTTGAATTTCAACGGGTTCCGGAGGCGGATGGGGTGTGTGTGGGGGGGGGTAGGCTCGTTGGGTGCTCGTTTTGGGGGGGGGGGATGGGGTCCCTGGCTTTTTTTTTTGCCCCCCCCTCGGGTATACTTGTTAAATAATGCCCGCAGAGGGGGGGGGGTCATTGTTTGATCCTCCACGCACCGCCCGATCCCGACAGATTCCGACCAGCAGCGCTGTCGCGCACCCCCCCGGCATAGCTTGTTTTTAATCTGCGCAACCTGTCCCGCACCCTTGGTAAACATTCTTTGTGTGCCTAGGCAGTGAAAGTACCTGTCCCACACCCCTCCGTGACGTACCCACCCACAGCCCAGTCCTTGCACATGACATCTTGCTTGCCTGAATCTCCCTGATATAAACAGTGCCTTCCCGCCCCCCTTGCCTGAATCTCCCTGATATAAACAGTGCCTTCCCGCCCCCCTGGCCTGAATCTCCCTGATATAAACAGTGCCTTCCCGCCCCCCTTGCCTGAATCTCCCTGATATAAACAGTGCCTTCCCGCCCCCCTTGCCTGAATCTCCCTGATATAAACAGTGCCTTCCCGCCCCCCTTGCCTGAATCTCCCTGATATAAACAGTGCCTTCCCGCCCCCCTTGCCTGAATCTCCCTGATATAAACAGTGCCTTCCCGCCCCCCTTGCCTGAATCTCCCTGATATAAACAGTGCCTTCCCGCCCCCCTTGCCTGAATCTCCCTGATATAAACAGTGCCTTCCCGCCCCCCTTGCCTGAATCTCCCTGATATAAACAGTGCCTTCCCGCCCCCCTTGCCTGAATCTCCCTGATATAAACAGTGCCTTCCCGCCCCCCTTGCCTGAATCTCCCTGATATAAACAGTGCCTTCCCGCCCCCCTTGCCTGAATCTCCCTGATATAAACAGTGCCTTCCCGCCCCCCTTGCCTGAATCTCCCTGATATAAACAGTGCCTTCCCGCCCCCCTTGCCTGAATCTCCCTGATATAAACAATGCCTTCCCGCCCCCCTTGCCCCTCAGGAGGGGACAGAGAGCCAGCGGGATGTTTGTGGCACCAAGCCCTGCAAGCCGTTGGCGGGTTCGCACACACTCTATATTTTACCTGAAGCACCCTGAAATAATTGTCCCCGCCCCACCTGCCAACTCCGGCTAAATTTGAATGCCTCATCTGAAGTACCCTGAAATGAACAGTGCCCCCCCCCCCCGCCCCCTTCGGCGTCGTTGAGGACCTCAGTGCTTAAGCCGATTTGAATAGTCTATATTTGCCTGAAGCACCCTGAAATGAACAGTGCCCCCCCCCCCCCTCCCGCCTTTTAGGTGTCGTTGAGGACCTTAACGCGTTGCAGGTAGAGCGCAAAATCTTTGTGATCCACAACCCGGAGGCGCAGCAGGACGCGGTGTTCCCCGCTGAGCTCATGGGCGTACACGTGGACGAAGACATTGTCCTGCAGTTCCACGAGGTGAGCAAAGTGATGGGTCTTCTCCTGCTTGCTGTGTGAGCCTCGACCGCCCCGGTGTTTCATACTCTGCCGTCGTGGTATGCCTGACCCCCTGGTTTGCTCCAGCCTCCTCCGCTTGGGCCCCCCTCCCCCCCCTGTTGGTTCCTCATTATTTTTCCACCTATCACATCAAAAGATTTTTTTGTCAGCCGCGGTTTCTTGCTGCCGTCATGTCGTACCTCCACCACCCAAGTTGCCCGCGCTTTTTCACTGCGGCTCCCCCATTGTCCTCTGGCCCATGGTAGCCCACCTAGTGCTACGGCCGAACAGGTGGCTCCCATAGTCCACGCCTCAGGGCGTATCGTTCATTTATTTATATGTCCTCTTACCTGTATCCCTCGCTGACCGCTGAACTCTGTTCCGCTCACCACCGTCCCGGTGACTGTTGACCTCTTCCCGCTGACCGCTGTCTGGGTGACTACTGCTCACCGACCCATACGCCTCATTCCTCCGCAGAATTTCACCCCTGGCTTCCCTGTTGTCTTTTGTTGCTCCTGGACCCGCTTCCTTACAAGCAGGTTGGGTAACCCCTTGAGTAACCCCTCAAGTAACCCCTTTGGTAACCCCTCAAGTAACCCCTTTGGTAACCCCTCAAGTAACCCCTTTGGTAACCCCTCAAGTAACCCCTTTGGTAACCCCTTGAGTAACCCCTTTGGTAACCCCTCGAGTAACCCCTTTGGTAACCCCTCGAGTAACCCCTTTGGTAACCCCTCGAGTAACCCCTTGAGTTCAATCTGGGTCCCGCCCACTCCCTGTTGTCCTCAGCCTCATGGTGTTCACGCTGTACTTGTATGCTCCTCAACCCTCTACCTTCACCACTGGTTTTCCTGCAGTCTTTATATGTTTCTCAACCCGCCTGATTTCATCATTTGCACTCCCCACTGTCCTCAACCCTGTGGTTTTACCCACCATGATAATGTAACTCGACCACCTGGTTTACCAGCTGCCTTCATGTCCCTCATTCCTCCGTTCTCCTTGACGCCCGCTTCATCATATTTCGTCAACCTCTTTCGCTCATCATCTTCATATTCCTCATTCACCCACCGTCCTCGTCCCTGGAAACTATTCTGTAAGAGATCCTGAAGGAGGTGTGAGACATGGTGACGCCATTTTTGCGACCCGTACGAAGCAAGTGCCCTTGGCCCGATGTCTCAAAAGCCCACCCCTGCATGCTCTCTGGTCGACCCCCCGTACCCTCAACCCTAAACACTAAACCCAGAAATGCCCACTCCTGCATGCTCTCAGGTTGAACCCCCGTACCCTCAACCCTCAACACTTAACCCATAAATGCCCACTCCTGCATGCTCTCAGGTTGAACCCCCGTACCCTCAACCCTAAACACTTAACCCATAAATGCCCACTCCTGCATGCTCTCAGGTCGAACCCCCGTACCCTCAACCCTAAACACTTAACCCATTAAAGCCCGCTCCTGCATGCTCTCAGGTCGAACCTCCGTACCCTCAACCCTAAACACTAAACCCATAAATGCCCACCCCTGCATGCTCTCAGGTCGAACCCCCGTACCCTCAACCCTAAACACTTAACCCATAAATGCCCACTCCTGCATGCTCTCAGGTTGAACCCCCGTACCCTCAACCCTAAACACTAAACCCATAAATGCCCACCCCTGCATGCTCTCAGGTCGAACCCCCGTACCCTCAACCCTAAACACTAAACCCATAAATGCCCACCCCTGCATGCTCTCAGGTTGAACCCCCGTACTCTCAACCCTAAACACTAAAACCATAAATGCTCACTCCTGCATGCCCTCAGGTTGAACCCCCGTACGACGTTCTAGAGCTGCAGCTGGCCGTAATGAAGGCCAACATGCGCTCGGCACTGGCCCACCAAGAGATCAAGAGACCCGCAGCCCCGGTCATGGGCTTTGGCAGGGACGGCAAGCGGAAGAAGCCGCGCAAGGAGCGGGCAGTCAACATCAACAAGGTCACCAACGCGCACTTGCCCGGCCTGTTTTCTGGGTCTGCCCCAAAGTCTTTGGATGACAGATGAGAGGGGCTGGTGTGCAGCAGAAGGTTGCGGATGCCGTGACAGACTTCGTGGACTGCGGATGAGAGTGGATGATGTATGCAGGTTCAATTCTGTGGGTGGATCGCATGAATGCGGGCTTGTCGCTTTTGCTTGTGGTCCCTGCCAATGTGGAGGCGTGGCGTTCATCTGGTGTTAGAATTTTCGGTTCTGAAGGAATTTTGTTGGGGTTTTGCGTTTTTGTTACTGGTACTAGTTTTTGTATGACTGTCGCTGGCAATAAAGTTGACGAAGTAGAGATCACTGTCAGGTTGTCCGTAGTTAATATTGTTCGGGATATTATACCAAGATTGGAGGACTGCACTGAGTATCTGGTAGGTAGGTATAGGTAGATTCGTTCGCTCTCTGAGCTCGGCTGTAATATGTTTTGCTGTGTGTTTATTGTATCCTGATTGCGACAGGCTTCCTAGGCCCAGGCTTCAGTGGCCCGCTACTGATAATCCAAGTTGTAAAAAATCTTGTCGACGACATTTAAAAACACAACATATAATATGCCTTGTTTTCTTAGTTTCCTCTCTAGAATAGGCCAATCAAAAACATACACGATTAGTTTAGCATCAGCCATCACTGCCATGGTGTAGACTGTCATCACACGCCCCCGCCTTGTTCGCGCGTAAGGACGATTTATCTCACGTCTGCACAGTGTGCCAGGCTCGAAATTAGCTAGCGAACGTTGACGCTGAGGCCGTATTTTATGCGGAGGGAAACACTTGGAGGATGAGAGGCAGACTGTAAGCAGTATGCGACTGTTGTCATGGCAGCATGATGCGGCCCCTGGTCCATCTCATCACGTAACACTGGCTATAACCTTATATCACTCACCTAGCCCAAGCTTAAGTGAATGGCGACATGCGGCAGCAAACACGCATCTTCCAAAGCCTTGATTTATGTCGAGACTCGAGACCATTTGTGTCCCCAACAATCATGTAGGTGCATCCATAGATGTTAGTTGGCTACCGGTTTTGACTGCAGCTCTCCCACGTCTATCAATTGGTCTGCGTGATTGGCGGATAGGCAAAATTCCGTGAGAGGCTAGGTTGTTGTTGTCCTCAGTTTTGTATTTCCCTTCCCAACTCACACAAACATCACAAATAAATACCCATTCGTAACAATCCCATGCGCCTGTATCGCAAAATGGATAGTAAACAATCTGAATAACTAAAATTACCTAAGCTCTGTTCCGAAATAAGCTTGCCTTAGCCACGACCCAAACATTGCAAACACGATTCTCGAGGTCTTCCAGCTTAGGATGGTGCATCTCTAGTGTGACTCACACAAAAACCTTGGCTAGTTCAATGAAGAACCACACATGATGCGTGCGACAGGTGCCCCCCAAACGATTCGGGCACTACATAACCAGAAAAATACCGGTGGACACATGAACTCCGTCACACAAACAGCCACACTGTTGCAAAGGTATGAACCCTATAGCCCTAAGAAATAAAAGCCTGGCAGGTGCGCAACACAGCCGCCTCATACATATATAATTTTCCTCCCCGTCATCCCGCAGTCCAGAGTCCTGCTGTCCAACACCGAAGCCTCTTACCGCCATCCGTCGTTATCCCCCGTCGCTATCAATCCTGAACTCGTGCGGCAAGTAGGCGAGCTGCGAGCGCCACCTCTGCATGCACACCTGATTGCTCTTGCACCCAGCATGGGGCACTTGTGGGCCCATGCCACCTGAGGCATCATAGCCTATGAACCTCGCAACTGCCTGCCTGGACTTCGAGCACTCCACCACACTCATATCCAAATAGCTGTGGCTCGCCTCCTCCTCTTGGTTCCACGACAACAACACGTTTTTTTCTTGGAGCAGCATCAAACCGACGCTACACCTCTGAACACGCCCTTTTGATTCTCAGAAGCTGACAAGAAGCTGACAGCATGCTATTCGCCAGAGCTCTGGCGATTCTCCTCCTTCAGCACGGGCCTGTCTGGCGCCCCACGGATGAGCAGCTGCTTAGAAGCTGGCTATTTATCTGAGCTGTGGTGCTCCTCATCTTTGGGCGTAGGCCCGTCTGAAGGCGCGCTGAACAGCTCCTCGGGCACCACCTCCTGCTCCAGGATTGGGTCATCCATTGCCTGAGGGAGCGCAAGCAACAGGCAGAGGTATGAAGCAGAGTATGAAGCAGAGCTTAGGGAGTGCAAGCAACAGACAGAGGTATGAAGTAAAGGGTATGAAGCAGAGGGTAGGTGTGATGCGGTCCCATCGGACAGCTGAACAGCTCCTCGGGCACCACCTCCTGCACCAGGATCGGGTCATCCATCGCTTGAGGGAGCGCCAGCACCAAGAAAATGTATGAAGCAGGGTATGAAGCAGGGTATGAAGCAGAGGGTAAGTATGTTGCAGGCCCATCCGACGGCTCACTGACCACCTCCTGCGCCAGAACCGGGTCCACCAGAGCCTGCTGGGACATTAGCAGCTGAGGTATGAAGCAGGTATGAACAGTTCCTCAGCCCCCCCTCCCTCTTGCTCTAGGGTCAGATCCTCCATCTCCTGCAGGGACACACAGACATATGTGGACGGCAAGGAATGAAGCAGGTATGAAGCAGGTATGAAGCAGGTATGGACAGCTCCTCCAGAACTCTTTTCTGTAGGTCATGCATGATCTACAAGGACATAGGCAGCATAGGTATGAAGCCAGGTATGAAGCAGACGGCTGGCTGGATGCAGGTGTGAAACAGGTATTGAGGAAGAGGATGGCGGGCAAACCGGAAAGCGAGAAAAATGGAAGCAAAGCAGCCAGGGGCACAGTCACAACTGAAACCTTTGGGTGTTGATGTCAAGGCTTCTACCCAGCACCCCACACCTACACTTTCCTGCAATTTATGAACATCACTCAGCACTGCATCCTGACCCCCCTCTTGCGACCGGGCTGTTTGTGCTTAGGGTGCCTCCATTGGGATTTTCCGTGCTGAGGGTTCAAACCTGAAGCCTTGGGCCCCACCTACGCTACATGTTCGTTTGTCTTGTGTAAGTTTTTTTAAATCTGGGCACTGGTCTCCCTCACCTGCGCCTGAGGGCAGTTTCAGTCGCAGATTTATCCCTCCATCATTGAGCCCCACCTGCCCCATAACGCTTTCTGTGCTGAGCATTCAAACCAGCAGCCTGGGCCCCACATGGTCGTTGGTGCCCAAGCCTCGATACAGCCTGAGCCCCACATGGTCGTTGGTGCCCAAGCCTCGATACAGCCTAAGCCCCACATGGTCGTTGGTGTCCAAGCCTCGATACAGCCTGAGCCCCACATGGTCGTTGGTGACCAAGCCTCGATACAGCCTGAGCCCCACATGGTCGTTGGTGACCAAGCCTCGATACAGCCTGAGCCCCACATGGTCGTTGGTGACCAAGCCTCGATACAGCCTGAGCCCCACATGGTCGTTGGTGCCCAAGCCTCGATACAGCCTGAGCCCCACATGGTCGTTGGTGACCAAGCCTCGATACAGCCTGAGCCCCACATGGTCGTTGGTGTCCAAGCCTCGATACAGCCTGAGCCCCACATGGTCGTTGGTGTCCAAGCCTCGATACAGCCTGAGCCCCACATGGTCGTTGGTGTCCAAGCCTCGATACAGCCTGAGCCCCACATGGTCGTTGGTGTCCAAGCCTCGATACAGCCTGAGCCCCACATGGTCGTTGGTGTCCAAGCCTCGATACAGCCTGAGCCCCACATGGTCGTTGGTGTCCAAGGCTCGATACAGCCTGAGCCCCACATGGTCGTTCGTGTCCAAGCCTCAATGCTGAACCATGATGCCTCACCTGTGCCAGTGGGCTGTTTATGACCGGGGCGTGGTCCATTTGGGAAATGCCCGAGTAGATGACCCTGCCGAGGATGTTAGACATGGGGATGAATCCAAACGTCCGGCTGTCGATCACGTCGGGGTGCTTCAGCTCAGGGTTGTCTGCGAGGACCCAGCAATGGCCCTGTGGCGGGCAGCAGGGAGGGGGGTGGGTGTTTCGTTCAGCAGGGACGGGGCAGATATTTCGTTCAGTGCGCAGCAGAAAACGTAATTTCATTAGAAAAAGAATGGAGAGAAGGGTGGTGATCAGGAAATGGCAGGAAATAGAGGGGAAAGCAAATACAGGTCTTCGAGCATACCGAGGGGACTTGGAAATCATCGTCTTCTTCACTCTCTGATACCATCTCCGTGCCCTCAACCGCCGCCACTCTTCTCACCATCACCTGTCAAAAGTCCATTTACAAGGTCGTTACGGGCAGAGATTTCTGGCATAAGTGGTGGGTGCAGCATGTGTGCTTAGTTGGTTGAAATGTTGAATTGTGAACTAAAGCTGGCCTCCCTGGCCCCCAAATTATGTCCATGCGAGACATCAAATCCTCCAATGACACCACACATTCAAGGTACACATCATTCCTTGGAAAAGCAATCAAAGGAGTGTCTGGCACTTTCGAAAAAGCTTTGTGAAGGAGCATGGCAGTGCCAGCCATCAGAATACATGTACACTTCGGGTTTTAAGCAGATGCGAAGATTAAGCACTTCAAAATATAGATATTGCATTGGTCTTCACCAGTTTCAGCCCCTGGTCAGGCAAGCGCCTCCAGTGCAATCCCAGCGGCTAGGCAGAGGCCTCTATGCCAGCACGAGCGGCAAATGTTGAGGCATATGATGCATGGTGCATGGGGTGTAACATGGCGCATGGCTTTCTTACAGAGCAGCATGCAAGGACCATGGTGCAGGTAGATAAGTGCATGCGATGCCAGAGGCAGCATGAGGATGCATGGGTGCCATTGCGCATGGGGTTTTTTGGGCAGACTTCCATGCCCGTACGCACAGATGCATGCCTGCGAGGAGCGAGTGTTGCCATACTGATGCCGCCTTAGGCGGTTGTCGGATGCCTGTACCACGATTTTGCTATCTTTCGAGTTTAAATGCAGTGGATTCCAATGCCTGTCCTACGATTCTTTGGATCACCAAATTTTCTCATGATTCAGAAGAAATATTGTACACAGGGCTCAATTGGTATGGGCTGGTTGCACACAGCATGCATGCGTGTAGTGTACAGACCTAGGGCCTCACACGCAATCAGGCATGCATGGACTTGTGCATGTACTGCACAGGTCAAGCAATCGCATAGGCCGTGCATGCGCATAGGCCATGCAAGCGCACAGGCCATGCAAGCGCACAGGCCATGCATGCGCACAAGCCATGCATGCGCATAAGCCAGCGTGTTCTTGTGTGGTCAGGGCTTCTGGTCTTACCTGCACGGGATCGCTGGGCTTGCCCAACGGGCTGTTGAACGCGACCACGTCGCCCACCCAGACCGAGCGAGCAGTGGGCCGCGGCAGCAGCCTCACCACCAGCTTCTCCACACTGCTCGGGTCTGTGATAGCTTTCCGGTTCAGGCTGGGGCACATGGCGGCGCCTGCGGATACGTAAATCAAGTCTTCTCCAAATTTCCAGATCTGGTCCAGCTAACAAGATAGCCTCATAGCCTCCACCCTTGCTTGTCCACGACTAGTGTGTGTTCTACAGGACTTAACAGCCTGATTTTATGCGGCGTCCATTCAGGCATCCCCACCGTCCAAGCATATTTTTTTGACATGCAAGATCGCTAGTGCATGCAACGCATGCTTGCGATAGGGCAGGTGATGCCATTGTCGAGCGAGGCGACCTACATGCGCACACTGGAAGTCCCATGCGTGCCCCGCATGTTGCTGCTCATGTTAAATTGGGCCATCCGTGTGAAGAGGACATTGTGGAGCATGGATTGTCACATGGACAGCTTGTGTATCCGACCTCATCAGCTCCAGAGAGCAGGACATGCGGGCATCGTTCCCTTCCTCCTTTCACACGTCATATTCGGTATGAGCTGTATCCACTGATGGCAGTGCACATGCATCTTGGAGAGATTTGCCAGTGAGCGGCAACATGGCTCCTAAACTCCGAGATCCAAACGCCGCTTAGGCCATTCACCGGAATATGTTCTGATCTTTTATATGATTCTTGCCGTGACAACAATCCTTGCACCCGGTGCCAACCTGCGATGTACATCGTAGTTGTCATCTTCATCGTGTATGCCTCCTTGAACTTGTTAACGGCGTTCAACAGTACAGAGCTGGGCCCAGCAGCACTGGATGCAGTCCCCGCTGCACCGGTGGCACTCTGCGCAACCGGGTGGAATAACTGGTGCAGGAACTCCTCAGACGCGGTAAAGAATTTGGCCATAACATAGCGTCGAGTCAGGACACGCCTGGCTGGGGAAGAAGCCATGGCGTTTACTTGTCGAGGGTGAACGGGCTGTCGGGTGCGGACTGGAGGAGAGGGACAGTGGATAGAGATTTGCTGACCAAGACAATTGCACTGGCGAAGTACGGGCTCCGCAAATTGAAAAATGCTTGGCTAGGGCTTGGGATTGGAGGTTGAGAGAGAACGTAGTGCACAAGTTCAGCCAATTGGGTGACGTGATGTGCAGTCCGCACAATTCGTCTGGGAGGTGTGAAGATATGCCATGGGGTCGAAAAGTGTGGGCTTTGATTTTCAAGCGAGAAGCCAGCCAGCCAGTTTCGGTCTACTCTCTCCTCAGGCAACGCATCTCAAGTGCCTTTGAATAAGCTTTGGGATATAAGTGCACCTTGTCCAAAAATTGCAGCTCGCTTTCAGCTGTTGTGGCATCGTCGTGACAACAGTTGCCAATTCGCCGGTGTCGATAGAGCAGAACCAGGAGCCTTGGCCCCATTTTTAAACATAACAGGTTACACCTCTATGGTGTTCAAGGCAGCTCCTCATCACTCTATTCGAATCACAGCTCTATGAACAACACAGGTGATATCACAGGGCTGCTTGAAGGCCGTCCTGCCAACCGGCAGTGGGACAGACTGCTGGCCTGCTGCTCCTTGATATATTTGAATCAGTGTCCTGATGTTTATAACCACAAACAGCGCAACGAAGCAGATTGTCGCTGTCTATGACTCCATGCGCGACCGGGCACATTTGAATGTGGAGTGCACATGTGTATGGATGGGCGTGCGGATGAGCGTTGCCATGCACGCATGCATGCATCATCCCCCCCAGCTACAGCCATGGAGGTTTCATTGCAAGCCCAAACCTTTCTGACAATGCACATCAGCGTACCGCCTTCCACTCAGATACCACCGGCCAGACCCGTAACGATTTAGATTCTTATGAGCTGAGGTTGATGGTGCTGACTGCCCTGGGCAGGTGATGGGCTGCTCCGCAGCTTTGAGGCGCTGAGGAGGCAAAGACGAGAATATGAGGCCGGCCTGACATGTTACAGCTCAGCCCCTCATGACCTCAACATGCTCAACATTTGGTGAGGCAATGGACATGGGGGATATAGCTTTTAAGCTATACTCAGCGAATGTGCATGTGCTTTAAATTTTCTCATGATTAGAAATCTAGAGAAGCGAGGGTTGGGGGCGAAGCCCACGGAGCTCATAAACATCATGTGGTGCATCCATAATCCATAGACATTACCGGTACTCACCGGAATTCTTCACGTAGCCATGCTGCTGCAAGTATTAAGGCAGTGTAGCTTCATAGCTATATTTGTATGAAGCTGCTTGTCGCTACTGTGTATTTGATTTGCCTTCCCTCATCATCTACGTTGCTTGGGGGTGAGGGATGCATTGAAATGCTGAATGCCGATCATCAACGCCAGTGTTCGGTCAGAAATCTGGAGTCTTGGTCGAAATTTTGCACAGAGCAGAAATAATGCATCAATTCAACAAGGCAAATCAATCATGTAGTAGACCGTCCAGTTGCACTCGTATGCCTGCATGAAGCTGTAACTATAATTATCTTTGAGTCTTGCTCAAGGGGGCAGGTTCCGGAGCTCTCAGCCTGTTTCTCATGAAATGTTGGGGTGCTTGAGATATGGCGACACCAAATGGCGCTGGGTGGCAGCTTACAGTGGATGCTGTTCCAGCAACTCCCATGAGCTAATGATGAGGGTGGGGAGAGTGGGAATGTGAAGGATGCTAAAGCGGCACGGCTGCTCATCACCCAATGTTCTAGAGGATGCTCTGGCAGCAAAGCCCCTGCTCTCGCCCTACTGCGGTACTGGCTGATGCAGCAATGGTTCAACAACAAGCTAAATCCGGATTCATGATCGAAAACACGGCGAACGAGGGCCAGATTTTTACCAAGATACTGGTACAGAAAAGCTATGTTTGTGAAAGAAAAGGGCCCTTGATAACCCTTGAACGCCGAGACTCTAATATTCTTGAACCTTGGACAGCTAGATTCTGTACAGAAAGAAGTGGCAGTACGGTAAGGGGAGCCTCATATTACTTTGTAGAAGCGCCCCTTTTTATCTCTTAAATAAAAATAAACAAAAAATAAAAACAGTGTCTTGCCGGCATGCCCAGGTCCCCAGGTCCCCCCGCAGGCGAGGTGGCGTGGCCGCACGGCTCCTCCTTCCATTCCCCGCTAGGCAGTCCTCTGGCTGCCCACAGTGGCCGCTCGGCCGGCCCGACGGCTGCCGCTGGCCATCAGGCGGCCAATCGGGACGGTCCCGGAGCTGCCTGTGCCGGACTGGAAGACAACTTAGGGCTCAAACGTGACGACCGGGGAAGGATGGGGCCGCAACGAATAGACTGGAATATGTTGTATCCCAGCGCAGAAGAGCGACCACAGCCTGCTCCGGCTTCTTCTTCTGCTGCGGCGGCGGCAATCACTGCCTTGGCTACCCAGAAGTTTAAGGCCAGCTGCCCAAAGGGCAGGCATGCCGTGTCCCCAGCAGAAACCAAGCGAAGCGCTGGTTCCGGAACCACCGTGGCCGGGCCGACAGGCGCGCCTCAAAGGCGCCCCGCGTCTGGCAGCCCTAACGCATCAGGCAGCCAGGGGCGCAGGACACCTGCGGCGGCCACTGCCGGCTCGAGGGCGGTTGGGGCCGCTTCGCGCTCGGCAGCTGCAAGTGTTGGGCGTCAGAAGGTTGCCGCTGCAGCTGCTGCAGGCAGCGCTGCGTATGCCACCCGCCCGTCGTCCGGCAGGTCGGGTGGCCCCAGGCTGCTCCACAGCGCGTCGGGCGATGCCACTCCAATGCACCATAGCCCGCTGATCCCCGCAGCCCCGGGCTACTCGACCCCCTCCCCACGATTGGCACTCAAGCAGGAACTTGCTGCACCGCCCGCAGCGGCGGCGGCCGCAGCCGCGGGGGCGGCGGCTGGGGCGTGGCCGCCTGCCGGCCCGGCGCCATGGCCGTTGCCAGGCAGCGCCTCGCGCCTGCTGCCGGCCCCAGTCAGCCCCGCTGCGGAGCTGCTGATGCAGATGTTGTCGGGGCAACACTGGGCGACAGCTGGCAGCGGGCCGCCCGGCGGAGCGGGTCGGGAGGCTGCGGCCGCAGGCCCGAGCCCGGCTGGCAGCCGGCCGCCTGGCCGGGCGCAGCAGCAGCAGCAGCAGCAGCGGGTTGATGTGCATAGGGAATTGGCAGGGAAAGGAAGCCCAGGGACGATTCCGGTGGGGAGATTGAATCGGCCAGGGGGCCTGCGCCATCATCAGCACCGGCAGCAGCAGCAAGGAGCAGAAGCTACTGCAAGCCACGGCGCCTCCTCGAGCGCTGCCAGATGGCAGACCCCTGGCGGTGGCAGTGCGCAGGCAGAAGGTTGGCAGTGGGGTACCGAGGGCATCGGCCCTGCTGCTGCTGCTGCTGCTGCTGCTGCCTCCCAGGTGGATGCCGTCAGCTCCACCCGGCCTGTGCGTGTGGATACCAGCCCAGTGGCAGGCTTCACGCAGGGGAGCCCAGGTGAGCTGTTGTCTTTTTTCTGTGGCCCAGCTTTCGTTCATCTACATTTCAGCTATGTAATGGCCTCCCGACGGTGCCCTCATGCATGGCCTGCCACGCTGCTTTGACCGCCGTGCTGCCATGCTGCTTAGACCGCCAGCCATAGGCGGGTCCAGGTTTTGGAAGGTGGCCAGCTGTAGGAGGCCCCACATCTGAAAAAGCAATGCTGCCTGCCTGTGCATTTGCAGACAAGCCTTGAATCAGGGTTTAGGGTTTTAGGGTTTAAACCCTTACCGTACCCCTAAACCCTAAACTAGACCAGCCTTGTGTCAGGCTGCACCAAAGGCAGCCCAGATAGCCGAGGCCACTGAAATTGGTAGGTAGCTCAGATAAGCAAAATGGCCAAGATAAGCAAGGCGGCTAAGCATAATATAACCGTGTAGGATAATTCATCTTTATGTGGCGGGGTGCAGTGATAGCTCGTGGCTAACAGCCCTTGACTGATAGCCCTCGTCTGAAAAGCCGTGGGTGCATGTGAAACCTTTTTAACAACAACTGAAAGCCCTTGGCTGATAGCCCTTGGCTGAAAGCCCTTGGCTGATAGCCCTTGGCTGATAGCCCTTGGCTGATAGCCCTTGGCTGATAGCCCTTGGCTGATAGCCCTTGGCTGATAGCCCTTGGCTGATAGCCCTTGGCTGATAGCCCTTGGCTGAAAGCCCTTGGCTGATAGCCCTTGGCTGATAGCCCTTGGCTGATAGCCCTTGGCTGATAGCCCTTGGCTGATAGCCCTTGGCTGATAGCCCTTGGCTGATAGCCCTTGGCTGATAGCCCTTGGCTGATAGCCCTTGGCTGATAGCCCTTGGCTGATAGCCCTTGGCTGATAGCCCTTGGCTGATAGCCCTTGGCTGATAGCCCTTGGCTGATAGCCCTTGGCTGATAGCCCTTGGCTGATAGCCCTTGGCTGATAGCCCTTGGCTGATAGCCCTTGGCTGAAAGCCCTTGGCTGATAGCCCTTGGCTGATAGCCCTTGGCTGATAGCCCTTGGCTGATAGCCCTTGGCTGATAGCCCTTGGCTGATAGCCCTTGGCTGATAGCCCTTGGCTGAAAGCCCTTGGCTGATAGCCCTTGGCAGTTCAAAGGCATGCGCTCAAGGTTTCACACTTTGGGGTTGCAAGCTACATGGCCCCCTTCCTATGGAAGAAGATGTCTCCCTTTCTCTCCCTCTCTCTGTCCTCCTTTCTGGATGCCGTAGGTATTTTAGCCAAGGCTGATACAAGCACCCTCTTTGCACCCAGGTCTTGCGCCTGCCCCCCAGAGCAAGTCCCCCCCCCCCCATTATGTGCAGGCGGCGGTACGCCACCTTCCGCACTGGGCCTGCCGCCAGAGGCGCGCCAGCAGCAGCGCCTGCAGCGGCTGAGGGACCTTCGAACGCGATGGGATGCAGCAGCGGCGACACCAGAGGCCTCCTTGCCGCCAGGTGGGTGTAGCAGCGGTACCCACAAGCAGTTATTCCCGGCGGATACCCCTAAGCGGTTATTCCCAGCGGTTATCCGCAAGCAGTTACTCCCAGCGTTTAACCCCAGTGCCTCCTTGTTGCCATGCTTGACACTGTCCCCTAAGAACGTATTGCCTGGTGTCGATAAGTGATCTGACGGCTCGGTGTCGAAAAGTGAGCTGATGGCCCGGTGCCCGCAAGGGAACTGACAGCCCTGTATTGCTGCTTGCTTGCAGGCAGGTCAGCAGGCGGAGGAGGAGTCTCATCGCCACCTGCTCCCACCCGCCAGCAGCTGGTCACCCAGAAGCAGCAGCACCACCGCGTCTCACAGCAGCAGCAGCAGCAGCTCCATGAATGGCCGGCCGCGGATGATGCAGATGGCCTCGTCACCCTCTCACTGCATCAGTACCACTCTCACACATCCGATGGCTTAATGCATGGTGATGGCCCCGCCGCGTCAGCTGGGAGCTATGCATGGGATCCTCAGGCCGGACCCACCTGGGGACCTCATGACGGGCCTACCTGGGGATCTCAGGCCGGGCCTGCCTGGAGACCTCATGATGGGCCTGCCTGGGGATCTCAGGCCGAGCCTGCCTGGGAACATCAGGACGGGCCTGCCTGGGAACATCAGGACGGGCCTGCGTGGGAACATCAGGATGGGCCTGCCTGGGGCCACAACAGCGGTCCCTTGGCAGGTGCTTCCTGGCACAGCGGCAATGCCGCCTTGAGTGTTGAAGCGGGCACTGCCAGGGCTAGCGGCAGTGACTCCTGGGAGGATTCTGCTTGCGACGAAGCTGTCTGGGGGGAAGGGGGGCACGCCCAGGGTCTGCACTTCACGGCCGCTGTCCCTGCCGTGCGCTGGTCGGGGTCGCGTGCGGATGACGGGCCGCGGGCTGCGGCCCCGCCGACCCCGCCCTCGTGCTCCATAGCTGTCCAGACAGAGCCCGGCGGGCCTGCCGGGTTCTTGTACGACGACGACCGAGATGACGACATCGATGCGGATCCACCCACCATGCTGGAGAATAGCGAGACAGCAGATGCTTCCGGCAGCGGATGGCACCGTAGCAGTAGCGGCTCGAAGATCAGCGGGCGCGTTCTGGCGCAGCTCCCGGGTTTGAATCCGAAACCGTATACGGGGCGAGCCGCTCGGGTCCACCCCGTCGGCGATGAGGCTGCGGCTGCGGCGCGGGCGGCGGTCTCGAAGGCGATTATGGCATTGACGCCCGGATCGCATTCGGCACCGATGACTGACCGACGCGGTGACCGGGATTCCGGATCCGAATTCGAATTTCGGAAGCTTGCCTCTCACCCGGCGTTGCCTCCCGGGGTAGCTGGGGCGGAGATGCAGCCCAGTCACCAGCTAGACATCCCAGGCTCTGGATCGTGCTTGCCAGCCAGCAACCGAACAACGACAAGAGCATTCCCATATGACTGCACCAGCAGCAGCAGCAGCAGTAACAGCAGCTGGGAGCTCCACGGCTCAAAAAAAGCAGTGTGGGCTGGTCAAGCGGCTGCTGCCGCCACCTCTGCTGCCGCTGTTCGCTCTTCTGCCAGCAGTGGCCTCCCGACGCCTGTTGCAGATGTTGCAAGTACCGCAGGTGTTGCAGGTGTAGTTCCCAGCAACACCAGCAGCACCGGCAGGTTGCGAGCGCTGGCTGACCTGCGCTCGGAGATGGCCCTAGCTGATCCCTTGCTTGATCATCAAAGGGGCGGGCTTGGCACCTCGCAAACGCCGGCTCAGCAGCCTTGCAACGATGCAACAGCAGGAGTAGCAGCAACAGCAGCAGCAGCAGGCGAGATGGCCATCTATGACAGCGATGATGGCGATGGTGAGTGTCAGCTGATGACCCGGGTGGGGTGATTGAACCACTGTTGCACACTCCCTAAGGGCACTCTTTTTCTGTATGTGGATGATGAGTGTCAGCTCAGGACCCAGATGGGGTCACTGGATACCTTGGATGGCGATGGTTGTGAACGTCAGTAGCTGATGACCTCCGCTGTACGCCCTAAACCCTAAACCCCTAAACCCTAAACCCATATGTCCTACGCTGTACGAAGAGGGCTTTCAGGGTTTGAGTGGAAAGGGTCTGGCGCCTTGAGGGTCAAGGGTTGACAGATTCCTCGAGGCGAGGCGAGGCGTAAGGGCAGACGTCGCGTTAGGCCTGGCATGTCTTGGAGGGATACGGCACATGACACTTTTCGTGCCAGCCCTGGTTTTTCTTTCCTTCTCGACCGTACCTTCTCTGTTTATCTAGCCTACGCTCGCATCCTGGTTTCATCTCAGGTTGGGGACCCTGGATGAGTCGAATGAATGGATGGTGGTAGGCCTGGTGGTAGGGTTTATGTTGGACTTGGACCCTCTACCTACTATGTTTTCTTGCAGGGGGGGCTGGGATTGGACCTGAACCCTCACCTCCCCCATGTTCATATTTCGAAGCTGGCGGTTGGGGTTAACCCTGGACCCCTCACCTCCCATTTCTTGCCTCCAGGCAGGCGGTTGGGGTTGACCTTGGACCCCTCACCTCCCATTTTCGTGCCTCCAGGCAGGCAGTTGGGGTTTAACCCTGGACCCCTCACCTCCCATTTCTTGCTTCCAGGCAGGGGGTTGGGGTTGACCTTGGACCCCTCACCTCCCATTGTTGTGCCTCCAGGCAGGCGGTTGGGGTTTAACCCTGGACCCCTCACTTCCCATTGTTGTGGCTCCAGGCAGGCGGTTGGGGTTTAACCCTAAACCTTGAACCTGAACCCGCAACTCCCCTGGTTCTTGTTACGAAGCAGGTGGCTCGCATTCCGTGGATGGCCTGGCTGCCGCACTACTGCAGCGCAGCCGCACGCTGATCCGCGAGCGGGAGCAGATCCAGGATCGGATCCAGGCGGCGCTCCGCAAGTTCCGACCCGCTCCTCCCCAGCCTCCAGCATCCGCTGCCAAACCTGGCTGTCAACCCTCCCCGCTCCTCCCTGCTCCCCGCTCCCCCCTCCTGCCCGCTCCCAGCTTCCTGACGGCGGCCCCCGTGGCAGAGGGCGCCGCGGGTGACGGGGACAGCATTGTGTCTGCGAGCCCATTTGAGAGTCGCCTGCTAGAGCCGGCACTTGGGCTAAAGGCCGGATCTGAGACGGGATCTGGAGAAAGATCTGGATTTAGATCCAGCAGTACACGCGAGCCCGCGGATCCGCCCGCCGCGCTTGGGCGGGTTGATTCGGGAAGCTCTTGGCGGCAGAGGCTGGTGAGGAAGGGGGGAAAAGGTGTTGATGCGGGGGTGTGGGGCGCTAATATCAGCTACAATAATACAATTTAGCCTGTATGAATTCAGCTACAATAATACAATTTAGCCTGTATGAATTCAGCTACAATAATACAATTTAGCCTGTATGAATTCATCTACAATAATACAATTTAGCCTGCATGAATTCAGCTACAATAACACAATTTAGCCTGTATGAATTCAGCTACAATAATGCAATTTAGCCTGTATGAATTCAGCTACAATAACACAATTTAGCCTGCATGAATTCAGCTACAATAACACAATTTAGCCTGTATGAATTCAGCTAAAAGAAAACAATTTAGCCTGTATGAATTCAGCTACAATAATACAATTTAGCCTGTATGAATTCAGCTACAATAATGCAATTTAGCCTGTATGAATTCAGCTACAATAATACAATTTAGCCTGTATGAATTCAGCTACAATAACACAATTTAGCCTGTATGAATTCAGCTACATTATCACAATTTAGCCTGTATGAATTCAGCTACAAAAATACAATTTAACCTGTATGAATTCAGCTATAAAAACACAATTTAGCCTGTATGAATTCAGCTACTATAACACAATTTAGCCTGTATGAATTCAGCTACAATCCGTCGACTGATTAAGCCACAGTTCAGCTGCTCAATTCATGTACGATTCAGATACTGCAATTCAGATGCTGCTTTGCTGCTACAGCAAACAGCTCCTGAATCTGAAGCTGAATTGAACCTGACTTAAAACGTCGTGGGGTGATTCAGCAGCAATTCATCTACGTTACCGCCTATGGCCGAGAGGTGCGGGTCAATGTCGTTACACCTCTGGGCCCTGCTCAAAAGGCTCAGATGAGTAGGCGCCTGACTAATAGGGGCAGGAAGAGGGGTTCGGGTGCAGCTACACGTCATTCAACCCCTTGGCGTGAGGAATGGTGGTGGCGCGGCCACGGGCCGAAGTCTGCTTCTGCCAAGAAGATGAAATCCCACCTTGTATCAGGGTATACCACAATCGGTGCATGCCCTATTTACTACCAGCGAGTCTTACCATCGTTTTCTAGTAAATGCCACTGTGACTGTCGTTATAGTAAACGTGCTTTGCCTTCCCTCACAATGTTGTTTTTTGAAGGGAGAGGGAGATGCATTTAAATGTTAATTTTGAGATTGGAAATCAAGAGTCGTGGTCGGTGCTTGGCCTTGGGGGAAGTACTACAAAATACATTTAATCCAAACCAGGGAAGGAAAATTCAATACCAAGGTAAACCGTACAAGCATCGGTTTCGAACTTACTGACATTTCCTAAATATGAAGTGCGGTTTTGACGTCGATATGTATGTGATAATATGTTCTTGAAAGGCTGCCCCATTTTCTGCCGCCCCTAACCCATTGCAGAAGACCCTGCTGCAAGAGGTCTCCCGGCCACCAGGTGCAACAGAAGGTGCCGCAACAATTGCAACAATACAACATGTATCAGGGGCTGCAACAGGAGCTGCCGCAACAGTGGCAACATCAGCGGCTACTGTTACAGAGCTCCAGGCCTCGGTAACAGATGGTGTTGAGGTGATCAACGGGGACACAGATGTTTTCTTCCTGACATTACACACTGCATCGTCAAGAGAAGATGAACAAGCGTCAGCTGTGGCAGCGCATGGGGCCTCTCATGCTGCAACAGGATCCATTGCAACAGGAGCCTCCGCAGCAAGGCATGCAACAGAGCCTGCTGCAGCCGCCGCTACATCTGCAACAGGATCCATTGCAACAAGACATGTGACTACAGCTGCTGCAGCCGTAGCTGATTCTGCAACAGAGGACACTGCTACAGGAGCCGATTCCTTGGGGGATGCAGCAACAGTTGTAACAGCAACAGCCGCCGCAGCAGCAACAGCAGAAGCGTTGACGTTGGGGTTACATGGCTATTGTGTGAACTTGACGTGCGGAACCTTGCCAGGTAGCGCTGTACAGCCGCCGAATGGCGTTGTACAGCCGCCAGGTGGCACTGTACAGCCGTCGTATGATGCTGTCCAACCGCCAAGGGACAGTGTACAGCCGCCAGGTGGCAATGTACAGCTTTTCCATGACACTGTCCAGCCGCCAAGTGGCAGTGTACAGCCGCCAGATGGCAATGTACAGCCGCCTGGGGTCAGCAGCAGCACACACATGTCAAAGGCCTCCGACGCTGCAGCTGCTACAACTGCTACAACTGCTGCAATTAGACTTGGAGCTGCAACAACTGCTACAACCGCTGCAACCAGACTTGGAGCAGCAACAGCTGCTGCAACAGTGGCTGACGCAGCAGAAGAAACTGCATCAGGTGCTGGCTGCATTCTGGGCAGAGTGGAAATGCAGGACTCTGGGCCGGAGCCGGATGCGCTGGACCTCGCCCACCTTAATGCTGGCCCTGCTGCAGCTACTACTGTTGCTACTGCTGCTACTGCCACTGTCACAATTGCCATTGCAGCTCCTGCTGCTCCTGCTGCTGCTGCTGCACCTGCTGAAGCTGCTGCTGCTGCTGCTGCTGCTTCTGCACCACCTGACACAGCTTCTGCACCTTCCTCTCCTGCCTTTGCTGTGGCTTGTCCAGTGCTGCTTCCAACAGCTGCTTCCCCTGAGTGGGCCGAGGAGCGGCCGGGCGTGTATCCCGGTTCCCTCCCAGAGCTGGGCATGCTGCTCGATGCGGCAGTGACCCTGGCTCTGTTTGGTGGGGATTCCCCGCTGCGTGGGTCGCCGCCCGGGTCGGCGCCAGGGTCGCCATCTGGCAGCGGTGGCGGCTGCAGCCAGCAGGCGGCTGCAGGAGCTCCCATGGATGTGGCGGGTGGAGGAGCTGATGCTTGCGTGCGGGATGCGGGTGTGGGAGCGGCTGCACATGCACGGAATGCCGCTGCCCATGCGGCGGGTGAGGGAGCGGCAGCCCATGCGCGGGACGCCCATGCCCATGCAAGAGATGCCCATGCCCATGCGGCGGGTGAAGCAGCAGTTGTCCAAGCGCCAAATGCCCATGCAATTGGTGGAGAAGCTGCCCATAGGAACAGTGGAGTGGCTGCTCATGCGGGCGATCCTTCCCCATCTCCTCAGTTGCTAGGGTCGCCGACCACGGCGACCAGCGGCGCCGGCGGCGGTGGCTGCAGCCGGGAAAGCAGCCTGGCCAGCCTGCCTTTGTTTTTCTGCGGCTTGGCTGACGGCTGCAAGTCACCAGAAGACAGTGGCTGCAGCCGTCAGAGTAGCCTGGGTAGCTGCCTCGGTTTCGGGGAGGGAGGGATTGAGGTGGACGCGTCAGCGGGAGGCTTGGTGCTGGACAGTGGGGAGGAGGAGTTAAATGCAGGCCAGCTGTTTCTTGGCGGGGAGGGGGTGTCAGTGGGAGGCCAGGTGCTGGACGGTGGGGATGAGGAGTTGAATGCAGGCCAGCTGCTAGTTGGTGGGGAGGGGTCGGTAGCGGGAGGCCGGGTGCTGGACGTTGGGTGGTGGGCCGACTCCGCTGTGGCGTCAAGAGGGAGTCTGCAGCTGGCGGGTGACTGCGCAGAGTGGGCAGAAGCGAGGCCGACAGGTGACAGCAGCATAGACAGCGGGGAGGCTGGGCGGCTGGGTGATGGCGCACACGGCGGGGAGGGGCAGAAGTCGGGAGACGGCGGCGCACGGAACGAAGAGGCGGTGTTCAGTAATTTATCAGGGCTGTATTGGGAGCCTGGCGCCGGCGACCGACCCGTGGGATCGACAGTTGACAGCGAACAATGCAGCGATGCAATCCCTCCGCCGCCGCTGCCGCTGCTCTCCCCGTCGCTCTCCAAAGGGCCGTCCCTCCGGGCTAGGCAGGGCACCCTTCCGGCTCTCGATATCGGCCGGGAAGGAGGGGCGGGGGGAGAGGCGGGAGGATGGGGAGGCCGGGCGGGGGGGTTGGATGCAGTGGTGCACCTGGAGGAGATGGAGGAGGAGGGAGGAGGGCCTGCCCGGACAGAGCTGCCGTCACCTTCGGGCCTGTCCGTTGAGTCTGACAGGTGAAGTTCTTTCAGAAACACTTATTTCTAAACCCTTAACCCAGTAGGGCTGAACATGTAACCGGCACCGCGACCAGGACTACCATGTCCGCTATGTCCGGCCTACGCTTGTTCCGTCTTGTGTTTTCGAACCTTGGACACAGAGCACGAAACGCTATTTCGCAAAGCAAAAAGACAACGCAAAATCTATGCTGGGTAAGGTCATAGAATATTGCAACGAGCACTGCATAGGACCGCCATGTCTGCTATGTCTGGTACTGTCTCACGTTTGAAACCCTGGGGCCAATGAACATGTAGTTGGCACTGCGCCCGGGACCACTATGTCCGCTGCGTCTGACCTGCGCCTGCATCATCTCCTGCCGTCAGACACTGAACATGTGACCGTCAGCTGCAGATAGGAGCGCCGTGTTCGCTATGTCCGGTCTGCGCCTGCATAGTCTCACGTTTTAAAATCCTAAGCTCTGAACATGTGACTGGCACTGCGAACAGGACGGCCATGTCCGCGAAGTCCGGCCTGCGGCTGTGTGGTCTGATGGAGTCTACCGTGACGGGGTTGCTGTTCACCGACGGAAGCTTGTATGGTGGCAGCTACAGGTACGGTCTGGGTGTTACAGACACGAAACCTTATTTCTGAACCCTTGTTACCATTCACCCTTCATTCTGATATGTATATCAATGAAGGGTGAATGGTAACAAGGGTTCAGAAATGATATCTATGAACTGTAACCTTATTCACTGAAGCATAAACTATACTTTTGGATCTACAAACCCTGATTTTTGAGCCATGATTCCTTATCTTTGAACTATGAAAATCTTTTAATTGGACCCTTACCCTACATTTCTGAACTATGAACACCTTCTCTGAACCTCCCGGCGCAGTCTGGGTAAGGTTCCTGCGTCAGTGCCCGTCAGTCAAGATTGATCACTTTGAGCAACCCATTGTCCTACTTTCCGCGACCGCATCAACTTATGTTTGCCACGCCATTCACCATCCACACTTCAAAAGCAACTGTCGGCCCCTGGTCCCCAATCTCCACCCCGCTCACCTACCTCGTCTCAAAGGCCGCTTCTCAACCACCATCCCACCTCTGCTGACTGGACTGCCACCAGCAGCCCATCAGTCCTAACCCCACCTTTGTCTCAGAAGGCATGTCGGAGCCCAACTACCTTTCCTGCGTAGCGAGGCAGTGCCCTGTTCGAGCCCAACTACCTTTCCCGCGTAGCAAGGCAGTGCCCTGTTAGAGCCCAACTACCCTTCCCGTGCAGCCCCCCCCTCATCCCAACTCTGCTGACATGACTGTCACCAGCAGCCCATCAGTCCTAACCCCACCCTCGTCTCAGAAGCCCCCTCCCTCATCCCAACTCTGCCCGCTGGAGTTGTAGCAGTAGCCCTTTATTCCTAACCCCACCCTCGTCTCAGAAACATCTCAATCCTACCCCACACACGATTCCACCTCAGTCGGCAGGAGTCATACCAGCAGTCGTACCAGCAGTTGTTCGGTCCCGACCTCCGTACCCCAGAAGCAACTCCCCCCCCCACCATTCTTCCATCATCCCACCTCTGTCGGCAGGAGTTGTGCCATCAGCCCATCAGTCTCGACCCTAAACCCTCATTACGGTCCCGCTCGTGATCTCATTTCCTGCCCTGCCACCTAAACCCTGAACCCTCATCCACTTTTGAAAACAATCTCTACTTCTCTTCCCATTCACTTTAGACCCATACCCCAACTCCTGATCCCCACTCCCACTCTTATTTTCGACCCATATCCCCCTAAACACACGCTCCTCATCCCGCTCCCACTTTTGATCCAATTCCCACTCCCACTTTTGATCCACTCCTCACTGCACTCCCACTTTTGTCCCACTCCTCATCCCACCCACCCACCCTGATCTCAACTCCTTATTCCACTCCCACTTTTGATCCTGGTTCACACTCCCACTTTTGTCCCACTCCTCATTCCCACCCACCCACCCTGATCCCCACTCCTTATCCCACTCCCACTTTTCTTCCTTGTTCCCACTCCCACTTTTGTTCCACTCCTCATTCCCCCCCACCCACCCTGATCCCCACTCCTTATCCCACTCCCAATTTTCTCCCACTCCTCATTCCCACCCACCCACCCTTATCCCCACTCCTTATCCCACTCCCACTTTTGATCCTTGTTCCCACTCCCACTTTTCCCCACTCCTCATTCTCCCCACCCACCCTGATCCCCACTCCTCCCCCCACTCCTACTTTTGTCCCACTCCTCATCCCACCTACCCACCCACCCTGATCCCCACTCTTGCCCGCAGGGGTCGCACCGACAGCCCTTCAGGGTCAACCATTAGCCGGCCAGGCAGGCCCACAGGCTCAGAGGCTGCGTGGGAGGAGGTGAGTGCACCTGTAGCAGATGGGGTGTGTTTGTTATATCCAGTAATAGCGTTTAGTTGGGTCCTTAGAAAGAAAGAAAACTACGCCCCCCTAGGGACGTGCGGGTTCAGGGAACAGCGCAGCTCGGGGCTGGAGCCACATCCGCACTGTTACCCAGTTGAAATCTTACTAGACCACCTTGGCAGGCCGGCAAGCTCAGAGGCTGCGTGGGATGAGGTGAGTGCACCTTCAGAAGCTGCAGAGATTAGTTTCATCCAGCATCAGTATATTTATTCATCCAGAAGCAGTTCTTCTTTATCCAGGGATTATCTAGGGTCGATATTTATTTCCAGTATTTATTTATCCAGCATCAGCATTTATTTATCCAGCATCAGTATTTATATATCCAGCATCAGTACCTGTTTATCCAGGGTCAGGGCATATTTTCCCAGCATCAGTATTTATTCATCCAGCAGCAGTTCTTCTTCATCCAGGGTCGATGTTTGTTTCCAGTATGTACACATCCAGCAGCAGTACTTGCTAATCCTGGGTCAGCGCTTATTTTCTCCAGCATTTGTATTCATTAATCTAGCAGCAGTGCTCTCCGGTACTGAAGCTCTTAGCAGACCTCCCTTGTCAGGCAGGCAGGCTCCGAGGCTGCCTGCGAAGGGGTGGGTTGATGGCGCGTGATTTATTTAAGTGCGCACAAGACCGCCTTTGGCAGGCCCCTGGGCTCAGAAGCTGCTTGCTGGGGAGGGGTGAGTTCCCCTGCAGCACGAGTACTGACGGCAGGACTAGGGCGGTCGTGGAGGAAAGAAACAAAACGACGCTCCGCAGGGGCGTGAGGGTTGAGGGACTCGTTGCAGCTTGGATTGAGGCCGAGTCTGCGCTGTTTATTTTATAGGGCAGCATGTTAATGATGTGACACCTCTGGGCCCTGCTTAAATGAAGCTCGGCCACGTCAGCAAACATGAAGTCAGCTAGGAAAGCCAAGGGCAAGGGCACAAGAGGAAAGAAAGGAAAACAACTATGGCAGTATGTATAGAGGATGGACCGCTGTTCAGTGGTAACGGTGCGGATGTGGCTCCGGCCCCCAGCTGCGTTTTTTTCTCAACTTCCTGCAGGGCGCGGCTTTATTTTTCCCTCATGGTAGTCTAGAGGACGGACAGCTGTTCAGTGGTAACGGCGAGGATGTGGCTCGGGCCCAAAGGAGTGTTGCCTCCTTCACTCCCACTCCCCTGTGGGGTTCCTTTTGTCCTGCAAGGCAGTGTAGACGGAACAGGATGGACAGTTGTTCAGCGGAAAAGCAGTTGCATCCAATCTTTGAAGTACTTCATTTCAGCATGGCCCAGAGGTGTACCGTCATCAACCCAATCTTTGAAGTTCGCAACCGATGTGCAGTATTGCCCCGGCCCTTGCACGGCCGCAGGGAGATCGGGTTGTCCTGTTGTTAAAAGGGCCAAGCCATGGGCATTTCTGGAACCGATCGATTGAACATGTGAGAAACGCTCCTGTCCTTCCTGGACTGTAGGAGGACGGCTGCTTCGCCCCTGAGGAGTGGTCGGGCCCGCACCAGGCGCGGTCCATGCCTTCCACCCGTCGGTCCTCCAGGGAAGACGCGACGCGGATCATCACCGGGTGATTGGGACGGCAGGGCTTGGGTGACTGGGCGGATCTTGCACTCGCGATGAGGCGGATCATGGCGCGGGGTTGGGACGGGTCTTTAAAGGAGTGACTGGGTCTGAGGAGGAGGGTAGTGGGGGTATTGTGATTCCAAAAGCAGGGGCGGGGGTAGATTGGGCGGATTTTCCGCGCCAATAGGACGGACCTCCCTCGGGCGGATCCTCCGTGTGATTAGGACAGATATCCCTTCCGTCATCCTCGGGGATCTTCCGTGGGGTTTGGGGTTGGGACGGATTTCTGTAAGGTGATTGTGCGGATCCTTAATGGGGTTTGGACGGATCTCTGTTGGGTGATTGGGCGGGACTTACTCAGGTACTTGTGCAGATATCCTGTGGGGTTTGGATGGTTCCGTCGGGTGATTCGGCAGATCTTCTTTGGGGGTTGGATGGATCTTCCCTGGTTCATTGGGAGGATCTCCTGAGGTATCAGGACAGACCTTCCCGGGGTGATAGAGAGGGCAAGGCTGGGTCCCACAAGCAGGCGAAGGGGGGGGAGGGAGAGGGTTTGGAGCGAGCGGGGGCAGGCGGGTAGCTGTCAGGGGGGAAGAAAGATGTGAGACTCGAATAAAGTACATGTATGCAGCTTTTACCTCACTCACCAGTCTTTCATCCTGAACCCCCCATTGCATGTCTTCCTGCTCGCTCCTGCTGCAGGCGCCGCCACACACACGACGCTGTCGAAGCCGCATCCGTGCAACCCTCGGATCTGGATCTCGTTGGATCCACTGCCGGATCCATTTTGCGAGCGTCCTATCTCCAGCGGGATTTCGACCTCGACCCCCCAGAATCTGCGCTGGAGCCTTCTCGCCTGGACATGAACGTGGATCCGGACTCAGAGAGTTCCGTGAATGTGGATCTTGAGAGATTTGAAAATACCGGTACGGATCTTGAGAGATCTGCGACTGGGCCAGATCCTAGAGTTGCAGATCTGGACGCCAGGAATCTGCCGGCCATAGATCTGGTGATAGATCTGGCAGCTGCACATTCCATGGATAGGCGTGGGGAGGCCGACTTCCCACAGAATGCTGAGGGATCCAGCGGTCCCAGTGGTGGTGAAGGCGGAGTCGCAGCCTGGGCTGAATGCTGCCCCACAGCCAGGGCTGAGGGCATAGCCGCAGCCTTGGCGGCAGGCAGCCCTGCAACTGCGGGAGGAGGAACAGCATCACAATGCGGTACAGCATCAGGAGGCGGTACAGCCTCAGAGGGTAGTACAGCCTCTGGAGGCGGCACAGCATCAGGAGGAAGTACAGTCTCAGGAGGCGGTACAGCAGCTCCAGGAGGCGGTATAGCCTCATCGCAATGGGAAATCCGAAGCTTGTCTGGGAGAGCAGAGGGCTTGTCCAGCTGCACGTCTGCAGAGGGTGTTAGCTGGGCGGCACATGCCTTGCAGGCAGGGGAGGGCTCGGGTGGCCGGAGCCAGTCGGTGAGGAGTGAGGACTGGATCAGCTGCAACTCTGCAGATGGGGGGGCAGAGGGGGGCGCTGGCAGCCAGCAGGGGGAGGAGGAGTTCTGCAGCGCGCGGGGGAGCTCCAGCGGGGAGGGCAGGGTCAGCAGCGGGGGAGGGGGCAGCAGTGGGGGCAATGAGGGCAGGGAAGGGGGCAGCAGCGGGGGAGGGGGAGGCACTGGAAGCAGCAGAGGAGTCAGCAGTGGCGGGAGCGTGGGTGGATCGGAAAACTACCCCAGGGGTGGGAGCACAGGCAGATTTGCAGAGCGACCCGGAGGTGGGGGCGTTGGTGGAGCAGCAGATTTCCCCAGTGGCGGGAGCGCAGGCGGAGTGGCAGGCCACCACAGTGGCGGCCTTGGCAATGGAGGTCAGGATCAAGGCACTGCCATGCAGCAGTACATGTTGTTGCAGCAGTACACAGCCATGCAACAGTACATGGTACTGCAGCACGGGACGATGTCATCACAGGAGCATGGGCCAGCACATGGGCAGACTCAAGGGCAGGATCTGTTGTTGCAAATTAAGCAGCAACAGCAGCTGCAACAACCGCATGGGCAACCTCAAAAAATGCCGCCGGGGCCGCAACAGGAAGCACAACAGCCGGAGCAGCAACTGCATCAGCTGCAACAAGCTTTGCTAGCTCTGGAGGGACACTTGCAGCAGGGGCAGGGGAAGCACCAAGCTTCAGCGTTGACAGCGGCAACAGCAGCAACATCGGCAACACCTGCAACAGCAGTAATACCTGCAACAGCAGCAACATCGGCAACACCTGCAGCATCGGCAGTACCTGCAACATCTGCAGTGGGGGGGGCAGTGAGCGGTATGGCCAGCGAGGGAACCGTGGTCTGGCTTCTCCAGCAAAAGATATCCAGCTGTGTCGACCAGCTTAAGTGAGTGTGAACCTGTACTGCTCGGGTCAAATGAGTGTGAATCCGTAATGCCCAGCGCAAGTTTGTGCGAACATGCACAGCTCAGTGGGAATGAATGTGATCCTGTACTGCTCAGCGCAAGTAAAGCGTGAGCATGAGCAGCTGTTCAAGTGAATGTGAATCTCCACTGCTCAGCTTGAGTAAGTGTTGACCTGAACTGCACTGCATGAATGATGAGTGAGTCAGTGAGTGTGCACCTGTACTGCACTGCATGAGTGATGAGTGAGTCAGTGAGTGTGCACCTGTACTGCATTCATCCTCGCTGTCCCTGGCCAGTGACATGTTCGGCCTACTTAAGGTAAGATTCACAGCTTACGGCCGCAGAGGGCTGGTGCACATGAAACACCAGCACTGCCACTGATGGTTCACAATACCTCCCACAGTCCACACACACACGGCGCCCCCACACTCCCCCTGCCTGTTGCTCTCAGGACGCTGGATGTGGTGCACACGGAAGATCAGTACTGTCACTGACGGCTGGCTGTGTTCCCCCCCCACCCCCCCACACACAGCCCCCCCCCCTCTCCCTGCTTGCCTGTTGCTCTCAGGACTCTGGATATGGTGTGCAGTGTGCTTGGAAGGCCAACACTGTCACTGATGGCTCACAATCTTTCCCGACCCCCCCCCCTCCCCTCCCGCCCACCCCACCCACCCGTCCCCGCCCCACCCACCCACCCACCCCACCCACCCCTATCCCCACATGCCTGCCTCTCTCAGGGCCCTCGAGGATAGGCTCAGTTGAGCATTTCAGCTCGACCGCCGGAAATAGGTCTACTGGTAGACAGCTGTTGTTGCAGCATCGGCACATCCCAGCCGACGGATAGACCGTTGGCTGTCCGCAAGCCGTGGCAGCGACTGTCGTCGATTGCTGTTGTTCCGACGTCTTCACAGTCTCACACATCCGCTCACCTGTCAGCCTTTCTCCTCGAATGGGCCATGCAGTCATAAGTGCTGTCGTCACAGCCCTACACTCTTCATGGCGTCCCAAATGCGCCGGAAAAGGGCAGAATCGATGGCAAGATTATTCGGATCTTGCCTGTTAATCAGATCTAGATCTGGTGATTATCTCAACCCCTGCATGGAGGCTGGCTCTTGCAACCGCTGAGGGAGCCAATGTGCGACTGGCTTTCCTCAGGGTGACCAGGGCCAGTGGCTGCAGCCGTCACACAGTTTCGAAACATGCCGCAAAATGCAATTGTTTGTGAGAAGTGTTAGGTTTCAGGAGGAATGCGGAGGTAGGTCTGGTCCAGGATGACTTTTAAGGGGTACTACAGTTATAGTAGGGCAAGGGCTCTTCCAGGGAAAAGTCTGAGGGGTTTCTAAGTCCATGTTTATATTGCTTGTGAGCGTCTGTTCCGGGACACAAAGGGGTGCATTATAACCGTATATACCCAAGTTGTTTTGTTCTGACAGTTACGGTGCTGATGTGGCTGCGGCCCAGGCAGCGCTGCTTCCTTAACACGCACGCCCCCCACAAGGCGTAGCTTTCTAGGTTCAGGGTGTAGGGTGTTGGGAGTGAGGGGAATGGGTGGAGGGAAGGGTGAAAACGGAAGTGGTAGTCCTGTGATCCCCTAAAACCTAAACCATTCCTGAACACACACGCCCCCCACAAGGAGTAGCTTTCTTCCTCTCTCTATTGGAGTCAAGCCTGTTGAATGAACCCTTTGTTGGCTGTCCCATGTTTGGTTACTACCTGTATTCGATTCCAGTCGTAAGTGTTCGGGTTATTTGATCATAATGACGTCATTACGTTGTTATGTTGTCTGAAAATAAGGGTCACCATCAGTCCAGGATTTCAAATTGTTTGCAGCCCCATGAGCATCAAGGATATGGATATGTGTGGGCCTTGCACCCGTGCATGAGTGAATTACTTCCAGTACCGCTGCTTTCTTAAGATACTATGTTCATATCTGTATTCTGTAGCAGTTAAGAAGGCGGGTGAAGAATCGCGCTACGGGGCGTAATTAATTTGTGCGTGATTTTTGAAGTTCAGCGGAGATTTAATATTGAAGGTATGGGTCAGGTGTCAAAAAACCTCCACCAAGAGGTTTCAAACTCTGGAACAAACCAGGATGGAGACCAAGGTACACCAGTGGCCCCCTAGGCTGCCTACCAGCAGCCAACCGCACAGGTGTGCATTTTGGGTTGAAATGCCCCCCAGGCTGCCCACCAACAGCCAACCGCACTAGGGCGTGTGGTTTAGCGCCCCCCTGTGCTGCCTACCAAGATTCGCAGCTCCGACAGACTTCGATGATACCTGTGTGAAGCTGCAAATGCTGCTAAGTCCAGCAGTCAGGCAAGGCCGCCCAGGTATTGTACGAATGTTGCTGGAGTGCTCTGAGCATGCATCGTCTGCACATGGCCAGGGTGGTTTGCTGGTGTACAATGCAGCTAAAAGCTGACTTTTGGGCAAATGTGGGGACTGGGTCTGAACTTGGGTGGGGAATGCTGGGACTAGGGGAGGGAGGTGGTTTGGATCAGAAGCAGCATCGGGAGAGTGCCATCAGAGCAAGTGCCCTCAGGGTTCCTACGCAGTGATCACAGTATCACACCGGGGTCACATGCCCACCCAAGTCCGACTGCTCTCTGGCCCACCCATGTCCCCCTCACTGCTCTGGCCTGCCTTGAACGATCCTCGTGTTTTGCGCGGGTCATCCCTTCCTATCGACATCGAAATTCAGTGAAGTTTGTCCTCTTTGCCTGATACGCTGAAAGGTTTTGCATCCTGCGAACTTGAACCCCGCGATCCTGATTTTTGACTTTGAAAAGACACAATCTCTAATCCAGCGATACCCCATTTGCCAAGGCCCACAACTTCATATCCCATACGCATTTAGACGGTTGTTTACCTTGAATAAGGAGCTGTGAGCGCACCCGTCCATATGTCGTCAGATCAGGATCCGGATGACGCTTTCGATCAAGAGTTCGACGACGCGTTTGCGGAAGGATGGGGCGATGGGGAAGAGGCAGGTCGATTTTTGCCGCTCATTCACTAGAGGCATGCAAGATTATCACGAAAGCCTGCGGTCATGAGAAAACTTATGGCTTCGCCCCCCCCCATGCGCATGGCAGTAGTGCACATGCAGTTTGTACATCGGCACTGCTGCTCCAGTGTTTGTTTTCACCACCTTGGTGGCCGCCAGTTGGCCACCACTGGGCCAAGCCTGGACCGGCCTACCACCGGTGGCCCAAGCAGTAGAGCTTGCCGCGCCAGACCGGGTAGTAGCGGAAGTACGGCTTGAACACCCTCGAATAATTTTGATACTATCCACCGATCTCTGTCCCTGGCGAAAATTTTACTCAAGCTTATGGCAACGATGTAGCTCATATTTTGCGTTCCATTTTAGTCCAAACAAATGCTGCATGCCTGAAGTGGGTACGTCACAACAATATTGCACTGCCTCCCATGAGATCTTAACCCTCACGGTCAACCCATGCACATAAGACCAGGCACCCATTCAGCCCATGCAGTACCATCAACAAATGGATGTCTAAAAAAGCGATCATCGGCGCCCAATCAGCTCACGGACATCAACCCATGCATCAACCCATGCATCAACCCAAGCGCGTCGATCCATGCGGCTCCTCTTCCTTTTTGTGCACGGGGGCTCCCGCCCAAAAATGGCACCTTCCTATAGTTTGAAGACATGGCACTGCATTGTACATACAACTCAATAGTCCCCAAATCCCCATCCAAATCCAAAGCATGCCACTCCTTTTCCTCAGGGCGGCGGGTCAGAAGGGGAACCACGTGAGGGCAGCGATGTGGAAATTTCTGGCTATGACGGCTACGACTCGGGTGAGCGGCCTTGCACTGATCGCTGGGTTGGATGGGCTAGACTTGCTGAGAGACGTGCTTCATCGAACAGCTTCTCTCAGCTATTGTAAAGGAACTAAGGACCCCCTTGGGAATCTCGCAAGTCAGCAATTCTTTGAGGGTTGAGGTTTCAGGGTGAAGTAGGCAAGTCACCCGTCAGCCGCTTGTGTGAGTAGCAGGTACAGAGCTATTTCTGTGGTGGAGAAGAGGTGCTGAGTAAGTCCAGTAAGTTGACAGAAAGCACAGGAAAGCGTATACTACTTTCAAGCCAACGTTGCATGCAACAGCACAACACGGCACATGTCAGCCGGATTGTGCCACCAAGGCAGCGCAATACGCAACAAATTTAGCCATATTTTGCAGCAATGCCATGTTTGTGGGGAGATGGGGTCTCCTATTCGCCTGAATTGGTGCCGCAGGTGCGCCCTCCCCCCCCTCAAGTGTGACCCGGATCTTTAGACCATCCCGGGCAGGGGCTTGATGGATTCTGGCTGACTGGCACACTGCGTCAGGGGGGCTTATGCAACGAGGATGGTCTTAGGCTCTGCCAATAGGGTGACTGATGCTAGCGGGGATGCATTGCATGGCAGTGCAAACAGATGGGGAATCAACTAATCATCAGCTGCTGCTGTGCTGGGCTGGGGAGGGGGGGGGGGGTGATGCAACGAGGGTTAGGGGGATCTGATAGGGAGGCTGGTGCGTGGAAAGGCTGCATTGCAAGGAATCGCAAACAATTCGTTAAGGGTTTAGGGTTAATGGCTTTGGGTTTAGGGTTTAGGGTATATGGCTGCACGGCAAGAAGTTGCAAACGGTTGTGTTAACATCTGCTGCTTTTGGGGGGGCTGAGACAAGGAGGGTGAGGGGGATCTGATAGGGAGGCTGATGCGTGGAAAGGCTGCATTGCAAGGAATAGCAAACAGTTGGTTTACAATTTCACATCAGTTGGTGCTGGGGGGGGGGGGGCGGGGGGCTGATGCAACAAGGAGGAAGAGGGGGTCTGACAGGGAGGCTGAAGCGGAGAGGCTGGTAGGCTGCGTTGGAAGGCGGTGCAAACATTCTTGTTAACATCAGCCGCTGCAGGGGAGGGCAGATACTACAAGGAGGAGGGGGGGCTGATGCATAGGAGAGGCTGCTTTGCATGGCAGTGCGTGCTGTTGTGTAAGCATCAGCTGCTGCTGGGGGGGGGGCTGATGGGGCCGCTGATGCGAGGAGAGGCTGCATTGAAGGCAGTAAGAACAGTTGGGTTAATAGCAGTTGCTGCTGGTGGGACTGATGCGGTGCACATCTGCCTTGTAGTGCATCCTGACGCTTGGCGTTTGAGCGGGATACTGACGAATTGTCTGGATGCATGGCAAGGCAGATTTGCCGGCTTATGGGGATTTAGGAAGAGGTTGCTTATGAGTGGATAGCGGGCAGCTTCTCTGAAACGCTTATAGCCTCGGTGTACTGGCAAATTGTGCTCAAACGTCAAGCGTCAGGATGCTTTGCATGGCAGATGTGCAAGTACCTTGGACAGTACAAAGAGGCGAGTCACTAACTGATAGCAGGGACACAGGATACGGAATACGATAATAAGATATGACGTGACACGATACGATACAGGACTTTGGCCCGATACGGGATTCAATAGTGTGGTTTTCCAGGCAAAGTGTGGATTCCCAGTTGGTGCACCGTAGTGGACCATACCGTTACAACACAATACATTATAACACAATACGGGATTTTTGGAGCAAACGGCCCGTATCCTGTATCCCTGACTGATAGTGCGCAAACCCTCTGGAGCGCCCAACCTTAAATTACTGACAAACCCCGCTGAACCGTCAAGCGTCAGGACGCATTGCAAGGCAGCTGTACCAGTGCCTGGGGATGTGAAAAGAGTTAACTATTGAACGGATAGCAGACAGTCCCCCTGTAAATGCCCAGCCTCGGAGTACCGGTAGTGTCAAATTCTGCTTAAACCCTGAACCCTAAACTCTTAACCCCAAACCCTTAACCCTAAACGCCCAGTGGAAGAGTATCGACCACCCTCACTGAAATGCCCAGCCTCAGGGCATTGACAACCGCTGCATTGCAGGGTTAATAAAGGGTAAAGGCTTATGACAAGGTTGTTCATCCACTGTTCAGCTACATCACGGATTTCACGGCCTGCCTTAAGCAGCAGAATTTGACGTAGCATGCCCAACTGCATGAATTACAAGTGCAGGCCGGGCAATGTTTGGTCCCCGTCGGCCCAGTGGTGGCCGCCATGCGACCTGCCAAACGTTTTTAGTGTGCACAAACACTGGTTGTCTCCCCGCCCCCCCTAACACAATCCAATGTTTTTTTCCCCATCATGGATAACAGCCCTGAGGGCGCTCTAGCAATCCCGATGATTCTCTTAAGCTCGAGGGCGCTACGCACACGAGCTTACACCACTGGTATTGATGATGATTATCAGCATACGTCCTGTTTATCATTTGTCCCTGCGTGCCAGACTGCCAGTGTACGGTCAGGCAGCCCTCACTCGGATGTTCATCGTCCTTTCGCTTAGCCGCCGTTCCAGTTTTTTATTCAGGTGGCGTGGACGCTTCCGAGGCGTCTGATGATGAGTGAGGCTCGTATGCTGAATTAAAGCCAAATGTGCATTTTGCTTTGTTGGCAGGCTTCACTAGAAAATTCTGCTTCTGTTATCTGCTGCCCCAATTTAGGTTGAGTCGATGAGTCTGAGGCGTCTGGAGATGAATGGGTCTCTTACACTGACCCACTTACACTGCCCCACTGACACTGAATCGTAGCCGAAGTGCGCTTTCGCATTATTGGCAGGCTCCACTGGAAAATCCTTTTCTGTTTTTCTGCTGCCCTGTTTTAGGCGGAGCCGATGGGTCTGCGGCATCTGATGAGTGGGACTCTGACGCCGACATAGATGCTATGGCAGAAGAGGTCCTTCAACATGTGGTGAGGCAGGGAGCCATGTGGGCTTCATCTAAAGCCTTCATCTCAAGCCATCATCTGAAGCCTTTATCTGAAGCCATCATCTGAAGCCTTCATCTAAAGCCTTCATCTGAAGCCTTCATCTGAAGCCTTCATCTGAAGCCTTCATCTGAAGCCTTCATCTGAAGCCTTCATCTAAAGCCTTCATCTGAAGCCTTCATCTGAAGCCTTCATCTGAAGCCTTCATCTGAAGCCATCATCTGAAGCCATCATCTGAAGCCATCATCTGAAGCCTTCATCCGAAGCCTTCATCTTAAGCCATCATCTGAAGCCTTCATCTAAAGCCTTCATCTCAAGCCATCATCTCAAGCCTTCATCTGAAGCCTTCATCTGAAGCCTTCATCTAAAGCCTTCATCTAAAGCCTTCATCTGAAGCCTTCATCTGAAGCCTTCATCTGAAGCCATCATCTGAAGCCATCATCTGAAGCCTTCATCTGAAGCCTTCATCTGAAGCCTTCATCCGAAGCCTTCATCTCAAGCCATCATCTTAAGCCTTCATCTAAAGCCTTCATCTAAAGCCATCATCTGAAGCCTTCATCTGAAGCCTTCATCTAAAGCCTTCATCTCAAGCCATCATCTCAAGCCTTCATCTAAAGCCTTCATCTAAAGCCTTGATCTCAAGCCATCATCTGAAGCCTTCATCTGAAGCCTTCATCTGAAGCCTTCATCTAAAGCCTTCATCTAAAGCCTTGATCTCAAGCCTTCATCTGAAGCCTTGATCTCAAGCCTTCATCTCAAGCCTTCATCTGAAGCCTTCATCTAAAGCCTTCATCTAAAGCCTTGATCTCAAGCCATCATCTGAAGCCTTCATCTGAAGCCTTCATCTAAAGCCTTCATCTAAAGCCTTGATCTCAAGCCATCATCTGAAGCCTTGATCTCAAGCCATCATCTGAAGCCTTCATCTGAAGCCTTCATCTGAAGCCTTTATCTAAAGCCTTCATCTAAAGCCTTCATCTAAAGCCATCATCTGAAGCCTTCATCAAAAATATAAATCTGTGCCTTTCATCTATAACATTCATCTATAACATTAAAACATTCATCAAAAATATTCATCTAAAATATTCATCTAAAACATGCATTTAAGACATTCATCTAAAGCATTCATCTGTGCCTTTATTCCTCATCTTCTAGATGCGACGGGGTAGAGCCGTGTGGGTTCGTATTAATTAAGTCTCATCCCTAAACAATATGCCCCCAACTTCCATCCCTCGAGATGCGTTGAGGCAGAGCCATTTGAGTCAAGTCGAAGCTATGCATCCTGAACCCTATACCCTGATGGATGTGTGAAGGCAATGAGCCACAAGGATTGAATTGTAACCCTTTGTCTAAATTTTGAAGATATGATGAGGCAGGGCCGTATGGATCAAGTATAATATAGACTTCCTGAACCCTAAATCCTGAACCCTAAATCCTGAACCCTAAACCCTCGCGGCTGCTTTGAGGCAGAGAGACACAAGGGTCCTGTCTTAACCTCAAACCCTATATTGTACCTTTGGCTCAAGACCAACAGCAGCAATACCTCTCCGCACATGGGCACAGGAGGTGCCTGACCCGGGGACGGGCCAGCCCGAGCCCCCCGACGCAAAGAGACGGCGGCTGCCGCCCGGGGCGCGCCCGCGGGCAACAGCAGCAGTCACAGGCGCCCCGCTGCCCGGCGCCGCAGCATGCTCCTCTGCGGCAGCGGCGGAGGAGACCCCGACGCCGGTCGATATCAGTGTCAGCGGCGTCGGCTGCGTCGGTGGCTTTGATGCGGGGCGGCAGCCATCTTCTTCTTCGGGAATGCCGACAGCGCCGGCGGAGTTAGCCAGTCTTCCTGCTTCTGCTGCCCCTGCCTCTGCCTCTGCTGCTGTTGCGGTTGTGGCTGCTAATGCAGCTCCTGCCACTGCTGCCTGCTCCCATCCGACCTATTGGGGAGGGCTGTGCGTTGTGTGTGGCTACTCGAAGCCGGATGACGTGTCGGCGGCGGCGGCTGGCGCGGCTTTCAAGGCGCCTTTGAGCCGGAGGGGCAGCCGGGGGCCCGCAGCAGGCAGGGGAGCTGGGCCTTCATCTTCGGTGCGTGGCCAAGCCTTGGGCCAAGCCTCCGGCGAACACCTCAAGTCGTCCTGGACCCTAACCCTAACTGTCTTAACCATCCAAACCGTTTTGGAACCTCTGCTGCTGCTGTGGGGGCGGCATAGGGCAACACACACAGCTATGTACTTCATTTAAAACCTAATCGTGTTGTACCGCAGGCAGGGAACTCCTCTTGCAGCTCCGTCGCTGCAGAAGCCTAACCCTTTTCAACCCTAACCCTAATTGTCTCTAATTGTCTTGGATCCTAACCCTAATTGTCTTGGACCCTGAACTGAATCCTTAATTACTGCATGCATTGAAGACCTCTCGCAGCTCTGCTGCTTATTGAGCCTAACCCTCTTATGACCTAACTGTATTGAACCCTAAACTGAATTGTTCATTACAGCAGGCATTGAAGACCTCTCGCAGCTTCGTCGCTGTCGAAGCCTGTGCTGCTGCTGCTGCTGCTGCTGCCTGCTTCTGGGAGGCAGAGGACTGCGACCAGAGCACGTAGCTCACCAGCCACATACACAGTATCTTGAAATCACACACCCTATAACCCTCAACCCTTAACCCTAACTCTCACGGTCTCATACCGCAGGCAGGAAGCACCTCTCACACTTCCGCTGCTGCCGGCAGATCTGCTGCTGCTGCTGCTGCTGCTGGGAGGCAGAGGGCAGCAGCCAGGGCCAAGATCTCCCCGGCATCAAACACAGTGTCTAATAGTTCTTGACTCCACCCTGATGGTCGCGCGTTCTGCAGGCAGCAAACAACTCTCGCAGTTTGGCTGCTGCTGGTGTCTCAACTGCTGCTGCTCCTGCTGGGGCAGAGGGTGGCTCAGCGCTCACCCGCATCAAGCACATGCACGCAACTGCGCACATGGAGGTAGGTTGTGTGGATGGCATGGGTTGCAGCGGAGATGGGGGCTGCCGCCGCGGTTTTGCAGTTGCAGGTGTGTGGGGGGGGGGGGTAGAAGGGGGGACTTCAATCTCTGTGATCTCCCGTATCAAGCTCATGTACATGACTGCGCACATGGAGGTAGGTTGTGTGGATGGCATGGGTTGCAGTTGAGACGGGGGCTGCTGCCGCGCTTTTGCTGTTGCAGGCGTGGGAGGCGGGTAGAAGGTGGCCCTTCGATCTGTGTGATCTCTCGTATCAAGCACATGTACGTGACTGCATGCTTGGAGGTAGGCTGCGTGGATGGTGGGGGCTGTGTGGTTGGTGGGGGCTGTTGGCACCTCTGCTGTCGTTGCTGTTGTTGGGGGGGGTAGAGGGTGGTCCTTAGGTCCCTGCGTTCATCGCATCAAGCACGCTTATGCGACTGCACGCATGGAGGTGGTGGCTGCATGGAGGTGGTGGCTGCATGGATTTCAATACTGGTCACCATATATGCCCTTAAGAGAGGTTTGCTGTTTTTGTGAGGATTTGTCTTTTCTTCATCCGGCGTAGCATGACAATCAATGCTTGGGATAGGTATGTGGTAGCTACAACTGTGCCTAATATTTCAAATATCAAGTGAGCCCAAGGAGGGGCTTGCTATTTGTTTGTGAACCTCCCCCCCTCCAGTCTAGGGAAAGCATTAAAATAGATGCACGGGACGCCGTAACATTTGCTTTGCCATTCCTCCTGATGAACTTTTTATAGGGTTTAGGGATGTATGGAACAACACACTGTCACACTGCCGATCATCGATGCCAGTTTCCAGTCAAAATTCAAGACTTGTGTTCAAAGGTGTTTAAGATGTTAAAAATTCAAGAGCTGTTCAAATGTTTGCACCGAGGGTGGCATGAAGATATTGAAGGGTAACTATCCATTCAGATCTAATGGAAGGCACACTCGACAGTAGGTACTGCCCAAACCCTTAACCCTAAATCCTCAACCCTAAACCCTCGACAGTAGGCACTGCCGTTACCACAATACCGTGAAACGCCTTAGACTCCGCGCACCCCCCCAAAAAAGATTTTTTTTTCCGTCGCGCACCTAAAAAGGATTTTAAAAACGGTTGCGCAGCGACGAAATTTTAATTAAATTTAACGTCGCGCAGCAGGTAATTTAATTTAACATCGCGCATCACTGGAAATAATTAAAATTTTCGTCCGCGCAGCACTTTCAGCCAGTACTGTCAAACTCAGTTACAACTTCGTTTGATGCTAGCAGGACCCGCATACCGTAGGCGTCATCCCCCTCCTCCGAAGATTCCTGGTATCAGGAAACGTGTGGCAAATGGTGCCCGGGGGGTTCAGTGGTACTACGGAACTTGGCTGTCCACCCTGAGGTCTGCGGTACGAATCCTGTAAATGTTCAACACTTCCAGCTAGTACAGTAAACTTAGTTAACGCCCTCAAAGTCAGCAAAAGTCATTATACGGTAGTCAAAATTCATCCACCTTTGTCCATCGGATGTCGAATCAAACAGTCGCGCGCTAGCGCGCGATTTTTTTGTAAAAAGTGCTGTTTTTAATTCATACCTCGCACCCCCAAAATAGTTGTTTGGGCACCTGACTGACGCTCCGAGCAGTGGCAATTTTTGAATTAATATTAGCGCGCAGCCATGTCCGCGCATCCCAATAATTATTTAATTACGAGCGGAGTCAAAGACGTTCTACGGTAGTGCCAATTACTTCATTGTTGTCATGGCAGCTTCTGCGCATCTGTACCTCCTGTGCATCATTCAAAATGGATATGCACTGTGCAAGCACGTTACAATTTTGAATTCTGACGTTTTGAACTGAACCTGCTGGTCAGGTAACTGGCAACGAGGCGGAAAGGCTGCGCCAGGCGGAGGTTGCGCGCCTGCTGTCCGGCCGCAAGCTGGTGCTCATCCTCGACCTGGATCACACACTCCTCAATTCAGTGAGTGCCTTTGTTTACTTGTAGCTGAGGCACATTTAGATCAAGCGCATGTAGCTGAAGCAGATGTAGCTGAAGCACATTTAAATAAAGCGTAGGTAGCTGAAGCACATTTAGATAAAGCGCATGTAGCCGAAGGATATGTGGCCAAAGCGCATATAGCTGAAGCACATTTAAATAAAGTGTAGGTAGCTGAAGCACATTTAGATAAAGCGCATGTAGCTGAAGAACACTTAAATAAAGCGCATGTAGCTGAAGAATATGTAACTGAAGCGCATGTAGCTGAAGCATATGTAGCTGACGCACATTTACATAAAGCCCTTAAGCTGATGCACATTTAGGTAAATCGCATGTAGCTGAAGGATATGTGGCTGAAGTGCATGTAGCTGAAGTGCGATGAAAATGACACCGTGGCCCTTGCATCGTTGTTGGTTAGGTTCGGTTGGGGGACGTCAGCTCCGAAGACGAGGTCAAGCTGCACCAGGTGTTGACTCAAGAGGCGCCCCTGGGGCAGAGGCGGCTACTGTACTGCCTCAGGTGGGGGACAGTGGGGCCAGAAATGGCAGTCAGCTGCTTTAGGGGGGGGAGGGGGGATGAGCCAGGGGCGGTTGCTGTACTGCCTCAGGTGGGGGACAGTGGGGCCAGAAATGGCAGTCAGCTGCTTTATGGGGGGGGGGATGAGCCAGGGGCGGCTACTGTACTGCCTCAGGTGGGGGACAGTGGGGCCAGAAATGGCAGTCAGCTGCTTTAGGGGGGGGGAGGGGGGATGAGCCAGGGGCGGCTACTGTACTGCCTCAGGTGCGGGACAGTGGGGCCAGAAATGGCAGTCAGCTGCTTTAGGGGGGGGAGGGGGGATGAGCCAGGGGCGGCTACTGTACTGCCTCAGGTGCGGGACAGTGAAGCCAGAAATGGCAGTCAGCTGCTTTAGGGGGGGGGAGGGGGGATGAGCCAGGGGCGGCTACTGTACTGCCTCAGGTGCGGGACAGTGAAGCCAGAAATGGCAGTCAGCTGCTTTAGGGGGGGGGAGGGGGGATGAGCCAGGGGCGGCTACTGTACTGCCTCAGGTGCGGGACAGTGGGGCCAGAAATGGCAGTCAGCTGCTTTAGGGGGGGGGAGGGGGGATGAGCCAGGGGCGGCTACTGTACTGCCTCAGGTGCGGGACAGTGAAGCCAGAAATGGCAGTCAGCTGCTTTAGGGGGGGGAGGGGGGATGAGCCAGGGGCGGCTACTGTACTGCCTCAGGTGCGGGACAGTGAAGCCAGAAATGGCAGTCAGCTGCTTTAGGGGGGGGAGGGGGGATGAGCCAGGGGCGGATGCTGTACTGCCTCAGGTGCGGGACAGTGGGGCCAGAAATGGCAGTCAACTGCTTTATGGGGGGAGGGGGGATGAGCCAGAGGCGGATGCTGTACTGCCTCAGTTGAGGTACGATGGGGTCAGCAGTGACTGTGGTACTGCCTCAGGTGCAGTATGACAGAAACATACATGGCAGTCTACTGCTTAAGAGGGGGGGTTGATGGGCCAGAGGCGACTGCTGCGCTGCCTCCGGTGCAGGGTGATGGGGCCAGCGGTGGCCGTTGTACTGCCTCAGGTGGGGAGCAATGGGGCCTGAGGCGGCTTATGCACTGCCCCAGATGAGGGACGTTGGGACCAGAGGTAGCCCTGTACTGCCTTAGCCACAGGGCGATGGGGCCAAGGGCAGCGACTGCCGACTGTACTGCCTCAGTTAGGGTACGGTGGCGCAAAAGCTGGCCGTTGTACGGCTTCGGTACGGGACGTTGGGGCCTGTAAATTCACTGTTCTGTATTGGGCATCAGAAGAGGGTGGGTTAAAACCCTAAATAAAGGGTGAGTCTTAACCCTAAATAAAGGTGGGTCTAAGATTTATATAGAGGATGAGCCTAAACCCTCAATAAGTTATGAGCATGCACCCTCATCCCTAGGCACGGTGTGTGCCTAAGAAAGAAAGAAAGCTACGCCATGTGAGAGGCACGAGAGTTGAGGAAACAGCGCAGCCTGGGCCGAAGCCACATCCGCGCTGTTTCCGTGTGTGCCCAAACCCTGAAACACGTTGACAGGGTTTGAAGTCTGTGCCCTGAGGAAAGCTTTGCAAAGATGGTCCTACACCCCGAGCATGTGTGTGCAGCCTGTGCTGCCGTACGCCAATAATCGACTGATGCCATGCGGCCCTCCAGACACGCCTGCAGTCCTGCACCTGTTTCTACCAAAGCTTGTCTTCGAGACAGTCCCGCATACCGTGACCCTTTCATTTTTCGAAATGTTAATTATTAAGGATTTGTTTTCCATGCAAGGTTTGTCTCAAGTTCGGTTACCCGTACAGGGACTAGAACCTTTTTGGATTTGGATTTTGCATTGGATTTGGATTTTCCAAGGAGGTTGTATCTCAGTCCCACCAGGGGGTCCCACCCACTGTTTTTTTTTTTTTTTTTCGAGCAATTAAAAAGGCTCCACTTTCCATCCAGAGAAAAGACATGTTCATTCTGTGAGAGACTGATATTTATAAAAAGCAATGCTCCATTTTCCATGGGACACAAACCTTTTATTTTCTTTCCCTGGCTATTTTAAAACGAACGCTCAATTATCTGTCCATAGACAAGAACCTTTCAGTCACCCAAAAGCTATTTGAAGAAAAACACCCTCCTCTCAACATCAAGGGACAAAAACTTGTTGGTCACCCAAAAGCTACACACACATTTTTATTTCCTTAGTTTTTAAAAAACAAACCCTCCTCTTTGCATCCAGGGACAAGAACCTTTGGACAAAGCTGCGCCCGCTGGTCCACGAGTTCCTGGAGTGGGCAAGGGAGCTGTTTGAGCTGCACATCTACACCATGGGCGACAAGCACTATGCGGCGGAGGTCAGGCGCATCCTGGACCCCACCGGACGCCTCTTCACCAGCGTCATCTCACAGGTGGATGGGGCTCAGGGTTCAGTGTTCAGGGTCTAGGGAGGAGCTCAGTGTTCAGGGTTTAGGGCGGTTATTTGGGGTTTAGGGTTTAGAGTGGTGCTCACTGTTCAGGGTTTAGGGTTCAGGATGGTGCTCAGTGTTCGGGTTTCAGGGTCTAGGGTGGTGTTCAGTGTTTAGGGTATAGGGTTGGAGGTGGCGCTGGATGTTTAGGGTTCAGGGTTTAGGGTGGTGCTCAAGGACTTTGTACCACTCACACACTCACTCGGCTGCATTTCATCATGTTTCATTTCTGTCCCTCAGAATGAAAGCACGTCCAGCCTGGCCAAGCACCTGGATGTGGCGCTGGTGCACGACCGCCTGGTGCTCATCCTCGATGACACGGAGCAGGTCTGGCCGCACCACGGGCGGAACCTGATCAAGGCGAGTGGGAGACAGGGTTTGGAGTCAAGGGTTTAGGTAAAAACTAATCCCGAAACCTGATCACGGTCAATGGGAGACATTTGATGCCTCTGATCAGGCTGCTTTACATATGATCCGTGGGTCCTAAGTTCAACAGCCGTGGCTGGAGTCCGGCATCTTTTGTGTTGGCGTGGACGCGGCCTCAGCCCCTGCCACCAGGGAAGGGACCCCCTGCGCTGGCGCCGGGGGAAATGGGCCGGAAATTCCGTCCACTGCTGGCCACTTTTAGACCCCTCCGCCGGCCTGGGCCGGCCAAAAACGATACCCTTCTCGACAAAGAAAGGCTACTCGGCTTAGTTGGCTACCCCCCGGCCCTTCCCTGCCTACCACACTATTTTCTCGACTTAAGCCGCTGCCACCGGAGCACAATGCGAGACAGGTCTAGTTGAGTGGTCCTACAAGGGCAACACTTCCGCGCTGCTGTTGGAGTTCCCTCCTGTCTTAACGCACCTGTTCCTTAACGCGCCAGACCCTCCGCCACACGCTTGCAGCAGGAGGGCAAGTACTACTGTCCCGCCAGCCTCGGACAGTAACTATTGCGCTGCTATTGGACCTCCCTCCTGTCTGAGCACACATGTTACTCAACAAGTAGCCCCCCCGCTACACTCTTGCAGGAGGAGGGCCACTACCACTATCCCGCCAGCCTCGGACAGGAACTATCGCGATGCTATTGGATCTCCCCTCTTTCCCAATGCACCCCTTCCTGCGCTTGTAGCCCCCCCGCTGCGCTCTTGCAGCAGGAGGGCCACTACTACTATCCCGCCAGCCTCGGACAGCAGGCTGGGGCGATGCTGTCCGAGGCTGGCGGGATCGCGCTGCCACTTGATTCGCCACACTCCCACTGGTTGAACACCACCACTTGTACCCAGTCAGGGGCTGATAACCAGCCTGGGGCTGATAACTGGTCAGGGGCTTGTACCCGGCATGCGGAAAAAAATCAGCAGGCCGTCACTGGGCCCGCCTTGCCGCCTGCATACCGCCCATAACGGGCCCTTGCAAGAGCTCGAGTTCTATCATATATAAACAGACAACAGAAATACATAAATAATGAAAAAATGATACACCCTGAGGAAGGGATTCAAGATGCCACCTATTTGGCCGTCGCACTACCACTCCTCTCCTGCCTGCTTCAAGGCTTGATGTGGTTGCGTTCACTCTGTTGAGCAACCGTGCTGACCTGCTGGGCCCTGCTGAATGCTCGGCCACATGGGGCTGGTATGGGGATGAGCACGCTCGATTCCAGCTACCATGCACCGCGTGGACCATGGTCCGGCCATGCCCCTCTAGCCATGCGTTCACTCTGCACGGAGGGGGCTCTCGCTTCTGACTAGGTATAGGCCGAGATAACAACAAAAACCAACATGCTGGGCAAAACTAGCAGAGCCTAAACCCTAAACCCTAAAACTAGCATGCCGCGGCTGGGCTTGCCTGTGTCCATCAGGTTGAAAGGCATCGTTGCTACCCTTGTCACCTGTTGCTCGACACTGTACCACAGGTTGAGCGCTACCACTATTTCCCGGCCAGCCTGCGACAGTGGCATGCCTCGTCACAGTCCCTGCTGGAGCAGGGCCGCGATGAGAGCTCGAGCGGCGGCATGCTGGCCACCTGCATGCGGGTGTTGGGACAGGTGCGTTGCCTTGTTGGCCGTGTTGCTGTATGGTGTGTATCCAGGGTGTATGGTGTGTATCCAGGGGGTATGGTGTGTATCCAGGGTGTATGGTGTGTATCCAGGGTGTATGGTGTGTATCCAGGGTGTATGGTGTGTATCCAGGGTGTATGGTGTGTATCCAGGGTGTATAGTGTGTATCCAGGGTGTATGGTGTGTATCCAGGGTGTATGGTGTGTATCCAGGGTGTATGGTGTGTATCCAGGGTGTATAGTGTGTATCCAGGGTGTATGGTGTGTATCCAGGGTGTATAGTGTGTATCCAGAGTGTATGGTGTGTATCCAGGGTGTATAGTGTGTATCCAGGGTGTATGGTGTGTATCCAGGGTGTATGGTGTGTATCCAGGGTGTATGGTGTGTATCCAGGGTGTATGGTGTGTATCCAGGGTGTATAGTGTGTATCCAGGGTGTATAGTGTGTATCCAGGGTGTATGGTGTGTATCCAGGGTGTATGGTGTGTATCCAGGGTGTATGGTGTGTATCCAGGGTGTATAGTGTGTATCCAGGGTGTATGGTGTGTATCCAGGGTGTATAGTGTGTATCCAGGGTGTATGGTGTGTATCCAGGGTGTATGGTGTGTATCTAGGGTGTATGGTGTGTATCCAGGGGGTATAGTGTGTATCCAGGGTGTATGGTGTGTATCCAGGGTGTATGGTGTGTATCCAGGGTGTATGGTGTGTATCCAGGGTGTATAGTGTGTATCCAGGGTGTATGGTGTGTATCCAGGGTGTATGGTGTGTATCCAGGGTGTATGGTGTGTATCCAGGGTGTATGGTGTGTATCTAGGGTGTATGGTGTGTATCCAGGGGGTATAGTGTGTATCCAGGGTGTATGGTGTGTATCCAGGGTGTATGGTGTGTATCCAGGGTGTATGGTGTGTATCCAGGGTGTATGGTGTGTATCTAGGGTGTATGGTGTGTATCCAGGGTGTATGGTGTGTATCTAGGGCGTATGGTGTGTATCCAGGGGGTATAGTGTGTATCCAGGGTGTATGGTGTGTATCCAGGGTGTATGGTGTGTATCTAGGGTGTATGGTGTGTATCCAGGGGGTATGGTGTGTATCCAGGGTGTATGGTGTGTATCCAGGGTGTATGGTGTGTATCCAGGGTGTATGGTGTGTATCCAGGGTGTATGGTGTGTATCTAGGGTGTATGGTGTGTATCAGGGGGTATAGTGTGTATCCAGGGTGTATGGTGTGTATCCAGGGTGTATAGTGTGTATCTAGGGTGTATGGTGTGTATCCAGGGTGTATGGTGTGTATCCAGGGGGTATGGTATGTAACCAGGGGGTATGGTTTGTATCCAGGGTGTATGGTGTGTATCCAGGGTGTATGGTGTGTATCCAGGGGGTATGGTGTGTATCCAGGGTGTATGGTGTGTATCCAGGGTGTATGGTGTGTATCCAGGGTGTATGGTGTGTATCCAGGGTGTATGGTGTGTATCCAGGGTGTATAGTGTGTATCCAGGGTGTATGGTGTGTATCCAGGGTGTATGGTGTGTATCCAGGGTGTATGGTGTGTATCTAGGGTGTATGGTGTGTATCCAGGGGGTATAGTGTGTATCCAGGGTGTATGGTGTGTATCCAGGGTGTATAGTGTGTATCCAGAGTGTATGGTGTGTATCCAGGGTGTATAGTGTGTATCCAGGGTGTATGGTGTGTATCCAGGGTGTATGGTGTGTATCCAGGGTGTATGGTGTGTATCCAGGGTGTATGGTGTGTATCCAGGGTGTATGGTGTGTATCCAGGGTGTATAGTGTGTATCCAGTGTGTATGGTGTGTATCCAGGGTGTATGGTGTGTATCCAGGGTGTATGGTGTGTATCCAGGGTGTATAGTGTGTATCCAGGGTGTATGGTGTGTATCCAGGGTGTATACTGTATCCAGGGTGTATGGTGTGTATCCAGGGTGTATAGTGTGTATCCAGGGTGTATGGTGCGTATCCAGGGTGTATGGTGTGTATCCAGGGTGTATAGTGTGTATCCAGGGGGTATAGTGTGTATCCAGGGTGTATGGTGTGTATCCAGGGTGTATGGTGTGTATCCAGGGTGTATGGTGTGTATCCAGGGTGTATGGTGTGTATACAGGGTGTATGGTGTGTATACAGGGTGTATGGTGTGTATACAGGGTGTATGGTGTGTATCCAGGGTGTATGGTGTGTATCCAGGGTGTATGGTGTGTATCCAGGGTGTATGGTGTGTATCCAGGGGGTATGGTGTGTATCTAGGGTGTATGGTGTGTATCTAGGGTGTATGGTGTGTATCCAGGGGGTATAGTGTGTATCCAGGGGGTATAGTGTGTATCCAGGGTGTATGGTGTGTATCTAGGGTGTATGGTGTGTATCCAGGGTGTATGGTGTGTATCCAGGGGGTATGGTGTGTATCCAGGGTGTATGGTGTGTATCCAGGGTGTATAGTGTGTATCCAGGGTGTATGGTGTGTATCCAGGGTGTATGGTGTGTATCCAGGGGGTATAGTGTGTATCCAGGGTGTATGGTGTGTATCCAGGGTGTATGGTGTGTATCCAGGGTGTATGGTGTGTATCCAGGGTGTATGGTGTGTATCCAGGGTGTATAGTGTGTATCAGGGGTGTATGGTGTGTCCAGGGTGTATAGTGTGTATCCAGGGTGTATGGTGTGTATCCAGGGTGTATAGTGTGTATCCAGGGTGTATGGTGTGTATCCAGGGTGTATGGTGTGTATCCAGGGTGTATGGTGTGTATCCAGGGTGTATGGTGTGTATCCAGGGTGTATGGTGTGTATCCAGGGTGTATAGTGTGTATCCAGGGTGTATGGTGTGTATCCAGGGTGTATGGTGTGTATCCAGGATGTATGGTGTGTATCCAGGGTGTATGGTGTGTATCCAGGGTGTATGGTGTGTATCCAGGGTGTATGGTGTGTATCCAGGGTGTATAGTGTGTATCCAGGGTGTATGGTGTGTATCCAGGGTGTATAGTGTGTATCCAGGGTGTATGGTGTGTATCCAGGGTGTATGGTGTGTATCCAGGGGGTATGGTGTGTATCCAGGGGGTATGGTGTGTATCCAGGGTGTATGGTGTGTATCCAGAGTGTATGGTGTGTATCCAGGGTGTATAGTGTGTATCCAGGGTGTATGGTGTGTATACAGGGTGTATGGTGTGTATCCAGGGTGTATGGTGTGTATCCAGGGTGTATGGTGTGTATCCAGGGGGTATGGTGTGTATCCAGGGTGTATGGTGTGTATCCAGGGTGTATGGTGTGTATCCAGGGGGTATGGTGTGTATCTAGGGTGTATGGTGTGTATCCAGGGGGTATGGTGTGTATCCAGGGGGTATGGTGTGTATCCAGGGTGTATGGTGTGTATCCAGGGTGTATGGTGTGTATCCAGGGTGTATGGTGTGTATTCAGGGTGTATAGTGTGTATCCAGGGTGTATGGTGTGTATCCATGGTGTATAGTGTGTATCCAGGGTGTATGGTGTGTATCCAGGGTGTATGGTGTGTATCTAGGGGGTATAGTGTGTATCTAGGGTGTATGGTGTGTATCTAGGGTGTATGGTGTGTATCCAGGGTGTATGGTGTGTATCCAGGGTGTATGGTGTGTATCTAGGGTGTATGGTGTGTATCCAGGGGGTATGGTGTGTATCCAGGGTGTATGGTGTGTATCCAGGGTGTATGGTGTGTATCCAGGGTGTATGGTGTGTATCTAGGGTGTATGGTGTGTATCCAGGGGGTATAGTGTGTATCCAGGGTGTATGGTGTGTATCCAGGGTGTATGGTGTGTATCTAGGGTGTATGGTGTGTATCCAGGGTGTATGGTGTGTATCCAGGGGGTATGGTATGTAACCAGGGGGTGTGGTTTGTATCCAGGGTGTATGGTGTGTATCCAGGGTGTATGGTGTGTATCTAGGGTGTATGGTGTGTATCCAGGGTGTATGGTGTGTATCCAGGGTGTATGGTGTGTATCCAGGGTGTATGGTGTGTATCCAGGGGGTATGGTGTGTATCTAGGGTGTATGGTGTGTATCCAGGGGGTATGGTGTGTATCCAGGGTGTATGGTGTGTATCCAAGGTGTATGGTGTGTATCCAGGGTGTATGGTGTGTATCCAGGTGGTATGGTGTGTATCCAGGGTGTATGGTGTGTATCTAGGGTGTATGGTGTGTATCCAGGGTGTATGGTGTGTATCCAGGGTGTATGGTGTGTATCCAGGGTGTATGGTGTGTATCCAGGGTGTATGGTGTGTATCCAGGGTGTATGGTGTGTATCCAGGGTGTATGGTGTGTATCTAGGGTGTATGGTGTGTATCCAGGGTGTATGGTGTGTATCCAGGGGGTATGGTGTGTATCCAGGGGGTATGGTGTGTATCCAGGGTGTATGGTGTGTATCTAGGGTGTATGGTGTGTATCCATGGGGTATAGTGTGTATCCAGGGTGTATGGTGTGTATCCAGGGTGTATGGTGTGTATCCAGGGTGTATGGTGTGTATCCAGGGTGTATGGTGTGTATCTAGGGTGTATGGTGTGTATCCAGGGTGTATGGTGTGTATCCAGGGGGTATAGTGTGTATCCAGGGGGTATAGTGTGTATCCAGGGGGTATAGTGTGTATCCAGGGTGTATGGTGTGTATCTAGGGTGTATGGTGTGTATCCAGGGTGTATGGTGTGTATCTAGGGTGTATGGTGTGTATCCAGGGTGTATGGTGTGTATCCAGGGTGTATGGTGTGTATCCAGGGTGTATGGTGTGTATCCAGGGTGTATGGTGTGTATCCAGGGTGTATGGTGTGTATCTAGGGTGTATGGTGTGTATCTAGGGTGTATGGTGTGTATCCAGGGGGTATAGTGTGTATCCAGGGGGTATAGTGTGTATCCAGGGGGTATAGTGTGTATCCAGGGTGTATGGTGTGTATCTAGGGTGTATGGTGTGTATCCAGGGTGTATGGTGTGTATCTAGGGTGTATGGTGTGTATCCAGGGGGTATGGTGTGTATCCAGGGTGTATGGTGTGTATCCAGGGTGTATGGTGTGTATCCAGGGTGTATGGTGTGTATCCAGGGGGTATAGTGTGTATCTAGGGTGTATGGTGTGTATCCAGGGTGTATGGTGTGTATCCAGGGGGTATAGTGTGTATCCAGGGTGTATGGTGTGTATCCAGGGTGTATGGTGTGTATCCAGGGTGTATGGTGTGTATCCAGGGTGTATGGTGTGTATCCAGGGTGTATGGTGTGTATCCAGGGTGTATAGTGTGTATCCAGGGTGTATGGTGTGTATCCAGGGTGTATGGTGTGTATCCAGGGTGTATGGTGTGTATCCAGGGTGTATGGTGTGTATCCAGGGTGTATGGTGTGTATCCAGGGTGTATGGTGTGTATCCAGGGTGTATGGTGTGTATCCAGGGTGTATGGTGTGTATCCAGGGTGTATGGTGTGTATCCAGGGTGTATGGTGTGTATCCAGGGTGTATGGTGTGTATCCAGGGGGTATAGTGTGTATCTAGGGTGTATGGTGTGTATCCAGGGTGTATGGTGTGTATCCAGGGGGTATAGTGTGTATCCAGGGTGTATGGTGTGTATCCAGGGGGTATGGTGTGTATCCAGGGGGTATGGTGTGTATCCAGGGGGTATGGTGTGTATCCAGGGGGTATGGTGTGTATCTAGGGGGTATGGTGTGTATCCAGGGGGTATGGTGTGTATCCAGGGGGTATGGTGTGTATCCAGGGTGTATGGTGTGTATCCAGGGTGTATGGTGTGTATCCAGGGTGTATGGTGTGTATCTAGGGTGTATGGTGTGTATCCAGGGTGTATGGTGTGTATCCAGGGTGTATGGTGTGTATCCAGGGTGTATGGTGTGTATCCAGGGTGTATGGTGTGTATCCAGGGGGTATAGTGTGTATCCAGGGTGTATGGTGTGTATCCAGGGTGTATGGTGTGTATCCAGGGTGTATGGTGTGTATCTAGGGTGTATGGTGTGTATCCAGGGTGTATGGTGTGTATCCAGGGGGTATAGTGTGTATCCAGGGGGTATAGTGTGTATCCAGGGTGTATGGTGTGTATCCAGGGTGTATGGTGTGTATCCAGGGTGTATGGTGTGTATCCAGGGTGTATGGTGTGTATCTAGGGTGTATGGTGTGTATCCAGGGTGTATGGTGTGTATCCAGGGGGTATAGTGTGTATCCAGGGGGTATAGTGTGTATCCAGGGTGTATGGTGTGTATCCAGGGTGTATGGTGTGTATCCAGGGGGTATAGTGTGTATCCAGGGGGTATAGTGTGTATCCAGGGTGTATGGTGTGTATCCAGGGTGTATGGTGTGTATCCAGGGGGTATAGTGTGTATCCAGGGTGTATGGTGTGTATCCAGGGTGTATGGTGTGTATCCAGGGTGTATGGTGTGTATCCAGGGTGTATGGTGTGTATCCAGGGTGTATGGTGTGTATCCAGGGTGTATGGTGTGTATCCAGGGTGTATGGTGTGTATCCAGGGTGTATGGTGTGTATCCAGGGTGTATGGTGTGTATCCAGGGGGTATAGTGTGTATCTAGGGTGTATGGTGTGTATCCAGGGTGTATGGTGTGTATCCAGGGGGTATAGTGTGTATCCAGGGTGTATGGTGTGTATCCAGGGTGTATGGTGTGTATCCAGGGTGTATGGTGTGTATCCAGGGGGTATGGTGTGTATCCAGGGTGTATGGTGTGTATCCAGGGTGTATAGTGTGTATCCAGGGTGTATGGTGTGTATCCAGGGTGTATGGTGTGTATCCAGGGTGTATGGTGTGTATCCAGGGTGTATGGTGTGTATCCAGGGTGTATGGTGTGTATCCAGGGTGTATGGTGTGTATCCAGGGTGTATGGTGTGTATCCAGGGTGTATGGTGTGTATCCAGGGTGTATGGTGTGTATCCAGGGTGTATGGTGTGTATCCAGGGTGTATGGTGTGTATCCAGGGGGTATAGTGTGTATCTAGGGTGTATGGTGTGTATCCAGGGTGTATGGTGTGTATCCAGGGGGTATAGTGTGTATCCAGGGTGTATGGTGTGTATCCAGGGGGTATGGTGTGTATCCAGGGGGTATGGTGTGTATCCAGGGGGTATGGTGTGTATCCAGGGGGTATGGTGTGTATCCAGGGTGTATGGTGTGTATCCAGGGTGTATAGTGTGTATCCAGGGTGTATGGTGTGTATCTAGGGTGTATGGTGTGTATCCAGGGTGTATGGTGTGTATCCAGGGTGTATAGTGTGTATCCAGGGTGTATGGTGTGTATCCAGGGTGTATGGTGTGTATCCAGGGTGTATGGTGTGTATCCAGGGTGTATGGTGTGTATCCAGGGTGTATGGTGTGTATCCAGGGTGTATGGTGTGTATCCAGGGGGTATAGTGTGTATCTAGGGTGTATGGTGTGTATCCAGGGTGTATGGTGTGTATCCAGGGGGTATGGTGTGTATCCAGGGTGTATGGTGTGTATCCAGAGTGTATGGTGTGTATCCAGGGTGTATAGTGTGTATCCAGGGTGTATGGTGTGTATACAGGGTGTATGGTGTGTATCCAGGGTGTATGGTGTGTATCCAGGGTGTATGGTGTGTATCCAGGGGGTATGGTGTGTATCCAGGGTGTATGGTGTGTATCCAGGGTGTATGGTGTGTATCCAGGGGGTATGGTGTGTATCTAGGGTGTATGGTGTGTATCCAGGGGGTATGGTGTGTATCCAGGGGGTATGGTGTGTATCCAGGGTGTATGGTGTGTATCCAGGGTGTATGGTGTGTATCCAGGGTGTATGGTGTGTATCCATGGGGTATAGTGTGTATCCAGGGTGTATGGTGTGTATCCAGGGTGTATGGTGTGTATCCAGGGTGTATGGTGTGTATCCAGGGTGTATGGTGTGTATCTAGGGTGTATGGTGTGTATCCAGGGTGTATGGTGTGTATCCAGGGGGTATAGTGTGTATCCAGGGGGTATAGTGTGTATCCAGGGGGTATAGTGTGTATCCAGGGTGTATGGTGTGTATCTAGGGTGTATGGTGTGTATCCAGGGTGTATGGTGTGTATCTAGGGTGTATGGTGTGTATCCAGGGTGTATGGTGTGTATCCAGGGTGTATGGTGTGTATCCAGGGTGTATGGTGTGTATCCAGGGTGTATGGTGTGTATCCAGGGTGTATGGTGTGTATCTAGGGTGTATGGTGTGTATCCAGGGTGTATGGTGTGTATCCAGGGGGTATAGTGTGTATCCAGGGGGTATAGTGTGTATCCAGGGGGTATAGTGTGTATCCAGGGTGTATGGTGTGTATCTAGGGTGTATGGTGTGTATCCAGGGTGTATGGTGTGTATCTAGGGTGTATGGTGTGTATCCAGGGGGTATGGTGTGTATCCAGGGTGTATGGTGTGTATCCAGGGTGTATGGTGTGTATCCAGGGTGTATGGTGTGTATCCAGGGGGTATAGTGTGTATCTAGGGTGTATGGTGTGTATCCAGGGTGTATGGTGTGTATCCAGGGGGTATAGTGTGTATCCAGGGTGTATGGTGTGTATCCAGGGTGTATGGTGTGTATCCAGGGTGTATGGTGTGTATCCAGGGTGTATGGTGTGTATCCAGGGTGTATGGTGTGTATCCAGGGTGTATAGTGTGTATCCAGGGTGTATGGTGTGTATCCAGGGTGTATGGTGTGTATCCAGGGTGTATGGTGTGTATCCAGGGTGTATGGTGTGTATCCAGGGTGTATGGTGTGTATCCAGGGTGTATGGTGTGTATCCAGGGTGTATGGTGTGTATCCAGGGTGTATGGTGTGTATCCAGGGTGTATGGTGTGTATCCAGGGTGTATGGTGTGTATCCAGGGTGTATGGTGTGTATCCAGGGGGTATAGTGTGTATCTAGGGTGTATGGTGTGTATCCAGGGTGTATGGTGTGTATCCAGGGGGTATAGTGTGTATCCAGGGTGTATGGTGTGTATCCAGGGGGTATGGTGTGTATCCAGGGGGTATGGTGTGTATCCAGGGGGTATGGTGTGTATCCAGGGGGTATGGTGTGTATCCAGGGTGTATGGTGTGTATCCAGGGTGTATGGTGTGTATCCAGGGTGTATGGTGTGTATCTAGGGTGTATGGTGTGTATCCAGGGTGTATGGTGTGTATCCAGGGTGTATGGTGTGTATCCAGGGTGTATGGTGTGTATCCAGGGTGTATGGTGTGTATCCAGGGGGTATAGTGTGTATCCAGGGTGTATGGTGTGTATCCAGGGTGTATGGTGTGTATCCAGGGTGTATGGTGTGTATCTAGGGTGTATGGTGTGTATCCAGGGTGTATGGTGTGTATCCAGGGGGTATAGTGTGTATCCAGGGGGTATAGTGTGTATCCAGGGTGTATGGTGTGTATCCAGGGTGTATGGTGTGTATCCAGGGGGTATAGTGTGTATCCAGGGTGTATGGTGTGTATCCAGGGTGTATGGTGTGTATCCAGGGTGTATGGTGTGTATCCAGGGTGTATGGTGTGTATCCAGGGTGTATGGTGTGTATCCAGGGTGTATGGTGTGTATCCAGGGTGTATGGTGTGTATCCAGGGTGTATGGTGTGTATCCAGGGTGTATGGTGTGTATCCAGGGGGTATAGTGTGTATCTAGGGTGTATGGTGTGTATCCAGGGTGTATGGTGTGTATCCAGGGGGTATAGTGTGTATCCAGGGTGTATGGTGTGTATCCAGGGTGTATGGTGTGTATCCAGGGTGTATGGTGTGTATCCAGGGTGTATGGTGTGTATCCAGGGTGTATGGTGTGTATCCAGGGTGTATAGTGTGTATCCAGGGTGTATGGTGTGTATCCAGGGTGTATGGTGTGTATCCAGGGTGTATGGTGTGTATCCAGGGGGTATGGTGTGTATCCAGGGGGTATGGTGTGTATCCAGGGTGTATGGTGTGTATCTAGGGTGTATGGTGTGTATCCATGGGGTATAGTGTGTATCCAGGGTGTATGGTGTGTATCCAGGGTGTATGGTGTGTATCCAGGGTGTATGGTGTGTATCCAGGGTGTATGGTGTGTATCTAGGGTGTATGGTGTGTATCCAGGGTGTATGGTGTGTATCCAGGGGGTATAGTGTGTATCCAGGGGGTATAGTGTGTATCCAGGGTGTATGGTGTGTATCCAGGGTGTATGGTGTGTATCCAGGGGGTATAGTGTGTATCCAGGGTGTATGGTGTGTATCCAGGGTGTATGGTGTGTATCCAGGGTGTATGGTGTGTATCCAGGGTGTATGGTGTGTATCCAGGGTGTATGGTGTGTATCCAGGGTGTATGGTGTGTATCCAGGGTGTATGGTGTGTATCCAGGGTGTATGGTGTGTATCCAGGGTGTATGGTGTGTATCCAGGGGGTATAGTGTGTATCTAGGGTGTATGGTGTGTATCCAGGGTGTATGGTGTGTATCCAGGGGGTATAGTGTGTATCCAGGGTGTATGGTGTGTATCCAGGGTGTATGGTGTGTATCCAGGGTGTATGGTGTGTATCCAGGGGGTATAGTGTGTATCTAGGGTGTATGGTGTGTATCCAGGGTGTATGGTGTGTATCCAGGGGGTATAGTGTGTATCCAGGGTGTATGGTGTGTATCCAGGGGGTATGGTGTGTATCCAGGGGGTATGGTGTGTATCCAGGGGGTATGGTGTGTATCCAGGGGGTATGGTGTGTATCCAGGGTGTATGGTGTGTATCCAGGGTGTATGGTGTGTATCCAGGGGGTATGGTGTGTATCTAGGGTGTATGGTGTGTATCCAGGGTGTATGGTGTGTATCCAGGGTGTATGGTGTGTATCCAGGGTGTATGGTGTGTATCCAGGGTGTATGGTGTGTATCCAGGGGGTATAGTGTGTATCCAGGGTGTATGGTGTGTATCCAGGGTGTATGGTGTGTATCCAGGGTGTATGGTGTGTATCTAGGGTGTATGGTGTGTATCCAGGGTGTATGGTGTGTATCCAGGGGGTATAGTGTGTATCCAGGGGGTATAGTGTGTATCCAGGGTGTATGGTGTGTATCCAGGGTGTATGGTGTGTATCCAGGGTGTATGGTGTGTATCCAGGGTGTATGGTGTGTATCCAGGGTGTATGGTGTGTATCCAGGGTGTATGGTGTGTATCCAGGGTGTATGGTGTGTATCCAGGGTGTATGGTGTGTATCCAGGGTGTATGGTGTGTATCCAGGGTGTATGGTGTGTATCCAGGGTGTATGGTGTGTATCCAGGGTGTATGGTGTGTATCCAGGGTGTATGGTGTGTATCCAGGGTGTATGGTGTGTATCCAGGGTGTATGGTGTGTATCCAGGGGGTATAGTGTGTATCTAGGGTGTATGGTGTGTATCCAGGGTGTATGGTGTGTATCCAGGGGGTATAGTGTGTATCCAGGGTGTATGGTGTGTATCCAGGGTGTATGGTGTGTATCCAGGGTGTATGGTGTGTATCCAGGGTGTATGGTGTGTATCCAGGGTGTATGGTGTGTATCCAGGGTGTATAGTGTGTATCCAGGGTGTATGGTGTGTATCCAGGGTGTATGGTGTGTATCCAGGGTGTATGGTGTGTATCCAGGGGGTATGGTGTGTATCCAGGGGGTATGGTGTGTATCCAGGGTGTATGGTGTGTATCTAGGGTGTATGGTGTGTATCCATGGGGTATAGTGTGTATCCAGGGTGTATGGTGTGTATCCAGGGTGTATGGTGTGTATCCAGGGTGTATGGTGTGTATCCAGGGTGTATGGTGTGTATCTAGGGTGTATGGTGTGTATCCAGGGTGTATGGTGTGTATCCAGGGGGTATAGTGTGTATCCAGGGGGTATAGTGTGTATCCAGGGTGTATGGTGTGTATCCAGGGTGTATGGTGTGTATCCAGGGGGTATAGTGTGTATCCAGGGTGTATGGTGTGTATCCAGGGTGTATGGTGTGTATCCAGGGTGTATGGTGTGTATCCAGGGTGTATGGTGTGTATCCAGGGTGTATGGTGTGTATCCAGGGTGTATGGTGTGTATCCAGGGTGTATGGTGTGTATCCAGGGTGTATGGTGTGTATCCAGGGTGTATGGTGTGTATCCAGGGGGTATAGTGTGTATCTAGGGTGTATGGTGTGTATCCAGGGTGTATGGTGTGTATCCAGGGGGTATAGTGTGTATCCAGGGTGTATGGTGTGTATCCAGGGTGTATGGTGTGTATCCAGGGTGTATGGTGTGTATCCAGGGGGTATGGTGTGTATCCAGGGTGTATGGTGTGTATCCAGGGTGTATAGTGTGTATCCAGGGTGTATGGTGTGTATCCAGGGTGTATGGTGTGTATCCAGGGTGTATGGTGTGTATCCAGGGTGTATGGTGTGTATCCAGGGTGTATGGTGTGTATCCAGGGTGTATGGTGTGTATCCAGGGTGTATGGTGTGTATCCAGGGTGTATGGTGTGTATCCAGGGTGTATGGTGTGTATCCAGGGTGTATGGTGTGTATCCAGGGTGTATGGTGTGTATCCAGGGGGTATAGTGTGTATCTAGGGTGTATGGTGTGTATCCAGGGTGTATGGTGTGTATCCAGGGGGTATAGTGTGTATCCAGGGTGTATGGTGTGTATCCAGGGGGTATGGTGTGTATCCAGGGGGTATGGTGTGTATCCAGGGGGTATGGTGTGTATCCAGGGGGTATGGTGTGTATCCAGGGTGTATGGTGTGTATCCAGGGTGTATAGTGTGTATCCAGGGTGTATGGTGTGTATCTAGGGTGTATGGTGTGTATCCAGGGTGTATGGTGTGTATCCAGGGTGTATAGTGTGTATCCAGGGTGTATGGTGTGTATCCAGGGTGTATGGTGTGTATCCAGGGTGTATGGTGTGTATCCAGGGTGTATGGTGTGTATCCAGGGTGTATGGTGTGTATCCAGGGTGTATGGTGTGTATCCAGGGGGTATAGTGTGTATCTAGGGTGTATGGTGTGTATCCAGGGTGTATGGTGTGTATCCAGGGGGTATGGTGTGTATCCAGGGTGTATGGTGTGTATCCAGAGTGTATGGTGTGTATCCAGGGTGTATAGTGTGTATCCAGGGTGTATGGTGTGTATACAGGGTGTATGGTGTGTATCCAGGGTGTATGGTGTGTATCCAGGGTGTATGGTGTGTATCCAGGGGGTATGGTGTGTATCCAGGGTGTATGGTGTGTATCCAGGGTGTATGGTGTGTATCCAGGGGGTATGGTGTGTATCTAGGGTGTATGGTGTGTATCCAGGGGGTATGGTGTGTATCCAGGGGGTATGGTGTGTATCCAGGGTGTATGGTGTGTATCCAGGGTGTATGGTGTGTATCCAGGGTGTATGGTGTGTATCCAGGGTGTATAGTGTGTTTCCAGGGTGTATGGTGTGTATCCATGGTGTATAGTGTGTATCCAGGGTGTATGGTGTGTATCCAGGGTGTATGGTGTGTATCTAGGGTGTATGGTGTGTATCCAGGGGGTATGGTGTGTATCCAGGGTGTATGGTGTGTATCCAGAGTGTATGGTGTGTATCCAGGGTGTATAGTGTGTATCCAGGGTGTATGGTGTGTATACAGGGTGTATGGTGTGTATCCAGGGTGTATGGTGTGTATCCAGGGTGTATGGTGTGTATCCAGGGGGTATGGTGTGTATCCAGGGTGTATGGTGTGTATCCAGGGTGTATGGTGTGTATCCAGGGGGTATGGTGTGTATCTAGGGTGTATGGTGTGTATCCAGGGGGTATGGTGTGTATCCAGGGGGTATGGTGTGTATCCAGGGTGTATGGTGTGTATCCAGGGTGTATGGTGTGTATCCAGGGTGTATGGTGTGTATCCATGGGGTATAGTGTGTATCCAGGGTGTATGGTGTGTATCCAGGGTGTATGGTGTGTATCCAGGGTGTATGGTGTGTATCCAGGGTGTATGGTGTGTATCTAGGGTGTATGGTGTGTATCCAGGGTGTATGGTGTGTATCCAGGGGGTATAGTGTGTATCCAGGGGGTATAGTGTGTATCCAGGGGGTATAGTGTGTATCCAGGGTGTATGGTGTGTATCTAGGGTGTATGGTGTGTATCCAGGGTGTATGGTGTGTATCTAGGGTGTATGGTGTGTATCCAGGGTGTATGGTGTGTATCCAGGGTGTATGGTGTGTATCCAGGGTGTATGGTGTGTATCCAGGGTGTATGGTGTGTATCCAGGGTGTATGGTGTGTATCTAGGGTGTATGGTGTGTATCCAGGGTGTATGGTGTGTATCCAGGGGGTATAGTGTGTATCCAGGGGGTATAGTGTGTATCCAGGGGGTATAGTGTGTATCCAGGGTGTATGGTGTGTATCTAGGGTGTATGGTGTGTATCCAGGGTGTATGGTGTGTATCTAGGGTGTATGGTGTGTATCCAGGGGGTATGGTGTGTATCCAGGGTGTATGGTGTGTATCCAGGGTGTATGGTGTGTATCCAGGGTGTATGGTGTGTATCCAGGGGGTATAGTGTGTATCTAGGGTGTATGGTGTGTATCCAGGGTGTATGGTGTGTATCCAGGGGGTATAGTGTGTATCCAGGGTGTATGGTGTGTATCCAGGGTGTATGGTGTGTATCCAGGGTGTATGGTGTGTATCCAGGGTGTATGGTGTGTATCCAGGGTGTATGGTGTGTATCCAGGGTGTATAGTGTGTATCCAGGGTGTATGGTGTGTATCCAGGGTGTATGGTGTGTATCCAGGGTGTATGGTGTGTATCCAGGGTGTATGGTGTGTATCCAGGGTGTATGGTGTGTATCCAGGGTGTATGGTGTGTATCCAGGGTGTATGGTGTGTATCCAGGGTGTATGGTGTGTATCCAGGGTGTATGGTGTGTATCCAGGGTGTATGGTGTGTATCCAGGGTGTATGGTGTGTATCCAGGGGGTATAGTGTGTATCTAGGGTGTATGGTGTGTATCCAGGGTGTATGGTGTGTATCCAGGGGGTATAGTGTGTATCCAGGGTGTATGGTGTGTATCCAGGGGGTATGGTGTGTATCCAGGGGGTATGGTGTGTATCCAGGGGGTATGGTGTGTATCCAGGGGGTATGGTGTGTATCCAGGGTGTATGGTGTGTATCCAGGGTGTATGGTGTGTATCCAGGGTGTATGGTGTGTATCTAGGGTGTATGGTGTGTATCCAGGGTGTATGGTGTGTATCCAGGGTGTATGGTGTGTATCCAGGGTGTATGGTGTGTATCCAGGGTGTATGGTGTGTATCCAGGGGGTATAGTGTGTATCCAGGGTGTATGGTGTGTATCCAGGGTGTATGGTGTGTATCCAGGGTGTATGGTGTGTATCTAGGGTGTATGGTGTGTATCCAGGGTGTATGGTGTGTATCCAGGGGGTATAGTGTGTATCCAGGGGGTATAGTGTGTATCCAGGGTGTATGGTGTGTATCCAGGGTGTATGGTGTGTATCCAGGGGGTATAGTGTGTATCCAGGGTGTATGGTGTGTATCCAGGGTGTATGGTGTGTATCCAGGGTGTATGGTGTGTATCCAGGGTGTATGGTGTGTATCCAGGGTGTATGGTGTGTATCCAGGGTGTATGGTGTGTATCCAGGGTGTATGGTGTGTATCCAGGGTGTATGGTGTGTATCCAGGGTGTATGGTGTGTATCCAGGGGGTATAGTGTGTATCTAGGGTGTATGGTGTGTATCCAGGGTGTATGGTGTGTATCCAGGGGGTATAGTGTGTATCCAGGGTGTATGGTGTGTATCCAGGGTGTATGGTGTGTATCCAGGGTGTATGGTGTGTATCCAGGGTGTATGGTGTGTATCCAGGGTGTATGGTGTGTATCCAGGGTGTATAGTGTGTATCCAGGGTGTATGGTGTGTATCCAGGGTGTATGGTGTGTATCCAGGGTGTATGGTGTGTATCCAGGGGGTATGGTGTGTATCCAGGGGGTATGGTGTGTATCCAGGGTGTATGGTGTGTATCTAGGGTGTATGGTGTGTATCCATGGGGTATAGTGTGTATCCAGGGTGTATGGTGTGTATCCAGGGTGTATGGTGTGTATCCAGGGTGTATGGTGTGTATCCAGGGTGTATGGTGTGTATCTAGGGTGTATGGTGTGTATCCAGGGTGTATGGTGTGTATCCAGGGGGTATAGTGTGTATCCAGGGGGTATAGTGTGTATCCAGGGTGTATGGTGTGTATCCAGGGTGTATGGTGTGTATCCAGGGGGTATAGTGTGTATCCAGGGTGTATGGTGTGTATCCAGGGTGTATGGTGTGTATCCAGGGTGTATGGTGTGTATCCAGGGTGTATGGTGTGTATCCAGGGTGTATGGTGTGTATCCAGGGTGTATGGTGTGTATCCAGGGTGTATGGTGTGTATCCAGGGTGTATGGTGTGTATCCAGGGTGTATGGTGTGTATCCAGGGGGTATAGTGTGTATCTAGGGTGTATGGTGTGTATCCAGGGTGTATGGTGTGTATCCAGGGGGTATAGTGTGTATCCAGGGTGTATGGTGTGTATCCAGGGTGTATGGTGTGTATCCAGGGTGTATGGTGTGTATCCAGGGGGTATAGTGTGTATCTAGGGTGTATGGTGTGTATCCAGGGTGTATGGTGTGTATCCAGGGGGTATAGTGTGTATCCAGGGTGTATGGTGTGTATCCAGGGGGTATGGTGTGTATCCAGGGGGTATGGTGTGTATCCAGGGGGTATGGTGTGTATCCAGGGGGTATGGTGTGTATCCAGGGTGTATGGTGTGTATCCAGGGTGTATGGTGTGTATCCAGGGTGTATGGTGTGTATCTAGGGTGTATGGTGTGTATCCAGGGTGTATGGTGTGTATCCAGGGTGTATGGTGTGTATCCAGGGTGTATGGTGTGTATCCAGGGTGTATGGTGTGTATCCAGGGGGTATAGTGTGTATCCAGGGTGTATGGTGTGTATCCAGGGTGTATGGTGTGTATCCAGGGTGTATGGTGTGTATCTAGGGTGTATGGTGTGTATCCAGGGTGTATGGTGTGTATCCAGGGGGTATAGTGTGTATCCAGGGGGTATAGTGTGTATCCAGGGTGTATGGTGTGTATCCAGGGTATATGGTGTGTATCCAGGGTGTATGGTGTGTATCCAGGGTGTATGGTGTGTATCCAGGGTGTATGGTGTGTATCCAGGGTGTATGGTGTGTATCCAGGGTGTATGGTGTGTATCCAGGGTGTATGGTGTGTATCCAGGGTGTATGGTGTGTATCCAGGGTGTATGGTGTGTATCCAGGGTGTATGGTGTGTATCCAGGGTGTATGGTGTGTATCCAGGGTGTATGGTGTGTATCCAGGGTGTATGGTGTGTATCCAGGGTGTATGGTGTGTATCCAGGGGGTATAGTGTGTATCTAGGGTGTATGGTGTGTATCCAGGGTGTATGGTGTGTATCCAGGGGGTATAGTGTGTATCCAGGGTGTATGGTGTGTATCCAGGGTGTATGGTGTGTATCCAGGGTGTATGGTGTGTATCCAGGGTGTATGGTGTGTATCCAGGGTGTATGGTGTGTATCCAGGGTGTATAGTGTGTATCCAGGGTGTATGGTGTGTATCCAGGGTGTATGGTGTGTATCCAGGGTGTATGGTGTGTATCCAGGGGGTATGGTGTGTATCCAGGGGGTATGGTGTGTATCCAGGGTGTATGGTGTGTATCTAGGGTGTATGGTGTGTATCCATGGGGTATAGTGTGTATCCAGGGTGTATGGTGTGTATCCAGGGTGTATGGTGTGTATCCAGGGTGTATGGTGTGTATCCAGGGTGTATGGTGTGTATCTAGGGTGTATGGTGTGTATCCAGGGTGTATGGTGTGTATCCAGGGGGTATAGTGTGTATCCAGGGGGTATAGTGTGTATCCAGGGTGTATGGTGTGTATCCAGGGTGTATGGTGTGTATCCAGGGGGTATAGTGTGTATCCAGGGTGTATGGTGTGTATCCAGGGTGTATGGTGTGTATCCAGGGTGTATGGTGTGTATCCAGGGTGTATGGTGTGTATCCAGGGTGTATGGTGTGTATCCAGGGTGTATGGTGTGTATCCAGGGTGTATGGTGTGTATCCAGGGTGTATGGTGTGTATCCAGGGTGTATGGTGTGTATCCAGGGGGTATAGTGTGTATCTAGGGTGTATGGTGTGTATCCAGGGTGTATGGTGTGTATCCAGGGGGTATAGTGTGTATCCAGGGTGTATGGTGTGTATCCAGGGTGTATGGTGTGTATCCAGGGTGTATGGTGTGTATCCAGGGGGTATGGTGTGTATCCAGGGTGTATGGTGTGTATCCAGGGTGTATAGTGTGTATCCAGGGTGTATGGTGTGTATCCAGGGTGTATGGTGTGTATCCAGGGTGTATGGTGTGTATCCAGGGTGTATGGTGTGTATCCAGGGTGTATGGTGTGTATCCAGGGTGTATGGTGTGTATCCAGGGTGTATGGTGTGTATCCAGGGTGTATGGTGTGTATCCAGGGTGTATGGTGTGTATCCAGGGTGTATGGTGTGTATCCAGGGTGTATGGTGTGTATCCAGGGGGTATAGTGTGTATCTAGGGTGTATGGTGTGTATCCAGGGTGTATGGTGTGTATCCAGGGGGTATAGTGTGTATCCAGGGTGTATGGTGTGTATCCAGGGGGTATGGTGTGTATCCAGGGGGTATGGTGTGTATCCAGGGGGTATGGTGTGTATCCAGGGGGTATGGTGTGTATCCAGGGTGTATGGTGTGTATCCAGGGTGTATAGTGTGTATCCAGGGTGTATGGTGTGTATCTAGGGTGTATGGTGTGTATCCAGGGTGTATGGTGTGTATCCAGGGTGTATAGTGTGTATCCAGGGTGTATGGTGTGTATCCAGGGTGTATGGTGTGTATCCAGGGTGTATGGTGTGTATCCAGGGTGTATGGTGTGTATCCAGGGTGTATGGTGTGTATCCAGGGTGTATGGTGTGTATCCAGGGGGTATAGTGTGTATCTAGGGTGTATGGTGTGTATCCAGGGTGTATGGTGTGTATCCAGGGGGTATGGTGTGTATCCAGGGTGTATGGTGTGTATCCAGAGTGTATGGTGTGTATCCAGGGTGTATAGTGTGTATCCAGGGTGTATGGTGTGTATACAGGGTGTATGGTGTGTATCCAGGGTGTATGGTGTGTATCCAGGGTGTATGGTGTGTATCCAGGGGGTATGGTGTGTATCCAGGGTGTATGGTGTGTATCCAGGGTGTATGGTGTGTATCCAGGGGGTATGGTGTGTATCTAGGGTGTATGGTGTGTATCCAGGGGGTATGGTGTGTATCCAGGGGGTATGGTGTGTATCCAGGGTGTATGGTGTGTATCCAGGGTGTATGGTGTGTATCCAGGGTGTATGGTGTGTATCCAGGGTGTATAGTGTGTTTCCAGGGTGTATGGTGTGTATCCATGGTGTATAGTGTGTATCCAGGGTGTATGGTGTGTATCCAGGGTGTATGGTGTGTATCTAGGGGGTATAGTGTGTATCTAGGGTGTATGGTGTGTATCCAGGGTGTATGGTGTGTATCCAGGGTGTATGGTGTGTATCCAGGGTGTATGGTGTGTATCTAGGGTGTATGGTGTGTATCCAGGGGGTATGGTGTGTATCCAGGGTGTATGGTGTGTATCCAGGGTGTATGGTGTGTATCCAGGGTGTATGGTGTGTATCCAGGGTGTATGGTGTGTATCTAGGGTGTATGGTGTGTATCCAGGGGGTATAGTGTGTATCCAGGGTGTATGGTGTGTATCCAGGGTGTATGGTGTGTATCTAGGGTGTATGGTGTGTATCCAGGGTGTATGGTGTGTATTCAGGGTGTATAGTGTGTTTCCAGGGTGTATGGTGTGTATCCATGGTGTATAGTGTGTATCCAGGGTGTATGGTGTGTATCCAGGGTGTATGGTGTGTATCTAGGGGGTATAGTGTGTATCTAGGGTGTATGGTGTGTATCTAGGGTGTATGGTGTGTATCCAGGGTGTATGGTGTGTATCCAGGGTGTATGGTGTGTATCTAGGGTGTATGGTGTGTATCCAGGGGGTATGGTGTGTATCCAGGGTGTATGGTGTGTATCCAGGGTGTATGGTGTGTATCCAGGGTGTATGGTGTGTATCCAGGGTGTATGGTGTGTATCTAGGGTGTATGGTGTGTATCCAGGGGGTATAGTGTGTATCCAGGGTGTATGGTGTGTATCCAGGGTGTATGGTGTGTATCTAGGGTGTATGGTGTGTATCCAGGGTGTATGGTGTGTATCCAGGGGGTATGGTATGTAACCAGGGGGTGTGGTTTGTATCCAGGGTGTATGGTGTGTATCCAGGGTGTATGGTGTGTATCTAGGGTGTATGGTGTGTATCCAGGGTGTATGGTGTGTATCCAGGGTGTATGGTGTGTATCCAGGGTGTATGGTGTGTATCCAGGGGGTATGGTGTGTATCTAGGGTGTATGGTGTGTATCCAGGGGGTATGGTGTGTATCCAGGGTGTATGGTGTGTATCCAAGGTGTATGGTGTGTATCCAGGGTGTATGGTGTGTATCCAGGGGGTATGGTGTGTATCCAGGGTGTATGGTGTGTATCTAGGGTGTATGGTGTGTATCCAGGGTGTATGGTGTGTATCCAGGGTGTATGGTGTGTATCCAGGGTGTATGGTGTGTATCCAGGGTGTATGGTGTGTATCCAGGGTGTATGGTGTGTATCCAGGGTGTATGGTGTGTATCTAGGGTGTATGGTGTGTATCCAGGGTGTATGGTGTGTATCCAGGGGGTATGGTGTGTATCCAGGGGGTATGGTGTGTATCCAGGGTGTATGGTGTGTATCTAGGGTGTATGGTGTGTATCCATGGGGTATAGTGTGTATCCAGGGTGTATGGTGTGTATCCAGGGTGTATGGTGTGTATCCAGGGTGTATGGTGTGTATCTAGGGTGTATGGTGTGTATCCAGGGTGTATGGTGTGTATCCAGGGGGTATAGTGTGTATCCAGGGGGTATAGTGTGTATCCAGGGGGTATAGTGTGTATCCAGGGTGTATGGTGTGTATCTAGGGTGTATGGTGTGTATCCAGGGTGTATGGTGTGTATCTAGGGTGTATGGTGTGTATCCAGGGTGTATGGTGTGTATCCAGGGTGTATGGTGTGTATCCAGGGTGTATGGTGTGTATCCAGGGTGTATGGTGTGTATCCAGGGTGTATGGTGTGTATCTAGGGTGTATGGTGTGTATCCAGGGTGTATGGTGTGTATCCAGGGGGTATAGTGTGTATCCAGGGGGTATAGTGTGTATCCAGGGGGTATAGTGTGTATCCAGGGTGTATGGTGTGTATCTAGGGTGTATGGTGTGTATCCAGGGTGTATGGTGTGTATCTAGGGTGTATGGTGTGTATCCAGGGGGTATGGTGTGTATCCAGGGTGTATGGTGTGTATCCAGGGTGTATGGTGTGTATCCAGGGTGTATGGTGTGTATCCAGGGGGTATAGTGTGTATCTAGGGTGTATGGTGTGTATCCAGGGTGTATGGTGTGTATCCAGGGGGTATAGTGTGTATCCAGGGTGTATGGTGTGTATCCAGGGTGTATGGTGTGTATCCAGGGTGTATGGTGTGTATCCAGGGTGTATGGTGTGTATCCAGGGTGTATGGTGTGTATCCAGGGTGTATAGTGTGTATCCAGGGTGTATGGTGTGTATCCAGGGTGTATGGTGTGTATCCAGGGTGTATGGTGTGTATCCAGGGTGTATGGTGTGTATCCAGGGTGTATGGTGTGTATCCAGGGTGTATGGTGTGTATCCAGGGTGTATGGTGTGTATCCAGGGGGTATAGTGTGTATCTAGGGTGTATGGTGTGTATCCAGGGTGTATGGTGTGTATCCAGGGGGTATAGTGTGTATCCAGGGTGTATGGTGTGTATCCAGGGGGTATGGTGTGTATCCAGGGGGTATGGTGTGTATCCAGGGGGTATGGTGTGTATCCAGGGGGTATGGTGTGTATCCAGGGTGTATGGTGTGTATCCAGGGTGTATGGTGTGTATCCAGGGTGTATGGTGTGTATCTAGGGTGTATGGTGTGTATCCAGGGTGTATGGTGTGTATCCAGGGTGTATGGTGTGTATCCAGGGTGTATGGTGTGTATCCAGGGTGTATGGTGTGTATCCAGGGGGTATAGTGTGTATCCAGGGTGTATGGTGTGTATCCAGGGTGTATGGTGTGTATCCAGGGTGTATGGTGTGTATCTAGGGTGTATGGTGTGTATCCAGGGTGTATGGTGTGTATCCAGGGGGTATAGTGTGTATCCAGGGGGTATAGTGTGTATCCAGGGTGTATGGTGTGTATCCAGGGTGTATGGTGTGTATCCAGGGGGTATAGTGTGTATCCAGGGTGTATGGTGTGTATCCAGGGTGTATGGTGTGTATCCAGGGTGTATGGTGTGTATCCAGGGTGTATGGTGTGTATCCAGGGTGTATGGTGTGTATCCAGGGTGTATGGTGTGTATCCAGGGTGTATGGTGTGTATCCAGGGTGTATGGTGTGTATCCAGGGTGTATGGTGTGTATCCAGGGGGTATAGTGTGTATCTAGGGTGTATGGTGTGTATCCAGGGTGTATGGTGTGTATCCAGGGGGTATAGTGTGTATCCAGGGTGTATGGTGTGTATCCAGGGTGTATGGTGTGTATCCAGGGTGTATGGTGTGTATCCAGGGTGTATGGTGTGTATCCAGGGTGTATGGTGTGTATCCAGGGTGTATAGTGTGTATCCAGGGTGTATGGTGTGTATCCAGGGTGTATGGTGTGTATCCAGGGTGTATGGTGTGTATCCAGGGGGTATGGTGTGTATCCAGGGGGTATGGTGTGTATCCAGGGTGTATGGTGTGTATCTAGGGTGTATGGTGTGTATCCATGGGGTATAGTGTGTATCCAGGGTGTATGGTGTGTATCCAGGGTGTATGGTGTGTATCCAGGGTGTATGGTGTGTATCCAGGGTGTATGGTGTGTATCTAGGGTGTATGGTGTGTATCCAGGGTGTATGGTGTGTATCCAGGGGGTATAGTGTGTATCCAGGGGGTATAGTGTGTATCCAGGGTGTATGGTGTGTATCCAGGGTGTATGGTGTGTATCCAGGGGGTATAGTGTGTATCCAGGGTGTATGGTGTGTATCCAGGGTGTATGGTGTGTATCCAGGGTGTATGGTGTGTATCCAGGGTGTATGGTGTGTATCCAGGGTGTATGGTGTGTATCCAGGGTGTATGGTGTGTATCCAGGGTGTATGGTGTGTATCCAGGGTGTATGGTGTGTATCCAGGGTGTATGGTGTGTATCCAGGGGGTATAGTGTGTATCTAGGGTGTATGGTGTGTATCCAGGGTGTATGGTGTGTATCCAGGGGGTATAGTGTGTATCCAGGGTGTATGGTGTGTATCCAGGGTGTATGGTGTGTATCCAGGGTGTATGGTGTGTATCCAGGGGGTATGGTGTGTATCCAGGGTGTATGGTGTGTATCCAGGGTGTATAGTGTGTATCCAGGGTGTATGGTGTGTATCCAGGGTGTATGGTGTGTATCCAGGGTGTATGGTGTGTATCCAGGGTGTATGGTGTGTATCCAGGGTGTATGGTGTGTATCCAGGGTGTATGGTGTGTATCCAGGGTGTATGGTGTGTATCCAGGGTGTATGGTGTGTATCCAGGGTGTATGGTGTGTATCCAGGGTGTATGGTGTGTATCCAGGGTGTATGGTGTGTATCCAGGGGGTATAGTGTGTATCTAGGGTGTATGGTGTGTATCCAGGGTGTATGGTGTGTATCCAGGGGGTATAGTGTGTATCCAGGGTGTATGGTGTGTATCCAGGGGGTATGGTGTGTATCCAGGGGGTATGGTGTGTATCCAGGGGGTATGGTGTGTATCCAGGGGGTATGGTGTGTATCCAGGGTGTATGGTGTGTATCCAGGGTGTATAGTGTGTATCCAGGGTGTATGGTGTGTATCTAGGGTGTATGGTGTGTATCCAGGGTGTATGGTGTGTATCCAGGGTGTATAGTGTGTATCCAGGGTGTATGGTGTGTATCCAGGGTGTATGGTGTGTATCCAGGGTGTATGGTGTGTATCCAGGGTGTATGGTGTGTATCCAGGGTGTATGGTGTGTATCCAGGGTGTATGGTGTGTATCCAGGGGGTATAGTGTGTATCTAGGGTGTATGGTGTGTATCCAGGGTGTATGGTGTGTATCCAGGGGGTATAGTGTGTATCCAGGGGGTATAGTGTGTATCCAGGGTGTATGGTGTGTATCCAGGGTGTATGGTGTGTATCCAGGGTGTATGGTGTGTATCCAGGGTGTATGGTGTGTATCCAGGGTGTATAGTGTGTATCTAGTTGTTTTTTTGCGTGGACGCCCCTGTGCTCAGCGTTTAAATCTGTCTGTCGAGGAAAGGTCCCCTTTGAAATGGGCGTCGGGAAGCTCTGCTGCATAGCATGACTGGTGCACATGTGAGAGAAGGGCTGAGTTTGAGTGACCGTGTTCATGTATGATCCAGTCTTGTTTTTATTGAGTGGTATATACCACTATCAGCTACACTGTGGCCCCCGGCCACAGGCCCCCGGTGCGGCCAGCCCTGCTGCTTGTGCCACCAGCTGGAGGCCGGTCCAGGTTTGGTGGGAATCGGCCCAAGGGTGACCGCGGGGCGGCCCAGCAAAGGTGGTCCAGTACCCACTAAAATAAACGCTGTATGAATCCATCTGTTTCGGGCTCTGAACCTAGTCGTCACCCTTCCCCCTCGGGTGTCGACGTTCACTTCCCTTTAAGTTTGCTTGCACATTTCAGTAGAGTTTGGAGTTATTTAAAACCTTCCTTCCTCCCCACTGCTTGGTAAAGAAGACTAGGGTTTAAGGGTGGGGATCACTTTGTGATCCTCACGCTTTACATTTTCTGTGCTGCCATGTTTGATCTGCGGGTATCTTTCTCTTGTTTAAGAAAAAACATGTGCCGGTACATAGCAAACTAAATGGCAAACTGAATGACAAATCAAATTACTGAATTACAAACCCTGAAGCCGTTGCACTGTAAACCCCAAGAATTGAGGTGATGAACCCTGAATCTGACAATCCCTGATCCCTGTTCCCTGACTGTGGATTTGAATCGCCTTCCCTTGAGTATGAATCAATTGTTTTTTTCAATGCTTCTCCCGGGCCTGAAAATGAAACAAACGCATGCCTGGCTGAAAGCGGCTATGGACAATCGAGAATTTGAATTTGAATGAATCCCCCCCGTCCCCAAATAGTGTCAATTTTGAGGCTCGGCGATATGAATATGCTGTAGGTCCATGCCAGCTTCTTCAAGGACCTTGATCCCGAGGGAACGGTGGCGGCGGCCGGCGACGGCGATGCCGATCACATGCCGCTGATAGATCGGGATGTGCGATATCACCTGGGGCGTCAACGGGAACGGATTCTGCAGGTAGAGATTGGCACAGCCGGGAGGGGGGAGGGGGGGGGTATGAGAGCCTGTGTTTATATTGCCGTTGATTTTACTAGCCTTCCCTCAGGCATCATAAACGAATTATTCTCTGTTATACTGCCCTCAGGGCAAACTGTTGACAAAAACTCTTAATTTCCGACTGAAAGCTGGCGTTGACAATTGATCATTAGTAAATTCATGCATTTCTCCACTCCAAACAATGTTAATTATGAGAGAAGGCAAATGAAATCTACGGTTATGCCCGAACTTTTAGTTGGACATTGGAATGGCCTGAGGGGGGATCAGCATTTATGAGAGCCTGTGTTTATTCTAGTGCCCGATTCTACATGTGGAGATGGGCACGCCCTCGGCAAATTGTGAGAGCCTGCCCGATTCCACAGGGGAGATTGGCATGCCCTCGGTGGGGATCAGCATTTATGAGAGCCTGTGTTTATTCTAGTCCCCGATTATACATGTGGAGATGGGCACACCCTCGGCAAATTGTGAGAGCCTGTGTTTAGTCGTGAGTGCCTGCCAGGCCATCTTTGGAGGGCTGTTGCTTAGTTTAGGGTTTAGGGTTTAGTTTTTTCTGCTGGGCGACCGCTCCTTGGCCGATGAGGACCAAAGCTTGACCAGCCTGTGGCCAGTGGCCCAAGCAGCAGGCAGCTCGCGGCACCAGGCCCCGTGGCCATAGGCTGCGATTTTGCTGGATTTAGCTGTACCTTGGGCACAAAAGCTGCTGTGCCCTATTCACTTCTGTTGTTGCTTGGCTCTGGGGACTTCGGTCGTTCTCATTGTGATTTGTGGCTCACTCTTCGTTTTATGTTTTAGGTGCCTCCTGATGCGCTTTGCCTGGCCTTTTGACGCAGGCTGTGGGTGGTTGCTTTAACTCTGTAACAAAACCTATGAAGTAAATAAGAGATATTGACCTTCAGTGATTTTTTGGTGAAAATTCAATATAATCCACGCCCTCTAGTCCTATTATTTGTTGTCGCTGTCTTCACCCGAGTAGGTATTGAGTTCCTTTACCTCTTCACCCCCCCACCCAACCCGATCCTGAGGGCTGCAACCTGTTTTCAGTCATCTTGATATTGACATATGGTAGATTTGAATTGCCCTTAGTCAGGTCTGCAAGAATACTATTTCTCACAGTGTCGCCCTCGGGGCCAACAGCCGACCAGATATCTTGGTTTCCGACCGGAAGCAGGCGTCAACGATCACATTTGAGTATTTTTTATGTACTCCTCAACCCTAAGCAACGTGAATGACAAGGGAAGGCACGGCCCATCTACATTAGTTTTCCCTAACTTGCCACATGTCTTATCATTGCGACTTGTATCCCCCTCCCCCCCCACCACCACCCATCCCTACCCTCAGGGCTGCTGCTTAGTTTTCAGCCACTGCTGGCCCCAGGCTCACACCTCGGCCTTCAACCACCCACTGTGGCGCATGGCGGAGTCTATGGGGGCCGAATGCTCATCGACTTATGACGTAAAGGCAAGTGGCCCAGTTAAGGGCTCAAAGGCATGGGGATTGCATGGTCATCTGCCTTCACCCCTATACCACCTAGTGGCGCATGGATTGAGGTCCATGAAAGCGGTACGCTTATCAACGTACGACGCAGAGGCTGGTGCCACAGGGCACTCTGTTTTGTGTTTGAGCTTTTTTGTGAGCACGCGTGTATTTGAATCGCATCCACTCTGGTGTTGATTTCGGTAATTATTTGCTTGATGCTTGCCTACCTCGGGGCAGAAGATGGATAAACATTGTCCATTTCTGACTGAAACTGTCCATTTCTGACTGAAACTGTCCATTTCTGACTGAACTGTCCATTTCTGACTGAACTGTCAATTTCTGACTGAACTGTCAATTTCTGACTGAAACTGTCCATTTCTGACTGAACTGTCAATTTCTGACTGAAACTGTCCATTTCTGACTGAAACTGTCCATTTCTGACTGAAACTGTCCATTTCTGACTGAACTGTCCATTTCTGACTGAAACTGTCCATTTCTGACTGAAACTGGCATTTGACGCGCTCGAATATTAGTACCGTATCGTAAAGAAATAAATTCCACTCATCAATTTTGCGGGAAGGCACCTCGAATCTACTGTGCTGGAAGATTTTGAAGAGTATGAACATGCATACCTAGTTCATGAGTGCAGGGTGGTGGAATGTGCATGGAGCAATGGTTACTTGACGTAGGGGCCATTGGCGCAGGGCACGCTGCGCGGGTTTAGAGTTTAGGTTTAATATGTGGTGGAGGGTTTAGAGTTCATTTGTGCTTTAGGGTTAAGGGTTATTTTGTGCTTTAGGGTAGAGGGCTCATTTGTGGTATAGGGTGTAGGGTTATTTTGTGGCTGCTGGGTCAACCCAACCACCCACAGCCTTCCAGGCCTAGTTTAAGGCCCAGGGTTCAGCGAGTGTGGATCGTCTTACGATGCCATGGCGAGTGTAGTGCTTCCTCTTGGCTGGTATTACTCTCCTGATCTCTTTGACTGACCCTAGTCAACCCTCCCTCCAGTCCCACCTCCTTTCTGCGGTCTACAGAACACCTCCTCCCTGCAGTCTATGAAACACTTATGTGAACGGGATAGGGTCTGCGCGCCCCTGATGAGAACTAATATATCAAATTCGTCGCGCAGGCAAAAAAATACCTTACTCCGCGCACGCGCAGCTGCATTTTTATACTTGGTGCCGGAAACACAACTCCACGCACCCCCCAAAATAGTTGTTCATTATTATTCTGTCACGCACCACTAAGCGCACCTCCTAACATAATGAATGAAACGCTGAGTCAAACCTGTTGTACAGCAGTATATTTTCTGCTATACGACCCTCCCTCTGCTCCCGTCTACTCCGGACAGTAAATATCACCTCTTTCTTTGCTCCTCTGACCCTCTATACGTTCCCGGCGCCCCCTGGCAGTCCTCAGCGACCCTCCCTCTGCTTCCGTCTTCTCCTTACAGTCCACACACACCTCCCATCACTCCTCCGACCCTCTTTCTGCTCCCGCCTACCGCTCGTAGCCTACAAAACCTCTCCCTTTGCTCAGTCTCTGACCCTCTTTATGTTCCAGCCTCCCCCTGGCAGCCCACAACACATCTCTCTCCTTGCTCCTCCGGGTCTCTGACCACTGTGTTATGACGTGTTCCCGCTAAAATTAAGCTACACCTTAGCCTACCTCTCATGGGGTCTGATGCAGCATAATATGTTGCTGAGTTCACCAGCCATAGGCCGATCACTTGGCCGTAGGCTGTAAGCCGATCACGAGTCGGATCACTTGGCCGTAGGCTGTAAGCCGATCACTAGTCCGATCACTTGGCCGTAGACCGAAGGCGGATCACTAGTCCGATCACTAGGCCGTAGGCTGTAAGCCGATCACTAGTCCGATCACTAGGCCGTAGGCTGTAAGCCGATCACTAGTCCATCACTAGGGCGTAGACCAAAGGCGGATCACTAGTCCGTAGGCCGTAGGCCGATCAAGGTTTGGACACAACTGGCCTAGTGGTGGCTGGCTGGCTGCCCACCCCCAAGGTGGGATGGCAGGTACACAAATAAACATTGCCTCCGGACCTCCTATCTGCATCCACCTCCTCCTGGCATTCCAAAGCACCTGTCCCTCTGCTCCTCTTACCCTCCCTCTGCTCCTCTTACCCTCCCTCTGCTCCTCTTACCCTCCCTCTGCTCCTCTTACCCTCCCTCTGCTCCTCTTACCCTCCCTCTGCTCCTTTTACCCTCCCTCTGCTCCTCTTACCCTCCCTTTTCTCCTCCTACCCTCCCTCTGCTCCTCTTACCCCCCCCCCCCCTCTCCTCCTCCTACCCTCCCTCTGCCCTCTTACCCTCCCTCTGCTCCTCTTACCCTCCTTCTGCTCCTTTTACCCACCCTCTGCTCCTCTTACCCTCCCTCTGCTCCTCTTACCCCCCCCCCTCTCTCCTCCTCTTCCCCTCCCACTGCTCCTCATACCCTCCCTCTGCTCCTCTTACCCTCCCTCTGCTCCTCTTACCCTCCCTCTGCTCCTCTTAACCTCCCTCTGCTCCTCTTACCCTCCCTCTGCTCCTCTTACCCTCCCTCTGCTCCTCTTACCCTCCCTCTGCTTCTCTTACCCTCCCTCTGCTCCTCTTACCCCCCCTCTGTTCCTCTTACCCTCCCTCTGCTCCTCTTACCCTCCCTCTGCTCCTCTTACCCTCCCTCTGCTCCTCTTACCCACCCTCTGCTTCTCTTACCCTCCCTCTGCTTCTCTTACCCCCCCTCTGCTCCTCTTACCCTCCCTCTGCTCTTTTTACTTCCCTCTGCTCCCGCCCCCTGCTCGCAGTCCACAACGCACATCGTGGCCGCAAACGCACTGACGGAGAAAGTGACTCAGGGCAGGCGTCACGGCAAGCTAGTAGTTGGCCCCGAGTGGCTTCAGGTAGCTATCTGGGCCTCTTTCTCGCACCCTCGAGCTGCTTGTGTTGGTCGGTACGCTCGATTGTCATAAACAAACCCAGCAAGCCTGCTATTCCTGCTGCTTGGAACGTGCTGCAAGAGCAACAACCCTACCCCCCAGGCCCCCATCCCCATCAATACAAGCCTGCTTCTTCTGCTGTGGTTGCATTGTCACAACAATAGCCCTCGCCCCCTCTCGATGATAACAGGCCAGTTTTTTTCGCTGGGAGCGAGTGGACGAAGCATCACTGCCGCCCCCCTCCCAGTTTAATGGGGGCAGGTCCGCCGCATCTACAGCGGTGGCACCAGCACATGAACTTGCCATTGCGCTGCGGTCCGCCGCCGGAGGAGCACCCGCTGGGGGCTGATGCTGCCTAGGTTCATGCTTTATGGTCAACGGTTAGGGCACCTGCAGCAGCGGTACCAGCAGATGAGCTTGTCATTGATTGCGTTGCGATCAGCTGCCGGAGAAGGACCCGTTGTAGGATGAATTTACCTAGGGGCTGGAGACCTGAAGTTCATGTCATGTGAGGGTATGGCCACTGTAAGTAGGAGAGTACTTACAATGGCCATAACCTCAGATGACATGAAATAGCATTGTCGTCCACTGCCTGCGGAGCACCCGCTGTGGGCTGAAGCTGATTAGGGGCTGAAGACCTGAAGCTCTGGGAGAAGTACCTACAGTGGCCATACCCTCAGATGGCATGCCGTAGCGTTGTCGTCTACTGCCAGAGGAGCATCGGTTGTGGGCTGAAGCTGTCTGGGTCAAGGATTTGGGATGAAGGGCTTGAGCAGCCAATGGGGAATGAATTTGAACTCGTTGCTTCGTCTGTTTTTGCCGGGGTTTGAAGCAGACGGGGACTGGCGTTGCATCTTTGGGAGGGTTGAATATGTTGGCAAAACATCAGTGCTTGCATACTAAGGACACGAAAGGGCCGATGCTAGGCAAATTAGGACCGAAGCACGGAGGGTCTTCCAAGGAACAAGATGCAAGCCATGAGAAATGTGAACATCTGAAATTTGAACGGTGCGTACCTGCTGGGCCCTGGCTAGATCGCCGGTGCCATCCACTCAGTCGTCCGAATGGTTGAACGGTAACGGCTAGGCCCATGCCGCGCTGTTCCCTTAACCTTCACGCCCCTGCGGGACGTACTTTTCTTTCTTTCAGTCATCCGTCACTTCATGGCTTGAGCGGTGCCTGCTACAGCGTGCAGGGCTTTCCTTGGCCATGATAGCATGCCTTCGAGATGTGACACCGACTTGCTTGCTGCATGCGGAACGCACGCAATTTGTGTTCAAGTAGATCTGCACCAACCGGTATGTTCCCCCGGTATATATGTTCACCGCCCGGTATGTATGTTCCCCGCCCCTCTCTCAATACATACCGCTTCACTGCTACTATCTGAACACCCATGCAGGCTTTCTATGGTGCCTTCGCAACGCTCAACATGACCAGCCCTGAGTTGCTGGCTAACAAGTATCTATTGAACCTCTTCATCGCCTTCCACATCTCTCCCGAAACTGTCATGGCTGCGGACTTCATGAATCACAAAACCATCGTCTCAACCCTCCTTGGGCCACCTCTCAAGACCTACCTGATTACTACAAAGGATTACGCTGACAAGTACGTGTGATGCATGAGACGAGAGCTTGCTGTCATTACATACAACTTCATGTTGTTGTTGCACAACTCACCATCCCGCCTAGTCCCGCCTAGTCCCGCTCATCACCGGCGGCATACCGTAGAACCACATTGATTCCGCTCGTAATTGTGAAGTTTTTTTATGTGAAGTTTTTACAGTCCAACGGGGCATCACATTTGATGCATGGGACTTGTGCCCGTAAACCGGTACAGGCATCAAATATGCTAGGACAGCAAGCGAAAACCAGTGACCCCCCTGGGCAAGCAACCAACACACAACCACTGAGCAGTAGCGTGGGAATGAACCCCATAGTGCAGAAGATTAGCCCCAGCCATAGAACATGACGTGGGTGTAATTAAATAATTATTGGGGTGCGCGAACATGGCTGCGCGCTAATATCAATTTAAAAATCGCCGCCGCGCGGAGCGTCAGTCAGGTGCCCAAACAACTATTTGGGGGGTGCACGGTATGAATCCAAAACAGCATTTTTTAAAACATTTGCGCGCTAGCGCGCGACTTTTTGATTCGACATTCGTTCAGTCATCCTTGTCAAGTGTGCTCAAATAGCCCTACATAGTAACACTACTGGTGACTCAGATGAGCACTACCGGTACTCGTAGGTAGCATTACTGCTCAATTCAGCCTCCATCCACTTTTGCTGACCGTGTACCGGAGGTGGATGAATTTTGACTACCGTAAAAGATGATGACTTTTGCTGACCTTGAGGGTTTTAACCAAGTTTTCCTGTACTGGCTGAAAGTGCTGCGCGGAGGGTAATTTAAATTATTTCCAATGATGCGCGATGTAAAATTAAATTACCTGCTGCACGACGTTGAATTAAATTAAAATTTCGTTGCTGCGCGACCGTTTTTTAATTAATTTTAGCTGCGCGACGGAAGAAAACTTTTTTGGGGGGGTGCGCGGAGTTTAAGTGGTTCTACGGTACCTTTCCATGAAGTTGTATCCGCCAAATTTTGCACTCCCATTCTCTTTATTAATAAACACATTGATACATGGCATGCCCTTGTGCACTCATTGCTGCCATCCTGCAACTTTGCCGGTCCTTGCAGGAAGTCATATGTCCCGATGGTGAAGGGCTTCAAGCAAGACACACGCCAAGGTCACTTCCGCAAACATCATGGCCGGAAACTCGGTTCTTCACGTCTTGGACACGGCTGTTTTGCCCAAGATGTAATCATCAGGAGTCCATATTCGAATGCGCCGCTAACCGAGAGCATTTATGTAGCTGAATATGCTGCTTTGTACCTAGTTGGAGCGGGCTGGAATAAACTGTTAAGCATCGCCTGGATTCGACATTGTCCTGATAGGAGACTTGTGCAAAATTGCGTCGTGTACCGAACGCTTCAACAACTATGTATACAGGGTAGGCTTCGATGTTTTTTAAATATGGGCCACGCCTCAAAAATAATGTGTGCATTCTGAACTAATAATGTAATCTGATGGTGCTGGTTATGTTCAGCGTTCTGCCTATTTTATGTCAAACGTCAGCAAAAGTGTGAGGCCTTCAGTCTAGCTCATGAGTGCCTAGCAAACGGTTCTTGCAATTTTGGACAACTTAAAAAAGTTCACCTTATATTAGGCAAGAACTCCATGCGATGGTCCTAGGATATTAGGCAAGAACTTCATTCGCTGGTCCTGGGATATTAGGCAAGAACTCCCTGCGCTCGTCTTGGGATATTAGGCAAGAACTCCCTGCGTTGGTCCTGGGATATTAGGCAAGAACTCCCTGCGCTGGTCCTGGGATATTAGGCAAGAACCTACTGTTCTGGTCCTGGGATATTAGGCAAGAACTCCCTGCGTTGGTCCTGGGATATTAGGCAAGAACTCCCTGCGCTGGTCCTGGGATATTAGGCAAGAACTCCCTGTGCTGGTCCTGGGATATTAGGCAAGAACTCCCTGCGCTCGTCCTGGGATATTAGGCAAGAACCTACTGTGCTGGTCCTGGGATATTAGGCAAGAACTCCCTGCGTTGGTCTTGGGATATTAGGCAAGAAATCCCTGCGCTGGTCCCAGGATATTAGGCAAGAACTCCATGCGATGGTCCTAGGATATTAGGCAAGAACTTCATTCGCTGGTCCTGGGATATTAGGCAAGAACTCCCTGCGCTCGTCTTGGGATATTAGGCAAGAACTCCCTGCGTTGGTCCTGGGATATTAGGCAAGAACTCCCTGCGCTGGTCCTGGGATATTAGGCAAGAACCTACTGTGCTGGTCCTGGGATATTAGGCAAGAACTCCTTGCGTTGGTCCTGGGATATTAGGCAAGAACTCCCTGCGCTGGTCCTGGGATATTAGGCAAGAACTCCCTGTGCTGGTCCTGGGATATTAGGCAAGAACTCCCTGCGTTGGTCCTGGGATATTAGGCAAGAACTCCCTGCGCTGGTCCTGGGATATTAGGCAAGAACTCCTTGTGCTGGTCCTGGGATATTAGGCAAGAACTCCCTGCGTTGGTCCTGGGATATTAGGCAAGAACTCCATGTGTTGGTCCTGGATATTAGGCAAGAACTCCATGCGTTGGTCCTGGGATATTAGGCAAGAACTCCATGCGTTGGTCCTGGGATATTAGGCAAGAACTCCCTGTGCTGGTCCTGGGATATTAGGCAAGAACTCCCTGCGTTGGTCCTGGGATATTAGGCAAGAACTCCCTGCGTTGGTCCTGGGATATTAGGCACGAACTCCCTGCGCTGGTCCTGGGATATTAGGCAAGAACTCCCTGCGTTGGTCCTGGGATATTAGGCAAGAAATCCCTGAGCCACCCACGGAATGTTTACACGGAAGAGAAGAAAATAAAACACAAGGAGATGATGAAGGTGGGTGGACCAGGTCCACATTGCACAAGCATTGGCGTTTCTGTGGATGCATACTCTGCAAGGAGAATTGCAAACAGGGCCGAGTTACACATTTCCGATTGCTATTGCATTTATTACCGGCTTTTGCAAGGGTGAGTCGGCAAATTAAATTACATGAATTTAAGCTCAGGTCCTAATATGACACTTTATCACTTGTTACTTGCGCAGTGATTCTTCTCCTTCTTTCCCTTTTACCTTGAGTTGATTTTCTTCCAACGGGGCAGTTGGGCGCCCATGCGGCCGAGCCTTTTTGAGCAGGGCCCAGAGGTGTAATGTCATTGACTTGCGCATTGATTCAGTCAGTGCAAACCACAGCCTCGACAGGGGATCCACTTCAAAACCAGCGGAACTAGCAGGTGTACCCCTTCATGAGTTCATGACTAGCGGGTGGTCCCCTTCATGACTAGCAGGTGTACCCCTTCATGACTAGCGGGTGGTCCCCTTCATGACTAGCAGGTGTACCCCTTCATGACTAGCGGGTGGTCCCCTTCATGACTAGCAGGTGTACCCCTTCATGAGTTCATGACTAGCGGGTGGTCCCCTTCATGACTAGCAGGTGTACCCCTTCATGACTAGCGGGTGGTCCCCTTCATGACTAGCAGGTGTACCCCTTCATGAGTTCATGACTAGCGGGTGGTCCCCTTCATGACTAGCAGGTGTTCCCCTTCATGGCTGGCGGGACTGCCTTGCTCAATGCTTAGCTGCATGCCTTGTGGGATTAGCGCACAAAGCGACTAAGTTTCTGCCAAGCAGCCTTGCGGGACTGCTTTGCTGATTGCTTAGCTGCATGACAAGCGGGGCGAACTGCGTGGGGTTGGCCGGGCAGCACCATCTGCCCAGCCCTTGCCCTCTCATCATCATCCTAATCGATCAGCACTCCTGTCGCTTGTTGGGACAGTTGGGCGCCCATGCGGCCAAGCCTTTTTGAGCAGGGCCCAGAGGTGTGATGCCAATGACTCCTGTCGCTTGTTGCCCAGATCGGGGTCACCACTGCATGCAAGACTACAGCTGCTGAGCCGAGGGACCTCAGCACCAAGTGCCTGTACCGGTTTACGGGCACATGTCCCATGCATCAAATTTGATGTTTTTCTGGACTGTAAAATGTCCACAGCAGGTACAGCGCGCGGGGTGTTCGCTACAAGACAAACATGGCTAACGGGATGCCTTTAGCAAGTTCAGCTAGCAGGGCGTCCGCTGCAGGATAAACTGGGATAACAGGGTACCCTCTGGGTGAGTGGCAGGAGGGCCCCCCCCGTCCTTTGTTTACTCTTCATCATCCGAGTCGAGCAGCACCTTACGCCGCTTAGCACCCACGACAGGCCCAGCATCCTGTGGGCAAGAAAGATAACGAGGATTACGAAGATTGTGGCAATACGGCAGTACCACCTACATTCGCTTCTGCAGTTCAGCTCCATCTCAGAAGGCCTAGCATCCTGTGGGCATGGAACTTCCATTGCTCATTGGGGCAGTACAACTGGGACATAGTAGGAGGGTATGACGCGACTATCAGGCAAAGCAAAGGACGGGTATATGCAAATCGTGGCACATAATAGGAGGGGGATGAGATGAAGACCTGGCACATAATTTGTGGGATTTAAACCCCAAAGCTGCAAGCTACTAGCATGTGCTGGAACCCGAGCCCTAGCGTTGGCAACACCTGCAGCGCTGGATATTTATATTATTTACCCAATCCCCAAACCCTAGGGAACGGCGCATGCATCCCCTGTGGCCCAGAAGTTCGTGTTTGGACCCTGAACCGGAGCATTACAGTAAGATTATAAACCCTTAACCTGAGCCCTAGCAGTCAAGACCACCTGTGGCTCTGGCCATCAACCCTGAATCTGAGCCCTGTTGTCTAGTACATATCCCCGGCTTTATCCACTTGTGCCGGCCTGTCAGAGCGTTTGCATCACCTGTGGCTCCGGCTCCAGACGCGATCCCATGAGGGCCAGCAGTTCCTCTTCTAGGGGGTCGCTGGCGGTTGAGGGCGGCGCAGCGAGGCTGTCCCCTGGACCTGCGTGCACGACGAGTGATGTGGAATGTTAATCATAGCGACATTGCAGGCAGACACTTCAGCATTGATGTCGTCGCATATAGAGGACATTTAAAAAGATATTTAAATAATAGATATTTGATAAGAAGAAAGAAGAAGACGCAGTGAGGCTGCCCCCTAGACATGCGTGCACGACGAGTAGGACAGGTATGGCACCATGGCAGGAGGGTCAGGAGGAGGCATGGGAGGTAGGAGAGGCAGATCTAGAGGAAGGCGATGGGTGGCAGGAAGGAGGGGATCCAAAAGATAGGCACGCCGCATCAGTTTCTACATAAAGGAGCATGCATGGGACCATGGGGCATGCATGGGATCAGAAGGCATGCATGGAGTATGCACGGAGCATGCATGGAGCATGCATGGAGCATGGAGTCCTCCTTTTCTCACCCTTCTTTTCAACGAGGCTTAGTAGCTCCTCCTCCAACGGGGACAGCTGGCCCCCTTGGGATCCATCCGGCCCGGGAGCAAGGTTCCTGGGAGACGCTAGGGCCGCATCTTGAGCCACTGGGCTGGGCGCTGGCAGCTTTGAGGCCTTGGCCTAAGGGGCACGGCAGCGGGGAATAAGGAACGTGGAGGCGGCAGCAGGGGGTGCGTGGAAAGTGGCACAAATTCGCGTAGCGAGTAGCCCTGCGCGGCCCACTAGGGACAAATTAGAAGCGGCAGAAATGTATGCCCCATAAGGCAGCTTTCATAGTTTTTGGTTAATTGGTCATCTATGCCTTGCAAGCCCTGGGCAGCGTTGAGGCCCTGGCCTGCGGCTCATGCCAGCAGGAAATGAGGTGGTGATTTGAGCTCCTATATGTCAAGGTTCGTTCATGGCTGAGGGTTCCAACCTGCCGCTTCCGGTATGGGTGGAAGGCTCAAAACTGCAGCTTAGGGTTTAGGGCTTTGGATCCCAATCTGCTGCCCAGGGTTTAGGGCTTGGAATTCAAACCTGCTGCTTAGGCTTAAGGGTTCAAAACTGCAGCTTTGGGTTCAGGGCTTGGGTTTCTGATAAGTCTCCAGGGATTAGTGCACGGGGTTTCAAGCCTGCTGCTTAGGGTAAGGGGCGTAGTATTCAAACCTGCGGTTTAGGGCCAACAGCCCTTCTAACAGAGGGGAAGGAGTCCGAGACAGCGATAAATGCTCACAGAACCAAAACGTAGGTTGGCATCAGGAGACCAAGACACAGAGTGACCTCCATGGTGCGACCGGACACCAAGAGAAATTAAGGCGGCTTGCCTCTGCTTCTTTTCCGGCGCTCTTCAGTTGCATAACAGCTGCCACCCAGCCCGCAGCAGAGGGGTCCAGGTGCAGCGTGCCCTGCTGCTAGGCTCAAAAGGCTGTCGGCCCATCAAGGCCGGTCTCCCGTAGGCCAAGTTCCGGCCGCTCAGCCGCCCTGCACACCGTGGTCTGACTTGCACGAAGAATAACACACAACACGCTTCATCGTTTCATTGATACATCGCAAAAAATACATTTGTTACTTCCCACAGCCGGGACCATCTTGTCGCCACACTTTTATTTCTCCCTTTGGGTTCACACTTGGCCCACACATGTCCACACATCGTCGCACCTGATCCCCCAAACCCGGGGTTCCTGCTGCCAGCTGCCCAAGCTCTGCCTCAAAGTCCATCTCTGTCGCCACCTGATCACCGGTGCTGCTGCTGTTGACACCAGCGCTGGGCTGCGCGGTAAAAGGCGCCTCATCAGCAGCACCGGCACCGGTGCTGCTGTTGCCTGCTGGCTGCGTGGTCAGGGGAGTCTCACCAGCAGCAGCGGTGCGGCTGCTGCCGCCAGCGCCGGGCTGTGCGGTCGAGGGTGGAGAAGGTGCTCCCTGCTCATCCTCAAAATCATCCTCGAGACCTGTGGCCCAACAGAGGAGGGGTGTGGTGTGGAGTGGTGTGGATTGGACAAGTGTGGAGTGGATTGCAGTGGTGTGGACAGGACTGGCTATAGTAATTGTTGTAGCAGAACACCCGGAGCATCGACCTTATTCGTTTATTCCCAGAGGCCAGTAATGCAAACAGGCAGAACCAAGAAAACATGATAGGTCTTTGCGGCACCATGGCCAGGCAGTACACGATTTCGCAATGTATGTATGTACAGTACCACAATCAGGCAGTACACGATTTCACAATGTATGTATGTACAGTACCACAATCAGGCAGTACACGATTTCACAATGTATGTATGTACAGTACCACAATCAGGCAGTACATGATTTCGCAATGTCTGCATGTACAGTACCACAATCAGGCAGTACACGATTTCACAATGTATGTATGTACAGTACCACAATCAGGCAGTACACGATTTCACAATGTATGTATGTACAGTACCATGATCAGGCAGTACACTATATCACAATGTATGTATGTACAGTACCACAATCAGGCAGTACACGATTTCACAATGTATGTATGTACAGTACCACAATCAGGCAGTACACGATTTCACAATGTATGTATGTACAGTACCACGATTAGGCAGTACATGCCCACCTGCATCCTCGGATGGTGGCTCCTGCTCCCCTGGGGTTGGCTGCTGCGTCTGGCGGACAAGGGGGCGCTTGCTGCGAAAAGAGCTTTGCTGCTCCTGGCGGGCTTCACGGGCTGGCTGAGTCTCTGTGGAACAAGGGGGGGGGGGAGGGCAATGCTTATTTCAGTCAGTAACGAAAAAGACTTGTGCTGAACTGAGAGTTGAGCGCAGCTGCTCAGTACTGAAATATCCTGAAAGCCTGCCTAAAAATGCATTAACAGGAAAAAAGCTGCCCTGAAATGTATTGCCCTGAGACACAGGAAAAAACGCCCCGAAATCCACTGCCCTGAGAAACAGGAAAATTGCCCGAACTGCATCATCACTTGAGGTTGAGCCAGTGTTTCTTTCACATCATGGACCAGACCACCTGATGGGGCAGCTGAGCAGTCGTGACTGTGAATGGGACCAAACCTGAACCAGCCTACAGCCGCTGTCCCCAGCAGCAGGGCTTGCAGCCCCTTTCTCCCCCTCAGCTGTAAACCGTGATGTGAGACTAAAGCCCGTGTCCCAAGCAGTAAGGCCTGGAGGCTTATCCCCCTGGGCGTAGGGATGTCTCTGAATTGTAGCTTAAGCACCAAACCGTGTTGCAGCTGACATGTATTTTGATTTTAGCTGAAGCATCTGAACCATCACTTAGCTGACTTTGATCTCAATTATGGCGGAAGCACCATAAACCGTGATGTAAGCATGCTGAATTGTACCTGAAGGCCTGGAGCACCTTAATCACGAGGTTGTCATGCACCGGAATTATGACTGAAGCGGCTAAATCGTGATGCAGCTGAATTATGTCTCAAGAATGGCCAAAGCACCTAAATTAAGCAGTTCTCCAGGCCACACCCGTCTGCACCTGGATCATCGTCCCACCCATTCATTTCAGGAACAGCCTCCATGGCTGCATCCTCGAGATCCTGGAGGCAGACAGGTCCGTGCAGATCAATAATTCAAATTACATGCATGAAATAATGTTCAGGCCAGTGGTGGGAGTTGAAGGGAGGGCGGTCGATACACCTCAACGAAAACAGGATCCGTGAATAGGCCATCCATGGGATCTCAAGCCAGAGCGACCATGTGCCTCAAGGATTCAAAAAGGATCAATGAAGAATAAATTGGTGGCATCTGAGGGCAGGGAGGCCATTGTGCTTCAAGGATTCAAACATGATCATGGATAAAACATATGTGGGATCTTAGGGCAGAGAGGTCTTTGTGCCTCAATGATTCGAATTGGATGAAGGAAGAAGACATTTTTGGCATCTAAGGACAGGGAGGCCATCGTGCCTCAAGCAGGATCATGGATGCAACATTGGTGGGATCTGAAGGCAGAGTCGTCATTGTGCCTCAGGGATGTAAACAGGATCAATCGATAGGACTTTGGTGGGATCCAAAGACCAGTGTTCATCAAGAATTAAATAGCGGTAATGAAATGGATATTGGTGGGATCGGAAGGCAGAGTGGTCAGACCAAACCCAGCCTTTTCATTACCAGCCTGCAAATCGCCTTGCCCGCTGCCTCCTCATTCTCGTCTACCCTCCCTGGAATCGATCTGAAAAGACACTAGCCACTCCCCTATGCTGCCCCCTCTTCCTCATCAGTCCGACCCAAAACCCCCCTTCCTCCCACCTGCTGCCTCCTCGCTTCCTCGTCTTCATAATCAAGACCCATCATCCCTTCGTACTCATCGTCTTCATCCAAATCGGCGTGCACAGCTGCAGGTATCACAGCAGGTCGCTCGGCTGCAGGAACCACCGTGGGCCTCTCAGCAGCAGCCCTAACACGCACACCATGACTGCACAATCAGGGAGAGCAACAGAGGGGCAGGGACTGTTGGTCATATCGGCAGAAGCAACAAGTGCCGATTCCCCTCTTGTGACACGTGGGCAGCTGCCCGGAGCACTATGTGCTGCTTTGAAGCTTTTCCAGCTGCTGGGCTTGGCGCTCGCCAGTTTATTTCAGAGTTAATCCTCCAAAGATGCAGCAGCGCATCCAGCAGCCTCACTTCTTTTTGTTTCTTCTCTAATGAAGGGATGTGTTCTAGGTTAGTTTCAATAATGTATGGCTGAAGGCAGAACCCCTGGTTCTGAGCTATGTTCAGGTTAAGAACCCTGTCCTAGCTAGCTCCCCACAGCCCCCAACCTGTTGTCATCTCCCATCAACGGCATCAGCCTGCCGCCGCCGTCGTCGTCGTTATCCCCGCTGTCACCTTTTCTGGGTTCGGGCCATGATCATGTCTACTGGTATTAAGGTAATAAGGTTTGTTCAAAGGTTTGATTGAGGGTCTAAGCATTCTGTGGCTTCTGACAGCTGAATAAGCCCGCCGCTGATGCAGCCGTCATCCTCGCTGCTACCTTTTCGGGTTGCGGGTAATGTTCATATTCGTTGCAGGTTTGGCACTTATTAGCCATTTCCCCCCAGCCAAGGGTACACTTTGGGGGACGGCCTAAGCCTGCATGGGGCCTGAAACTGGCTTGCCGGAGGCTCTCACCAGTGTGCGCCTCCCCCACAGGACCCCCCACCTGTCATCGTCGCTGTCATCGCCCATCTGCTGCATCGGCCCATCACCGTCGTTATCATAGTCGTCCCTGTCGCCGTCGGCCGGGGCGGCGGTGCGCCATGCGTCACCCTCGTCCTCTGGCGGCCTGACCAGGTCTAGGAGAGCGTCCCGGCGCTGCCGGAGGCTGGCCTGCGGGGGGCAGAGGTCGTGCCATTGGTAATTTTAAGGAGTATCAGCCACAATTCAGCTACATTACGGCATACTGCTAGGGGTGCTTGACCAGGTCTAGGAGAGCATTGCAGCGCTGCCGGAAGCTGGCCTGAGGGTGACAGAGGTCACGGCATTCATTGATAAATTTTAGAAGTGTCAGCCACAATTCAGCTACATCAGGGCGTGCTGCCAGGGGTGCTTGACCAGGTCTAGGAGAGCATTGCAGCGCTGCCGGAAGCTGGCCTGAGGGTGACAGAGGTCACGGCATTCATTGATACATTTTAGAAGTGTCAGCCACAATTCAGCTACATCAGGGCATGCTGCCAGGGGTGCTTGACCAGGTCTAGGAGAGCATTGCAGCGCTGCCGGAAGCTGGCCTGAGGGTGACAGAGGTCACGGCATTCATTGATAAATTTTAGAAGTGTCAGCCACAATTCAGCTACATCAGGGCATACTGCCAGGGGTGGTTCACCAAGAGAGTAGGAGAGTGCTGCAGCACTGCTGCAGGGGCCCAGGGTCACTAGAGGGGGTGCAAGTCAGGGGGGCTCAGCCCTTTTAAGGTTTTGCATCAGCTACAGATAAGCTGCATATCAACAACTGGTACGCCACGACCAGTGTCTTAAAACCAACTCTTACAGATGCTCCAAACATAAAACAGACATCACAGTACATAGCCGGAAGGGGCACCCTTTCATTGGGAAACAGTAAAAAGGTCCTACGGAAATGAAAACACACTAAAAGGGGAATTGTAAATAAAACGTCCCTGCTAAGCTGATATCAAAGTCACACCTTGACGACGCATGCTGAGCTGAGCTTCTCCACCGACTCGATGAAGCTGTCGAAGTCTTGCGCCGAGGGGAAGATGCGTTTTTGAAATCGCATGTACATCTCAAGCAAGCACTGCAGGTCGCTGATCTGCGCCCATGACCAGGGTTTAGGGTTCAGTGTGCAGGCTGTTGATCTGCGTCCTCAGCCAGGGTTCAGGGAATAGGCTTAAGTTGCTGATCTGCGTCCTTGGTCAAGGTTAAGGGTTTAGGGGTCAGAATATAGGTGCGGATCTGCACCAACGGCCAGGGTTCAGGGTTCAGGACACTGATTTGCGCCCATGATGAGGGTTCGGGGTTAAGGCTTAGGTTGCTAACCTGCGACCATGGGTAGGGTCAAGGTTTCAGGAAGCTGATCCGCGCCCATGGTCTGTAATTATACTTTTTTGAGGGACAATTTCCCGGCAACAATGACTGTCGGCCTCAGGGATTGTCTGTGGACTGAAGGGTCTAGGATTTCATGCTGTGCTGCGCACTCACGTGTTGTGTGAGGGCACTTAATGGTCACTCTTCTGTAGACATAGGTGAAAGGTGTGAGCCACATCACTGCTCATCTGTGTCTTAACAAAGGCAGGCCATCCTTTATTTAAAATCAGTCAAACAGATGCCTTTTGGCCTCAACTCGGGCCTTGCCCTTCAGGCTTAACCTAACCCTTGTCCCTTAGCCTCGGATCGTGGCCTTTCTTTTAGGGGTTAGAGCGTAGCTTACACCAATGAGATTGTAACCCTGAACCCTGATTTAGGCCTAAATTCTTGGCCTCACCTCATGGCCTTTTCCTTTGAACTGCGATCGGAATGCAGCTGGGAACTTGGAGGCCATGTCATCTAGCCCGTTTGGGCCCTGCAAGGTGGGGGCGCGAGCAGAGGCGTGAGATGCATAAACAAACGAAACGTAAACAATGCCCTGACGCGGGGGACAAGGAGGCAATGTATTCAAGTCTGTGTGAGCCCTGAAGGTGGGGGCGTGGGCAGAGGCGTGAGATGCATAAACAAACGAAACGTAAACAATGCCCTGAGGCGGGGGACTAGGAGGCAATGTCATTGAGCCCATTTAGGCCCTGAAGATAGTGACGTGAGCAGAGGCTGGAGATGCACAGCTATATACAAATGGTCTGAAGCAGGGGACTTGTAAGCAATGTCATTGAGCCCATTTAGGCCCTGAAGATAGTGACGTGAGCAGAGGCTGGAGATGCACAGCTATATACAAATGGTCTGAAGCAGGGGACTTGTAAGCAATGTCATTGAGCCCATTTAGGCCCTGAAGATAGTGACGTGAGCAGAGGCTGGAGATGCACAGCTATATACAAATGGTTTTTGAGGCAGGGGACTTGAAGGCAATGTCATTGAGCCCATTTAGGCCCTGAAGATAGTGACGTGAGCAGAGGCTGGAGATGCACAGCTATATACAAATGGTCTGAGGCAGGGGACTTGAAGGCAATGTCATTGAGCCCATTTAGGCCCTGAAGATAGTGACGTGAGCAGAGGCTGGAGATGCACAGCTATATACAAATGGTTTGAGGCAGGGGACTTGAAGGCAATGTCATTGAGCCCATTTAGGCCCTGAAGATAGTGACGTGAGCAGAGGCTGGAGATGCATACATACATATATTAATTACTGTAGGCAGGGAACGTGGAATAATGTCATTTTGACCTCTACGGGACCTGAAGGAGGGGCGTGCGAAAATGCGTGGAAATTTAAAATCAAATACCGAAATACGGTACAGGTTGCCCTGATGCCCTTGCTTTGCAACACCGCGTTTTGCATCACCATGCCTTGCAACACCATGTTATGCAACAACCACATCTTGCAATATTGCACTGCGGAAGCTTCAGTCCCCTCCCCCCCCCATTCACTCATCACAGCATCCCATGTAGGCCTGTATGCATTATCTTCACTTGTTGCATGGTGGCTTCCTTAATCTACGCCTCAGGGCGCATTAGTTATCTATTAATCTATAGAACCTTTCATGCCAGCCTTATCCCCTACCTCAAGCAGCTCTAGAGTGACCTTGGGTCGAGGCACTCTGGGCTTCATTACTTTCTTCTGCTTTTCCTCCTCTGGGGCTGGGGGTGCCTCTAATGTCGGCGCCTCCTCCATCCTGCGCCACAGTTAACGAGGAGCGCACAGTTAGGCCCATGGGAAAGTGGACATCACTGCTTCTTGTATGTTGCTTCAGCTCCAATTCGGCTACAACTCGGCCGGTTATGAGGGCCAACGGCGGAAGGACAATCAAGGTATACCCCCACAGGCCCAGAAGCGGCCGCCTAGCAGGCCCCCCAAAGGATGTCTCGTGAGCATGAAAAAACACTTCGACACAGGGATGGACATGTGCTTCAAATGGCATGTTGGGCGCTTGCCATCACAACATTTTGAAATCTTCCCAGGATTGCATTCCTGAACCTTCCATTCCCGTCAATCGGGAGATAATGGGGCCCATCTTGTTATTGGTATGTATTTCATTTGCATCGGGAGGTTTGTAAATCATGATGTTGCATGCTGGTGTGACAGCTTCTATGCACCCAGCATGATGCTGGGCACACAGAAGCTGTCACACCAGCATGCAACATCATGACCGGCAGCATGTGCATGGGGTCTGCTGAGCTATCTGGCTTCCTGCTAGCTCAGAACCGGACTGTAGGTGCAGTGCATCCATGCAAGGAGCGCGTTGCATCCACAGACGTCTTGCATGTTCTGGTTGGCATGCATCAGCACCTGCTCCAAATGCAGTGTGTCTAGAACAGCTCAGAGCACGCACTGCAGATGAGCTAGACACAGGTTTGAAGATGTCGTTAACGGAACGTTACGCATGTCAATGACGCTCCGATTGAGGCTGAGAGCTGACAACATCGGCAGCGCTCTTGGCCGATGAGCCTGACTCGGTTTGCGTATGTCTACCTGTCGTGCTCGTGATCGCTGTCGTGTTGGTCATCCTGGCTATCTGAGTATTCGTCACTAGGGCGGGAGGACATCGCAGCCCGGGCCCCGATGCGACTGGTCTCCATGATATATCCTGGTTCGCTGGAGGAGGAAGCAAGGATACCTGATGATGATAAGCGATAGTTTCACTGAGTTTGACAAGCTTTGTGACAGGAGGGAAACGGAAGGGGCAAACCAGGTTCTCAACGAGATTTGAAATTCCAGCTTCAAAAGTTGTGCGAGAGCTCTGTTGTTAGGGTTAGCAAGGTTTGGATCGGCTACCGCACGGGATGCAGTGGGTTCCTTACCACTGCCAGCTCCAAAGCAGGACGTCTCTGTATAGTCGCGCAATTGTGTACATGTTGAAACGGCAGTATACTATCTAAGTGGTGCTTCCTCAACTCTATGTTTCTGTAAGGGAAACCTCTGTCAAATTCTTCTCGTCTGCTTGTCACGGTGCTCTCGAACCTACCCACAATCAAATCCTACAATCTGACTGCATAATGTAAAATGAAACTAATCTTCTTCACTTGAAACGTTCGAACTCGGTGCCTATTGACAGATCGTCGCGGGGCTGAGCTGGAATCTGCCACAGCAACAAAAGCTACACCCTCTCTACCATCACTCCTGCATCACTCAGTATCATTTTCCTCAGCATCATGCCGGCCCGCTGCTCCTCCTTCTTCATCTTGGTACTGCTGCTGGGGTGCAGCAGCAGCAGCGGCAGCCGTGGCAGCAACAGCAGTAGCAGTAGCAATAGCAATGAAGACGTGTCTGGGCCGGTTGTGAATCTCTCGGACGTTGTTGTGTCTGGGTCAGTCAGAAAGGAAATCGACGCCAAAGCTGAAGAGGAGAACAATGATCATGCAGGGGGGGTTGCCGCAGCCCTCAGTGAGGCGGCTAAAGACATTTTCAAAGAGGTGGATAAGACACTCATAAAGGTACGAGAATGTTCCACATCATGGCCCAAAGAGGGATTATTGGGTCAGCATGGCAACTGTAGGATCAGGTCAAGTTGCCCATGCAAGTGCATAGCCCGGCCCATGCACATACATGGCCGGGACAATCCTCATTCAAACTTCATAGCCATGTGATTATCTCTCTACCCATGGGCGCTCCCTCAGCAAGGCCTGGCTTCGGCTCATTCATTCCTATCTCTGCTCCATATTTGTAGTCCAATATAATGTGATGAGGTACCCATCCCGTAGCATTTTCTTATCTATGGCAGTATCCCAATGCGTCGTAATAAGGACTCCATCCCGTGGCACTCAATTCAACACCAGCTAATTGATATCATGCACATCCGTCTTAAAGATCCGGGACATCATTATGATGTAGAAACCATGCATTGCCGTGAGCAAGACCATGGGGCTGGGTTATCCATGCACTGCTCATGCCACAGTTCATGCACAGTCCATACACTGTTCATGCACAGTCCATGCACAGTCCATGCACTGTTCATGCACCATACACTATTCATGCACAGTCCATGCACTGTTCATGCACAGTCCATGCTCTGTCCATGCACTGTTCATGCACAGTCCATGCACTGTTCATGCACTGTCCATGCACTACCGTGCATGTTCATGCACTGCTGATGCACTGCTGATGCACTTCCCATGCACAGCATATGCACTGCCCCTACACTGCTCACACAGTGCCCATGCACAGCCCCTGCACTGCTCACGCAATGCCCATGCACAGCCCCTACACTGCTCATACAGTGCCCATACACTGCCTATGCACTGACCATGCACTGACCATGTACTGACCATGTACTGACCATGCACTGCTCATGCACTGCCCCTGTACTGCTCATGCACTGCTCATGCACTGCCCATGCACTGCCCATGCACTGCCCCTGTACTGCTCATGCACTGCTCATGCACTGCTCATGCACTGCCCATACACTGCCCCGACACTGATTATACAGTGCATGTGCACTGACCATCTACTGTCCATGCACTGTCCATGCACTGCCCATGCACTGCCCCTACACTGCTCATACGCTGCCCAGACACTGTCCCTACACTGCCCATGCACTGCCCCTACACTGCTCATACAGTGCCCATACACTGCCTATGCACTGACCATGCACTGTCCATGCACTGCTCATGCACGACTAATGCACTGCCCCTGCACTGCTCATGCACTGCCCATGCACTGCCCCTACACTGCTCACACAGTGCCCATACACTGCCAATTCACTGAGCATGCACTGCTCATGCACTGCCCATGCACTGCCCATGCACGACTGATGGACTGCCCCTACACTGCTCATGCACTGCCCATGCACTGTCAATGCACTGCCCATGCATTGCCCATGCACTACCAATGCACTGCCCCTACACTGCCCATGCACTGCCCATACACTACCAATTCACTGCCTCTACACTGCTCATGCACTGCTCATGCACTGCCCCTACACTGCCCATGCACTGCTCATGCGCTGCCCCTACGCTGCCCATGCACTGCCCATGCACTGCTCATGCAATGCCCATGCACTGCCCCTACACTGTCCATGCACTGCCAATGCACTGCCCCTACACTGCTCATGCGCTGCCCACGCACTGCTCCTACACTGCCCATGCACTGTCCACGCACCTCACATGCACTTCCCATGCACGTCTCATGCACTGTCCATGCACTGCGTATGCACTGCCCTTAACTCCTATACATACCACCTTCCCAGCCTCACAACATTCGAAATACTTTCAGGAAGCTGTTGCATGCAGTTATAACCTCTGGATTTCATGAGCTATCCAACCTCCCTCCTGAACTTGTCACAATTGTGTGCCTTTTTTTTGCTTGTGTTGGGGAACGGTCCTAGTGAGATCGATTGCATGGACAAGGCGGCCGTGATGTAGCTGAAGTTTAGCTGGACTGCCCTGAAATAAACACTGACAAGCTTGGGCTGGTTTCGCAGGAGTTTGGGAACGGGACTAGTGGGATGGATGGCAAGGACTACACGGCCGCCCTCAATAGCACATACGCTGATGGTGAGGAGGGCTGGGTGGGTGAAGGGTGGGAAAGGGCAACTGCTGGATATAAATTCTGGGATGTAGGGCTGGGTGGGTGAAGGAAGGGAAAGGGCAACTGCGGGATATACATTTTAGGATAGAGGGCCTGGCACCAGGGTGGTCCTGATCATGTAACAGCAGCAGCACTGACGCCACTGCTTGATTGTGACCACTTTGTAACGGCAGCAAGACGACCCTGCTGGTTGATTGTAAACCCCCTGGAACAGCAGCAGCACTGACGCCACTGCTTGATTGTGACCACCTTGTAAAAGCAACAAGATGACCCTGCTGGTTGAGTGTAAATTCCCCTGTTACAGCAGCAAGATGTCCCCGCTGGTTGATTGCACCCCCCCTACAACAGCAACAGCATTGACACCACTGGTTGATTATAACCCCCTGTAACAGGAGCATAACTGATGCCACTGTTCTTTGTAACCCCCTTGTAACAGCAGCAAGATGACACCTCTGGATGATTGCACTCCCCATGTGACAGCAGCAAGATGACACCACTGGTTGATTGTTACCCCCTTAAACAGCAACATGATGACGATGTCAACGCTCTGCACAGGAAATTACTAATCTTCTACCTCTGTACCCTGCAGTCAAAACTGTCCCGTGCTGTCAAAACCTAGCCACAACTGTCCCCTGCAGTCAAAACCCTATTATCTGCTGTCGAACCCTATCACATGCAGTCAAACCCCATCCTCTGCTGTCAAAACCCTACCCCCTGCAGTCAAAACTATTCCCTGCAGTCAAAGCCCTATCCGCTGCATTCAAAACCCTGAACCCTATCCCCTATGGGCAGAACCCTAAATCCCTATCCCCTGCTACAGCAAAAATATGTTGATGTCAGTGCACCTTCATGCATCACCCATAACCCTAATCCCACATGACTTCCCTTCTGCCAACCCCTAAACCCTGCACGCATATCCGTAAGCTCTGAACCCTAATGATACCTCGTGTTTCCTCTAGGCACGGCCAAGGCCTAGACAGTGGTACATATTTGTTTCCACAGCCAAGAAGATGACCCCAACGGCCCCTCCGGTCTTATGATGTTCCCATTGTTCCTCGCAGGCACGGCCGAGACCGAGACAGCGGTGCACATCCGCTCCAACAGCCTTAAAGATGACCCCAACGACCCCTCTGGCCTTACGATGTTCCCATTGTGCCTTGCAGACACGGCCAAGGCCACTGCAGTGGTGCACATACTCTCCAATATCCACAGGCATTCCCCCAGCGGCTCTTTTGACCTGACCATCAATAAATAAATAAATAATACAAGAAATCAACAATATGCCCTGAGGCGTGGATTAAGGGCGCCACCCGTTTGCACTAGGTTCATAGGGACCTGACAATATACCTCTTGTTCTGTCCTCCAGGCACGGCCAAGGCCGAGACGGTGGTACGTATCCATTCCAATAGCCACGAAGACGATCCCAACGGCTCATCCGGAGGCGCCGAGGATGGGTCACAAACCTCAGAAATGGAGATGTCCGTGGACCGCATCATCGACCAGCACGACAACGAGTTTGTGCTCTCAAAACCCGGCTCAGATCTGTCCGCACTCACATTAGATCCACAGGTATGGGGGAATAGATCCACAGGTGGGAGGGGATCTGAATAGGAAAGGTGGACCACATCATCGACCAGCACAACAATGAGTTTGTGCTCTCATGACCCGCTTCAGATCTGTCCACACTCACGCTAGATCCACAGGTATGGGGGAATATATCCGAGGGTAGAGGGGATCATGACAGGGCATGTCAGCAATCATGTCAGGTGCCCAGGTAGGGGGGATGACCACAAGAAGGGCAGATGGTATCATCAACCGGCACAACAAGAAGTGGATACTCTCCAAGCCCAGCTTGGATGTGTAAGCACTCACGGCTGCCTTCTCCACTCTTTGTTCGCAGTCTTTACCCTTTCTTTTCCCATAAAGTCCCTGGTCCCCTCTCCTCTATTTCCTGCCCTCTCCACTCTTTGTTCCCCTCTACACTCACTGCTCCCTTCTACTCTTTCGTGCCCTCCCCAATCTTTGATCCCCTCTACACTCTTTCCTACCCTCTCTCGTCTCTGTTCTCCTCTCCACTTTCTCCTGTGAACCTCAATATTTGCTCGCCTCTCCACTCTTTTCTGTCCACTCCACTCTTTCATGCCAATTCCCTACTTCCTGCCCACTCCACTGTTTCCTTCCCTCTCTGCCCTTTGTTCCTCTCCACTATTTCATCCCTATGCACTCTTTGCGCCCCTACTCTCTCCTCCCCTCTTAACTCTGTGTCCCCTCTCCACACTTTCCCGCCCTCTCCACTCCCCCCCACACAGCTCATTAGGGACTTGACCGTGGTGATCGGCGCTTCTGCCAGCCTGGGAGCTTTGTTTGAGGCCATCCGCCAACCCATCATCAATGGCTACCTGATTGCTGGAGCCATAGTGGGGCCCGGGGGGTTCAACCTAATCAAGGTGGGGACTGGGGGATTCAACCTGATCAAGGTGGGGACCGGGGGGTTCAACCTGATCAAGGTGGGGACTGGGGGGGTCAACCTGATCAAGGTGGGGACCGGGGGATTCAACCTAATCAAGGTGGGGACTGGGGGATTCAACCTGATCAAGGTGGGGACTGGGGGATTCAAACTGATCAAGGTGGGGACTGGGGGATTCAACCTGATCAAGGTGGGGACCGGGGGGGTCAACCTGATCAAGGTGGGGACTGGGGGATTCAATATGATCAAGGTGGGGACCGGGGGGTTCAACCTGATCAAGGTGGGGACTGGGGGATTCCACCTGATCAAGGTGGGGACCGGGGGGTTTAACCTAATCAAGGTGGGGACTGGGGGATTCAACCTGATCAAGGTGGGGACTGGGGGATTCAACCTAATCAAGGTGGGGACTGGGGGATTCAACCTGATCAAGGTGGGGACCGGGGGGTTCAACCTGATCAAGGTGGGGACTGGGGGAGTCAACCTGATCAAGGTGGGGACCGGGGGGTTTAACCTAATCAAGGTGGGGACTGGGGGATTTAACCTGATCAAGGTGGGGACTGGGGGATTCAACCTAATCAAGGTGGGGACTGGGGGATTCAACCTGATCAAGGTGGGGACCGGGGGGTTCAACCTGATCAAGGTGGGGACTGGGGGATTCAACCTGATCAAGGTGGGGACCGGGGGGTTCAACCTGATCAAGGTGGGGACTGGGGGATTCAACATGATCAAGGTGGGGACTGGGGGATTCAACATGATCAGGGTGGGGACTGGGGGGGTCAACCTGATCAAGGTGGGGACCGGGGGATTCAACCTAATCAAGGTGGGGACTGGGGGATTCAACCTGATCAAGGTGGGGACTGGGGGATTCAACCTGATCAAGGTGAGGACCGGGGGGTTCAACCTGATCAAGGTGGGGACCGGGGGATTCGACCTGATCAAGGTGGGGACCGGGGGGTTCAACCTGATCAAGGTGGGGACTGAGGGATTCAACCTGATCAAGGTGGGGACTGGGGGGGTCAACCTAATCAAGGTGGGGACTGGGGGATTCAACCTAATCAAGGTGGGGACCGGGGGATTCAACCTGATCAAGGTGGGGACTGGGGGATTCAACCTGATCAAGGTGGGGACCGGGGGGTTCAACCTGATCAAGGTGGGGACCGGGGGGTTCAACCTGATCAAGGTGGGGACTGGGGGATTCAACCTGATCAAGGTGGGGACCGGGGGGTTCAACCTGATCAAGGTGGGGACCGGGGGGTTCAACCTGATCAAGGTGGGGACTGGGGGATCAAGGTGGGGACTGGGGGATTCAACCTGATCAAGGTGGGGACTGAGGGAGTCAACCTAATCAAGGTGGGGACTGGTGGATTCAACCTGATCAAGGTGGGGACCGGGGGATTCAACCTGATCAAGGTGGGGACTGGGGGATTCAACCTGATCAAGGTGGGGACCGGGGGGTTTAACCTAATCAAGGTGGGGACTGGGGGATTCAACCTGATCAAGGTGGGGACTGAGGGATTCAACCTAATCAAGGTGGGGACTGGTGGATTCAACCTAATCAAGGTGGGGACCGGGGGATTCAACCTGATCAAGGTGGGGACTGGGGGATTCAACCTGATCAAGGTGGGGACCGGGGGGTTCAACCTGATCAAGGTGGGGACCGGGGGGTTCAACCTGATCAAGGTGGGGACTGGGGGATCAAGGTGGGGACTGGGGGATTCAACCTGATCAAGGTGGGGACTGAGGGATTCAACCTAATCAAGGTGGGGACTGGGGGATTCAACCTGATCAAGGTGGGGACCGGGGGATTCAACCTGATCAAGGTGGGGACCGGGGGGGTCAACCTGATCAAGGTGGGGACCGGGGGGTTCAACCTGATCAAGGTGGGGACCGGGGGATTCAACCTGATCAAGGTGGGGACCGGGGGGTTCAACCTGATCAAGGTGGGGACCGGGGGATTCAACCTGATCAAGGTGGGGACCGGGGGATTCAACCTGTTCAAGGTGGGGACTGGGGGATTCAACCTGATAAAGGTGGGGACTGGGGGATTCAACCTGATCAAGGTGAAGACCGGGGGGTTCAACCTGATCAAGGTGGGGACCGGGGGGTTCAACCTGATCAAGGTGGGGACCGGGGGGTTCAACCTGATCAAGGTGGGGACCGGGGGATTCAACCTGATCAAGGTGGGGACCGGGGGATTCAACCTGATCAAGGTGGGGACTGGGGGATTCAACCTGATCAAGGTGGGGACCGGGGGATTCAACCTGATCAAGGTGGGGACTGGGGGATTCAACCTGATAAAGGTGGGGACTGGGGGATTCAACCTGATCAAGGTGGGGACTGGGGGGTTCAAACTGATCAAGGTGGGGACTGGGGGATTCAACCTGATCAAGGTGGGGACTGGGGGATTCAACCTAATCAAGGTGGGGACCGGGGGATTCAACCTGATCAAGGTGGGGACCGGGGGGGTCAACGTGATCAAGGTGGGGACCGGGGGGGTCAACCTGATCAAGGTGGGGACCGGGGGATTCAACCTGACCAAGGTGGGGACTGGGGGATCAAGGTGGGGACTGGGGGATTCAACCTGATCAAGGTGGGGACCGGGGGATTCAACCTGTTCAAGGTGGGGACCGGGGGATTCAACCTGATCAAGGTGGGGACTGGGGGGGTCAACCTGATCAAGGTGGGGACCGGGGGATTCAACCTGATCAAGGTGGGGACCGGGGGGGTCAACCTGATCAAGGTGGGGACCGGGGGGGTCAACCTGATCAAGGTGGGGACCGGGGGGGTCAACCTGATCAAGGTGGGGACCGGGGGGGTCAACCTGATCAAGGTGGGGACCGGGGGATTCAACCTGATCAAGGTGGGGACTGGGGGGGTCAACCTGATCAAGGTGGGGACTGGGGGATTCAACCTGATCAAGGTGGGGACCGGGGGATTGAACCTGATCAAGGTGGGGACTGGGGGATTCAACCTAATCAAGGTGGGGACTGGGGGATTCAACCTGATCAAGGTGGGGACTGGGGGGGTCAACCTGATCAAGGTGGGGACCGGGGGGGTCAACCTGATCAAGGTGGGGACCGGGGGATTCAACCTGATCAAGGTGGGGACTGGGGGGGTCAACCTGATCAAGGTGGGGACCGGGGGGTTCAACCTGATCAAGGTGGGGACCGGGGGGGTCAACCTGATCAAGGTGGGGACTGGGGGATTCAACCTGATCAAGGTGGGGACCGGGGGGTTCAACCTGATCAAGGTGGGGACCGGGGGGGTCAACCTGATCAAGGTGGGGACCGGGGGATTCAACCTGATCAAGGTGGGGACCGGGGGATTCAACCTGATCAAGGTGGGGACTGGGGGGGTCAACCTGATCAACATGGGGACCGGGGGGTTCAACCTGATCAAGGTGGGGACCGGGGGATTCAACCTGATCAAGGTGGGGACCGGGGGATTCAACCTGATCAAGGTGGGGACCGGGGGATTCAACCTGATCAAGGTGGGGACCGGGGGATTCAACCTGAGCAAGGTTGGGACTGGGGGGTTCAACCTGATCAAGGCGGGGACTGGGGGATTCAACCTGATCAAGGTGGGGACTATTACTTAGTTGTGTCGATTTGGCTACAAATAAGCCACGCTGACGGCTACCTGATTGCTGGGGCCTGGGGTTTTGTCCAAAGTAAGGTAGGGCACGCTGCTTATATAAGCGTGTGTTCAGCTTAAGTTCAGCTGCGCCAAACGGCTATCTGGTCCAATGGGCCCTGGTGGGGCCAAGGGGCCTCAGTCTGATGAAGGAGTGTGGCATTATTTAGGTCGGCTTGATTCAGCTGCAATTCAGCTACATTGTCAGCTACCTTAATCCTGTGGTCCCAGTTAGTCTTGCGGGCCTCAATTTGACCAAGGAGGGGTCGCTTATTTATTGTGTGTTGAGTCAGCTACAATTCGGCTACAGTAACAGTTACCTAATTTCTGAAACTCTTGTTAGTCTTCGTGGCATCCACCTGACCAAAGAGGTGGTCCCACGTGGAGCTGTTAGCCCAGCTGTGCGTGTTCCAACTGCTGTTTGAACTGGGTTGAGGGTTCAAGGTTACCCTCCTCTTCCTCCTCCAAGAAGATGTTGCAACCAATCACACATCTGGGTGTTTTCCAGCTGCTGTTCAAAGAAAGCAACGAAGACATACGTTTGTCAGCTGCTGTTTAAAGAAAGAAAGAAAGAGGTTTTGCAACTCCTGTTCCTCCTACCAGGTGCTGGTGCAAGTAGAGTCCAAAGCCCATCTGGACATGTTCCTGCTGCTGTTTGCACTGGTTGAGGGTGGAAGGTTTGGGGCCAACCCTAATTATATCCTAGCTCACTGTATGTGTCCCTTTCCTAGTCCCAGGAGCTGGTGCAAGTGGAGCACATAGCTCAGCTGGGTGTGTTCCTGCTGCTGTTTGGACTGGGTTGAGGGTTTACGGCCAACCCTCATTACCGGTATACCCTCACACACTCCCCTGCCCCCCTTCCTTTACCCAGGAGTTGGTGCAAGTGGAGTCCATAGCTCAGCTGGGTGTGTTCCTGCTGCTGTTTGGACTCGGCATGGAACTTGACGTTGCTAAGATGCACAGCGTGGTGGGAGTCAGTGTGATTGGTGAGTGGGATGCAGGCCGGGGAGGGAAGGGTGGTGGGGAGAGGGAGGATATAGTATGATGAGAGGGAGGCAGGCAGGGAAGGAGTGATGGGGGAGAGGGAGGATACAGGATGATGAGGAAGGGGTTGTAAGGGTGTAGGGTGACGTGGGACGGGTTTAGGGTCTCGTGTAAGGAGTAGGGTCATCGTGATTGGTGAGAGGCAGGGGGGGGAGGCAGGGGCGGGAGGGGGGTCGGGTTAGAGGATTAGGGTTGGGGTGCCGGGTTCAGCGTGACAGGCTTCAGTGTTGTTGGTGAGAGGCAATGAGGGGATGCAGGGTTTAGGTTTGCTTGGAGGGGCACAGCCAGTGTTTTCTTGTAGGGTATATCTGCTACAATTCAGCTACACTCCAGCTACAATTCAGCTACACTCCAGCTACAATTCAGCTGCAGTCCAGCTACAATTCAGCTGCAACTTATTTAACCCGGCAAAGGGTCAGCAAGGCTTGGTGCTGCAGGGTGGGAGGCTTGGGCGACTTAATGTTGGGCAGTCAAAGTTATGTCTAGCTGGAATAGTTGGCCCAGTAGTGGCTGCTGGGCGGACCTCAGGGTTCCCTGCTAAGGGGGGTCTGGTGCTAAATAAAATAAGCGCTTGAGATATGAATCCCAACCATTATTCACCCCTCTCCAGGGGGATCTTTTCAAATTTTGCAGTATCATGTTGCTGTTTCGGGCTGTGAGGATGTGCGGAGCATCTATAGTGGAAGGCGTGTTTTTGGATGCGCCTACCCTGAACTCTGAACCCTGCTCACCTCAATGCCTGGACCCCAACCCTCTTCAGGCGGATCTTTGCAGATCTTCATTGCCATGCTGGTGGGTGGGGCCGTGTCGGCGTGGATGTGCGGCGCACCTGTGGCGCCCGGCGTGTTTGTGGGGGCACTGCTGGCCATGTCCTCCACCAGCATTGTGGTCAAGTGCTTGGAGGCCACCAGGTGTGGGGGGAGGGGACAGGACACGCAATTGCCGGTCACGTGTTTGTTGGGGGCAATGAATGAACTTGCCATTTTTGTGGGGGCAATGCTGGCCATGTCCTCCACCAGCATTGTGGTCAAGTGATTGGAGGCCACCAGGTGTGGGGGGAGGGGACAGGACACGCAATTGCCGGTCACGTGTTTGTTGGGGACAATGATTGAACTTGCCATGTGTGTGGGGGCACTGCTGGCCATGTCCTTCACCAGCATATAGGGCATGTGCTTGGAGGCCTCCAGGTGTGGGGGGAGGGGACAGGACACGCAATTGCCGGTCACGTGTTTGTTGGGGACAATGATTGAACTTGCCATGTGTGTGGGGGCACTGCTAGCCATGTCCTTCACCAGCATATAGGGCATGTGCTTGGAGGCCTCCAGGTGTGGGGGGAGGGGACAGGACAAGCCATTGTCTGTTATGTGTTTGTTGGGGCTTTGAATGAACTTACCATGCTTGTGGGTGCCCTGTTAGCCTTGTCCTTCACCAGCATAGAGGGCCAGTGCTTGGAGGCCACCAGGTAGGGATTTTGGGGCTTCAGCGAGATACTGGAATGAATCTGTGCCTTGAGGCCAATAGGTAGGGACAGGGGGGGCAGGGGGGGGGGGCGAGACAACAGCGGTCAAAACCTGGATCTGCCAGATCTGCTGGATCTGCCTGCTTCACCTGATCTGCCTGCTATACCTGATATTGCGGTTAAGTGCCTTGAGGCCGTTGGGTAATGGGGGGAGAGGGACAATCGTGGTAAGAAACCGGATCTGCCAGATCTGCTGGATCTGCCTGCTTCACCTGATATTGCGTTGAAATTGAGGCCAGCAGTTAGTGTTGGAGGGGGGGCAGGCAGAGGGGGGCCGAGAGGAATGACAGCATCCACCAAGTCATGTTTTGCATGAGAGTGTGTTGTGTGGGGGCCTTCCTGTCTGTATCGCCTTGGGGCTGGTCATGAAATTCAACATGCTGCTGCTGCTGCTGTTGTTTTTATGCTAATGATGCCAATGCGATGCTACATGGGTGCGTATGCTGATGCCGCTGTTGCTGCTGATGCCAATGCTCATGCTGATTTGCCTGTCGCTGATGATAAGCTATTTCATGCGGCTGATCATGCTGTCCTCAGGAGCATCGGCACCTCGTACGGCACAATCACCATTGGAACCCTCATCCTACAGGTATGGATTCAGGGTTCAGGGTTTAAAGCTGAGTATCCTTAACTCTTAACCCTAAACCTTCGTACGGCACAATCACCATTTGAACCCTCATCCTGCAGGTATGGTTTAAGGTATCAACCTGGACCTAGACCTGAACCATATAGGCACCTCTGGATTACCACGAAGGGCGTGGCTTTGTTCATGCCATGCATCGTCCACGTCATGCATGGGAGATGTCGTGCATGGTCCCCGTCATGCATGGGAGAGGTCATGCACAGTGGGTTGTGATAGTTGCTGCTGCTCTCTGCCTTTTCTCACTTCACAAGCCACGTCCCTCCAAAACATCCAGAACAGGAACCCCACCCCTCCTGATTGCCCAGAAAATTGACCATGACCTCTCCCCCCTCTTCCCTCCCCGCTCCCCCCTCGCAGGACTGCTGGGTGGGGATCCTGTTTGCTCTCATGCCGCTGTTTCGGCCCCAGCACATCCAGGTGAGGGTTCAGGGTAAGTTTCCGTTTCGTCCCCAGCACATTAAGATGAGGGTTCAGGGTTAAGGGCTGGTTTCTGTTTCGTCCCCAGCACATTAAGATGAGGGTTAAGGGTTAAGGGCTGGTTTCTGTTTCGTCCCAGCAAATAAAGATGAGGGTTCAGGGTTAAGGGCTGGTTTCTGTTTCGTCCCCAGCACATTAAGATGAGGGTTCAGGGTTAAGGGCTGGTTTCTGTTTCGTCCCAGCAAATAAAGATGAGGGTTCAGGGTTAAGGGCTGGTTTCTGTTTCGTCCCCAGCACATTAAGATGAGGGTTCAGGGTTAAGGGCTGGTTTCTGTTTTGCCCAGCAAATAAAGATGAGGGTTCAGGGTTAAGGGCTGGTTTCTGTTTCTTTCCCAGCACATGCAAGGGTTCAGCGTCCAGGGTTGATTTCCATTTCATCCCCAGCACATTAAAGTGAGGGTTCAGCGTTTAGGGCTCATTTATGTTCCATCCCCAGCACATTCAGGTGAGGGTTCAGGGTTGAGGGTTACTTTCTGTTTCATCCCCAGCACATTCAGGTGAGGGTTCAGGGTTGAGGGCTACTTTCTGTTTCATCCCCAGCACATTCAAGTGAGGGTTCAGCTTTAGTTTATGTTTTCCCCCTAGTGTATCCAGGTGAGGGTCAGCCGCAGACACTGAGCCTGGGATGATGCACTCACTGACGCCGAACGCGGCGGTGGTGCTTGACTTGGCCTACTGCTGAAAGCATTCTTCCTGCCTTACATGCAAGCATCCACTGTCTGCCGCACAGACCGAGGTTGCGATGGTACAACCGATGATACACAGCGTGCTGGCCGTGCTTAACGCTGCTCAGTTGTGTTGCTCCCCTCCCTTGCCTGCAGCCAGTGTCGGCAGCGGAGACTAAGCCTGGGATGATGCATCTGATGATACCCAAGGTGCCTGCTTGAATCTGCGCATTGCTGAACACATTATTTATTTATTTCCCTGTCTCACATGCCTGCAGCCAGTGTCGGCAGCAGAGACTGAGCCCGGGATGATGCATCTGATGATGCGGAGCCTGCTGGAGCAGCCGCACATCGGAGCAGGGATGGGCGGGGTGGACCGATCGTGGGCCATCCTCACAGCTGTGTTCAAGGTGGGAAGCCTGGAGCAGACCATGGGGCATTTGCGTGCAATGATGCGGAGCCTGCTAGAAACGTGTGTGGTGCGGGGATGGGCGGTTGGTGGACCGATCGTGGGCAATACTTAATACCTGTGTTTAAGTTGAAGGTGGGAAGAGTTAAGGGTTAAGGGTCAAACTAGGCAATACCTGTGTGTAAGTTGAAGGTGGGAAGAGTTAAGGGTTTAGGGTCAAACTAGGCAATACCTGTGTGTAAGTTGAAGGTGGGAAGAGTTAAGGGTTAAGGGTCAAACTAGGCAATACCTGTGTGTAAGTTGAAGGTGGGAAGAGTTAAGGGTTTAGGGTCAAACTAGGCAATACCTGTGTGTAAGTTGAAGGTGGGAAGAGTTAAGGGTTTAGAGTCAAACTAGGCAATACCTGTGTGTAAGTTGAAGGTGGGAAGAGTTAAGGGTTTAGGGTCAACCTAGGCAATACCTGTGTGTAAGTTGAAGGTGGGAAGAGTTAAGGGTTTAGGGTCAACCTAGGCAATACCTGTGTGTAAGTTGAAAATGGGAAGAGTTAAGGGTTCAGGGTCAAACTAGGCAATACCTGTGTGTACGTTGAAGGTGGGAAGAGTTGAGGGTTTAGGGTCAAACTAGGCAATACCTGTGTGTAAGTTGAAGGTGGGAAGAGTTGAGGGATTAGGGTCAAACTAGGCAATACCTGTGTGTAAGTTGAAGGTGGGAAGAGTTAAGGGTTTAGGTTCAAACTAGGCAATACCTGTGTGTAAGTTGAAGGTGGGAAGAGTTAAGGGTTTAGGGTCAAACTAGGCAATACCTGTGTGTAAGTTGAAGGTGGGAAGTCTGGACTGGATCTTAAGGCTTACCACATCCCTTCCATCCAAGCCTGTAACTCTACACCCTTCCTCGGTATTCTCCCCTCTCAACCCTGACCTGCAATCTCTCAAATCTAAATCCACAGCTCTGACCCCACTCAAAGGCCTTAAATTACCAAGTGTTTCTGCCAAGCCAGTCGGGGTTGAGCTTTAGGACGCCATCTATACCCCGAACCCTGAACCAGCATGCTTTTGGTGACCAAATCAGCTGTGGCCTTGCACATCGGTCAGCCCCAGACTGAGGCCATGCAGCCCCTCCCCCCTCCCAGCTGCCCCCGCCCCCCCCCACACACACACACTACTGCTTGTCTACTTGCCCCTCTGCTCTGACCTCAAAACCCTGCCATGCCACTCCTGCATGTCTCCGCATCCATTCAGCTGCTGCTCCCCCCCCCCCTCCCCCATGCGCACGCTCACTCTCCTGCACTGCTGCATGCCCCTCTTAACCCTAATCCCCGAAGTCCTGTCCCACCACTCCTGCACTGCTGCTTGCCCCTCTTAACCTAAACCCTGAAGTCCTGTCCCACCACTCCTGCACTGCTGCATGCCCTCTTAACCCTAAACCCCGAAGTCCTGTCCCACCACTCCTGCACTGCTGCTTGCCCCTCTAAACCCTCAACCCCGAAGTCCTGTCCCACCACTCCTGCACTGCTGCTTGCCCCTCTAAACCCTAAACCCTGAAGTCCTGTCCCACCACTCCTGCACTGCTGCTTGCCCCTCTAAACCCTCAACCCCGAAGTCCTGTCCCACCACTCCTGCACTGCTGCTTGCCCCTCTATAACGCTCTAACCCTGAAACCCTGTCACGCCCCTCCTGCATGCCTCCGCATCCATTCAGCTGCTGCCCCCCCATCCCCCATATGCACGCTCACTCTCCTGTGCTGCTGCTTGCCTCTTTAAACCCCTAAGCACTGAAGCCCTGTACCACCACTCCTGTACTGCTGCTTACCTCTCGTATCTCCATGAACCATCTTAGCCCCGTCCCACCACTCCTGTACTGCTGCTTGCCTCTCGTATCCCCATGAACTATCTTAGCCCCGTCCCACCACTCCTGTACTGCTGCTTGCCTCTCGTATCCCCATGAACTATCTTAGCCCTGTCCCACCACTCCTGTACTGCTGCTTGCCTCTCGTATCCCCATGAACTATCTTAGCCCTGTCCCACCACTCCTGTACTGCTGCTTGCCTCTCGTATCCCCATGAACTATCTTAGCCCCGTCCCACCACTCCTGTACTGCTGCTTGCCTCTCGTATCCCCATGAACTATCATAGCCCTGTCCCACCACTCCTGCACTGCTGCTTGCCTCTCTAAACCCCTCAAACTATCTTAGCCCTGTCCCACCACTCCTGCACTGCTGCTTGCCTCTCTAAACCCCTCAAACTATCTTAGCCCTGTCCCACCACTCCTGTACTGCTGCTTGCCTCTCGTATCCCCATGAACTATCTCAGCCCCGTCCCACCACTCCTGCATGCCTTCGCACCCCATCAGCTGCTGCTCAAGATTGGGCTGCTGGGCTCAGCCTCTCTCCTGCTGGCAAGGGCGGTGTTGTCCCACCCGCTGAGGCTGATGGTCAGGTGGGGTGATGTTTTTCGGAGTTTTGAAATCTTCCTAAAGCGATGGACTTGAGTATTTAGACGCAGCTGTGAGCGAGAAGAGGGCGGTGTTGTCCCACCTGCTGAGGCTGATGGTCAGGTGGGGTGATGTTTTTCGGAGTTTTGAAATCTTCCTAAAGCGATGGACTTGAGTATTCAGAAGCAGCTGTGAGCGAGAAGAGGGCGATGTTGTCCCACCTGCTGAGGCTGATAGTCGGGTGGACTCTAGATCTGAGAGGGTGTGTGCAGATCTGAGGGGGTCCATACCGTAGTATCAGTCCGATTTCGTTTTATTGATCGTTTTTCAAGAAAACGAACCGTTGATTTCAATAAAAATGTGTACCGTGGGACAAAAACGAACCATAAAACGAACATTTTCGCCCCAAACCCTAAACAAATTGCCACACAAAGAGTAGCGCCGTTCATGTCGCAAGCACGAATCTTCCCGGAGCAGAACCAGTAGCCACACCTCCTGCCTGCCACAGTGATTATTGATTTAGACCGGATGTCGAGATAGTAGGCGAGCGGCCCCGCCGCGTCTTCCAACCGCATCAGAAGAAAACGAAGGCCAGTCGCCGAAGAAAGCAGGCCTCTACAGCTCGATACTATGAGGGCGTCCCACTCCTTCAAGTTATCCGGCAGGCCAAGGAGGTCGCGGCTCTCAGAGCTGCGCGCCCAGCAACCATTCAGCGGAAAGGCAAGCGGTTTGAGCGGTTCTGGAGCAAAAACGAACCAGTGATCGTTAAAATTTTCAGCCTCCGATCAGAAAAACGAACCACTAAAACGAGAGCGTGATTTTGTTAATTAGGAGGTTTCCAAACAAAAAACGAATTCAATATATTGACTGAAATATTGACTGACAGAAAATTGACTGATACTACGGTATCTGATGGGGCATTCAGATATAATAAGGTAGCAGATCTGAGGGGTGCCACATGTGAGGAGATGACACATGTTGAAATATAGCGGATCTGATGGGGGATTCAGATCTTATGAGGTAGCAGATCTGATGGGTCGCAGTTTGAGGCAAATTTATGAAGTCTTTCTTAAGGCGGAATCTTAAAGACTCTGCTCTACGTTCACCGCGTAATGTTACAGCAACTCCAACTGGCATTTTTTCACGTAATTTAAAACCAGCAATTGCTTTTTTTGAATGTGTACCAATACCTTTTTGACCCGCGATCATTACTCAATTGCCTGCCAGCGAACCTCGGATGGCTGCATATTAAGTTTCCGTCAACGCCGTTTTAATATTGGTGCGGAAGCGGATGCCTGGCACTCTTTTCACTTCCCCAGACATGGCTCCCAGGAGCTGAACCAAGTTGTTCTTGTGTGATTCAGCATTTTATTTTAACTCTGGTTCCCTCCACACTTAAATTCCACACTTGCTCAGACATTGCTCCCAGGAGCTGAACCAAGTGGTGCTGGTTGGATTCTGCACCTGATTATTGAACCCTGGATCCCTCCACACTTACGAGCTCCACACTTCCTCAGGCACGGCTCCCAGGAGCTGAACCAGGTGGTGCTGGTTGGATTCTGCCTGGCGTGCACTTGGGCTGGAGGAAGGTGCGCCGCTTTATGTGTGGCCTAGTTGTTTCGAATCTGGGAGCTGTTGAGGTGGGTGTTTGAGGAGGAGGCACCAACCTCCAACCCAGCGACCACTTTGTAACAGCACAAATGAAGGTCCACCTTGTTTGCTTGTGGCCGTACCCCGGATTTATCTTGGCTGTTGATTTTAACTTGGAAGGATTTTGAATTTGAATTTGGAGCAATTATGCGCACTGTTCCAGTGCACCGGTATCTGCATATGTGAAGAGCTGGATACGTCTGTGAGAAGCGCGATGGGAGAGCTTCACCGTCTCTGCGCCAGTGACATGCTGGGATGTGTACCAGTATTTGAATTTGAATTTCGAACGTGTAAACGCAGCTTTCACACCAGTGAGGAGCTAGAAGCGCTCATCGGGCGGCGCAATGGTGAGCTTTGCCAGCACCGAGTCCGATAAATATCTGTATTTGAATTTGAATGTTGAAAACCCCGCAGCACTGGCATCAGTGAGGAGTTGGGCGCGTTCATCGCCGGCGCGACGGCCAGCTCTGCCGGCGCTGTGTTCGTCAACTACCTTCAGTATGATCTGATTTGAATTGAGTTTGAATTTTGAATGTGCGCTCGCAGCACCGGCATCAGTGAGGAGTTGGGCGCTTTCATTGGCGGCGCGATGGTGAGCTCTGCTGGCACAGCGTCCGTGAACTACTGGGGGGAGATGGCAAATCAAGCTGCAGAGGCCAGCAAGGATACGGACAGCAGTTTGCCCGGCAACAGATTGCCAACTCAGGTAAAGACAAATGAAATCTCCTTAAACCATAGACAAACCTACAGCCTGGAAACAGAGAGCCGGCTCAGATAAAAATAAAAAATCCATCCCTAAGTCCTACACTCCCCTATAGCCTGGCAGCAGGGAGCCGACTCAGGTAAAATAAAAAATCCATCCCTAAGTCCTACACTTCCCTATAGCCTGGCAGCAGAGAGCTGACTCAGGTAAAAATAAATCAACACTCCTCAAACCCTATACAACTCTGCAGCCTGGCAGCAGAGAGCCGACTGCTGAGCAGGGAGACCTGATGGTAGTCGATGGTCATGGCCGCGAGGGCCAAGGAAGACAAATGTTGGGACACATGTACCCCTGGGACACATGTACCCCTGGGACACATATAACCCTGGGACACATGTACCGGTAATAGGATCATGTTTATTTTAATTGTTCATCACTTACGTGCTTCATCGACCCTGCCACTGTGGTGGAGGGAGAACTAATAGGGGATGGTCATGGCCGCGATAAGGAATAGGGCCCAGGGAGACAAAAATATTTGGAAACAGATACCGGTTATACGGTATTGTAATCCTTAAATTAGGGTACCGGAGAACCACTTTGACTCCGCTCGTAATTAAATAATTATTGGGGTGCGCGGACATGGCTGCGTGCTAATATTAATTCAAAAAATCGCCGCTGCGCAGAGCGTCAGTCAGGTGCCCAAACAACTATTTTAGGGGTGCGCGGTATGAATTTAAAACAGCACTTTTTACAAAAAAAATCGCGCGCTAGCGTGCGACTGTTTGATTCGACATCCGTTCAGTCATCCTTGTCAAGTGTGCCCAAATAGCCCTGCATAGTAACACTACTTGTGACTCAGATGAGCACTACGGGTACTCGTAGGTAGCATTACTGCTCAGTTCAGCCTCCATCCACTCGGCTCGCCAGTCGAATCGCCAACGCCTATCCTCGGCCTGCTCAGCCCTCCAATCCTCCTCATCCTCCCTCACCTCCTCCCTCGTCTACCGTATGATGACTTTTGCTGACCTTGAGGGTTTTAACTAAGTTTTACTGTACTGGCTGAAAGTGCTGCGCGGAAGGAAATTTAAATTATTTCCAGTGATGTGCGATGTTTAATTAAATTACCTACTGCGCGACGTTAAATTAAATTAAAATTTCATTGCTGCACGACCGTTTTTTAAATTCTTTTCAGCTGCGCGACGGGGGAAAACATCTTTTTGGGGGGGGAGTGCTCGGTGTCTTAGTGATTCAACGGTAGTCTGTCACTTCTGAAATGCTCCGCTGCCTCTGTGGCTTAGGGAGACCTGATGTTGGCCGATGGCCGCGATATGAAGCAGGGCCAAGGAAAACAAAATACTGTGACACGCATATTAATAGCTTATTTATGATTATAATTTGTCACTGCTGGAATGCTTGGCTGCCTGTGTGGTTTAGGGTGACCTGATGGTGGATGGTCATGGCCGAGTGGATGCGGTGGTTGTGGCTGGAGGGCGCGTAGGGACTTCGGGGAGCGGCAGTGGAGGAGGGACAACACGCGGCCCTGCCAGGTAGGAGGTGGGGGGGAAGGAGGAGGGAGAGGGGAGCAGCTGTGGAGAAGGGACAACACGCGGCCCTGCCAGGTAGGTGGGGAGGGAAAGGGGAGGGGGGAGAGGGAAGGAGAAGGATGTCAGGGAGCAGCAGTGGAGGGGGGACAACACGCCCTGATGCCTGAGAGCAGCCAGCTGTTGGTGACTCTTGCTGCCTAGTTAATGCTGATGCTCACGCTTTTGGCCATGCTGCAGGCTGCAAGCCGGATCGGCTCTGAAGCCTGAGAGCAGCCGGCTGCTAGGAACGACAGCCGCCGCGGACAAGGCCGGCAAGCCCTTCATGGACGTTGAGGTGGGGCCTGCCGGCCAGCAACCTCAGGGGGGCAGCAGCCTGCTGGCTCCGCTGCAGATCTTGGCGCCAGGTCAGCAGGGATTGGGTAGATCATGGTGCCAGGTCAGCAGGGATTGGGTACATCTTGGCGCCAGGTCAGCAGGGATTGGGTAGATCATGGTGCCAGGTCAGCAGGGATTGGGTAGATCTTGGTGCCAGGTCAGCAGGGATTGGGTAGATCATGGTGCCAGGTCAGCAGGGATTGGGTAGATCATGGTGCCAGGTCAGCAGGGATTGGGTAGATCATGGTGCCAGGTCAGCAGGGATTGGGTAGATCATGGCGCCAGGTCAGCAGGGATTGGGTAGATCTTGGTGCCAGGTCAGCAGGGATTGGGTAGATCATGGTGCCAGGTCAGCAGGGATTGGGTAGATCATGGTGCCAGGTCAGCAGGGATTGGGTAGATCCTGGTGCCAGGTCAGCAAGGATTGGGTAGATCATGGCGCCAGGTCAGCAGGGATTGGGTAGATCATGGTGCCAGGTCAGCAGGGATTGGGTAGATCATGGCGCCAGGTCAGCAGGGATTGGGTAGATCATGGTGCCAGGTCAGCAGGGATTGGGTAGATCATGGTGCCAGGTCAGCAGGGATTGGGTAGATCATGGCGCCAGGTCAGCAGGGATTGGGTAGATCATGGTGCCAGGTCAGCAGGGATTGGGTAGATCATGGTGCCAGGTCAGCAGGGATTGGGTAGGGCCTCCCGGCCAGCGGCGACGGGACATAGCAGGGAATGGATGATCTCTTTTGGATTTGCGATGCCGAGAAAGCGATGCGTTCATGGCGAAGAGGAAGCGCGCTTGCATTAGGCTTCTTTGAACAAGCACGCCGATGTGTCTCATCCAGCGATGCACATAGATTGGGTTTGCTACATGGATTTTTTACACTGCAGGGATCTTGACATGGATCTTTCACACTGCAGGGATCTTGACATGGACCTTTTACACTGCAGGGATCTTGACATGGATCTTTTACACTGTAGGGATCTTGACATGGATCTTTCACACTGCAGGGATCTTGACCTGGATCTTTCATACCGCAGGGATCTTGACATGGGTCTTTCATACCGCAGGGATCTTGACATGGATCGTTCATAACGCAGGGATCTTGACATGGATCTTTCATACCGCAGGGATCTTGACATGGATCGTTCATACCGTAGGGATCTTGACCTGGATCATTCACACTGCAGGGATCTTGACCTGGATCTTTCACACTGCAGGGATCTTGACCTGGATCTTTCACACTGCAGGGATCTTGACCTGGATCTTTAACACTGCAGGGATTTTGACCTGGATCTTTCACATTGCAGGGATCTTGACATGGATCATTCACACTGCAGGGATCTTGACCTGGATCTTTCACACTGCAGGGATCTTGACCTGTATCTTTCAAACTGCAGGGATCTTGACCTGTATCTTTCACACTGCAGGGATTTTGACATGGATCTTTCATACAGCAGGGATCTTGACATGGATCCATATGACTGCAGGGATCTTGACCTTGATCTTTCACACTGCAGGGATCCTGACCTGGATCTTTCACACTGCAGGGATCTTGACATGGATCTTTCATACAGCAGGGATCTTGACATGGGTCCAGATGACTGCAGGGATCTTGATATGGATCTTTCATACAGCAGGGATCTTGACATGGGTACAGATGACTGCAGGGATCTTGACATGGGTCTTACACTGCAGGGATCTTGACATGGATCTTTCATGTCGCAGGGAGCTTGACATGGGTCCGGATGGCTGCATGGATCTTGACATGGATCCCTCTTACTGCATGGCTCTTGACATAATTCTCAAATCACACCGCGATTTTGTATGTTAACCCTGATCTCAGGGTTACTCACCCTGAACCCTTACCCTCACGCTGTTCAATACCGTTAAATCTACGCAGGCAGTGCTGGAAGTGGCACAGCACTGCTATCCAGCCTGAAGCCCTGCACCAAGGGGCCTGGCGTTCATGGGGCTTAGCCTGGACCCTAACCGTCCTATTCTGGCCTGGCAGTTTAACCATAACCCTCCTCCTTATGCAGGCACAGCCGCTGCAACTGGCGCCGCTCTGCTCACCAGCCTCAAACCGCACATCAAGTCTGCCGCAGCGGCAGTGCTTGCAGGTGTGTTCAACAGTGGGAATAAAAGCATGTAGATCACAGTGTCAATCGATGGCCATGTTGTGGCAGTGAGCACCCGACCAATGTTGGGGGCTCGCCGGGCGGCCACCACTGGGCTGATGGGGACCCAAGCCTTGACAGGCATGCTACCGGTGACCGAGCAACAGACGTGTTGCAGCAGCTAGCTGGAAGCCACTTGTCTGTTTGTAGCTGCAATGCAACTGGCGTGTAGCTGGTGCGTAGCTGACGTGTACCTGATGTACAGCTGATGTACAGCTGATATGGAGCTGATACGGAGCTGATGCCCCTAAAATTAACAGAGTTGCCCATCCTAGACCTGACTATGGGGGTGGACTTTTGAATCTGCATCTCGTAGCCCCAGCCCTGAACCCTAAATTTTCAGATTCCAGTGTGTACCTGAACCCTTCAAGTCATGTTCCAGTCTTGCCTGGTGTTGAATATTGTGTGGACAGTGTTACACCTTTTGTGCGGAGTGTTTGTTGCACGGCTTATTTTAGTGCGGGCCGGACCACATTGGGGGTCTGCTTGGCGACCAACCCTAGGCCAAATGGAGCCACACGTTGACCGGCCTAGGGTTTTAGGGGTTAGGGGTTAGGATTTAGGTGGGTGGCCCGAGCAACGGACACCTTGCTGCATGAACCTGTTCTGGCCGTAGGCCATGATGTAGCTGAAGTGTGACTGCCATTTTTTTCTGCAGGTGCGAGCGTGGTCTCGGGCGTCGACACCACCGCACCACGCACCTCGGCTGCTCAGAACCGAGCCAATGACGAGCTGCAACACGTGCTCCGGAGGAACATCGACAGCGTCCACAACGTGCTCACGGCGCTATTCATCGCCTCGACGGCGCTCATCATCTCTCCAAGGTGCGCCTCTCTCTCTCTCTCTCTTTGGGGTGGGAGGAGGGGTTCTCAAATTCTCAAACCCTGTACCATACCCGTAACCCTGAACCCCAGACTCGACTGGTCGTTTATATGCGACCCAAGTGTGTGACCCCCCTCCAGGTTCTTGCACCCAAATGATGGAGTGCTGGATGTCACCACCTCTGCTGACCAGTATGTTCTCAACGCACTCCCTTGAAGGCCCCTACTCTTTCAAAACGAATGTTTTAGGATCCTATGTTAGTATCTTGGTGTTAGTATGTTATTGCATGGAGCAAGGCGGCGTGTTGTGCACTTATTAATATGTTAAGGGCTTAGAAAGGGCTTACAGAAGGAGGAGGCGTTTTGTGCAAAGGTTGCTTTGCGTGTTCTGCAAACGTTGGTAAGGTGGTCGAGGAAGGACGCGGCGGGAGCTGGCAAGGGAGAGCAGGAAGGGGCGAGGCGGGGGGAGGAGGGCGGGGCGGGGCGATGATAGCTGATATCTCCAATACTTCTGTCCTCTGCAACACCCCGTTGAGTTGCTCTGCCTTTGCACTATTCAATGGTTGAAAGAGTCCTAGCTGCCTTCTTATTCTGAATAGAGATTGGGTCCTGCTGGCGGGAGAATACCCTGGTGGTACCCGAAACTATTTGGTACTGCATGTTTGTTTTTTTGTGTGCCCGGAACTATTGGTTTTTACTATTGGTTTCTTTCGAAGAGAAAATATCTTTTACTTATCTCGAGTAGAAAATATCTCAAAAACCAAGTCAGACTAGTACTGCGGTGCTTGTACTAATTATAAATACTGGGTTCGGGCAAAGCAATTTAGCGTTCTGCGCTAAACAATAAATGCTTTGGTGGCGAAATGAGCTCGCAATCGACCTTGAAAACATCAAGAAAGCCCCAGACTTCAAGTGAAGTCGGTTAGCAATCCCTTTCCGCTCTTCCTTTCAGTCAGTCACATCGTTATATTCTATCTCTTCTCCCTGTTGCAGGTTCTTGCTCCTACACGCGAAGGTGCTCGCCATCACCACGCTGCTGGTCATGGTGGTCAAGGCGTTGCTGGTGGCCGTGACTGTCAGCTGGTTTGGCTACCCGTGGCGCACCTCCCTGGCGATCGGGGTGACGATGGCGCACGTTGGGGAGTTTGCGTTTGTGTTGCTGTCGGCATCAGCGCAGCTGGATGTGCTGCCGCCTCAGGTGAGGGCCCGTTCTTCCCATCGTCATTTCCCCCCAGTCCTTAATGTTTTTAGTCCCATTTTGCAAATTTTAGTACCGTTTCGTATTTTTTTAATTACGTAAATTGCTTCATAAGGCGGCCTTGAGCGGCCTCGTCCGGAAATGTGTTTTTTTCTTCCCGTTGCCTCTTGCCGAGTGACATGCGCATCAAACTTTATTTTCCCTCCTGACCCCTGGCTAGGTGTATCAACTGCTGTTGGGCATCACCGCTCTGTCCCTGCTCGCCACTCCGTTGGTCATCATTGCGAGCAGCCGGCTGTTGAAGGGCACGGGCATCGGCAGTGGGGGCATGGGCGGGGGCACGGGCGGCGGCAGCAGAATGCCGCTCATGAGCACGGACGCGGTGCATGAATAATGAAGAGAAAATCGTTCAAAATATTTGGCAGCGAAAGAGGGGGGGCAGGCGAACGCATCGGAATACCTGGACTCGTTTTTTTTGTATTGGTCATGTATCCCTCGAAATGTCAAGCAGTTGGATAACCAGAATCCTATACTACTTTAATATCCGGGTAACCGGCTAACCGCCAGCTCCATCCTGCTCCAGGTTACATGCATATCTGGACAACCGACCAGCCAGGTAACTGCAAGCTCCATCTTGTCCTAGATTACTTAAATATCCGGATACCTAGGTACTAACCGCTAGCTTAATCCTGCTCCAGACTGTCCAGAGTATATGCATATCTGTGTAACCGGCTAACCGCCAACTCCATCATGTTTCGGATTACTTTCAAATCCGGGTATACGGCTGACCGCCAGCTCCATCTTACCCCATATTACTGAAATATCCGGGTAAGCGGATAACCACCAGCTCCACCCTGCCCCTGATCACATACATATTCGGGAATGCCGCAGAAGCAACAACAGCCGGAGCAGCAGCAACTAAAAGCGAGCTGAAAGTGATGGGCCTAGACATGACGCTGGAGGTGTTTGACGAGGCTTCCCACAGCAACTATCTTACAGGGAAGAGGTCCAAAGGGGGGACGACTTGGGTCTTTGTCCTAGCAGGGTCAGCCGGTCAGCCTGGTTTCCCCCATACCTAGACCCTCCAGCAGGGGATGGGGCTTAGAAACCGTCAAGATTCTGCTGCAAGCTAGCATACGTGGTCAAAATGTCAAGTTTGATTATTAATCAATGATTGTGGTATGTCTCATGTGATGCGTGCTATTTTTCATGCGTCACGTTTGTTCAACGATAGCTGGCGGTAGATTGTAGACATGGACGCTCTGATGTATTTAACTGCATGCCAGAATTTCAGGGTCGGCACGCTTATTGTGCCTTTCAGTGCTGATGCATCTAATTAACCGGACATGCACAGAATGTGATGCGGAATGATCCTCTACATTAACTTTGATGTTTCTTGGAGTGGGGGCGGGATCTTGGAGTTGGCAATAGCTGACGGTTAGCATATAATACCCGGATATAACCTTACCCTACCCTACTTCGCTCTGTCACCATCCTAACTCGCTATGTAACCACCCTAACTCGCTCTGTAACCACCCTAACTCGCTCTGTAACCACCCTAACTCGCTCTGTAACCACCCTAACTCGCTCTGTAACCACCCTAACTCGCTATGTAACCACCCTAACTCGCTCTGTAACCACCCTAACTCGCCCTGTAACCACCCTAACTCGCTATGTAACCACCCTAACTCGCCCTGTAACCACCCTAACTCGCCATGTAACCACCCTAACTCGCTATGTAACCACCCTAACTCGCTCTGTAACCACCCTAACTCGCTCTGTAACCACCCTAACTCGCTATGTAACCACCCTAACTCGCTCTGTAACCACCCTAACTCGCTATGTAACCACCCTAACTCGCTCTGTCACCATTCTAACTCGCTATGTAACCACCTTAACTCGCACTGAGACCATGTTGGATGGTAGTGCGATATTTGGCTCTCCGATACCGGTACGTAGGATGATAGGATTAAGGCCTTTTGAGACATCAGGGCGATATTGGGTTCTCCGTCATGTAAGAGGCAGATTTACGTGGTAATCTTGACGGTGCGGTGGTAGGTTGGGTACAGGGTTAGACGGACACCCGATTTTTTCAATACAGGGGAAGTTTATTTAATAAGGCTAGGTAATTAAACCGATATCCGGTCTAATTTGGGGGCACTTCCTTGGAGACGGACAGGCGGTCTACCGGATAGCAGATTTTTATGCATAGTGGGGCATTATAATTGCAGGCCCCCATCTTCTTATCAAGATGGGGGCGATATGATAGGGGGCGGTTTGGTAGTTTGCCGGATACCCGGTTTTTATCAAGATCGGGGCAATGTAATCAAGAGTTTGGGACGACAATTTGCCCTTTAGGCAGCGTTTAAGTGAAGTTGCTTTTCATACCTGAGGGAAGGCGAATCAAATCTACGATATGCATTCCCACTTACCCCTGCAGTTGCTACGCCTTATCTCCCTAGAGCGCCAGTTTCCGTTCAAGTGGCTTCGCAGATCAGCATTAATCTGCTGATGGCCCCTGCGGCTCAATAAAGACTACTTTTGGGCCCTGGTTCAAAAAAACTATAATTATTGCTTCACGAAAAGGCAAAGAACGTCTATATAGTAAATTCATGGATCCCTCAGCGCCAAACAACGTTAATCAGGGGGAAAGCAAGGCAAATCTAAGGTAGGCATCGTAGCGTAAATAAAATGTGCTGACTGCACCGAAGTACAGCAATAGACACCACACGCTCGCAATTACATCTTTCTTCGATTTCCGCAGTAGTGCTTGCCTGGATACCACGTATGCGCATGGCTTGTGATTGCGTTTCCTCCGCTGTTGCGTCTGCTTTGTCATCCGATGGGATCAGGGAGACCGGCTGCTGCACCTGAGCCACCAATTGAATGCCCGCAGGGCAGGTGGGTTTCCTAACCGACCGTAACTTACTAACTTGCAAGGAACAAACCTGACAAGGATTTGTTGCCCACAAGTCAAGAACATGAGAAGGCGGTCGCATTCGATGCTGCATCTATCTCATTCCACCAAATTATATTGCTTTCTATTTATCATTTCCTACACTGTGCACAAAATATACCCGACTTGCCCACTAATCACTTCGCATCACACACTTTTTGTCCAACCAAAGCCTATTGGCACTGTTAAACGCCAAGGCCCAGAGTTAAACCCGAATCTCGAATGGAAGTACAGCCGTACATTGGTATTTCAGTACTAGGAGACCTCGAGATGTCTTTACCAGTTGCCTGCTCCGAAACCAAGTCGCTCCCAGCCAGGGCTCAGAACCTGCAGCCCTGGCAGCTTCCACAGAACATCCGCATAACAGCCTCCGGTCACAGCAGCACCTTGTACTTGACCGTCTTGGGCACCTTGTTGATGACCACGCGCCCGTCGTACGACAGCGAGGCAAAAAGCCACGGGTCCACGCGGCTCCACGACAGGCCGTACACGCTGTCCTCGTGTTCGTCGAAAGTGTGGACCTTGCCGTCGATGTCGCCAGCCCTGTGTGCAAAGTTCACACGCGTGTTCAGACGTTCGAATTCAAACAGCGATTGCATGTGGAGGATGGAAGTTGTTGGCCCTGTTCCGTTGACAAGAGCAGGTGCTTCATGGCCTAACAACTGTGGTCACAAGGTGTGCGGTTCACGTGTAAAGAGTGTGAAGTACTGCACCCTAACTCCAGCAACAAACCCTCTGCAGACCTTCCCTAAAGGGCGCCAGCCACCCTGCAGCTGTAGTTGCAGGGTTCAGGCCATCAGGGTCCAACCTCGAGCCCTGAACCGAACATTTAACACTTGAGAGTCTACCTATGACCAGACACCCTGCAGCAGCACCCGCAGGGTGAAGGGTGGGGTTCAGGTCCCCACCCCAAACTGTAAGGGTTTCACCCTTCCCGGTCGTTCGGTAGTTAACCTGTCGACTAGACTTTCCTTCGGTAGTTTGAAGTTGAACGTTGATCTTCCTACGGCAGTTGAACCCTCTCGTGTCTCTCTATTTATACTAGGCCTTCTGCCTTTTTCTTTGCCCTAGTCTTACGAACTAGTGTGCCACCACTGTCATTTTCCGTGCCCTAGCCTGACGAACTAGAGTGCCACCCCTTGTACTCTCTTGAACACCTCTGAACCCCCGCCCCTTTGAACGTCTCTAATCCCGGCTCTCTGTGTCCATACCAGTCAGCCAGAACTTAGATCCCTTTCAACTTGTGTCCATTCCAGTCAGCCAGAACTTAGATTCCTTTCAACTGGTTTCAGAGCTCCGTCTATGATCCTTCGACCCTTCACCTTGCCTCGACCATCGACATCCTCGTCACTCCACTGCCATATCGTAACCTTGTCAACATCGTCTCTCTTCTGCATCCTCGCTCGTCATCCCTGCTCCCTCGTCACCTCGGCCTCCCTCGTCATCTCTGCCTCCCTCGTCACCTCCGCCTCCGTCCCCCCCCTCTGAATCCCCGTCCCTTCGACATCTCTGCCCCTCGTTGCCCATATTCCCTCGTCGCCTCTGTCACATCGAACGCATCTCCGCGTTGCCATGCGGAAATGTTTCTGCTCCTTCGAACATGGCCGCACGGCCAGTGTCTGCCCCCTATCCTCGTCAGCATCTGCCCTCCATGGCAGGTCCACTGCAACAAAGCGCTGAGTGGCGCTGCCCGAGTTAGTACTACCCGATGGCAACGATCTCAGAAACAGCGTGTACAACTGTTGACGCTTTTTCTGAGATCGTTGCCATCGGGTAGTACTAACTCGGGCAGCGCCACTCAGCGCTTTGTTGCAGTGGACCTGCCATGGAGGGCAGATGCTGACGAGGATAGGGGGCAGACACTGGCCGTGCGGCCATGTTCGAAGGAGCAGAAACATTTCCGCATGGCAACGCGGAGATGCGTTCGATGTGACAGAGGCGACGAGGGAATATGGGCAACGAGGGGCAGAGATGTCGAAGGGACGGGGATTCAGAGGGGGGGGACGGAGGCGGAGGTGACGAGGGAGGCAGAGATGACGAGGGAGGCCGAGGTGACGAGGGAGCAGGGATGACGAGCGAGGATGCAGAAGAGAGACGATGTTGACAAGGTTACGATATGGCAGAGGAGTCGATGGTCGAGGCAAGGTGAATCCCTTTCAACTTGTGTCCATTCCAGTCAGCCAGAACTTAGATTCCTTTCAACTGGTTTCCGAGCTCCGTCTATGATCCTTCGACCCTTCACCTTGCCTCGACCATCGACATCCTCGTCACTCCACTGCCATATCGTAACCTTGTCAACATCGTCTCTCTTCTGCATCCTCGCTCGTCATCCCTGCTCCCTCGTCACCTCGGCCTCCCTCGTCATCTCTGCCTCCCTCGTCACCTCCGCCTCCGTCCCCCCCCTCTGAATCCCCGTCCCTTCGACATCTCTGCCCCTCGTTGCCCATATTCCCTCGTCGCCTCTGTCACATCCTTTGCCATGCGGAAATGTTTCTGCTCCTTCGAACATGGCCGCACGGCCAGTGTCTGCCCCCTATCCTCGTCAGCATCTGCCCTCCATGGCAGGTCCACTGCAACAAAGCGCTGAGTGGCGCTGCCCGAGTTAGTACTACCCGATGGCAACGATCTCAGAAACAGCGTGTACAACTGTTGACGCTTTCACCCTTGTCCCCATCGTCTTCTAGTCCCACCGTCCCATCGTCTTCGTCTCCCTCGTTACCCCTCGTCCCTTCGCCTCGCGGTCTTCACTGATCCGACCCTAGACACCACTGTCGTCTCCTGGAAATTCTTACTGGCTACCGCTCTTCGATTTTTCTGTATCTTTGACTTTACTCACGACTGTCGACTTCCCATGCAGCTCCCTGCCGGCACATGCCCCCGGAACTCCCTGCTGGCTCGTCCGTCCACCTCAGCCTTTCGTCTCACGACCCTCAGTTCTTCCCTTCGGTTCACTGATCCTATCAAGTCTCCATCGTCTTCACCAACCTCATCCTCGTTCTGGTGTCTTCCCCTCAAAATGTCCTTGCTGGCTCATGCCCTCCGATAATTTCGTACCAGTCGACTCCATGCCCTTGACTCCCACTCATGTTCCATGCAGCTCCAGCTCATGCTGGATATTGCCCACTGACCGCCATGACATCGACACTCCTCCACGGTCTCTCTCCCGCCTTGCTCTCGACTACGTACCTTGCCCGGTTCTCCACTGTCCCCTACGTCCTTGACCACCACGTCCATGCTCAACGCCATCTCGTCTTCGGCTTCTCCCATCCTCCCTCAGCACCCTCCTTCGTCCCTCGTCCTCGTCCCAGCCTTACACCTCAAACCTACACCACTGTCCCAGCCGTTCCTACTTCGTTGCTCCTCCTCTCCTCCACCATGCTCCCTATGTCCCTCGTTCCTTGTCCTCTCCTCCACCGCCTCCTCGTCCGTCCATGATGCTCTACGATACTTCTGCCAAGGCCTACCACTGTCCCACAGCGGCGCCGCCGCGTACCGCCGCCATTGCCCTGCTAGTAATGCAGCCTTGCTTGCGCATACTGCCGCCATTGCTCCTCTAATACCATAGCCTTGCTTGCGCGTACCGCCGCTAGTGCTCCCCTAGTACCATAGCCTTGCTTGCCTAATAGATTTCCATGTCCTCTTGCATGACTTTGTTCCCTCGTGTTACTGTCCTATTTGTTTTGATCCTTTGCTGGTGTGCCTTACTGCCTTTCCTCGGGTATTTGCTCTTCTAGGATTTTACCTTTTCACCCCACGTGTTTTGTCGCCTGTTGTTCCCTCATCGTGTCCCATAGTCAGATGACCTTGTGTTCTGTTAAAAAAAAAACAGAACAGTCCCGTTTGGATTTTGCCCCTCCCGTATATTTCTGCCATTTCGTTTTCTGTAGTCCTTTGTTTTCAGGTCTTGAGTGTCCTCTTGCCTTGCCTAACCTCTCTGAGTTTGAATGTTTAAAGTTCAAGTCTCCGAGGACGTTCGACTCTTAGTAGGGGAGTTTGTAAGGGTTTCACCCTTCCCGGTCGTTCGGTAGTTAACCTGTCGACTAGACTTTCCTTCGGTAGTTTGAAGTTGAACGTTGATCTTCCTACGGCAGTTGAACCCTCTCGTGTCTCTCTATTTATACTAGGCCTTCTGCCTTTTTCTTTGCCCTAGTCTTACGAACTAGTGTGCCACCACTGTCATTTTCCGTGCCCTAGCCTGACGAACTAGAGTGCCACCCCTTGTACTCTCTTGAACACCTCTGAACCCCCGCCCCTTTGAACGTCTCTAATCCCGGCTCTCTGTGTCCATACCAGTCAGCCAGAACTTAGATCCCTTTCAACTTGTGTCCATTCCAGTCAGCCAGAACTTAGATTCCTTTCACAAACCCTACAAGTCCAATTTTGCACTGCAGCCTACCTAGGGATCACAGGTCATCTTGCGCCTATAGCCACATGGTACAGGGTACAAGACTGACTCATATGGTTCAGGGTACAGGGCTGAACCCCAGACCCTGAGTATCTTTTTCCAACTCGGCCAACCAGATCACTAGCCATCTTTCGCCTACAGCCATTTGGTTCAGGGTACAGGTCGGGCTGAACCCCAAACCTCAGATAATGAACTGCTAGATCTGCTTCGGGATCCCATGTGGCCCAGCGACTGCAAATACAGGGTTAAGGATTAAGGGTTTAGGGTTAAGGGTTAAACCCTAATCTCTACATCCTACAAGAAAAAGCACAGCCTGTCTAGGGATCACCGTCCGCCATGCACCTTAAATGAGCACAGCTATACCTACCTAGGGATCACCAGCCGTCCTGCAGCTGTAACCGCAGGGTAAAAGATTGAGGTCCGGACCACAAAACCTTGATACAAAACCCCAAATGAAACATTTCAGAACCCACCTAGGGATGACCGGCCGCCCGGCAGCTGTAGTCGCGGGATGAGCCACCGCCGCCGCACTCCCCGCCGCTCCCGACGAGGCCGCCAGCTGGGGCGTGTGGTACAGGTTGACCAGGCAGTCCGAAGAGGAAGAGGCGACCAGCTGGTCGTAAAAGGGATTGTACTGGGCCTGCCACACCCAGTGGGAGTGCCCGCCCAGGCTTAGCAGGGCTTCACTCTTTCCCAGCATTCTGCAAGGGTTTAGGGTTTAGGGTTAGGGGGTCCCAGCATTTTGCAAGGGCAAGGAGGCAGGAACAAAGGAGGTGCAAGAAGTAGTATGCAAGGTGTAGCATGCAAGAGAACGATGGTGGAGGCTGGAGAAGGAGCATGGGAGGAGGATCATGGAGCAGGAACACAGAGGAGGAGCATGGGAGCATGGGAGCAGCAACGCGATAGTGTTGGAGCATGGGATCATGGGAACCAAGGAGCGCGTTAAAAGACAGGCAAAACGGGACTGCGTCATCCGTGCTCATCTCACAGATGCAAAGCACTATGATACGGAAACGGTAGTGCGGGGCAGGAGCCTAGAGGTTGCGGAAGAAAACATTAACTTAACCTAATGAAAACGATTCCTGTATCCCCGGGCCTGCACGCTGCCTTGCCGAAAAAACTGCCTTTTCTTGAGTGCAATTCGGGGCTTCCTTCTGTCCAAGAGGTGGGCGGAAAATTGGACACCCCAGCCCTGAAATACAGAACCCTCGCAGAGGGAAGGAAGAGTGTGGGGCATGGTCTGGATCCTCAATTTGAGCATGGCACCGTACCTATTCATACTTCCCCCACTGTTTCCTCCACAGCAATTCCCTGCCAACACATGTTCACACCCAGTCCCCTCCCTTGCCCACACCTCGTGTCCCAGAAGCACAGCTTGCAATCATCCCCCCCGCTGACAACTCGATGGTCGTCGTGCGGGGCAAAGCTCACGTCTCGCGTTGGCATGCGGTGCGCATTTGTGGTTTGTGAGGTCCTGTGGAAAAGGGCAGGACGTATTCGATTCAGGGTTCAAGTACTAGGCAGACGTCCCGGTGTGAGTTCGTGGCCTCAGAGGTTTGGTGGCAAGAAAGGAAGGGGGAGGCAGATTCAGGGTTGAAAGGCACAGCTGACAAAGTCTTCCACCGGCATGCGGCGAGCATTGGGGGTCTGCGAGGTCCTGTGGCACAAACGAGGGGGGGAGGGGGGGGGGGGATTTAGGGTTTTCAGGGCAAACTTACATCCAACGTCAGCATGCAGTTAGGAATCTTAGAGGTCTTGTGGCTGCTTCTATCGGTGTGGGAATGCCGACCGCACAAGTCTTCAAGCCGTCTTTGTCCAGTTGCGGAAAGTGCGGCATTCCAGCATGCTGAATTAGGACTTGACAATGTCACAACAACGTCTTAATTTTCCTTGAAACGGTATCATGCTGTTGCAAACAGACCCCTTGGTTGACATCTAGCCCCTTGGTTGACATCTAGCCCCTTGGTTGACATCTAGCCCCTTGGTTGACATCTAGCCCCTTGGTTGACATCTAGCCCCTTGGTTGACATCTAGCCCCTTGGTTGACATCTAGCCCCTTGGTTGACATCTAGCCCCTTGGTTGACATCTAGCCCCTTGGTTGACATCTAGCCCCTTGGTTGACATCTAGCCCCTTGGTTGACATCTAAGCCCCTTGGTTGACATCTAGCCCCTTGGTTGACATCTAAGCCCCTTGGTTGACATCTAGCCCCTTGGTTGACATCTAAGCCCCTTGGTTGACATCTAGCCCCTTGGTTGACATCTAAGCCCCTTGGTTGACATCTAGCCCCTTGGTTGACATCTAAGCCCAGTAGCCCACAGTTAGTCATAACAGTAAGCTAGTGACACGACTTTTGTCACAGAGTAAATGGAACCACCCTAAGCCATATTCGAATGGCAGACAAGAGGGTACCAAGGAGCAACTATGATAGATCCGAAGCATAACAAGTTGGAGAGCAGACCAGTCCTCCAGGCTGCTGAGGGTTTAGGGTTAGGGTTTAGGTGTTTGCCATCCCCGTCGTAGGAGCAGGCCTTCCAGTCCCCCAGCCTCATCTTAGAGCCCCCCTTCTCTCCACTGACTGCACGTACTTTGCCTGCCGAGACTCAAAGCCGGCAGCAGGCCAAAACAAACTAGTAAGAGAGGACCCTGGACCACGCCAAGGAGGAAGTGCCAGAGCTGACCACCCTGGAAAGACACCAACTAAAAAGGGACCCTAAACCCTTCACCCTTAACCCTAAAGCCAGGACAGGAACGCCATCAAAACCATGTAGACAGCAATAAGAGGACACGGGTGGGTTGGGCTGTGGTGGGTGGGGGCCAGGTGGGGGGGCCATTCGTCAGGTGGGGGGGCCATCCGCCAAGTCGGGGGGACATCCACCAGGTGGGGGGGCCCATCCACCAGGTGGGAGGCCCATCCATCAGGTGGGGGGGCCATCCGCCAGGTGAGGGGGCCATCCGCCAGGTGGGGGAGGGCATCCATCGGGTGGGAGGCCCATCCATCAGGTGAGGGGGGGCATCCACCAGGTGAGGGGGCAATCCGCCAAGTCGGGGGGCCATCCGCCAGGTGGGGGGGGGCATCCATCGGGTGGGAGGCCCATCCATCAGGTGGGGGGGGGCATCCGCCAGGTGGGGGGCCCATCCACCAGGTGGGGGGGCATCCACCAGGTGGGGGGCATCCACCAGGTGGTGGGGGCCATCCACCAGGTGGTGGGGCCATCCACCAGGTGGTGGGGGCCATCCACCAGGTGGTGGGGGCCATCCACCAGGTGGGGGGCATCCACCAGGTGGGGGGGGCATCCACCAGGTGGGGGGGCATCCACCAGGTGGGGGGCCATCCACCAGGTGGGGGGGGCATCCACCAGGTGGGGGGGCATCCACCAGGTGGGGGGGCATCCACCAGGTGGGGGCCATCCACCAGGTGGGGGGGCCAACCACCAGGTGGGGGGGCAAACCACCAGGTGGGGGGGCCATCCGCCAGGTGGGGGGGCCATCCACCAGGTGGGGGGCATCCACCAGGTGGGGGGGGGGCCATCTGCCAGGTGGGGGGGCCATCTGCCAGGTGCTGGGCGCCGCAGGTTGTTATGTAGCTGAAGTGTGGTTGACGTACCCTTCTCCCTGAACAATCTGCTCCTAGAGTGCCCTTTGACCCTTTCACCTTGGCAGTACAAACGAGTTTATCTGTGCAGTGCCTGTGCTGTGAACCATGCTACCTAGCCTGAAACACTCAAACGACCCTCATTACTCCTCAGATCCGAGAGTTGCAGATCCTCATCTCACAAAACGCCCTTATCACTCACATGGACATTGTCCTCAGATCCCAGAGTTGCAAGTCTTTCCCGCCGGCAGTTATGGCAACATTTGGGTCCCGTGGATGCAGCTGACCGCCCCACAGTTGCAGCAGCTCCCCAGACGATGCGAAACCGGTGGTCTTTAGAGGCAGGCAAGGAGGCGATTGGTGAGTAATAACCATGTGCACCAAAATTGAGAACGGATTGAAATCAGAATCCCTGCAGCTGCAGCAGCTCCCCAGAAGGTGCAAACCCGGTGGTCTTGAGGGGCAGGCGAGGGCGGGAAGTGAGGGGGCAGCCGAGAAATGACATTTGACAAAACAGACCCGGTGATCTACAGGGGCACGTGAGGGGGCGATCAAGATAACGTATTTAGATACATGCACACTGGCATTGATGGTCGTTTAAATTCGAAATCCCCACACTCCAAGCATCTCCCCGGAAGATGCGAACCTGCTGTTCAGCAGGGGCACGTGAGGGGGCAATCAAAAATTCAAAATGTTTCTGGGATGTACAACGACATTGATGCTGGTTCAAATTCAAAATCCCAACACATCAAGCAGCTCCCCAGACGACGGAGACCCGGCGATCTGGTGCAAACGTGAGGGGGTCAGGCCGTCAGGGGCCAGGGGGGCATGTCAGAAATGGGATGTGCCGGGCGCCTTGGGTGCAGCTAACCGCCCCATAGCTGCAGTAGCTGACCGCCCCATAGCTGCTGCAGCTCCCCAGACTGTGGTCACCCCGGTGGTCTTGTGGGGCACGAGGCAGGTGCCGGGCTGGGAGGGATGTGTCAGGAATATATACAAAGGGAATCGAGGAATGCAGGTTCAGCTGAACAGCCCCCACAGATTTAGCTGCTCCACAGCTGCAGCTACTCCCCAGGTTAATCTGAACAGCTGCAGCTGCAGCTGCTCCCCAGACGATATGAAGCCAGGGGCGTCTTGAGCAGCATGCGATGGAGTGATATAAACTGGAGGGAAGTATATATTCTCAAAGTCATTACGATACTCGACTATGGTTCAAAATCAAAGTCCTTGATTTTGTAGCGGGTCAGAGGCCGTCAGGTGCGTGTTAGGAACGGGGGAGATGGAGACATACCACGTTGGGGAAACAGGTGGGGAGCACGGAGCAGGTCCACGCTTCCCGAGCACCTGAGATTGTTTCTAGGCACAGCGACTTCACACTCACCGCGTCGTTGACCTTGCTTCTAGACACAGCAGCTTCACACTTCCTACGCAGTCGACATCGCGCTTCTAGGCACAGCAAGTTCATACACTTCCCACACATGTGATATCTTTGCCAGGGGCATGAATCACGGGGAACGATTTTTGCGGTTGCAGCGTCTACGCATCCACCCAAAGGGTCTAGGGTTAAGGATTCAAGGGTGTCAAGGGTTCGAACCGCCCCTGCACATCCACCCACACGGTGAAAGGTGAGGTGAAGGGTAAAGGGTTTGGGGGCTCAGGGTTCAGGGGTTCAGGGGTTAGGGTCTTGAACACACAACGTCTACTTATCCACCCACTCTTCCTCAACATCCCATAACCCGCAAATGCAGTTCAGACAGCTGATGCTGTCGCCCCTCATATAAGCCCCTCATACAGACATAGATGATGGCATCTGGCTGGAGTCCAGGGCCTCTGCCAGTGTTAGATTCATTGTGCACCAGACCACCTTGGTATGGCTGCATGGTGGCCACCGCTGTCCCAATTGGAACCAAACCTTGACCGGCCTACAGCTGGTGGCCCAAGCAGCAGGGCCTGCTGCAGTGAGCCCTTCAAGACGTAGGCCATGTTGTAGCTGAAGCGTAGCTGAAGTACCCTGAAGTTAACGGTGGCCTCCTCACTCCCTCACCTTCACGCCCTGGTTGCTGATGTCCCACCCATGGAGGCCTCCTTCCTCCACAGTCACGGCCAGGTTTGTTTGTTGCCCATGCCACATGGCACTGCATGGGGGGGCACAGAAGCGACGCTTTAAAGCAGGATTGTACATGTTTGCAGAAGGTGCATGGTGCATGGAGCATGGTGCGTGTGGGCCTCCCTCCTCCACAGTCACGGCCAGGTTCGTTTGTTGCCCATGCCACTGCATGGGGGTGCACAGATGCGACCTTATAAAGGAGTGTACATTTTTTCAGGAGGTGCATGGTGCATAGTGCATGGAGTATAATGCAGCATGGTGCATAGTCCATGGTGTATGGCGTATGGTGCATGGTGCACAGCGTATAGTGCATGGTGTTATGTGAACGGTGCATGTAGGCCCCCTCCTCAAGTCCAAGCCAATTTCGCCTGACTCCCAAGCTACATGGCACAGCATGGTGGGCAGTGGGCACTGGAACGGCGTTATGAAACATGGTAACAATATGCTGGGGCATCAGCTGGGGCACTGTCATGGCCAAGTTTGACTGATGCCCATGTCAGATGGCACTGCACGGCAGGCGGTCGGGAACATTGCTGTAAAACAGAGGGGCGTGCTGCACTAGGCCCTCACGGCCGAAGACCGTACCTTAATTGAGGCTGAAACACCCTCAATCCTCAACCCTAAACGATGGCGCACCTCCGGACAATACCCGTGTGTCCTGGGAGTTCTGCCTCCAATCGCAGATCGTTGTCTCTTGCTCTCCATAGGCTGACGCCATAGCTACCCGCTGGGCAAGGAGGGGAGAGGAACAAGCAATCGATCCAGGGGGAGCACCATACTAACTTCATGTTGCGGCCAGAGTTCAAAATGATGCAGTTGCTTTTGTTGCTGCAGCTGCACCTGGCCTGCCAGAATGATCACGTACGCACCGGCTGGGCGTGCCTGCGATTGGTGCATGCAACCAATCAACGATTAGGAGTCCCTGCTCAGCGGCCTGCCACAGGTGGACTGGTGCACGTCAAAATAAACACTGGCAGAGATGTGATTGGTTAATGCACAGCTTGCAGCTGTCTTTAGTGGCATGCTCGTGGTCTGGTACCTTCCATGCCTCGGCCCCGCCTGCCATGCATGGCCATGCATTCCCATGTCCCAGCACCTCATGCAATTCACACCCAGTGGCCATCCCTCCAGATTCAGAGAGCTGACAATGGGGCGACACTGTGTTGTCTCGTACCTTTACTCCAGACTGTGATGAGCAGGTCCTCGGACGCCCCTGAAGGTGCAATGGACCAAACCTCGGGGGCGTGTTGGTAGACTGCGACGCTGAGCAGGCGTTCTTGATCGGGGTCGTACTGGAGGACGCGAATCTAGGGGCGGGCAGCGACGAAGGTTTGTCGAGGGGCGTGAATCGAAAAACGCTTCGTTACTTCCCGGAGATGGTATGACTCGGATGTCGCATCGACTTGTTGCACCCACCTCGTTTTCTTCCCTTAGAGCGTTAGTTCCAACCAGCCATTTCGAGTTTATGCGATCTGCTTGCTGGCTTGCCAATGCCCGTGCTTGAAATTTGAGCGAGTACGTGATACCCCCGTGGTCCGCCATGGACCTATACAATCAGACTTATATCAGTCTGATGAAAGTAGACTTAGTAGAAAGCGCATACAGGGCACAAAAACAGCATTCCCCCCCACACTATCCACACTTGGCTGGGTTGAAGAGTTGAATATTTGTGCAACAGCTGACGATTGTTTCCGTGTGTCGCTGCGGTGTCACTTTGATTTAGACCTTTATCGCACACAAGGCGCCATTCGATTTCCCAAACAAGGAATACCGCTATGAAGACCTTTTCTAGGCGCAAGAAGGTGCGCGGGAGTGTGCATGCCCAGTTTTGATCGTTCAAATCATCCATACGTTTGTATCTTGATTATGAACATATTTTGGGGGACATAATGAATTCGGTATGCATGAATGCCCGCATGTGCATGAATGCCTGGGCCGGGCTGAGCAATCCCTCCTCATGCATGCATCCACTGACTGACGAATGGATCAGTTATTCAGTTCTCTCAAGCATGGCTAGCTCCCGATTCAGGTGCATGACGATATCCTGAGCCAGTTGCACGATGCATTCCTGAGCCAGTTGCAAGGCCTGTGTCCATGTTACCAAAAACTTCAAGCGCCAGAAACTAATCACCGTACCCTCGCAGCCACCAAGAAAAACAATGCTATTAAATGGAACACCCACCAGCCAGACACAGCTATTGAATGCTATGATTTGCATTACATTGATCTCACCGTTAGAACCACTGGCTAGCTCATCATTCGTCCCCCACACCTCCCACGAAAACTAGAAAATCTACACGGACACTAAACTCTAAATATGGAGCTCAACCGATTCTCGTGCATGCAAAAAGTGACAGGTCGTTATCATTTAAAACTGAAAGGTTAAAAAACGAAACCGTTACTGAACTCAACCGCTGCACACACACACACACACACACACACACACACAGGAACCCGGACCCGCAGGAGACAGCCTCAACAGCCGGGATCAGGCCAAGGACACAGAGTCCCAGCTCAAGTCCCAGCAGAAGCAGCAGTCCCAGCTCCACCCCAAGCAGCAGCAGCAGCCCCAGCTCGACCCCCATCATCATCATCATCAGCAGCAGCAGCAAATCCAACTCCACCCTGAGCAGCAGCAGCAGCAGCAGCAACCCCAACTCAAGCCCCAGCAAGAGCCCCCCAAACAGCCAGGGCAAGCCCCCCCTCATGAACCTCAAGGCTTCCTCAGCTTCGACTTCGGCAGGAAACCTGGCGGGGCCGGCGGGCCCTTGCCGCCTCAGCCACCCGCCGGGCCGTCAGGATCCGAGCGATGGATGAACATGGGCCTGAGCCGTGGCCGCGGCCGCTGCAGCATCCTGCTGCCAACCGGGAGCCGCGCCGACGGAGGCCTCCTCATCAAAGCGGCCGCCGCTCGGCGGCAAAACAGCAAGTAGGGTATACAGGGTTTAGGGGTGCGACATATCAGCTGCGCATTGCCTGCTCTGTGCGTAAATATCACAGATAAATTGATGCTTCCCGAATTTTATTCCACCTTCCTTGTTTGGCTCCATTCAGGGCTTAAGGAGGCACGGCAGTGTGCTGAGCTATCCAATGCTGACCATCACATTGTGTTAGCCTTTTACATAGCCATACAAGGCTTGGGGGAGGTACAGCACTGTGCTGAGCTATCCAACGCTGATCATTGCATTGTGTTAGCCTGTTGCATGGCCATGCAGGACAGCAGCCTGCAGGCTCCAGGGGGAGGCACGGCAGCAGCCTGCAGGCTCCAGTATCTATACCCCATATTCCGTGATGTTTTTGCCCTTGCTACGTGGCCATGCAGAATGTTGTGGAAGGCATGGCAGCGAGGTAAGATATCCATGGCTGCATGAACTTAAATCCCAGCTTGGTTGCATGGCTATGCGAGGCGTTGAGGGAGGCATGGTTTCAGGCTCCAGTTTGTATTTACAGTTCCGTGATGTGTCCATTCTCACTGCGTGGTTGTGAACATGGCTTTGAGGGGGGCACGGCAGCGAGCCAAGCAGTCCATGGTGTTATGCGGGGCTTTAAGGGAGGTAAGGCAGTGGGCTCCACTGTTTCCTTCCCTGTTTTCCAACATGTGTCCAGGGGAAAAGGACGGTGAGTCCGGCGAGGGAGGCACAGCAACAGGCTCCACCATTTGTGTCGATTTACCAACATTTGCCCACCCTCACTACGTGGCTGTGCACAGGGCTTGGTGGGAGGCTCGGCAGCAAGCCAAGCAGTCCATGGCTACTTTTTGTATGTTCAATTGTTCAGTCTTGTTGCATGGTCATGCAGGGCTGTTCAGGGGGCATGGCAGCAAGGTCGACAATTTATTGCAACTCTCCGTTATTTTAAGCCTTGTTCTATTGTGTGATGCTAGGCGGTTAAGAAGGCACGGGCAGCGGGCCCCGCTATTCCTTCCCATTTCCCACTGCTTTCTATTTCAGCCTTGATGCATATGGTCATGCAGGTCGGTGAAGGAGGCACGGCAGCGAGCTAAGCAATCCAATGCTACTTTTCGCATTGTAAGCCTGGTTGCATGGTGCAATGCAGGGCGGTTAAGGAGGCACGGGCAGCGGGCCCCGCTATTCATTCCCATTTTCCCCTTGCTATATGTTTCAGCCTTGATGCATACCGGTATGGTCCTGCAGGTCAGTGAAGGAGGCACGGCAGCGAGCTGATCAGCTGCAGGCCATGATGGCTGAGATGGCCATCCACTTCCAGGAGGTGAGCGCCAGGCTCTCTTTTTCCTCATCCCAAACATCCCCTCCCACCGCCTCCCTCCCCCCCCCACACACACGAACAAAACATCCTGCACATGCACCTGTGTGTATTTTGCATTTTCTCATCCAAAACATTCCGTCACACCGCCTCACTCCCTAAACCCTTAGACCTAAGCCCTATACCCTAAGACCTAAACCCTTCACCACAAAAGTCCCACCATCATGCATCATTACCTGCTTGTATTTTTTGCATTTCGCTGTGGCTCTGCATGGCCTCTAAAATAGACTCTTCGCCATTTCTAACGACAATCTCCAGAGGCACAAAATGAAAAACCCATCACGACCGATGCAACGTCCCCTACAGGTAGACGAGTACGAGTTGGCTGTGGAGAGTCCACAGCCCCCCAGGGGGCCCATGCGCCCTACCCTGCCTTTCAGAGTCCTGGCTGCTGCACCTGCGGCAGCTCGCCCAGCAGCAGTGTTCTTGCAGGCGCCCGGGGCTACCCAGCAGCGGCCTACACCGCCGCCGCCGCCACCCCTGCCGGCTGCCACCTCCTTCTTTCCCCAGCCTGCATGCGCCTCTAAGCAGCGACGGACGCAGCAGGGGCGGGACCTGGAGGAGCAGCCGCATGGGCAAGCGCTGGCAGCAACAAGGACGGCGGCAGCAGCAGCATCGGACGGGAAGGGACAGACCCATACCCCCGATCCCGCCCCGACGCCTCAACCCGCAGCACTCCGAAAGCCGCTGGTCGAGGGCTCGAGTTCTCTCGCTGTGGATGGTGCCACCGGAGGCCTGTCCTTGACGCATTCCTCCTCCTTGGCCGCGGCGGATTGCCTCGGTGCGGCTGGTCCAGGCCAGACCCCTGCAGCCACCAGCCTCCAGCCCATCTTCCCCCACATGGCCGCCACGGATTTCCACGGCACAGCCGACCGCAACCGCCTGAGCGGACGCTTTGAGGCGCGGCAGGCGGCAGCGGCGTCTGTCGCACGGACGTCCGCCCCGAGCCCTGCCCTTGCTGCGACGCCCGCCTCTGTTTCTCCCGTCTTCCCTACCGCGTTCACCTCGTTCACACCAGTTTCAGCCGCGCCTGCCTCTGGCCAGTCCCCCGCCCTTCTCGCCCCCCCGTCAGCCGTCCCGCCGACGTCGGCTGCAGCCGCTGCCTCCACCGTGGATAGAGTTGTATGGCCGGCCGGGTGGGTTTCGGCGGCGGCCTGCGCGGCCCCTGGCATGGCCCAGCCGAGCGACTTGGAGGACTGCGAGATGGAAGAAGCTGACGGCCACCGCTCGAGCGGGGCCGACGCCCACGACAGTTTCTCGAGCGGGGAGTGTGTCCTCGCAGGCCAAGGCCGCGAACGGGACGCGGAGGGCATGCCAGCGCCTCTTCTGTCCCGCTCTAGCTGCCAGCCGGCGCCTGCTGGGCGGCCCTCTCCGCCATCCACGGCGTCGGGTTGTTCCCACCTGACAGCAACGGTGAATGCAGTGGACGTGGATGCTACAATGTCCGACGGGGAGGTAGACGGCGTAGGCTCAGACATCGGTGAAGAAGTAGATATAGAGGCGGATTTGGGGTCGGATACCGAGGCAGATCTGGAAGCTGATCTGGAAGCTGATCTGGAGGTAGACTGCAGCTCTGGTGATGTCCCCTTGCTGACCCCTCTGCAGCGACTGCTGGAGATCTGCGGCCAGGAGGTGAGAGAGGGGCAGTTTGAAATCTTTGGGTCTAGCTGGAGTGTGGTCTGTGGTTGTGTTATTCGGTTGGTTCCTGATTTTGGTTCTGGCATTCGGTTGGTCCCTGGTATTGTTGTTGGCATTTGGTTGGTCCCTGCTTTCGGTTGTGGTACTTGGTTGGTCCCTGCTTTATGTTGTGGCCTCTTGCTGGTCCCTGCCCTTGGCAGTGGTCTCTGATTGGTCTCTATTTTTGGCTGCGGTTTCGATCTCCATTTTTTGCTGGTTCCAGACTCGGGTTGGGTCTGCGTCGTATCGGTGTCAGTGTTGCCTAATTTCGGCCTACCAGTAGTTGGCTCCGGTCGGTCTCGGTTTTTGTCCCTGGTTCGTGTGGGTCTTTGGTCTCCGATGACTGCTTCTCTGCCACACCTGCCCACACCTGTCAGAGATACCCCTCTGCAATTATCTCCCTTGAGGGGCTCGCGTCGGCGCTGGGCGACCTGCACTACCTGTCCAGACCTGTCCAGAATCCACACATGTCCAAACCTGTCCACACCTTCCCAGGCGGACCCCTCAGCAGTTCCCTACACAGAGAGGCTCACATCGGCCATGAGTCCATGAGTGATATGTCCACACCTGTGTACATCTGACCCCACCTGTCCACACTCGACTCAACCTGTCCACACCTGCCCACACTTCACCCCACCTGTCCACACTTGACTCCACATGTTCAAGTCTGCCCACCTTTTCACACTTGACCCCACCAGTCCACACGTGCATGTGTCTGCCCCACATGTTCACACCTGTCCACACCTGTCCAGGCGGATCCCTCTGCAGTGCCATACATGGAGGAACTCATGTCGGACATGGGCAGCATGCACTGCATGTCCATACACATCCACGCGGATGATAACGTGTCCACACCTGTCCACACCTGTCCAGACGGATCCCTCTGCAGTGCCCTCCATGGAGGGCCTCATGTCAGTTATGGGCGACCTGCGCCGGGTGGCTAAGGTTGGCGAGGGGAGCTACGGAGAGGCTTTCCGGCTCACCAGGTTAGTGGGTAGGCAGGGTTGGAGACTACCGGAAATGGGATAAACTCCGCGCACTCCAATTTTATGTGATTTAAATTTTCGCCGCGCAACAAAAAAATCTATAAAACGACCGTGCAGCAGAGAAATGCTTTCAGGTATTTTAATTTACCGCCGCGCATCAGTTACGATAATGTCAATTCCCTTTCGCGCAGCGCTGTCAGCCAGTACAGTAAAACTCAGTCAAAACCGCATCGACCTGATGTGACAAACCCGACAACCGTTGCTAACAAGCATAATCCCATTTGTTAACAAGGTTGTGTGGTTTGTCACATCAGGCGATAGGCATTGGTGAGCCGAGCACAAGGCTTGGGCGTGTGTTTGCCAGGGGCCCAGGCTCTGGAGGAGGAGGCCCACTGCTCTGAACTGAGCAGTCTCGCTAGATACCGGTAGTGCTCCTCTGAGTCACCAGTAGTGTTATGCTGCTGGGTTATGCTGGAATAATTGATCAGACTTGACAAGGACCAATCAAGAGATGTCGGAGGAAACTGTCGTGCGTTACCGCACGTTTCTCTATATTTGGTGTTTTTAATTCATAGCGCGCCTCACACAAATATTGTTTAGGGTTTAGGGTTTAGGGTTAAATATTCGTCGCAATATAGTCGCAATACATAAATATTGTTTGGGCACCTGACTGACACTCCGCGCATCGGCAATTTTTCAGTTAATATTAGCGCGTAGCACACTCCGCGCAGGCCAAAAACAATTAAATTGAGCGAAGTATCATAAAATAATTAAATTTACCGATTCAGCTACAATTCTGCTACGTCATAACGAGGCTTTCCGGCTCTGCCGATAGGGAGATAGACCGGGGCTGGCAAACCCCTTCTGCTTTTTGTCTCGTTGTTGTAACCGCTGCTTGTTGTTTCAAGTTGTTTCCGCTCCTGGGGGTTAATGGTTTGGAAACCCTAACCCCTCAACCTTGCACTCCTCAGGGCTCAAGGTTAGTAAACCCTAAACCCTCAACCTTGCACCCCTCAGGGTTCAGAGTTCATGAATTCTAAACCCTCAACCTTGCACTCCTCAGGGCTCAAGATTCGTAACCCTAAACCCTCAACCTTGCACTCCTCAGGGTTCAGGCTTCGTAAACCCTAAACCCTCAACCTTGCACTCCTCAGGGCTCAAGGTTCGTAACCCTAAACCCTCAACCTTGCACTCCTCAGGGTTCAGGCTTCATAAACCCTAAACCCCCATCCTTTCACTCCTCAGGATTAGGGGGTCGCTAACCCTAAACCCTCAACCTTAAAGACAGTAGGTGTGTGCCCCATTCAGGCTCGTGTGTTCTTCATTTGCCACACAGTCTGCCAGGTTCATCAATCGATTGAAGGCCCAAGGATGGTCAACAACGATTAGCAGAGGAGGAAAAATAAGGAAATGTACTCGCAGAACGTCGTTTCAGTATTTTTTCCTGCCCTCCTACTTCTAGTGCTACTCCTAGTGCTTCTTTCTAGTGCTTATCTTGCGCTAATATACTCGCTCACCCCCCTCGGCAATACCGTGTTCGGGGTGGTGCCTAATGAGGGCTCAATCCAAAGGATGTCAGTCGCTACCCGCTGGGCGCTTGTTTCAGTCTCCTGTTGCCTGCCCTTCTCGTTCCTTTTAGCGCTGCGTCTTGCTAATGTGCCCCCCTGTCCCTCCATGACAGCACTGTCTTCAAGGTGGTGCCCATCGAGGGCTCGCGGAATGTCAACGGCTACCCGCAGAAGAAGGCCGCAGAGATGACCGGGGAGGCGCTGGTGGCGCTGACGCTGTCAGGCCTCCGGAAGGACTGTGATGCAGGTGAGTGTGTATGTGTGTGTGTCTTAAATGGGTTTAGGGTTAAGGGTTCACACTTCAAACCCAAAACCTTAAACCGGAGATTCACAGGGAGGCGCTGGTGGCGCTGACGCTGCCGGGCCTCCGGAAAGACTGTGATGCAGGTGAGTGTGTATGTGTGTGCATGTGCCTACAAATGGGTTTAGGTTGAAGGGTTCACACTTCACACCTTAAACCCTAAAGCGACGATTCACGGGGATTCGAATTCGAGGCCTGACTGGACGTGAAACCCCGGAATTCAAACCCTGGATGTGAAGCATCAGGGCTCGTGATTGGGTTGATGTTTTTTAATGTGAACCCCAACTCTCAGATATGTTAGGACAAGGGATTCTGGACTGAAGATTGACGGGCTTAAGGGTTTGCAGGAAACGCTCAATGATGGGCTTCAGGTTTCAGGGTTTAAAGAGAATGCTGAATTCTGTGATAATGAGTTTAGGTACTGGAAATAGTGTTCAATTATGGGTTTTAGGGTTTGAAGGTACTGGTCGGCAATGGGCTGTATGATTTCGAAATATTGCTCAAAGATAAGCTCAAGGTTTTAGGGTTGAAAGATAATTGCGCAATGATGGGCTTACAATTTAGGGTTTAAAAATAAAGATGAATGGTGAGCTTAAGGTTTGAAAGTCTGATATCCAGGGCGAAATACCCGGGGTTTGTCCAAGCCCTGGTACGGCACATCTCTTGCACCGTCGAACCTGCTCCTGACTCCTTTGCCGCAGAGGGCGACCGGCGGGATAACATTCATCGCTGCTTAATTGAGGATGCTTCAGCTACAAATTCAGCTACAATGCAGCTACCATTTTAGCGTATCAGAGAAGGTCCTGTGTGCTCTGTCGTGAACACTCTTAGCCTGCCCCCGACTCCTTTGCCGCAGTCACACCCTGTCCATGGCTGCTTGATTGGGGGTACTTCAGCTACAATTCAGCTACATGCATCTGTCAGAGATGGTTTTGTACTCCCGTGCGCTCTCTGTAATGAACACGCTGAACCTGCATCTGATTCCCTTGCCGCAAGGGGCAACCGCTAGGATGACGTCACTCCCTGTCCATTGCTATTTGGTTGAAGGCACTTTAGCTAAAATTCAGCTGTGTCGGAGGTGGCCCTGTGCTCTCTGTAATGAACTCACTGAACCTGCACTTTACTTCTGTGCTGCAGAGGGAAGCCGGCGGGATAATGTCACACCCTGCTTTGTGGAGACCACGCAGGTGGGGTGTCCTCAACACAGAGGAGGGGAATATAACTGGGATCTGCAGGGGCATGTGGGTATATGCAAACCTGAGGTCACCCAGGGGCATGCAACACAAGAACCACACAAGGGCATGTGGGTATATGCAAACCTGAGGTCACCCAGGGGCATGTAACATAAGAACCACACAAGGGCATGTGGGTATATGCAACCTGAGGTCACCCAGGGGCATGTAACATAAGAACCACACAAGGGCATGTGGGTATATGCAACCTGAGGTCACCCAGGGGCATGCAACACAAGAACCACACAAGGGCATGTGGGCATATGCAAACCTGAGGTCACCCAGGGGCATGTAACATAAGAACCACACAAGGGCATGTGGGTATATGAACACCTGAGGTCACCCAGGGGCATGCAACATAAGAACCACACAAGGGCATGTGGGTATATGCAAACCTGAGGTCACCCAGGGGCATGCAACACAAGAACCACACAAGGGCATGTGGGCATATGCAAACCTGATGTCACCCAGGGGCATGCAACACAAGAACCACACAAGGGCATGTGGGTATATGCAAACCTGAGGTCACCCAGGGGCATGCAACACAAGAACCACACAAGGGCATGTGGGTATATGCAAACCTGAGGTCACCCAGGGGCATGCAACACAAGAACCACACAAGGGCATGTGGGTATATGCAAACCTGAGGTCACCCAGGGGCATGCAACATAAGAACCAAACAAGGGCATGTGGGTATATGCAAACCTGAGGTCACCCAGGGGCATGCAACATAAGAACCACACAAGGGCATGTGGGTATATGCAACCTGAGGTCACCCAGGGGCATGCAACATAAGAACCACACAAGGGCATGTGGGTATATGCAAACCTGAGGTCACCCAGGGGCATGCAACACAATAACCACACAAGGGCATGTGGGTATATGCAAACCTGAGGTCACCCAGGGGCATGCAACACAAGAACCACACAAGGGCATGTGGGTATATGCAAACCTGAGGTCACCCAGGGGCATGTAACATAAGAACCACACAAGGGCATGTGGGTATATGCAACCTGAGGTCACCCAGGGGCATGTAACATAAGAACCACACAAGGGCATGTGGGTATATGCAACCTGAGGTCACCCAGGGGCATGCAACACAAGAACCACACAAGGGCATGTGGGCATATGCAAACCTGAGGTCACCCAGGGGCATGTAACATAAGAACCACACAAGGGCATGTGGGTATATGAACACCTGAGGTCACCCAGGGGCATGCAACATAAGAACCACACAAGGGCATGTGGGTATATGCAAACCTGAGGTCACCCAGGGGCATGCAACACAAGAACCACACAAGGGCATGTGGGCATATGCAAACCTGATGTCACCCAGGGGCATGCAACACAAGAACCACACAAGGGCATGTGGGTATATGCAAACCTGAGGTCACCCAGGGGCATGCAACACAAGAACCACACAAGGGCATGTGGGTATATGCAAACCTGAGGTCACCCAGGGGCATGCAACACAAGAACCACACAAGGGCATGTGGGTATATGCAAACCTGAGGTCACCCAGGGACATGCAACATAAGAACCAAACAAGGGCATGTGGGTATATGCAAACCTGAGGTCACCCAGGGGCATGCAACATAAGAACCACACAAGGGCATGTGGGTATATGCAACCTGAGGTCACCCAGGGGCATGCAACATAAGAACCACACAAGGGCATGTGGGTATATGCAAACCTGAGGTCACCCAGGGGCATGCAACACAAGAACCACACAAGGGCATGTGGGTATATGCAAACCTGAGGTCACCCAGGGGCATGTAACATAAGAACCACACAAGGGCATGTGGGTATATGCAACCTGAGGTCACCCAGGGGCATGTAACATAAGAACCACACAAGGGCATGTGGGTATATGCAACCTGAGGTCACCCAGGGGCATGCAACACAAGAACCACACAAGGGCATGTGGGCATATGCAAACCTGAGGTCACCCAGGGGCATGTAACATAAGAACCACACAAGGGCATGTGGGTATATGAACACCTGAGGTCACCCAGGGGCATGCAACATAAGAACCACACAAGGGCATGTGGGTATATGCAAACCTGAGGTCACCCAGGGGCATGCAACACAAGAACCACACAAGGGCATGTGGGCATATGCAAACCTGATGTCACCCAGGGGCATGCAACACAAGAACCACACAAGGGCATGTGGGTATATGCAAACCTGAGGTCACCCAGGGGCATGCAACACAAGAACCACACAAGGGCATGTGGGTATATGCAAACCTGAGGTCACCCAGGGGCATGCAACACAAGAACCACACAAGGGCATGTGGGTATATGCAAACCTGAGGTCACCCAGGGGCATGCAACATAAGAACCAAACAAGGGCATGTGGGTATATGCAAACCTGAGGTCACCCAGGGGCATGCAACATAAGAACCACACAAGGGCATGTGGGTATATGCAACCTGAGGTCACCCAGGGGCATGCAACATAAGAACCGCACAAGGGCATGTGGGTATATGCAAACCTGAGGTCACCCAGGGGCATGCAACACAAGAACCACACAAGGGCATGTGGGTATATGCAAACCTGAGGTCACCCAGGGGCATGCAACACAAGAACCACACAAGGGCATGTGGGTATATGCAAACCTGAGGTCACCCAGGGGCATGCAACATAAGAACCAAACAAGGGCATGTGGGTATATGCAAACCTGAGGTCACCCAGGGGCATGCAACATAAGAACCACACAAGGGCATGTGGGTATATGCAACCTGAGGTCACCCAGGGGCATGCAACATAAGAACCACACAAGGGCATGTGGGTATATGCAAACCTGAGGTCACCCAGGGGCATGCAACACAAGAACCACACAAGGGCATGTGGGTATATGCAAACCTGAGGTCACCCAGGGGCATGCAACACAATAACCACACAAGGGCATGTGGGTATATGCAAACCTGAGGTCACCCAGGGGCATGCAACATAAGAACTACACAAGGGCATGTGGGTATATGCAAACCTGAGGTCACCCAGGGGCATGCACACAAGAACCACACAAGGGCATGTGGGTATATGCAACCTGAGGTCACCCAGGGGCATGCATCACAAGAACCACACAAGGGCATGTGGGTATATGCAAACCTGCGAGTCCTGCAGGGGTGTGTGAGGGTGATGGGAATAATTCGGAATGGGGTGTGGCTGCCTCTGTGTCGGTATTGTTTATGCTTGTGCCTAAAAGCTTTTGCCTGGATTTAGCCCAGCCAAACCTGTCCCTCTCATGCAAGCATTGGCTTAGCCAAACCTAATCCCGTACGCCCTCTCAGGCAAGCAGAGACCCATACATGCCAGCCTGTCTCAGCCAAGGCCGGAAGCGTAAAATGTCTGAAATGGCTGATGAACGAGTTGTGACAGTGTTGTCCTGAGCGATGCTGTGCTCAAGTCCACCTTTGTCGTTGCAACTGCGGCCCTCAGTAGCCATCTGCCTTGCTACGCCAGGGATCCAATGCCTTGCCGTGGATCTGCTCTACTCCTCCACGGCCTTGGCGCAGCGGCCCTAATTACCACGGCAATTCACTGGCCGTGTTTTCCCCTATTGCAGGCAGCCATCAGCCACGGTCCATACCAGGGGTCCATACCAGGGGTCCATACCCGTAACTGGCCATTTTGTCTTAATTAACAAGAAACCACGACCCTTAAACAACTATTTCATCTTGATTCTCACGGCCGTTAACTGACATTTGTTTTCCCATGGCAGGTGGCCATTTGCCATGGGTTTAGGGTTTAGTCTACTCAAGGGTCCATACCCTTCAAGGGAATAAAGTCAGGTTTAGTTTAGGGTCCATACCCTGTAGTTACCGGTTGTCTTCAAGGCCATGAAAACCACGGCCCTGAAACAGCCTTGTCTATCTTGATGACCACGGCCATTAATAGGTGACTAATTCCCCCCAGCTGCAGGTAGCTATCTGCCATGGTCCATACCCTGCAAATACTGGTTGTCTTCACGGCCCTGAAACTGTCGTTTATCTTGATGACCACGGCCATTCATACCTGAAAGAAAGAAAGACTACTCATTCATACCTGACTCATTCCCCTCCACTGCAGGTGGCTATCTGCCATGGTCCATACCCGCATCAACTGGTCAAGGCATGGCATCAGTGGGACAAGTGAGAGACCCTGAACCCTGGACCCCAGACTAGGCATATCGCATATGGTTTAAACCTGAACCCTAGACTAGGCATATGGTTAAAACATGAACCCTGGACTAGGCGTATGGTTAAAACATGAATCCTGGACTGGGCGTATGGTTAAAACATGAATCCTGGACTAGGCGGATGGTTAAGACATGAACACTGGACCCTAGACTAGGCATATGGGAAAGATATGGCACCATTAAAGGGAAAGGGGGGAAACCCAGAGCACGGCCCAGACCAGACCCCCAGAACTGTCTGAGTCTGGCTGATCTGGTTGTTTCAGCAGCCTTCGGTAATATTCCTGCATGAACATAAATCATGCACCATGCCGGTAATTGTTCAACATAAAAGGAGCCACACTGGTGTCGATATTAAAAGACTGGTCATTCTATATGATGTTTCAGTCAGATGAGCTAAGATCTTGTGGAGCCCTTAGATCAGTCAGGGGCTCGGACCTGCCAGCAGATGAGGAAAGGCCGCATGGATGCTCCTTGTAATCATTATCGTGGTCCTTTGGGGGGTAAGGGCCAGGTCTAAGATGAACCCTTAACCCTAAACCCTAAACCCTTAACTAGGGCCAGGTCTAAGATGAACCCTTAGCCCTAAACCCTAAATCCTAAACTAGGGCCAGGTCTAAGATGAACCCTTAGCCCTAAACCCTAAACCCTAAACTAGGGCCAGGTCTAAGATGAACCCTAAGCCCTAAACCCAAGGCTGGTTTCTGTTACCATCATGTGGTCATTTAGGGGGTTAGGGTATAGGGTCGATATGAAGCCTAAACCCTAGGGTGATTTGTGTCACAACCATGATCCTTTTCGGTTTAGAGTTAAGGATCCAGGTGGAGGTAAGCCCTAAGCCCTGAACCCTACACCCTAAAGCCCTTAACTCTGAACCCTAAACCCCACACCCTAAAGCTCTAAACCCTGAACCCGCAAACGTTTTTCGTCATTATCGTGACGATCGTACTGCTTCCGTCTCTCACCCTTTGCAGGAAGAACGGCAGCGAGAACGAGCCGGTGGACGCGGTGTCTGCCGACGGCGGCGACTGTACCGCCGCCCAGTCTTCTCAGCTGTACTTGGTGTTGGCCATGGGAGACAGTGGCCGGGACCTGGAGAAGCACGAGCTACTCAAGGGCATGGAGGAGGCCAAGGCAATCCTGCTGCAGGTGTGTGATCTTGTGTAGATCCGGCCCGGATCTGTGCATCTAGATCTGTGTGTACAGATCTGGACTGGTCTGGTAAGGACCTGGAGAAACATGATCTGTCCAAGGGCTTGGACAAGGCCAGAACCATCCTGACACAGGTGCGTGTCAGGATGGTTTGACACAAGCTTTTGAAGGCCGTGGAGGGGGCCAAGGCAATCCTGCTGCGGGTGCAGAATAATGTGCAGATCCGGCCCGGATCTGTGTATCTAGATCTGTGTGTCTGGACTGGTCCGGTAAGGACCTGGAGAAGCATGATCTGTCCACGGGCAAGGGCAATTCCAGAGCCATCCTGACACATGTGAGTGACTTTGTTCAGATCCGGCCCGGATCTATGTATCCAGATATGTCTGGATCCGGTGGGAACGGAACCCGACTGTGCTCCACCTGCATCCCATCCCAATACCACCCACGTGTCTTGCACACTGCTCCCAACCACCGCCCCTTGTCTGGGCGCACAGGCAGCGTGAGCCCCGGCTGCAAGGGGAAACGCAGTTCTGTTGGAGCGCATCTTTTGCAAACCCCTTCCTGCCAACTTCCAACCACCACCTTCCTGTGTGTGTAAGCGGGCAGCATGTGCCTGGTTACAGTTGAGACCGCAGTCCAGTTTGAAATCATGTCTTCCATACTCCCTCCCCACTACCAACCATCAACTGCAATACCGCAGGGAGCGTCAGCACTGGCTTTGTGCAAGTGACGGCATTCCAGTTTGAAATCATATCTTTCACCTCCTTTTCCTCTCAACAAAACCCTGTTGAGACCCCCCTATCCCGTTGTAGACAGCGTTTGCCCTGGCAGTGGGAGAGACGGCAGTTCAGTTTGAGCACCGCGACCTGCACTGGGGCATCTTGCAGCTGCGACCCGTCAAGCCTGGACAATACCCTGAACCCTGAAACCTGAAACCCCTGACCGCATGCAGACAGCGTTTGCCTTGGCAGTGGGAGAGACGGCGGTTCAGTTTGAGCACCGCGACCTGCACTGGGGCAACCTGTTGTTGCGGCCCGTCACTGCCCTGACACTGGCATTCAGGCTCCAAGGAGAAGACTTGAGGGTCGCGGCATGCGGGGTTCAGGTATGTGCGGGGTTGGGCACTGCTTGTTTGAGCGCCCAGGTTTAGGTTGGGGTGGGCAGTTGGGAACTGTTTGTTGTAAGGTTAAGTTGCGGGGTTGGCCATCCCCTTGCAGCTGTAGTGTGCTTTTGTCCTTCATCGACTTCATTGCTCCAGCCACCCTTGCCACCAGTTTTTTTGTAATTTACGTGTCATTTATCAGCATTTGTGTGCAGTTCGGTTGCCTATTTTATTTCTAGCATATTTATATACCAGCCGCCTCCGCTGCCATGTGCACTTGTGTAGGTGTCCTTGATTGACTTCACAGCTTCCAGGTTGGTGGCGGCTAATGGCCAGGTGGCCTTCTGCGACATGGCCCTCGACCCTGAGGTTTTCGAGGGCCCCAAGGGAGATGTACAGGTACGTTAAGGGAGAGGGGGGGGAGGGGGGGCACAGTAAGATACAATAAAGACTTTTGAGGCGGACTTCAAATTCCGAATCTCTGTTGGCAGTTTAATACCTACCGTACCATGAGGACGTTGACAGGTGGCGTCTTGTCCGCCTACACCAACTGCCTTTGGATGGCTAGCTGGCATAATTCGAATTTTGAATTTCAAACGGCCAATGGCATTTGCAGTCTGATACGTAGCGCACCATGAGGACGCTGACAGGTGGCGTCTGGTCAGCCACCTGCCCCTCCACCAACTGTCTTTGGATGGCATACCTTGCAGAATTCAAAATCCAAGTTGTCCTTGTGTGTGCAGTTTGATACGTACCTCGCCATGACTCGCATGAGGACGCTGACAGGTGGCATCTGGTCCGCCCCCTGCCCCTCCACTAACTGCCATAAAGATGGTTAGCTGGCAGAATTCGAATTCTGAATTTCAAACGGCAATGGCATCTGCAGTTTGATAGGTACCACGCCATGAGGACGCTGAAAGGTGGCGCCTGGTCCGCCTCCTGCCCCACCACCAACTGCCTTTGGATGGTTAGCTGGCAGCGTTCGCATTTTAAATTCAAACCGCCAATGGCATTTGCAGTTTGATACGTACCGCGCCATAAGGACGCTGACAGGTGGCGTCTGGTCCGCCTCCTGCCCCTCCACCAACTGTCCTTGGATGGCATATCTTGCAGAATTCGAATTTGAATTTCAAATCGCCAATGGTATTTGCAGTTTGATACGTACCGCGCCATGAGGACGCTGACAGGTGGCGTCTGGTCCGCCTCCTTCCCCTCCACCAACTGCCTTTGGATGGCGTACCTGGCGGATATTCTGGCGAGCAAGAAGATCGGGTCGGGGCCGGGTGCCTCGGGACACAAAAGGAAGCTAAGGGACTTCAGGTGAGGGGCTGCGGGGGATACTTATATTGTTTTATCATAATAATCTAAGCTGGCGGATCTTGAAGGTGATTATGGAGGTTAGCAGATGCAATCTTCATGAGTCATGACGCTGATGGGTTTTAGTTATCAAGATGTAGCTGATTGTAGCTGAAGGCTGAAGCATGCTAACTGGTGATCCATTGCCAACCAAAGGCTTATTCGCCCACCTCAGGAAGCGCTGCATGGAGTACGCATGCTGCGCGGACATGGCCAGGGAGGATCCTCTCTTTGCTGGCATGTGGCACACGGTTGCAGCAGGGTCCGCATGAGGATGTTCGGGATGATGTTGAGGACGATTCAAACATAATCAGGATCGACGCAGACACAGCGTACTGCTGGTGGAGATATCATGTGGTGTGTGTGTGCCAGGGCTTGTCTTTCGTCGCCTCATGTTGCGTACGCTCTGGTGCATAGCGTGGTGCTCACCTCCTGTGACAGCTCTCAGTTTATTACAGTGTTGTGCAAGTTTGAAAATCAAAATCTGGCCAGATGGGCCAGGGCCCTTCCATACCCCAAATTTGATGTAACACACCACAACTGCAGCCTGGTCGCAGTGGCAAACGGGATATAAACGGAGACCCCCGAGTCGTTTTCTTGCCCCTCACACTTTCAGCGGAAATGGCCGAATCCACAAAATCCAATGCAACAGAACATCCAGTGATCAGGCAAGGTCCACACTCATGAGAGCACAGGCAAAGAAAATAAAAATATTCTACTGCAGCTCCTCCCGGACCATCACCGCCACCAGTGCTCGGCGATCCTCCGCCAGCAAGGCCTCCCGCTGCCGCCGCCGCACGGCCACCGCCTCTGCTTCCCCTTGGACCATGTCCTGCCACCCTAGCAGGCCCAGCAGTCCAGACCACCCATCATACAGTCTATTACCGGCCCGGGGCTGGGTCGGGCTCGAGGCCAACCGCTCGTCCTGCAGTAGGTGTTGCTGGTGCTGCTGCCCATCTTGCAGCAGTTGTTGCTGCTCATGTTGCTGTTCGCCCTGGAGATGTTGCTGTTGCTGCATGTCCTGCAGATGTTGTTGCAGATGTTGTGGCTGCCGTTGCTGATCCCATTGCTGCTGCTGCTGCTGCTGTTGCCGCTGCCGCTGCTGTTGGCCATGCAGCTGGTCGCGCTCCAGCAGCGCTTGCTTCTTCCCCTCGCCGGCTCCTAGGGCGTCCTTCAGAGTCTCGAAGGCCAAGAACGCGACAATCATGCCCTGGTGCAACAACAACGTCAATAACAGCAGGAAACGTGGTGCAATAACAACATCAACTACGGGCAAAGTGGTACAGCAACAACATCTGTCGATATCTGGCAACAGCAACAACAACAGGCAAAGTGGTGCAGCAGCAACAACTACAGAAGCAACAACTCAGGTTTTCACTGTACCGTAACTGGTTGAGATATGACCGTACCGCTCCTTAATTGCCCGTGTACCGCCTCTGTACCCCCCCTTGCAAGCTCACCGGCACTACTTTGATGTACTCCGCAAGGATGCCGTCGTAGAAGGCTCGTATACCGCCTGCGCCATAGATGCGCTGTCCGGTCGCCCACCAGCTGGGCTGCGTGCTGCTGCTGCCCTGGCCCTGCACCTGTATAATGCGCCGGACCTACAAATGGTTAAGGTTTGCATAAATCAGAAAATAAGAAACCTGGGCCCCTGAGGGGGCGTGAGAGTTAAGGAAACAGCGCGGCCTGGGCCGGTATTCAATGCTAGGAATTTGAGGAGGGAGGGAAAGAAAGCCGTTTGAGGCGTGGCTTGCGGATGGCAAAGTGTGCTCTGGACTTGAACTAGTTCCATGGGCAACGTCACTGATAAGGGAGCCCAGGTACACGAATCAATACTGTTGTACTGCTGCCTGCTGATCCGGTCGTCCGACCATGAACCCCACCATATAAACCCCCACTGTCAGAAATCCCCCAAACCCTGCCACCTCAGCTTCTGACAACAACTATTTCTCCCTGCTCTAATGGAAGGAGAGGGTCGAACGACCAAGCAAGGTATACACGGTTAAGCCCCACGCAACAGTCATCACATTGTTCAGGAGCAAGGTGAGGGTGCTGCTGCGCAACCCCTAGCCTCATCACCATATCCAAAGATTTTTATTTCAAATGGCCACATAAATCACAATTTATAAACAAATAAACCGTCACCTTGTCAAGCGGGAAAGTGAAGGTGCTACTGCACAACCCCTGGCCTCATCACCGTATCCGAAGTATTTTTATGTCAAATGGCCACAAAAATCACCATAAATCCTAAGTTACAAACAAACAATTCGTCACCTTGTCAAGTGTGGGAAGGTGAGGGTGCTGCTGTGCAACCCATGGACTCATCACCGTATCTAAAGTATTTGTCACCTTGTCAAGCGGGAAGGTGAGGGTGCTGCTCGTGGCGCCCGCCAGCCCTGCAGCCACCATGCTGACTGCCGCCATGTTGGGGGAGCGGTCCGGCGATGATGAGACCAAGGTGTCCTTGAGCGTGGAGTAAAACATGAAGTGGAAAGCCAGCGATGGGGTCACCTGGGCAACAGGGTGCAGGAGGTTTCGGGTTGAAGGAGAACTGTTTGAGAGGGTTGGGGGGGGTGAAGGTGAAGGGTTCGAGAGGGTTGGGGTGGGTGAAGGTGAAGGGTTTGAGAGGGTTGGGGGGGGGTTGAAGGTGAAGGGTTCGAGAGGGTTGGGGTGGGTTACAAGGGCTTCGGGAGGGTTGGGGGGGGTGAAGGTGAAGGGTTCGAGAGGGTTGGGGTGGGTTACAATGGCTTCGGGAGGGTTGGGGGGGGTGAAGGTGAAGGGTTTGAGAGGGTTGGGGGGGGGTTGAAGGTGAAGGGTTCGAGAGGGTTGGGGTGGGTTACAAGGGCTTCGGGAGGGTTGGGGGGGGGTGAAGGTGAAGGGTTCGAGAGGGTTGGGGTGGGTTACAAGGGCTTCGGGAGGGTTGGGGGGGGTGAAGGTGAAGGGTTCGAGAGGGTTGGGGAGGGTTACAAGGGCTTCGGGAGGGTTGGGGGGGGTGAAGGTGAAGGGTTCGAGAGGGTTGGGGTGGGTTACAAGGGCTTCAGGAGGGTTGTGGGGGATGAAGGTGAAGGGTTCGAGAGGGTTGGGGTGGGTTACAATGGCTTCGGAAGGGTTGTGGGGGGTGAAGGTGAAGGGTTCGAGAGGGTTGGGGTGGGTTACAAGGGCTTCGGAAGGGTTGGGGGGGGTGAAGGTGAAGGGTTCGAGAGGGTTGGGGTGGGTTACAAGGGCTTCGGGAGGGTTGGGGGGGGTGAAGGTGAAGGGTTCGAGAGGGTTGGGGTGGGTTACAAGGGCTTCGGGAGGGTTGGGGGGGGTGAAGGTGAAGGGTTCGAGAGGGTTGGGGTGTGTTACAAGGGCTTCGGGAGAGTTGGGGGGGGTGAAGGTGAAGGGTTTGAGAGGGTTGGGGGGGGGTTGAAGGTGAAGGGTTCGAGAGGGTTGGGGTGGGTTACAAGGGCTTCGGGAGGGTTGGGGGGGGTGAAGGTGAAGGGTTCGAGAGGGTTGGGGTGGGTTACAAGGGCTTCGGGAGGGTTAGGGGGGGTGAAGGTGAAGGGTTCGAGAGGGTTGAGGTGGGTTACAAGGGCTTCGGGAGGGTTGGGGGGGGGTTGAAGGTGAAGGGTTCGAGAGGGTTGGGGTGGGTTACAAGGGCTTCGGGAGGGTTGGGGGGGGTGAAGGTGAAGGGTTCGAGAGGGTTGGGGTGGGTTACAAGGGCTTCGGGAGGGTTAGGGGGGGTGAAGGTGAAGGGTTCGAGAGGGTTGAGGTGGGTTACAAGGGCTTCGGGAGGGTTGGGGGGGGTGAAGGTGAAGGGTTCGAGAGGGTTGGGGAGGGTTACAAGGGCTTCGGGAGGGTTGGGGGGGGTGAAGGTGAAGGGTTCGAGAGGGTTGGGGTGGGTTACAAGGGCTTCGGGAGGGTTGGGGGGGGTGAAGGTGAAGGGTTCGAGAGGGTTGGGGTGGGTTACAATGGCTTCGGAAGGGTTGTGGGGGGTGAAGGTGAAGGGTTCGAGAGGGTTGGGGTGGGTTACAAGGGCTTCGGAAGGGTTGGGGGGGGGTGAAGGTGAAGGGTTCGAGAGGGTTGGGGTGGGTTACAAGGGCTTCGGGAGGGTTGGGGGGGGTGAAGGTGAAGGGTTCGAGAGGGTTGGGGTGGGTAACAAGGGCTTCGGGAGGGTTGGGGGGGTGAAGGTGAAGGGTTCGAGAGGGTTGGGGTGGGTTACAAGGGCTTCGGGAGGGTTGGGGGGGGTGAAGGTGAAGGGTTCGAGAGGGTTGGGGTGGGTTACAAGGGCTTCGGGAGGGTTGGGGGGGGTGAAGGTGAAGGGTTCGAGAGGGTTGGGGTGGGTTACAAGGGCTTCGGGAGGGTTGGGGGGGGTGAAGGTGAAGGGTTCGAGAGGGTTGGGGTGGGTTACAAGGGCTTCGGGAGGGTTGGGGGGGGTGAAGGTGAAGGGTTCGAGAGGGTTGGGGTGGGTTACAAGGGCTTCGGGAGGGTTGGGGGGGGTGAAGGTGAAGGGTTCGAGAGGGTTGGGGTGGGTTACAAGGGCTTCGGGAGAGTTGGGGGGGGTGAAGGTGAAGGGTTTGAGAGGGTTGGGGGGGGGTTGAAGGTGAAGGGTTCGAGAGGGTTGGGGTGGGTTACAAGGGCTTCGGGAGGGTTGGGGGGGGTGAAGGTGAAGGGTTCGAGAGGGTTGGGGTGGGTTACAAGGGCTTCGGGAGGGTTAGGGGGGGTGAAGGTGAAGGGTTCGAGAGGGTTGAGGTGGGTTACAAGGGCTTCGGGAGGGTTGGGGGGGGTGAAGGTGAAGGGTTCGAGAGGGTTGGGGAGGGTTACAAGGGCTTCGGGAGGGTTGGGGGGGGTGAAGGTGAAGGGTTCCAGAGGGTTGGGGTGGGTTACAAGGGCTTCGGGAGGGTTGGGGGGGGTGAAGGTGAAGGGTTCGAGAGGGTTGGGGTGGGTTACAATGGCTTCGGAAGGGTTGTGGGGGGTGAAGGTGAAGGGTTCGAGAGGGTTGGGGTGGGTTACAAGGGCTTCGGAAGGGTTGGGGGGGGGTGAAGGTGAAGGGTTCGAGAGGGTTGGGGTGGGTTACAAGGGCTTCGGGAGGGTTGGGGGGGGTGAAGGTGAAGGGTTCGAGAGGGTTGGGGTGGGTAACAAGGGCTTCGGGAGGGTTGGGGGGGTGAAGGTGAAGGGTTCGAGAGGGTTGGGGTGGGTTACAAGGGCTTCGGGAGGGTTGGGGGGGGTGAAGGTGAAGGGTTCGAGAGGGTTGGGGTGGGTTACAAGGGCTTCGGGAGGGTTGGGGGGGGTGAAGGTGAAGGGTTCGAGAGGGTTGGGGTGGGTTACAAGGGCTTCGGGAGGGTTGGGGGGGGTGAAGGTGAAGGGTTCGAGAGGGTTGGGGTGGGTTACAAGGGCTTCGGGAGGGTTGGGGGGGGTGAAGGTGAAGGGTTCGAGAGGGTTGGGGTGGGTTACAAGGGCTTCGGGAGGGTTGGGGGGGGTGAAGGTGAAGGGTTCGAGAGGGTTGGGGTGGGTTACAAGGGTTTCGGGAGGGTTGGGGGGGGTGAAGGTGAAGGGTTCGAGAGGGTTGGGGGGGGTTACAAGGGCTTCGGGGGGGTTTGGGGGGGGGTGAAGGTGAAGGGTTCGAGAGGGTTGGGGTGGGTTACAAGGGCTTCGGGAGGGTTGGGGGGGGTGAAGGTGAAGGGTTCGAGAGGGTTGGGGTGGGTTACAAGGGCTTCGGGAGGGTTGGGGGGGGTGAAGGTGAAGGGTTCGAGAGGGTTGGGGTGGGTTACAAGGGTTTTGGGAGGGTTGGGGGGGGTGAAGGTGAAGGGTTCGAGAGGGTTGGGGTGGGTTACAAGGGCTTCGGGGGGGTTGGGGGGGATGAAGGTGAAGGGTTCGAGAGGGTTGGGGTGGGTTACAAGGGCTTCGGGAAGGTTGGGCGGGGTGAAGGTGAAGGGTTCGAGAGGGTTGGGGTGGGTTACAAGGGCTTCGGGAGGGTTGGGGGGGGTGAAGGTGAAGGGTTCGAGAGGGTTGGGGTGGGTTACAAGGGCTTCGGGAGGGTTGGGGGGGGTGAAGGTGAAGGGTTCGAGAGGGTTGGGGTGGGTTACAAGGGCTTCGGGAGGGTTGGGGGGGGTGAAGGTGAAGGGTTCGAGAGGGTTGGGGTGGGTTACAAGGGCTTCGGGAGGGTTAGGGGGGGTGAAGGTGAAGGGTTCGAGAGGGTTGAGGTGGGTTACAAGGGTTTCGGGAGGGTTGGGGGGGGTGAAGGTGAAGGGTTCGAGAGGGTTGGGGAGGGTTACAAGGGCTTCGGGAGGGTTGGGGGGGGTGAAGGTGAAGGGTTCGAGAGGGTTGGGGTGGGTTACAAGGGCTTCGGGAGGGTTGGGGGGGGTGAAGGTGAAGGGTTCGAGAGGGTTGGGGTGGGTTACAATGGCTTCGGAAGGGTTGTGGGGGGTGAAGGTGAAGGGTTCGAGAGGGTTGGGGTGGGTTACAAGGGCTTCGGAAGGGTTGGGGGGGGTGAAGGTGAAGGGTTCGAGAGGGTTGGGGTGGGTTACAAGGGCTTCGGGAGGGTTGGGGGGGGTGAAGGTGAAGGGTTCGAGAGGGTTGGGGTGGGTAACAAGGGCTTCGGGAGGGTTGGGGGGGGTGAAGGTGAAGGGTTCGAGAGGGTTGGGGTGGTTTACAAGGGCTTCGGGAGGGTTGGGGGGGGTGAAGGTGAAGGGTTCGAGAGGGTTGGGGTGGGTTACAAGGGCTTCGGGAGGGTTGGGGGGGGTGAAGGTGAAGGGTTCGAGAGGGTTGGGGTGGGTTACAAGGGCTTCGGGAGGGTTGGGGGGGGTGAAGGTGAAGGGTTCGAGAGGGTTGGGGTGGGTTACAAGGGCTTCGGGAGGGTTGGGGGGGGTGAAGGTGAAGGGTTCGAGAGGGTTGGGGTGGGTTACAAGGGCTTCGGGAGGGTTGGGGGGGGTGAAGGTGAAGGGTTCGAGAGGGTTGGGGTGGGTTACAAGGGTTTCGGGAGGGTTGGGGGGGGTGAAGGTGAAGGGTTCGAGAGGGTTGGGGGGGGTTACAAGGGCTTCGGGGGGTTTGGGGGGGGGTGAAGGTGAAGGGTTCGAGAGGGTTGGGGTGGGTTACAAGGGCTTCGGGAGGGTTGGGGGGGGTGAAGGTGAAGGGTTCGAGAGGGTTGGGGTGGGTTACAAGGGCTTCGGGAGGGTTGGGGGGGGTGAAGGTGAAGGGTTCGAGAGGGTTGGGGTGGGTTACAAGGGTTTTGGGAGGGTTGGGGGGGGTGAAGGTGAAGGGTTCGAGAGGGTTGGGGTGGGTTACAAGGGCTTCGGGGGGGTTGGGGGGGATGAAGGTGAAGGGTTCGAGAGGGTTGGGGTGGGTTACAAGGGCTTCGGGAAGGTTGGGCGGGGTGAAGGTGAAGGGTTCGAGAGGGTTGGGGTGGGTTACAAGGGCTTCGGGAGGGTTGGGGGGGTGAAGGTGAAGGGTTCGAGAGGGTTGGGGTGGGTTACAAGGGCTTCGGGAGGGTTGGGGGGGGTGAAGGTGAAGGGTTCGAGAGGGTTGGGGTGGGTTACAAGGGCTTCGGGAGGGTTGGGGGGGGTGAAGGTGAAGGGTTCGAGAGGGTTGGGGTGGGTTACAAGGGCTTCGGGAGGGTTAGGGGGGGTGAAGGTGAAGGGTTCGAGAGGGTTGAGGTGGGTTACAAGGGCTTCGGGAGGGTTGGGGGGGGTGAAGGTGAAGGGTTCGAGAGGGTTGGGGAGGGTTACAAGGGCTTCGGGAGGGTTGGGGGGGGTGAAGGTGAAGGGTTCGAGAGGGTTGGGGTGGGTTACAAGGGCTTCGGGAGGGTTGGGGGGGGTGAAGGTGAAGGGTTCGAGAGGGTTGGGGTGGGTTACAATGGCTTCGGAAGGGTTGGGGGGGGTGAAGGTGAAGGGTTCGAGAGGGTTGGGGTGGGTTACAAGGGCTTCGGAAGGGTTGGGGGGGGGTGAAGGTGAAGGGTTCGAGAGGGTTGGGGTGGGTTACAAGGGCTTCGGGAGGGTTGGGGGGGGTGAAGGTGAAGGGTTCGAGAGGGTTGGGGTGGGTAACAAGGGCTTCGGGAGGGTTGGGGGGGTGAAGGTGAAGGGTTCGAGAGGGTTGGGGTGGGTTACAAGGGCTTCGGGAGGGTTGGGGGGGGTGAAGGTGAAGGGTTCGAGAGGGTTGGGGTGGGTTACAAGGGCTTCGGGAGGGTTGGGGGGGGTGAAGGTGAAGGGTTCGAGAGGGTTGGGGTGGGTTACAAGGGCTTCGGGAGGGTTGGGGGGGGTGAAGGTGAAGGGTTCGAGAGGGTTGGGGTGGGTTACAAGGGCTTCGGGAGGGTTGGGGGGGGTGAAGGTGAAGGGTTCGAGAGGGTTGGGGTGGGTTACAAGGGCTTCGGGAGGGTTGGGGGGGGTGAAGGTGAAGGGTTCGAGAGGGTTGGGGTGGGTTACAAGGGTTTCGGGAGGGTTGGGGGGGGTGAAGGTGAAGGGTTCGAGAGGGTTGGGGTGGGTTACAAGGGCTTCGGGAGGGTTGGGGGGGGTGAAGGTGAAGGGTTCGAGAGGGTTGGGGTGGGTTACAAGGGCTTCGGGAGGGTTGGGGGGGGTGAAGGTGAAGGGTTCGAGAGGGTTGGGGTGGGTTACAAGGGCTTCGGGAGGGTTGGGGGGGGTGAAGGTGAAGGGTTCGAGAGGGTTGGGGTGGGTTACAAGGGTTTTGGGAGGGTTGGGGGGGGTGAAGGTGAAGGGTTCGAGAGGGTTGGGGTGGGTTACAAGGGCTTCGGGGGGGTTGGGGGGGATGAAGGTGAAGGGTTCGAGAGGGTTGGGGTGGGTTACAAGGGCTTCGGGAAGGTTGGGCGGGGTGAAGGTGAAGGGTTCGAGAGGGTTGGGGTGGGTTACAAGGGCTTCGGGAGGGTTGGGGGGGGTGAAGGTGAAGGGTTCGAGAGGGTTGGGGTGGGTTACAAGGGCTTCGGGAGGGTTGGGGGGGGTGAAGGTGAAGGGTTCCAGAGGGTTGGGGTGGGTTACAAGGGCTTCGGGAGGGTTGGGGGGGGTGAAGGTGAAGGGTTCGAGAGGGTTGGGGTGGGTTACAAGGGTTTTGGGAGGGTTGGGGGGGGTGAAGGTGAAGGGTTCGAGAGGGTTGGGGTGGGTTACAAGGGCTTCGGGGGGGTTGGGGGGGGGTGACGGTGAAGGGTTCGAGAGGGTTGGGGTGGGTTACAAGGGCTTTGGGAGGGTTGGGGGGGGTGAAGGTGAAGGGTTCGAGAGGGTTGGGGGGGGGTTGAAGGTGAAGGGTTCGAGAGGGTTGGGGTGGGTTACAAGGGCTTCGGGGGGGTTGGGGGGGGTGAAGGTGAAGGGTTCGAGAGGGTTGGGGTGGGTTACAAGGGCTTCGGAAGGGTTGGGGGGGGTGACGGTGAAGGGTTCGAGAGGGTTGGGGTGGGTTACAAGGGCTTCGAGAGGGTTGGGGGGTGTGAAGGTGAAGGGTTCGAGAGGGTTGGGGTGGGTTACAAGGGTTTCGGGAGGGTTGGGGGGGGTGAAGGTGAAGGGTTCGAGAGGGTTGGGGTGGGTTACAAGGGCTTCGGGGGGGTTGGGGGGGGTGACGGTGAAGGGTTCGAGAGGGTTGGGGTGGGTTACAAGGGCTTCGGGAGGGTTGGAGGGGGTGAAGGTGAAGGGTTCGAGAGGGTTGGGGTGGGTTACAAGGGCTTCGGGAAGGTTGGGCGGGGTGAAGGTGAAGGGTTCGAGAGGGTTGGGGTGGGTTACAAGGGCTTCGGGAGGGTTGGGGGGGGTGAAGGTGAAGGGTTCGAGAGGGTTGGGGTGGGTTACAAGGGTTTCGGGAGGGTTGGGGGGGGTGAAGGTGAAGGGTTCGAGAGGGTTAGGTGGGTTACAAGGGCTTCGGGGGGGGTGGGGGGGGGTGACGGTGAAGGGTTCGAGAGGGTTGGGGTGGGTTACAAGGGCTTCGGGAGGGTTGGGGGGGGTGAAGGTGAAGGGTTCGAGAGGGTTGGGGTGGGTTACAAGGGCTTCGGGAGGGTTGGGGGGGGTGAAGGTGAAGGGTTCGAGAGGGTTGGGGTGGGTTACAAGGGCTTCGGGAGGGTTTGGGGGGGTGAAGGTGAAGGGTTCGAGAGGGTTGGGGTGGGTTACAAGGGCTTCGGGAGGGTTGGGGGGGGTGAAGGTGAAGGGTTCGAGAGGGTTGGGGTGGGTTACAAGGGCTTCGGGAGGGTTGGGGGGGGTGAAGGTGAAGGGTTCGAGAGGGTTGGGGTGGGTTACAAGGGCTTCGGAAGGGTTGGGCACAGGGGTGAAGGTGATGGGTTCGAGAGGGTTGGGGTGGGTTACAAGGGCTTCGAGAGGGTTGGGGGGGTGAAGGTGAAGGGTTCGAGAGGGTTGGGGGGGGGTGAAGGTGAAGGGTTCGAGAGGGTTGGGGTGGGTTACAAGGGCTTCGGGAGGGTTTGGGGGGGTGAAGGTGAAGGGTTCGAGAGGGTTGGGGTGGGTTACAAGGGCTTCGGGAGGGTTGGGGGGGGTGAAGGTGATGGGTTCGAGAGGGTTGGGGTGGGTTACAAGGGCTTCGGGAGGGTTGGGGGGGGTGAAGGTGAAGGGTTCGAGAGGGTTGGGGGGGGTTGAAGGTGAAGGGTTCGAGAGGGTTGGGGTGGGTTACAAGGGCTTCGGGAGGGTTGGGGGGGTTGAAGGTGAAGGGTTCGAGAGGGTTGGGGTGGGTTACAAGGGCTTCGGGAGGGTTGGGGGGGGGTGAAGGTGAAGGGTTCGAGAGGGTTGGGGGGGGTTGAAGGTGAAGGGTTCGAGAGGGTTGGGGTGGGTTACAAGGGCTTCGGGAGGGTTGGGGGGTTGAAGGTGAAGGGTTCGAGAGGGTTGGGGTGGGTTACAAGGGCTTCGGGAGGGTTGGGGGGGGGTGAAGGTGAAGGGTTCGAGAGGGTTGTGGTGGGTTACAAGGGCTTCGGGAGGGTTGAAGGTTAAGGGCTGGGGGTTGAAGGGTTTGGGAGGTTGGGGGTCAAAGGTTGAGGGTTGAGTTTTAAGGGTGTAGGGTTCAAATGGGATGCAAATGAATATAACAAGAAATACCCAAAGCGAAAAGGTATTGTGTACGTGTGTGTGTGTGGGGGGGGGGCGTTACTGAAGGGCATGCCAGGTATTGTTGGGCAGGTGGCCAGGCAGCCACTACAGGGCTCATCGGGGGGGGAAACCTTGACCGGCCTGCGGCGCAAGCAGCGGGCACCTTGCAACAGCCCCCTCCCACACCCACACACATCCGTATGCCGGATTCTAGCTGAAGTGTAGCTGAGGTGTAGCTGAAGTGCCGCTGAAGTGTAGCCGAGGTGTAGCTGAATTACTGCTTAACTGCAGTAGAAACAACCTTCCAACATCAGCGCCTCGTACCTGGGCCAGAGTCGCACCCAGGCCGCGATACATCCCCATCGGCCCCTCTTCCGCGACGATCCTCCGAACCGCGTGAAGGATGCCTCTGTAGTACCCCCCCTCTGTCTGAGCTGCCAGCCGGGTCCGCAGGAGGTCTAAGGGGTAGGCCTGAAGAGGACAGAAGCAGATTTCGAGCTTGCCCGCAAACGACAGATACAATCTCAGGCGTGCTTGGTCGTAAGGGAGGGAGGGAGGGAGGGGGCAGGTCCGCAGCTGGCCTAACGGGTCGGCATGCAGGGGACAGAGGAAGATTCCAATTCTTGCTGCAAATGACATGTGCGTTATCAGGTGTGCTTGGTAGGGAGGGAGTAAGAGGGCAGGTCCGCAGCAGGTCAAACGGGTAAGCCTGCAGAGGATAGAAGCAGGTTCACATCTTGCTTGCAAATGTCATAGATTGTATCATTGATATCATCAACTTATTAGGCATGCCCTGTAGGAAGGGAGGGAGGGGGCGGATCTTCACAGCGTACGCACATCCTCCTGATAGCCGTTTTCGAAAGGGCCAGGAAGTGCGTATCAGGCATGCTTTGAATCTCAGAATGTGTGGGGGGGGGTAGAAGGAGGGGGGGGCAAGTCTTGCCTGCAAATGACAGATGCATTATCAGGTGTGCTTGGTAGGGAGGGAGGGAGGGAGGGAGGGAGGAAGGGAGAGGGCGGGTCCGCAACAGGTCTAACGGGTCGGCCTGGGACAGAGGAAGATTCAAATCTTGCCAGCAAACGACAGAGGTAGGTCATCCATTCATCAGGAATGCTCTGTAAGGGAGGGCAGCAGATCAGTAGACCCTCAATCACAATCTCTCAACCCTCAATCCTCCATCAACCCTCCATCCTCGGTCCTCAATCCTCATCCAATCATCCACTGTCTCTCCACCCTTAGTCCTCAACTGTCCATCCAAAATCCCCGGCTCGACGTCTCTCAATCCTCAACCCTCAATCCTCAACCTTCCATCCTCGAGCCTTCATCCCCAATGATCGTCTATCTGCCCTGGAACCTCGATTGACAATCCTCAACCCCAAAGCCTCACCGCAATGCCTCCAGTCATGCCCGCTGTTCCTCCCACATGAGACCCTAAACCCTAGACCCTAAACACTAGACCCTTAACCCTAAACCTGAACCCTAAACACTATACCCTAAACCTGAAACCTAAACACTTGACCCTCAACCCCAAAGCCTCACCACAATGCCTCCAGTCATGCCTGCTGTTGCTCCCACAAACGACCCTAAATCCTGAACCCGTAACCCTAAACACTTGACCCTTCACCCTAAAGCCTCACCGCAATGCATCCAGTCATGCCTGCAATCGCTCCCGCAAGAAACCGCCTTGGGGGCGCTGTTGTCACATGATCCATAAGCCCCTCATCCACCATCTCAAAGACAGAGAAATTGACGGCACTGCACGGCCGATGGAACAGGAGAGGGCCATGAGGAGGAAAGGGCATGGTGGCCGTAATGAAAGAAGCGCATGGCCAGACTGCTAGAGAGGAAAGTGCATGACCATGATGATGAAAGTGCATGGCCAGACTGCCTGAGAGGAAAGTGCATGGCAACGATGATGAAACTGCATGGCCAGGCTGCCTGAGAGGGAAGTGCATGGCCATGATGATGTAAGTGCATGGCCAGACTGCCTGAGAGGAAAGTGCATGGCAATGATGATGAAAGAAGTGCATGGCCAGACTGCTTGAGAGGAAGCTGCATGGCAATGATGATGAAAGTGCATGGCCAGAGAGAAATTTTGTTGGCCTGAGGGGAGAGTGCATGGCCAGAGGTGGCGTTGCATGGCAGGTGTCGCAGCCGAGAACCATAATGATGAGAACGCATGGCCAGAGATAAAAGAGCATGGCGGATTGAACAGCGGAGATTTATTGATGAGAGTGCATGGCCAGAGATAAAACGGCATGGCTTATTTACCAGTGGAGAACCATCATGATGAGAGTACATGGCCGATAAATCGCATGGCTTATTTAATTGCAGGGGGGTCACAATGAGAGTGCATGGCCACTGGCCAGAGATGAAAGTGCATTGTGTGGAGAGAACACACCCTCTCAGATGGGCACCACAGATTATGCCAGTGTTCTTCAGCTACATTTCAGCTACCATTCAGCTACCGTTCAGCTACGTCACAGCATGTAGCCGATGAGGCCTGAAGCTTCAAGGCACCACCGCCACTTGAGCTAACACCAGTAGGTCGGTCAATGCTTCAACCCCCATCAGCCCAGTGGTGGACGCACGACGCACTCCAAAGAGGGGATCTGGCGCGCTCAAAATAAAGCAAAAGGGGTCTGGCGCTAACTATGGGGGGGGGGGAACTGCAGTGGCCATTGGCCAGCAGTTGACCCTCACCTGTACGGCAGCCGATGCAGTAGGGTCGCCAGGTTCCCCTTCCAGAGGCTCAGCACACCCTGGTTCTGCACCACCTGCCGGAGGGCCTGGTACAGCGGCAGCTGCCGGCCGCTGCTCCCGGCGGCGGCTCCGGCACACCAGCTGGACGCCGACCCATTGCTGGCGCCGCAGGCCGACGATGCGGCGGAGGGGAAGGCGGCAGCGGAAGCGGAGTTGGATCCGAGGTGCGCGAGAGCGGGCTGCCGGGAGCGCGCGAGCGAGGCGGGCGAGTTTAGGCTTTCGGAGGATAGGGCATGGACCTGAGAAGGTTTAGGGTTCAGGGTTTGTAAGTTGAGGGTTTGCGTAATAGTTACAGGATTGGGATCCAGGGTTGAGGGTGTCCCCGACCACCTGAGAGCAGGGCATGGTCGTTGAGAGAGGCGGGGTCGTTAAAACAGGTGGGGTCGTTGGGAGAGGTGGGGTCGGTGCCCCAGCGCCTTCACATCCAGGTAGTTTACCAGAAGGTCAAAGGGGGAAGGGGCGGGGTTGTTGCAACGGCGTCTATACCTTCACGCAATAGGATAGGGTGGCGGAAGGCCGTGCCGCAACTAGAGTGGCTTGGCAGCTCGAGCGCCGAGTGAATTCGAGCAAGCGCATGCATGACAAAATGCGAGGACATTTGCGCTCAAAACAACACGCAGATAACTAATACAACGTGTACATTTTGGAGGCAGGGGGGGCAAAAAGCAAGCACAATCTAGTGTTCTGGCTGGTGTGGCCCTGATGTGGCCAGCTCATGCTCAGGCCCATACTATATCCTTGCCATTGCCCATTGCCTTGCCCATTGCCATCGCGCATATTTTCTTGCCATGGCCTAGCCATTGCCATTGCCCATCTATCCTCACCATGGCCAGATCATGCTCAGGCCCATACATCTATCCTCGCCATGGCCAGATCATGCTCAGGCCCATACATCTATCCTTGCCATGGCCGGAGCCTAGTCAAATTCTCACGAAGATCAGGCCCTTGCCCTCATGCCCCAGTGGTCATGTCCATGCATTCACACCCTGTGCCCATGCCCATGCCCTCATGCGGATGCCTATATCGCTATGCCCATGCGCACATGTCCTTTTGACCATGGGCATGGCCTTGCGGACATGTCCCTGGGACCATGCGGCCATGCACAAGCACATGGCCACATCGCTGTGCCCATACACTATGCCCTGTGCCCATGCACATGCGCTCATGTGAATATCGCTGTGCTCATGCGCTCACGCCCAAGTGCTCATGCCCATGCACTCATGACACAATACTGACACCCATGCGCATGGCCAGTTCGCAATGCCCATGCGCGTATGCCCTGGTCGCTGTCGCCGCAGCTAGCACAGTCCCATACATTGGGTAAGGTGGACTGCGTCACCCAAGCTTATCATAGCCCCATGCGTTAGGAAAGGTATCACCCAAACCCACTTGGTACAGGATGGTCAGTCGCCCCAATGGAGCCGTTGTGGTCTTGGCCAGCACACCAGAGAGGCCCCCTGCTATCATGAGCTTAACAGGCTCAGGCAGCATGTCCCTGAGCGCCTGGGCCGTGCTGACATTATGTGGTGGCTGCTGCCGATGCTGCTGAAGCTCCTGCTGGGCCAGGTGCAGGTGCTGGGGCAGGGTGGTCGTTGCGGCGGCCGAGGGTCGAGCCGGGTGCGGTTCCGGGTCGGAAGCCTGTCGGAGCGTTTTATGGCCTCTCGGCTGCGCCGCTGGATCCGCTGCATGGGCATCTGCATGCGTTTGGGGAATCGATTCGGGGCTAGGAGCTGCGGAAGGCGTCATCGCGTTGAAGCCGGCGCGCAAGACGACGCACCGCAGCACTGGCAGGAGTCCCCTGTGGCTTTGGTTTGCTTGAATGTAGGGGTGCTCCGCTACAAATACGTTTACACAACGTAAAACTACCCTAATTTATAGATAATGATTTCAAGTAGCTTGCATGGACCGGCTGAGCGATACCAAATGAAATTCAGCGCCGATATGAATTTGAGCCTCTTATGATGCGGTCCCTGATGAGTGCTCGCAATGGCGTAACCAGCTTGGTTGACTTTATTGCCAAAAGTTTTTGTCGTTTGCCGCTAGTGGCTCTAACCATACCTCGCAATATACGCAAACTGTCCCCAGGGAAGAAAGGGATGAACGGTGCGAACAGCAGCTTCTCTCATGCTCCAAGTACGGCAGGCTCGACCAACCAGCGTAACCAACAGTCACAGCAGCCACACTGCCAAAGCAAGCACACCAAACTCTAGCCCCGCCGCTAATTCAACCCAGTAAAAAACGTGCAAAGCGCTCGTAACCTTCCAAGCAAACATTCGCAGCCGCAACCGCAACAGGAGTCCGGACGCCAACCTCGCGTCCATCTCCCCCGTCTAAAAAGAGCGGAGGCTTGAGGAGCAGCTGACCCTCGCATCCAGCGACACCCACCCCCCTGTCCAGCAGTTCAACTCCCAAGCGCACCTACAGAGCAGGCCAAAGCCCAGCCCAGCCCAGCCCAGCCCAGCCCAGCACATACCAGTACCTCCCAGTCCACACCCAGCCCAACCCAGCCGAAACCTCCCTTGCACAAACCCAGCTTGAATTGGGTGTTACTGCAGCAAAAACTGCAACAAAGGCAACAACTAGCGCAACAACCACAACAGCCTGCCAGCATGGACTCCTTAGATCCCCACCAGGAGCTGATCGAACTGTTAATGGATGGAGCTCGGTACGGAGATCTAGAGGACGTTGACAGTGCGCTGGCGCAACATGTCGGCGTGGACAGCAAAGATGAGGAGGACCGGACAGGTGAGCTGGTCACTGCCAGCCATGCGGCACCTTAATGGCCATGCAGCGCTCCATGCGACGTTCGCTGATTGCCATGTCCCACCTTCCCATGCAGCGCTCCACATGTGCAACAATTGCCATGCCCCTCCTTCCCATGCAGTGCTCCACATGACATGCCATAACTGCCATGCCCCCCACTTCCCATGCAGAGCTCTACATGACATGTACTTACTGCCATGCCCCCCTCCTCCCATGCAGTGCTCTACATGACATGTGCTAACTGCCATGCCCCCCACCTCCCATGCAGCGCTCCACATGGCGTGCGCTAATGGCCATGCGGATGTGGCACTAAGGCTCCTCAACGCAGGCGCAGTAAGTGCTACATGGCTCACCTGAGAGGCAGTGAATAGTTTAATGCAGGGGTAAACGGCATTATGTGGGGGCCATGCGGGGGCAGTAAGTGGTGAAGGTCTCAACATGGGGCTGGAGAATATCTTTCGAGGGGGCAGAGAATCTCTCTCACGGGGACCGACAACCTCTGATGCAGTTGCAATGAAAGACGCAATGCATGGTCAATCATGCATTGTAAAGTGTTCGAGCCAGGGACGGTGAATGGTTCAAGGTTCAGCGCAGGAGCTGACAGAGGGGCAGGGGTTTATTGCAAAGGTAGCATTTATATAGGGCGGTGAAGGCAGGGGCTGTAAAGCGTATCAGGGTCAATGCATGGTCCGTAATAAACGGAAATAAGATAACATGCGAAGGGTAGCATGTTCCTGGGTAGCAAAGGGTTCCAAAGGTAGCACAGGGTAGCGTGTTCCTGGGTTGAATGCCAGAGGAGATAGTGGTCAAGGGTGGAGCACAGGCGGAGTGTATGATAGTTGGTTTGTTTTCTTTTGGTGGGCCCAGCCCATATTGATGGATCAAGCTTGACCATGCGGGGTCGTGTGCTGATCGAGCAATCCATGCTCTAAGCAGAACAATAAAAGCAAATCAATAAGGAATCAGCACACACAGAAAAGCAAAGGAGTAAGCCATAAGCATGTAAAAGCAAAGCAACAAGCAATCCGTGCTCAAAATTCGATGTCCCTCTGGTTTCAGGCATGTGGAGTATGCATGGGCTTCATATGCTGTGTGTTGATTCAGGTTAAAGGTTATAGGCAGCCGACTTAATGGTGGAATTTGAACCCTCCGCGGAATATGGAAAATACCTTGATGGCTGTATGGGCTATAATACATCGTGCCCTTCACGCCGCAAGTTGTGCTCAACCCTTGCCATTTACCCTGTTCCCCTGAACGAAAACCCTTTAACCCTCTACCCTAAACCCTAAATTCCATTATTCCAACCCTAACCCCTATATTCTATGAGGTCTGTTGCCTTTGACATAACACCACTGTTGTGGACTGTACATCGTGCTGGCGGTTGTGGACTGTACATCGTGCTGGCGGTATCCATGTGGGCAACTAACGTGTCACCGGATTCTCACCGATCACCGCTCACTTGTTGTTCCAGCAATGCCAGGTTCCAGCAAGGGAAAGTGTGAGACCCAGCATTGACCGTGTTTTCTCACACTTTTCACTGCCCTTATTTCTAGGAGTTCTTGGACGGCTCATCTTTGCGATCTCACCATCTGCTTTTCCCGCAGGATACCGACATAAAGAACAAGGAGGGGAACACGCCCCTGCACTGGGCCTGCCTCAATGGCGACAAGCCTGAGTTGGTTTGGATCTTGGGCAGCTTGTTTTTATCGCACTATCCGCTTTGCCCGCAGGATACCGACGTGAAGAACAAGGAAGGGAACACGCCCCTGCACTGGGCCTGCCTCAACGGTCACAAGGAGGTGGTTCGGATCCTTTTAGAGAAGCAGGCAGTCGCGTCCATTTTGAATAAGTGGGTGCAGTGGCTGTGACAAGTTTTGTTCTGAAATTTTAACAGTCCAGCAGAGCATCGCATTTGATGCACGGGACATCTTCCCTCAAACCGGTACAGGCATTAAATACGCTAGGACAGCGGGCGGAAAACAGTGACCCCCCTGGGCTAGCAACCAACACACAACCACCGGGCAGTAGCTTGGGAATGAAGCCCATAATGCATTCGATCAGCCCTTGTCATGAAACATGACGTGGGTGCAAAAGACCTCAATTGAACACTGCCTGGGGCAAACAGCCAACACAAAACCACTGGTCAGTAGCTTGGGAATGAATCCGAGATAAGAAGATTGAATCTACTCACTGAGAGGCAGGCGGCCGTGTCGATATTAAAATGTGAGTGCAGTGGCTGTGAGAGGATTCAATCCTCCCACAGAGGGGCAGGTGTATATGCCGGTATTGAACAAGTGGGTGCAGTGGCTGTGAGAGGATTCAATCCTCCCACAGAGGGGCAGGTGTATATGCCGGTATTGAACAAGTGGGTGCAGTGGCTGTGAGAGGATTCAATCCTCCCACAGAGGGGCAGGTGTATATGCCGGTATTGAACAAGTGGGTGTAGTGGCTGTGAGAGGATTCAATCCTCCCGCAGAGGGGCAGGTGTATATGCCGGTATTGAACAAGTGGGTGCAGTGGCTGTGAGAGGATTCAATCCTCCCACAGAGGGGCAGGTGTATATGCCGGTATTGAACAAGTGGGTGCAGTGGCTGTGAGAGGATTCAATCCTCCCACAGAGGGGCAGGTGTATATGCCGGTATTGAACAAGTGGGTGTAGTGGCTGTGAGAGGATTCAATCCTCCCACAGAGGGGCAGGTGTATATGCCGGTATTGAACAAGTGGGTGTAGTGGCTGTGAGAGGATTCAATCCTCCCGCAGAGGGGCAGGTGTATATGCCGGTATTGAACAAGTGGGTGCAGTGGCTGTGAGAGGATTCAATCCTCCCACAGAGGGGCAGGTGTATATGCCGGTATTGAACAAGTGGGTGTAGTGGCTGTGAGAGGATTCATTCCTCCCACAGAGGGGCAGGTGTATATGCCGGTATTGAACAAGTGGGTGTAGTGGCTGTGAGAGGATTCAATCCTCCCACAGAGGGGCAGGTGTATATGCCGGTATTGAACAAGTGGGTGTAGTGGCTGTGAGAGGATTCAATCCTCCCACAGAGGGGCAGGTGTATATGCCGGTATTGAACAAGTGGGTGTAGTGGCTGTGAGAGGATTCAATCCTCTCACAGAGGGGCAGGTGTATATGCCGGTATTGAACAAGTGGGTGTAGTGGCTGTGAGAGGATTCATTCCTCCCACAGAGGGGCAGGTGTATATGCCGGTATTGAACAAGTGGGTGTAGTGGCTGTGAGAGGATTCAATCCTCCCACAGAGGGGCAGGTGTATATGCCGGTATTGAACAAGTGGGTGTAGTGGCTGTGAGAGGATTCAATCCTCCCACAGAGGGGCAGGTGTATATGCCGGTATTGAACAAGTGGGTGCAGTGGCTGTGAGAGGATTCAATCCTCCCACAGAGGGGCAGGTGTATATGCCGGTATTGAACAAGTGGGTGCAGTGGCTGTGAGAGGATTCAATCCTCCCACAGAGGGGCAGGTGGATATGCCGGTATTGAACAAGTGGGTGCAGTGGCTGTGAGAGGATTCAATCCTCCCACAGAGGGGCAGGTGGATATGCCGGTATTGAACAAGTGGGTGTAGTGGCTGTGAGAGGATTCAATCCTCCCACAGAGGGGCAGGTGTTTATGCCGGTATTGAACAAGTGGGTGTAGTGGCTGTGAGAGGATTCAATCCTCCCACAGAGGGGCAGGTGTTTATGCCGGTATTGAACAAGTGGGTGTAGTGGCTGTGAGAGGATTCCTTGGTGGCAAAATCCGGCTTAACATGTGTTGTATATTGCGACCTTAGTTGCACAATCCGGCTTAACATGTGCCGTGTTGGCATGTATCGTGCTACCTTGTCAGTAGAATCCGGCGAAACCAATGCCGCATTTTGCCGTTACGTGCTGCCTTGGTGAGAGGCAGGGAGGCATGTCGATAGTGGACTAGTGTGTGAACCAGTGTGTGACCTAGCACAAGACAGCGTCAGAGTGCCTGATCTTCCTTGTTGGTGGTGTGAACCTGACAAGCCGTGCTCAAGGCATGCATGTTTGCATGTATCACGCTCATCCAACCCAAGTGTGAACCCACACCGCCATGTGTACGGTTCACACTTACCTCAAGCATTTTTTTTAGGTTACCGTTGTCTTGGTCAAGGTTCACACATTTTAAAATATGCCCTGCGTAAGTCCTATGGAAAGGATAGACACGCATCATGTTTTGTAATGCTGACACGTTGTGAGGTCCGCACTTCTCCTGCTTGCATGCCGTGCAATGTTCACACTTCTTGACTAGTGTACAAGATACTGGTCCATACATGCGCTGCTACGTTGTTTGAATGCAGTGTTCAAGATGCACAAGCAGTCCGCACTTGCATAAGTTCCACACTAAGTGTATGTCTGCACTCATCCAAGTTAAGGTTCACGCAAAATGTGCAGTACGCCCTGCTGCCTGTGCGCGTGATCGCATGCCCATGTTTAACTCGACGATGTTTGCTTGCATGCAGTGTGGGGAGGACCCCTGTGGACGAGGCCCTGACCAAGGACTTTAAGGTGGGCGGGAGGAAAAGACCGGGGCCAATGTTTCATTCATAGGGCTTTCAGCTACAATTCAGCTACAGCACGGCTTACGGCCGTGGGGGCCTGACGCATCTGGCCCTGCCGCTTGAATTAGCGGCTGTAGGCCGGTCGAGGTTTCGTTCCCTTCAGCCCAGTGGGCCGCCGGGCGGCCACCGCTGTTGGCGACTGAGCGGCCGCTGAAGGAGATCTGAGTCTAGAGATCTGAAGGAGTTCTGAAGGATGTCTGAAGGAGATCTGTCAAGCACTAAAACGACTCATGCCTGACAGGCAGGTGCAGCAGGTGGAGGCTGAGTGAGATCGCGAAAATGCCGCCTTCACAGATTTACAGATCAAAACCGCTTCTCATGGACCCTCATTGAACCCACGTATGGATGATGCACATGGCACATGATTGCCGGACACGAATCTTCTTGGAATGGTATTTTTCTCCCATTGCCTCCCCCCTGGTTTTTGAAATCCCCACTGTCCCCCACCCCCTTTTTTGTTTCCCCCTGGATTTCTCCACTGTGCTCCCCCCTCAATCCGCCCCCCTGTTTTCCACACCTCCTGCACATGTCCCTCACTCGTCCGGGCGTCCCGCGTGCCTCCCTTGCCCCTCTCTCCAACCTTCCTCACACCTCCTTTATTACTCCCTCACACCTCCCTCGCACCTCCCTTGTCCCTCTCTCCAACCTCCCTCGCTCCTCCCTTGCACCTCCCTCACACCTCCCTCACACCTCCCTCACATCTCCTTTATTACTCCTCACACCTCCCTCGCACCTCCCTCGCCCCTCCCTCACACCTCCCTCACATCTCCCTCACACCTTCCAGGAGATCATGGAGGTCATCAATTCATTCAATGGTGGAGCAGTGGATGTGGAGGAGGTGGCTGACGGCGATGAAGACATGGGGGTAGATGACACGATCGGGGAAGAAGCGGGCGAGGGGGTGGAGGGGGAGGAGGAGAACGAGGAGGAGGAAGTGCGGAAGCCGAGTGAGAATGGAGTGGGGAGATAGCAGCCTTGCAGAGGGAAGCGGGTTGCTTGAGAGGCGCGGGCGAGGAGATGCGGGCGAGGGGGGCGAAGGGCATGAGGAGAATGAGGAGGACGGGGGGGGGGAGGTCAGGCCTGGTGATGATGGAGAGAGCAGCCCATGGGGTGATGGACGAGGAGGTGACGAGGAAAAGGGCAAGGAGGGGAACGGGGGGGTCGGTCATGGAGGAGGGAGGGAACAGCAACTCTTTGGTACAGAGCAGTGCCTATTTCAGTGTCATTCAGCTACTGTTCAGCTACAATACAGCCTGCCGCTTGAGCCACTGGCCAAGGGCTGGATTTTGATTTGGTCCCTTTCGGCCCAGTGGTGGCTGTCCAGTGGCCAGCAGAGGGTGGCCTGGGGCACACTAAAATCAGCCCGGGCTGAGAGGGCAGGCCATCCAATAATGTTTTGTTATGGCAGGCCATTCGATCACATGACAGGTCATTCAATTGTTTTGTTAACTAGCAGTATCCAACTTCCATCGGAGCATGGCCACACCTTCAGTCACGTGCGGAGTAAGTGCTTAGTCCGGAATTTAAGGTCTAGCATGGCGTCACGAACTGTGCGACACCTCTGGCCATGTCACAACATGTCAATAACGTTACACATCTGGGCCCGCTCAAAGCTCGGCCGCGCGGGCGCCCAACTGTTCAGAAGGGAGTAAAGAAGGAACTAAAAGGAAGAGAGGGGGGAAGGAACAAAGGAGAGGCCGGGAAGGCAACGAAGACCAAGTCCAACACCTGAGTTCCACTAGAGACTAACCCTCAACAAGGCCTCTAAAAAAAGATAAGTCCAGAAAAGCAAGTGTATCCCACCCCTGCTTGGCCGTGAGGGCGCCCCACTGATCAGAAGGAAGAAGAGAAGAAACTAAAAAGGGGGCAAACAACAACAACAACACCCCCCCAAAACGGACCAAAAGAGAAGGCCGGAAAGGCCAAAGACACCGGCCTCAGAAACCCTGGAGACTAACCCTCAATAATGTCCACAACACAGTCCACAAAAGCAAGTGCGTCCCACCCATGCTCAGCCTGGTACAACTGGTGGAAGTTAGTGGCAGCGCCCGAAGGACCTGCCCACCCCCGCTCCCGTAACTGCTCCCTGACACTAGGGCACTGGAAGCACACATGCAGCGCATCCTCTACCTGCTCGCTATCCCCCCGTGCCCAGCACCGCTGGCAGCAGCGTGCCTGTCGCCGCTGACCGTTGCGCCGTCCTCTGGTATCAGCAGTGCTGATTGCGCCAAGCCGCATTCGCAAATTGATGCGCACACAAGCACACTCCTTCTGACTAGGAGGCGGCAGTTGGTAGGGTCGTATTTATAGAGCCATAGAAGGCTTGAGGCATTCAGGGGAAAGCAAGCAAATACGTTACACATCCGGGCATGGTCCAGAGGTCAATAACGTTATATGAAAGGGTCACCTGGCAGGACCTCCCGAGTGCCTAAGTATCTTTGTGTGATGGCTGGGCATGCGCCCATGCATTGCTGTCCAGCTGGAGACCAGACATGTTTTCGTCTTCATATGCGTAGCGGTGCCTGCCCAGCAGCCTGCAAATCGTATTATATTGCACACTGAAATGAACATGGCCAATACCGCATGCCATGAAGGCCTCGCTCGGCCGCGTGGGCGCCCAACTGTTCAGAAGGGAGTAAAGAAGGAACTAACAGGAAGAGAGGGGGGAAGGAACAAAAGGAGAGGCCGGGAAGGCAACGAAGACCAAGTCCAACACCTGAGTTCCACTAGTGACTAACCCTCAACAAAGCCTGTAAAAAAAGAACATGGTCCAGAGGTGTTACGTCATTGACACATCCGGGCCCCACTCAAAGAGGCTTGCCCACGTCGGCGTTCGACTGTCTGTCCCATGAACATCAGCTGAAATCCAATGGCAAGGTGAGAGATGGATCAGCTTGAATTTACAACGATGAAACATGGGCTGCAACTACTTGGGACTTTAGAGATTCCCTAAAGTCAATGACATTACACCTCTGGGCCCTGCTCAAAAAGGCTCGGCCGCGTGGGCGCTTAGGAGATTCCCAAAGTATAATGGACGATGTATCAGCTGAACTTCCCCATGAAAAGGAGAGAGACAATGGGAGGAGTGGGGTCCTTCAGATGACGTTTTCCATCAAAGGATGTGAGATGCTTCAGCTGACGTTTACCATGAAGAGGAGACACAACCAAACTGGATGAGAGGTACTTCAGCTCGCGTTTTCCAATCATGGTTGTGAGATGCTTCAGCTGGCGCAGGCCATGAAGGGATGCGGGATGCTTCAGCTAAAGTTTCCCATGAAATCCTCGTCCAAATCCTCCGCTTCCCGAGTGTGGTCCTCGTACACCCCCATCTGCAGAAAAGCAGAAATCGAATGTGCGTGTGTCAGCGTTCTTTTCGTGGGTGAAGTATTTTTTGCAGTCCATCAGAGCATCACAGTTGATGCATGGGACAGGTGCCCGAAACCGGGTAGTGAGGGCACAACAACCTCGCCACAAAAAAAGAGTTACCCATACCGTATGCGTTAATGACGTTACACCTCTGATGTTACACTCTCTTGACGTTACCCACATGCATGTGTGTGTGTATGTAAACCCACCTGCGCCAGCGACAGCCTCATTTGTTGCGAAGAGAACAGCCACTGGCGGACCTCCGCTGTCGAACCGTTGCCGTGCACGTCACCTCCACCTTCCCCGCCACATGCCCCTGAGGCACCCTCCAGAGAAGCAGCCGCTGGGACAGCGCTGGCGGCGCTGGTGCTGCCGCCCAAGGGATATAGATCCGACCCATCTGGGATCTGTCCGGATCCGCCGGGCGTAAGGATGACCAGTGGGTCCACGGAGGTGCCGAGCAAACCGGAATCAGCCAGGATGTTCTCAGCAGCCTGTGTTTCAGTGATCAGGTGGGTACTCATAACAAATAGCGCCATTTATTGATACCCGTAGCATCCTATTTATTTTTTGTAATGACACCAGGCAGGTAGGGAACAAACCTTGACCGGCCTAAGGTCGTTGGCACAAGCCGTAGGTCTTGCTGTACACAAGGCCACCAGTGGCAGGCGGCTGGCCATCCACCACTGGGCAGATCGGGACCAAACCTTGACCGGCCTGCACTTCTCAGATCGGGACCAAAGCTTGCCCGGCCTACAGCTGGTGGGCAAGAAGCAGGTCTTGCTGTTCACAAGGCCACCTGTAGCAGACTGCTGGGCGGCCACCACTGGGCCAACGGGGACCAAACCTTGATCGTCCTGCACTTAATATTCATACGGCCGGACATGCTATGTGAAATCCTGCCGCTAAATGCAGGCTGTGATGCAGCTGAATAGTGGATGACCAACCTGACCTTTTAATTAATAAGGACCAAACCTTGACCAGCATGAGGTCCTTACCCAAGTGGCAAGGCCTGCAGATCCCATACCTTGCAGCTGTGGAAGCCGAGATATAGCTGAATTGTAGCCAAATTGTAGCTAAGTGTAGCTGAGGTACCGAAAAAATGATGAGTCTTGCACCCATGCTGTGCCAGTGGTCATCCACACAAGTGTCAACTTCATTGCGCTTCATACCACAGAAGGGCAGACACCACGACGCTGATAGGAATCAAACCAGGACCAGCCGGTGGCCCGAGCAGCAGGGCTTGCTGCACCAGGCCCCCATTTGCCGCAGGCCGTGATGTAGCTGAAGTGTAGCTGAAGTGTGCTGAAACAGGATGTGCAGCACACCAATACACTATAAACTATACAAGCTTTAATAAATTAACTCCTGCTACGCCCCAAAGCAGATTTCAAGTAAGCCGCTCGTTTGGCCGTATAATTAGGTAGGCTGCTGCAAAAGCTATAGAAACCTGAGCCCCAACTGTAGGCCAGGCGCACCTGCCTGGGCTTAGGGTTCAGGGTTACAGAAAAACTGAACCCTGAAACCAGAAGCCAGAGTTCATGGCCCAGTCTTTGCACCCTAAACCTGAAGCCCTCAACTGCAGGCACTCCTAGTAGGACTCAGTATACAATTAATACAATCAATAGTCAACGATTGTTGGCCATATTTCACTAACCAAGCACACACCTGATTGGTTACAGGGTTAGGGTTTAGGTTTAATGTTTTCGATTAAGGGTTTAGGTCAAGGTTTGAGGGTCAAGGGTTAAAGGTTTAGGGTTAAGATGCACCACAGGCCAAGCCCACACCTGCTTGGTCATGCTTGGCAGCTCTCCCACCACCAGGCTGTTGAAGGCTGCCAAGTTGGAGATGTCGGCCAGCAGGGACGCGGCCTGCGGTACAATCCGGGTGTTTAGCAACAACACGTGACATTCCGAGGTGGTTGAGTCCAACCACCAGGCTGTTGAAGGCTGCCAAGTAGGAGATGTCGGCGAGCAAGGACGCGGCCTGCGTCGCAATTCGGTTGTATAACAACAACACATGACACCCCTTGTTTGTTTAGCTGTTACCACAATATGGTTTCAATGTGAAAGATGACCTCGGACAGGCCCATGGCCAGACCAGGGTTAAGGGTTTCAGGATAACCACAAGACAGAACCACGTTCAGTTCAGGGGTCACGGTCGAGAGTTCTTGAATTACCTCAGACAGGCCTAAGCCTAGTCCAGGCAGGCCCTGTAGTGCCCAGGCGCTCAGGCGGTCTGACCGGAAGCCTGCGGTCGTCAGCTCGCGGGAGAAAGAGGCACCGGGACGCTGCAGGTGGGGACCATGAAAGGGGGGGGAGAGGACGGTGGGTTTCATGCCTTTGCAAGTGCGGTATTATCACTCAGGCCTCCTTGTGAAGGGAAACAAACCCATAGGCTAATGGATGGATGGATGGACAACTAAGGCTGATGAGGCTAATGGATGGACAAAGAAGGCTAATGGATGGATAAAGAAGGCTAATGAGACTGATGGAAGGGGAAGTAACATAAACTGCACACCGGTACTCTGATGGACAAACAAGACGGTCACCTGGAGGTCTGCGTTCACTCTCCTCAGCATGCGGCCCCTGGGTACCGAAGCGCCGGCTTGCTTCAGGACCGCCTCCGCCAGCTCGTGGCACTCACTGCGCGGCGTGAAATGTTGTCATGTACGCAACACAGGTTCATGGACAAGAGCTGTGCAATGTTTGCAAAAGCTATACGGTATGCAGTTAACCGAACAGTTACAGCCCTTGGATCCCTGGGCAGCAGTTACACGTTATGCTGACATAACTGCATATCACGTTTTACATCCCTCTTTCAGCCCCCTGAAAACCTCCCCCTCCCCTCTCCTTCCCTTCCCCCACCCTTACCCACTTCCTCTGCCCCACTTCTCCTTCCAGACATCCCCGCAGCCTGAGTCATCATCCCTGCACCTAGGAGCATCTAGGAAGATTAGGGTCTCCTAACCCCTTCAACCTACACCAAACCTGGGGGCAACTAGAAAGAAGAGGGACCCCTCCGAAACCCTGAATTATAAACCCTTCATCACAAACCCTTAACCCCAAACCCTCAAACCCAAAACCGAATCTGAGAGCACCCAAGAAGATTGACAGTCCTCCCAAAACCTTAAGCCCTGAACTGCACCTTAGAGCAACTAGGAAGATGGTGGCCCCCTCCTAAACCTTCAACCCTAAACCGCACCTAGGAGCCACTAGAAGGATGACGGCGCCCTCCTTAACCCTAAATCCCAAGACCCCCCCCAACCTCACCTAGGAGCTACTAGGAAGATGATGGTCCCCTCGGGCCAAAGCAGCCTGAACGGCCGGGTGTCCTCCCACAGAGGGGCAGGTGTATATGCCGGTATTGAACAAGTGGGTGCAGTGGCTGTGAGAGGATTCAATCCTCCCACAGAGGGGCAGGTGTATATGCCGGTATTGAACAAGTGGGTGTAGTGGCTGTGAGAGGATTCAATCCTCCCACAGAGGGGCAGGTGTATATGCCGGTATTGAACAAGTGGGTGTAGTGGCTGTGAGAGGATTCAATCCTCCCGCAGAGGGGCAGGTGTATATGCCGGTATTGAACAAGTGGGTGCAGTGGCTGTGAGAGGATTCAATCCTCCCACAGAGGGGCAGGTGTATATGCCGGTATTGAACAAGTGGGTGTAGTGGCTGTGAGAGGATTCATTCCTCCCACAGAGGGGCAGGTGTATATGCCGGTATTGAACAAGTGGGTGTAGTGGCTGTGAGAGGATTCAATCCTCCCACAGAGGGGCAGGTGTATATGCCGGTATTGAACAAGTGGGTGTAGTGGCTGTGAGAGGATTCAATCCTCCCACAGAGGGGCAGGTGTATATGCCGGTATTGAACAAGTGGGTGTAGTGGCTGTGAGAGGATTCAATCCTCTCACAGAGGGGCAGGTGTATATGCCGGTATTGAACAAGTGGGTGTAGTGGCTGTGAGAGGATTCATTCCTCCCACAGAGGGGCAGGTGTATATGCCGGTATTGAACAAGTGGGTGTAGTGGCTGTGAGAGGATTCAATCCTCCCACAGAGGGGCAGGTGTATATGCCGGTATTGAACAAGTGGGTGTAGTGGCTGTGAGAGGATTCAATCCTCCCACAGAGGGGCAGGTGTATATGCCGGTATTGAACAAGTGGGTGCAGTGGCTGTGAGAGGATTCAATCCTCCCACAGAGGGGCAGGTGTATATGCCGGTATTGAACAAGTGGGTGCAGTGGCTGTGAGAGGATTCAATCCTCCCACAGAGGGGCAGGTGGATATGCCGGTATTGAACAAGTGGGTGCAGTGGCTGTGAGAGGATTCAATCCTCCCACAGAGGGGCAGGTGGATATGCCGGTATTGAACAAGTGGGTGTAGTGGCTGTGAGAGGATTCAATCCTCCCACAGAGGGGCAGGTGTTTATGCCGGTATTGAACAAGTGGGTGTAGTGGCTGTGAGAGGATTCAATCCTCCCACAGAGGGGCAGGTGTTTATGCCGGTATTGAACAAGTGGGTGTAGTGGCTGTGAGAGGATTCCTTGGTGGCAAAATCCGGCTTAACATGTGTTGTATATTGCGACCTTAGTTGCACAATCCGGCTTAACATGTGCCGTGTTGGCATGTATCGTGCTACCTTGTCAGTAGAATCCGGCGAAACCAATGCCGCATTTTGCCGTTACGTGCTGCCTTGGTGAGAGGCAGGGAGGCATGTCGATAGTGGACTAGTGTGTGAACCAGTGTGTGACCTAGCACAAGACAGCGTCAGAGTGCCTGATCTTCCTTGTTGGTGGTGTGAACCTGACAAGCCGTGCTCAAGGCATGCATGTTTGCATGTATCACGCTCATCCAACCCAAGTGTGAACCCACACCGCCATGTGTACGGTTCACACTTACCTCAAGCATTTTTTTTAGGTTACCGTTGTCTTGGTCAAGGTTCACACATTTTAAAATATGCCCTGCGTAAGTCCTATGGAAAGGATAGACACGCATCATGTTTTGTAATGCTGACACGTTGTGAGGTCCGCACTTCTCCTGCTTGCATGCCGTGCAATGTTCACACTTCTTGACTAGTGTACAAGATACTGGTCCATACATGCGCTGCTACGTTGTTTGAATGCAGTGTTCAAGATGCACAAGCAGTCCGCACTTGCATAAGTTCCACACTAAGTGTATGTCTGCACTCATCCAAGTTAAGGTTCACGCAAAATGTGCAGTACGCCCTGCTGCCTGTGCGCGTGATCGCATGCCCATGTTTAACTCGACGATGTTTGCTTGCATGCAGTGTGGGGAGGACCCCTGTGGACGAGGCCCTGACCAAGGACTTTAAGGTGGGCGGGAGGAAAAGACCGGGGCCAATGTTTCATTCATAGGGCTTTCAGCTACAATTCAGCTACAGCACGGCTTACGGCCGTGGGGGCCTGACGCATCTGGCCCTGCCGCTTGAATTAGCGGCTGTAGGCCGGTCGAGGTTTCGTTCCCTTCAGCCCAGTGGGCCGCCGGGCGGCCACCGCTGTTGGCGACTGAGCGGCCGCTGAAGGAGATCTGAGTCTAGAGATCTGAAGGAGTTCTGAAGGATGTCTGAAGGAGATCTGTCAAGCACTAAAACGACTCATGCCTGACAGGCAGGTGCAGCAGGTGGAGGCTGAGTGAGATCGCGAAAATGCCGCCTTCACAGATTTACAGATCAAAACCGCTTCTCATGGACCCTCATTGAACCCACGTATGGATGATGCACATGGCACATGATTGCCGGACACGAATCTTCTTGGAATGGTATTTTTCTCCCATTGCCTCCCCCCTGGTTTTTGAAATCCCCACTGTCCCCCACCCCCTTTTTTGTTTCCCCCTGGATTTCTCCACTGTGCTCCCCCCTCAATCCGCCCCCCTGTTTTCCACACCTCCTGCACATGTCCCTCACTCGTCCGGGCGTCCCGCGTGCCTCCCTTGCCCCTCTCTCCAACCTTCCTCACACCTCCTTTATTACTCCCTCACACCTCCCTCGCACCTCCCTTGTCCCTCTCTCCAACCTCCCTCGCTCCTCCCTTGCACCTCCCTCACACCTCCCTCACACCTCCCTCACATCTCCTTTATTACTCCTCACACCTCCCTCGCACCTCCCTCGCCCCTCCCTCACACCTCCCTCACATCTCCCTCACACCTTCCAGGAGATCATGGAGGTCATCAATTCATTCAATGGTGGAGCAGTGGATGTGGAGGAGGTGGCTGACGGCGATGAAGACATGGGGGTAGATGACACGATCGGGGAAGAAGCGGGCGAGGGGGTGGAGGGGGAGGAGGAGAACGAGGAGGAGGAAGTGCGGAAGCCGAGTGAGAATGGAGTGGGGAGATAGCAGCCTTGCAGAGGGAAGCGGGTTGCTTGAGAGGCGCGGGCGAGGAGATGCGGGCGAGGGGGGCGAAGGGCATGAGGAGAATGAGGAGGACGGGGGGGGGGAGGTCAGGCCTGGTGATGATGGAGAGAGCAGCCCATGGGGTGATGGACGAGGAGGTGACGAGGAAAAGGGCAAGGAGGGGAACGGGGGGGTCGGTCATGGAGGAGGGAGGGAACAGCAACTCTTTGGTACAGAGCAGTGCCTATTTCAGTGTCATTCAGCTACTGTTCAGCTACAATACAGCCTGCCGCTTGAGCCACTGGCCAAGGGCTGGATTTTGATTTGGTCCCTTTCGGCCCAGTGGTGGCTGTCCAGTGGCCAGCAGAGGGTGGCCTGGGGCACACTAAAATCAGCCCGGGCTGAGAGGGCAGGCCATCCAATAATGTTTTGTTATGGCAGGCCATTCGATCACATGACAGGTCATTCAATTGTTTTGTTAACTAGCAGTATCCAACTTCCATCGGAGCATGGCCACACCTTCAGTCACGTGCGGAGTAAGTGCTTAGTCCGGAATTTAAGGTCTAGCATGGCGTCACGAACTGTGCGACACCTCTGGCCATGTCACAACATGTCAATAACGTTACACATCTGGGCCCGCTCAAAGCTCGGCCGCGCGGGCGCCCAACTGTTCAGAAGGGAGTAAAGAAGGAACTAAAAGGAAGAGAGGGGGGAAGGAACAAAGGAGAGGCCGGGAAGGCAACGAAGACCAAGTCCAACACCTGAGTTCCACTAGAGACTAACCCTCAACAAGGCCTCTAAAAAAAGATAAGTCCAGAAAAGCAAGTGTATCCCACCCCTGCTTGGCCGTGAGGGCGCCCCACTGATCAGAAGGAAGAAGAGAAGAAACTAAAAAGGGGGCAAACAACAACAACAACACCCCCCCAAAACGGACCAAAAGAGAAGGCCGGAAAGGCCAAAGACACCGGCCTCAGAAACCCTGGAGACTAACCCTCAATAATGTCCACAACACAGTCCACAAAAGCAAGTGCGTCCCACCCATGCTCAGCCTGGTACAACTGGTGGAAGTTAGTGGCAGCGCCCGAAGGACCTGCCCACCCCCGCTCCCGTAACTGCTCCCTGACACTAGGGCACTGGAAGCACACATGCAGCGCATCCTCTACCTGCTCGCTATCCCCCCGTGCCCAGCACCGCTGGCAGCAGCGTGCCTGTCGCCGCTGACCGTTGCGCCGTCCTCTGGTATCAGCAGTGCTGATTGCGCCAAGCCGCATTCGCAAATTGATGCGCACACAAGCACACTCCTTCTGACTAGGAGGCGGCAGTTGGTAGGGTCGTATTTATAGAGCCATAGAAGGCTTGAGGCATTCAGGGGAAAGCAAGCAAATACGTTACACATCCGGGCATGGTCCAGAGGTCAATAACGTTATATGAAAGGGTCACCTGGCAGGACCTCCCGAGTGCCTAAGTATCTTTGTGTGATGGCTGGGCATGCGCCCATGCATTGCTGTCCAGCTGGAGACCAGACATGTTTTCGTCTTCATATGCGTAGCGGTGCCTGCCCAGCAGCCTGCAAATCGTATTATATTGCACACTGAAATGAACATGGCCAATACCGCATGCCATGAAGGCCTCGCTCGGCCGCGTGGGCGCCCAACTGTTCAGAAGGGAGTAAAGAAGGAACTAACAGGAAGAGAGGGGGGAAGGAACAAAAGGAGAGGCCGGGAAGGCAACGAAGACCAAGTCCAACACCTGAGTTCCACTAGTGACTAACCCTCAACAAAGCCTGTAAAAAAAGAACATGGTCCAGAGGTGTTACGTCATTGACACATCCGGGCCCCACTCAAAGAGGCTTGCCCACGTCGGCGTTCGACTGTCTGTCCCATGAACATCAGCTGAAATCCAATGGCAAGGTGAGAGATGGATCAGCTTGAATTTACAACGATGAAACATGGGCTGCAACTACTTGGGACTTTAGAGATTCCCTAAAGTCAATGACATTACACCTCTGGGCCCTGCTCAAAAAGGCTCGGCCGCGTGGGCGCTTAGGAGATTCCCAAAGTATAATGGACGATGTATCAGCTGAACTTCCCCATGAAAAGGAGAGAGACAATGGGAGGAGTGGGGTCCTTCAGATGACGTTTTCCATCAAAGGATGTGAGATGCTTCAGCTGACGTTTACCATGAAGAGGAGACACAACCAAACTGGATGAGAGGTACTTCAGCTCGCGTTTTCCAATCATGGTTGTGAGATGCTTCAGCTGGCGCAGGCCATGAAGGGATGCGGGATGCTTCAGCTAAAGTTTCCCATGAAATCCTCGTCCAAATCCTCCGCTTCCCGAGTGTGGTCCTCGTACACCCCCATCTGCAGAAAAGCAGAAATCGAATGTGCGTGTGTCAGCGTTCTTTTCGTGGGTGAAGTATTTTTTGCAGTCCATCAGAGCATCACAGTTGATGCATGGGACAGGTGCCCGAAACCGGGTAGTGAGGGCACAACAACCTCGCCACAAAAAAAGAGTTACCCATACCGTATGCGTTAATGACGTTACACCTCTGATGTTACACTCTCTTGACGTTACCCACATGCATGTGTGTGTGTATGTAAACCCACCTGCGCCAGCGACAGCCTCATTTGTTGCGAAGAGAACAGCCACTGGCGGACCTCCGCTGTCGAACCGTTGCCGTGCACGTCACCTCCACCTTCCCCGCCACATGCCCCTGAGGCACCCTCCAGAGAAGCAGCCGCTGGGACAGCGCTGGCGGCGCTGGTGCTGCCGCCCAAGGGATATAGATCCGACCCATCTGGGATCTGTCCGGATCCGCCGGGCGTAAGGATGACCAGTGGGTCCACGGAGGTGCCGAGCAAACCGGAATCAGCCAGGATGTTCTCAGCAGCCTGTGTTTCAGTGATCAGGTGGGTACTCATAACAAATAGCGCCATTTATTGATACCCGTAGCATCCTATTTATTTTTTGTAATGACACCAGGCAGGTAGGGAACAAACCTTGACCGGCCTAAGGTCGTTGGCACAAGCCGTAGGTCTTGCTGTACACAAGGCCACCAGTGGCAGGCGGCTGGCCATCCACCACTGGGCAGATCGGGACCAAACCTTGACCGGCCTGCACTTCTCAGATCGGGACCAAAGCTTGCCCGGCCTACAGCTGGTGGGCAAGAAGCAGGTCTTGCTGTTCACAAGGCCACCTGTAGCAGACTGCTGGGCGGCCACCACTGGGCCAACGGGGACCAAACCTTGATCGTCCTGCACTTAATATTCATACGGCCGGACATGCTATGTGAAATCCTGCCGCTAAATGCAGGCTGTGATGCAGCTGAATAGTGGATGACCAACCTGACCTTTTAATTAATAAGGACCAAACCTTGACCAGCATGAGGTCCTTACCCAAGTGGCAAGGCCTGCAGATCCCATACCTTGCAGCTGTGGAAGCCGAGATATAGCTGAATTGTAGCCAAATTGTAGCTAAGTGTAGCTGAGGTACCGAAAAAATGATGAGTCTTGCACCCATGCTGTGCCAGTGGTCATCCACACAAGTGTCAACTTCATTGCGCTTCATACCACAGAAGGGCAGACACCACGACGCTGATAGGAATCAAACCAGGACCAGCCGGTGGCCCGAGCAGCAGGGCTTGCTGCACCAGGCCCCCATTTGCCGCAGGCCGTGATGTAGCTGAAGTGTAGCTGAAGTGTGCTGAAACAGGATGTGCAGCACACCAATACACTATAAACTATACAAGCTTTAATAAATTAACTCCTGCTACGCCCCAAAGCAGATTTCAAGTAAGCCGCTCGTTTGGCCGTATAATTAGGTAGGCTGCTGCAAAAGCTATAGAAACCTGAGCCCCAACTGTAGGCCAGGCGCACCTGCCTGGGCTTAGGGTTCAGGGTTACAGAAAAACTGAACCCTGAAACCAGAAGCCAGAGTTCATGGCCCAGTCTTTGCACCCTAAACCTGAAGCCCTCAACTGCAGGCACTCCTAGTAGGACTCAGTATACAATTAATACAATCAATAGTCAACGATTGTTGGCCATATTTCACTAACCAAGCACACACCTGATTGGTTACAGGGTTAGGGTTTAGGTTTAATGTTTTCGATTAAGGGTTTAGGTCAAGGTTTGAGGGTCAAGGGTTAAAGGTTTAGGGTTAAGATGCACCACAGGCCAAGCCCACACCTGCTTGGTCATGCTTGGCAGCTCTCCCACCACCAGGCTGTTGAAGGCTGCCAAGTTGGAGATGTCGGCCAGCAGGGACGCGGCCTGCGGTACAATCCGGGTGTTTAGCAACAACACGTGACATTCCGAGGTGGTTGAGTCCAACCACCAGGCTGTTGAAGGCTGCCAAGTAGGAGATGTCGGCGAGCAAGGACGCGGCCTGCGTCGCAATTCGGTTGTATAACAACAACACATGACACCCCTTGTTTGTTTAGCTGTTACCACAATATGGTTTCAATGTGAAAGATGACCTCGGACAGGCCCATGGCCAGACCAGGGTTAAGGGTTTCAGGATAACCACAAGACAGAACCACGTTCAGTTCAGGGGTCACGGTCGAGAGTTCTTGAATTACCTCAGACAGGCCTAAGCCTAGTCCAGGCAGGCCCTGTAGTGCCCAGGCGCTCAGGCGGTCTGACCGGAAGCCTGCGGTCGTCAGCTCGCGGGAGAAAGAGGCACCGGGACGCTGCAGGTGGGGACCATGAAAGGGGGGGGAGAGGACGGTGGGTTTCATGCCTTTGCAAGTGCGGTATTATCACTCAGGCCTCCTTGTGAAGGGAAACAAACCCATAGGCTAATGGATGGATGGATGGACAACTAAGGCTGATGAGGCTAATGGATGGACAAAGAAGGCTAATGGATGGATAAAGAAGGCTAATGAGACTGATGGAAGGGGAAGTAACATAAACTGCACACCGGTACTCTGATGGACAAACAAGACGGTCACCTGGAGGTCTGCGTTCACTCTCCTCAGCATGCGGCCCCTGGGTACCGAAGCGCCGGCTTGCTTCAGGACCGCCTCCGCCAGCTCGTGGCACTCACTGCGCGGCGTGAAATGTTGTCATGTACGCAACACAGGTTCATGGACAAGAGCTGTGCAATGTTTGCAAAAGCTATACGGTATGCAGTTAACCGAACAGTTACAGCCCTTGGATCCCTGGGCAGCAGTTACACGTTATGCTGACATAACTGCATATCACGTTTTACATCCCTCTTTCAGCCCCCTGAAAACCTCCCCCTCCCCTCTCCTTCCCTTCCCCCACCCTTACCCACTTCCTCTGCCCCACTTCTCCTTCCAGACATCCCCGCAGCCTGAGTCATCATCCCTGCACCTAGGAGCATCTAGGAAGATTAGGGTCTCCTAACCCCTTCAACCTACACCAAACCTGGGGGCAACTAGAAAGAAGAGGGACCCCTCCGAAACCCTGAATTATAAACCCTTCATCACAAACCCTTAACCCCAAACCCTCAAACCCAAAACCGAATCTGAGAGCACCCAAGAAGATTGACAGTCCTCCCAAAACCTTAAGCCCTGAACTGCACCTTAGAGCAACTAGGAAGATGGTGGCCCCCTCCTAAACCTTCAACCCTAAACCGCACCTAGGAGCCACTAGAAGGATGACGGCGCCCTCCTTAACCCTAAATCCCAAGACCCCCCCCAACCTCACCTAGGAGCTACTAGGAAGATGATGGTCCCCTCGGGCCAAAGCAGCCTGAACGGCCGGGTGTCCATACCATCACCCAGGAGCACCACCTGGAAAAGGTTGGGAGGTGAAGGGGTGAGAGGTGAAGGAATTGAACCTATACCCTGGATGCTCAGGTGTCCATGTCATCAATTAGGGGCACCAACTGGCAAGCTAGGGTTTAGGGTTTGATGATTAAGGGTGCCAGATGTGTTAGTGACTGCCAAGCTAGGGTTTAATGATTATGGGTGCCAGATGTTTTAGTGACTGGCAAGCTGGGTTTAGGGTTTGATGATTAAGGGTGCCAGATGTTTTAGTGACTGGCAAGCTGGGTTTAGGGTTTGATGATTAAGGGTGCCAGATGTTTTAGTGACTGGCAAGCTGGGTTTAGGGTTTGATGATTAAGGGTGCCAGATGTGTTAGTGACTGGCAAGCTGGGTTTAGGGTTTGATGATTAAGGGTGCCAGATGTTTTAGTGACTGGCAAGCTGGGTTTAGGGTTTGATGATTAAGGGTGCCAGATGTGTTAGTGACTGCCAAGCTAGGGTTGAATGATTATGGGTGCCAGATGTTTTAGTGACTGGCAAGCTGGGTTTAGGGTTTGATGATTAAGGGTGCCAGATGTTTTAGTGACTGGCAAGCTGGGTTTAGGGTTTGATGATTAAGGGTGCCAGATGTGTTAGTGACTGGCAAGCTGGGTTTAGGGTTTGATGATTAAGGGTGCCAGATGTTTTAGTGACTGGCAAGCTGGGTTTAGGGTTTGATGATTAAGGGTGCCAGATGTTTTAGTGACTGGCAAGCTGGGTTTAGGGTTTGATGATTAAGGGTGCCAGATGTGTTAGTGACTGGCAAGCTGGGTTTAGGGTTTGATGATTAAGGGTGCCAGATGTGTTAGTGACTGCCAAGCTAGGGTTTAATGATTATGGGTGCCAGATGTTTTAGTGACTGGCAAGCTGGGTTTAGGGTTTGATGATTAAGGGTGCCAGATGTTTTAGTGACTGGCAAGCTGGGTTTAGGGTTTGATGATTAAGGGTGCCAGATGTGTTAGTGACTGGCAAGCTGGGTTTAGGGTTTGATGATTAAGGGTGCCAGATGTTTTAGTGACTGGCAAGCTGGGTTTAGGGTTTGATGATTAAGGGTGCCAGATGTGTTAGTGACTGCCAAGCTAGGGTTTAATGATTATGGGTGCCAGATGTTTTAGTGACTGGCAAGCTGGGTTTAGGGTTTGATGATTAAGGGTGCCAGATGTTTTAGTGACTGGCAAGCTGGGTTTAGGGTTTGATGATTAAGGGTGCCAGATGTGTTAGTGACTGGCAAGCTGGGTTTAGGGTTTGATGATTAAGGGTGCCAGATGTTTTAGTGACTGGCAAGCTGGGTTTAGGGTTTGATGATTAAGGGTGCCAGATGTGTTAGTGACTGGCAAGCTGGGTTTAGGGTTTGATGATTAAGGGTGCCAGATGTTTTAGTGACTGGCAAGCTGGGTTTAGGGTTTGATGATTAAGGGTGCCAGATGTTTTAGTGACTGGCAAGCTGGGTTTAGGGTTTGATGATTAAGGGTGCCAGATGTGTTAGTGACTGGCAAGCTGGGTTTAGGGTTTGACGATTAAGGGTGCCAGATGTTTTAGTGACTGGCAAGCTGGGTTTAGGGTTTGACGATTAAGGATGCCAGATGTGTTAGTGACTGGCAAGCTGGGTTTAGGGTTTGACGATTAAGGATGCCAGATGTTTTAGTGACTGGCAAGCTGGGTTTAGGGTTTGACGATTAAGGGTGCCAGATGTTTTAGTGACTGGCAAGCTGGGTTTAGGGTTTGACGATTAAGGGTGCCAGATGTGTTAGTGACTGGCAAGCTGGGTTTAGGGTTTGACGATTAAGGGTGCCTGATGTTTTAGTGACTGGCAAGCTAGTATTGAGGGTTTACAGGTTTAGGGTGCCAGATGTTTTAGGGATTGGGGTTCCGAGTTCAAGAGTGAACTTGAGAGGGTCAGGTGTCCATGCCGTCACCTAGAGGCACCAACTGGAAAAGGTTGGAAGAAGCAGGGGTGAAGGGTGAAGGATGAAGGGTTGACCTATGACCTATGACATGAGTACTCGGGTTGAAGGGTCAAGGGGTAAACATATGACCTGAATCCTCGGCCATCCATGCCATCATCCAAAAGCAAGGGTTTCAGGTTGAAGGGTTTAGGTTCCAAAGATGAACTTAAAGAGTGAAGACATTTCATGGCCTGGTGTCCATGTCCGTAACCAAGGATCGCCACCCGGCATGATAGTGAGAGAGAACAGGGGAGACAGGGAGGGGGGGAGGGGGAAGGGGGGGGGAAAAGGCCCTGGCAGTACAGTACAGCTTGAAGGGCCATAACAGTGCATCTCAGCTTAAAGAGGAAGAGCAGTACTGTATAGCCAGAAGGGCCCCAGTGGTACAGTACCGCTTCAAGAGCATCACACCACCCGCGCCAGAAATTCTCTTTGACCTTGCTGTTTATGCTGGTTGAGGATATGGCAGCACACCACACATGAAAGGGCTCTAGCAGTACAGTACAGCTTCCAGGGCCCCGGCAGTACAGTACCGCTTGAAAGCCCCCAATACACCTGCCGAGAGTGACCTTTTGCGATGCTGTTGATGCTGGCCGCAGACATGGCAGGACAGTATGCGTTGAAGGGTTATAGCAGCAGAGTACCGCTTAAAAGCCCCCCAACACACCTGCCGGAAGTCCCCTTTCGCGATGCTGTTGATGCTGGTTGCCAACATTGCACTGAGCAGAAGCTGGTCGATGTAGCGGGTGGCTGCGACATTATGCGAATGCTTGGCTTTTGGCGGCGTCACAAGCTGCACGGGGCATCATCGGCATCAGCATTGGTATGAGCAACAGCAACAGCATCAGCAACAGCGGCACCGATGTTGAAGTAACAGAAGTAACAGAAGTAACAGAAGTAGCAGAAGTAACAGAAGTAACAAAAACATTGTCATCATCATCATCAGCAGCAGCAGCACTCAGCTGAAGCAGCAGCAGCATACCAGCACATGAAAGGCTCGGTGAGAATGGAAGGCTTTGTCAAGGAGCTGGTCAATGTAGCCACCAAGGAAGGAGCGGTAGGCCCAGCTAAGCCTTCATTTGTTGCATGGTAGCCTACCCAATGCTACAGCCAAACGGGTGGCTTCCTAAATCTACGCATCAGGGCGTTTTCTTTATTTACAGCAGGATGCAGCGGCATGATGCGACTGCATGGTTCTGGGAGATGTCACTAGCGGCACAGCACCTCATCCTGTGATGTCTCCTGTTACCTGCGGCCCTGTCGTAGCTAGTGCAGCCATGGACGTATTTCATTCCACTGTATCAACATGCCACTTATATCAGGGCTGCTGGCTTCAGGCCTAGACTCCCCTCATGCCTGCTACCTGTGTTCCTGCATAAGGAGTAAAAAACAAAAACCCTTAACCCTCATGATGTCGCCTGCCTACCTGTCTTCCTGTCTCGGCCAGAGCAGACATGGACATATCTCATACCGATACATCAGTGAGCCAATTATATCAGGGGTCTGGCTGCAGGCCTAGCCTCCACCCACGACAACTCCTCCTACCTGTGACCCTGTCTTGGCCAGCGCAGCCGCGTATGGATCCCATATCAAGGGCTCTGGCTCCTGGCCAGCTATCTCTCTGCTCCATGCAAGTTCCCTGGAGCATGGATAAGGGTCCGGGGTAAAGGGCGGAACCTTGTATCTCTGCCCGAGGTAAGGTCCCTGGCGCGTGGATAAGGGAAACATGATGAGGGTCCGGGGTAAAGGGTGGAACCTTGTATCTCTGGCCCGAGGTAAGGTCACTGGCGCATGGATGAGGAACATCTTGAATCCCTGACTATGGGAAATCTTGAGCCAATACGAAGATCAAGTTTTTTCTGGTTTAACCCTATCTCACTGCTCGATGCAAGATTTTTTGGACACGGATTTAGAAAGCCTCCCATTCCTAAATTTACGTTTCTCTGCTCCTTGCTCTTTGATTCATGCCAGCGCCCTGGAGTGTGGTTAAGGGTTGAGGGCGTAAGGTTGAGGGATGAGAGTCCAGGTTTGGGGGCCCAGATTTGAGGGCTGAGGCTTGAGGGTTCAGGTTTGAGGTGTGATTGTTAAAGGTTGTATTTAAGGGTTCAGGTTTGAGGGTTCAGTCAGGATCGTTTTGTTTTCAACTGCATGAATTCAGGTATACTACAATGCCTAGCAGATGCATAGTACGACAATCAAGAAGGGTTGATAACTGAAGGAATTGATACCTGTCCCCGTTTAATACCTCTTGAAGGGTAAAAAACTGAAGGATTCAAACCACTTCCGGGGTTAGATGCATGCGAGGGTAGATCCCTTTCCTTAACCTGAAGGAGGAAACCTGTCCTATACCTTGAGGGCGAGTACACCTTCCTAAAAACTGTCCTAGACCGTAAGGGCTCACATCTCTTCCAGGGTAAGATACCCCTGAATTGTCGATACCTCGGTCAGGGCTTTAAGCCATGGCTTAATGACCAGTGCTGTGCAATTACGCCATGCTTAATAAATCTTGTAAGCGATTACAGTCCATTGCTGGTAAAATATAGCTGAAACGTAGCGGAATAACAGTGGTTGAAACTCTGCTACGCAACTCAGCCACCGCAAGGATCAAAATCGGCACAGCACTGAGTATGACACAGATCAGGCCCACAATGATGAGACACACAAACCAGTACACCAGCACACCTGCATTACAAACACTTAGACACACAAATCAGCACACACCCAAGACACATCAGCAAGCAAATTAGATACACAAATCAGCACATGGCTCCCATCCAAGTGAGCACCAGTGCATCTTTCAGTGCACGCCATACCACCTTTGGGAGGCCGCCTGGCGGCCACAACCGGGCCAGTTGTAACCAAACCTTGACCGGCTGCCGCCGCCCGCCGGTGACTTCAGCAGCAGGGATTGCCATACCATCACCCTCCCCGCGGCCAAAAGGCGTGATGTAGCTGAATTATAGCTGAAGCGCGTTCGCATAAACCACCGAAACATACCTGCTTCCATCCAGAGCTAGAGCCGTGGCGGCCCGCACAGGGAAACGTGCGCATCTTGCCGATGCGGCTGCAGGGATCGCCCTTTTAAGCCTCGATACCTGAATGACGAAGAGGCAAACTAAAAGCTAGCTTGATGAAGAAAAATCCAAAGTTCGGCGCGTAACCATTTTGTATGGTTTAGTATTCATCTACCGATGCCCTGCAGAGCCCTTCAGATGTGGTAGGAAATGCAGGATAAGGAATGCTGCGGCGTGCGGCGTCACATGGGTTATAGAGTGACCGCACGTGGGACACAAAGAGTGACCTTGCATGGGGCGGAAAATAGTGGCGTTCCATGGCTGGGGAGACTTGTTGCCTCGCACAAGCTCAGAGGCCAATGGTGCAACCATGCTGTAAACCCGTAACTATTTATCCAAAGCTTGGTCGGCCAAAGGTGGGGCCATGCTGGATGGTGGGGTCATGCGGGATGGTGAAGCCATGCCGGAAATCCTTGAATCCCTCCACCAAAGCTTGGTGGGACGATGATGGGGGCATGCTGGACGGTGGGGCCATGCTGGTGGGTGGGGCCAAATGTGAGCTGATGCACAGATCAAGAAGTCGGGCGAAGAGTAGGAGGCCATGTCGGAGCCCGGTTGGAAAACCCTCGGGGACGCTGGGGACGTATGACATTGCACATATTGACATCTGGGTACTGTCTCTGCCCCTGCTGCCCCTGCTCCTGCTTCCCTGCTGTCAGGCCTCTGCCCCTGCACCGGCTGCTCTACTGCCAGGGCCCTGCCCCAGCCCCGTTCCTGCTTCCCCGTTCCTGCTTCCCTGTTCCTGCTTCCCCGTTCCTGCTTCCCTGTTCCTGCTTCCCCGTTCCTGCCTCCCTGTTCCTGCTTCCCCGTTCCTGCTTACCTGTTCCTGCTTCACAGATTTTACCTCTGTCCCTGCTGCTCCTGCTTTTTTGCTGACCCACCCCTGCTGCTCCTGCCCCTGCTGCTCCTACCGTTACTGCTCCTGCTCTTGCTCTTGATGCCCCTGCTCTAGCCCCTGTCTATGCACATGCTCCTACCTCACTGCTCTTGTAGCCCTGTCCCTGTCCCTTCTCGCTCTCTTGCTACTGCCCTGCTGTTGTCCCTATCTGGAACAGTTCTCGGGTCCACTCCAGGGCTGCTGTTCCTATATTCCCTGGCCACCGAAATATGATAACCCTTGGTGAGGTCTGGCAGGATCCCAACTTGTTAAGCCTAACCTAATCTACACTGGCTTTTTTGAAATGGGAAGCGGAAAAGCCCTTGCATGCTGTGGGTGTGCTAGGGACAGGTGCAGGGAGTGAGTAGCATGACCCACCTGCATCGCTCTAGGGGCTGTGGCATCATGCATCCTCATTGACGTGGCTCTTGACATCGAATTCCTGTGTCAGCAGCTGTATCAGTGTCTTGAGGTTGGTGGTGCGTGAGGCTGAGAGTGACGCCTTCGTGCCAAGTTACCACGCGCTGCGATTTCGGTGATGGGTTCAGACTTTCGAAGGTTAAATATGATTGTCGGATGCCGAGCGTGCAATTTACTCCAATGCTTTGCAGCACAAAAAAGAGGGGTGTGTGGTTTAGGGGTTTGTGATGTGCTCTGGTGCTTGTTGCCGCCTCGCCCAGGCTCTTCACAGAGTCGATTACCTGACCCCATCCCCTTTGCTGCAGCAGTAACATACCCCCCAGAATCTATCCCTACATCTCACCCCTGATCTCCCCACAAAGCTTGACAAGATGGCGACAAAAGTTCAGAAGATTATGACCCAGCCGATCAACCTGATTTTCAGGTTTCTGCAATCAAAGCAGAGAATCCAAATATGGCTGTATGATCAGGTATGGTGGTCCATGGTGCATGACTTGGTCCTCGCATTCCAATCGATCCCCGCGGTTTCACGAGGCGTGGATGGAGCATTCGCTTTGTATCGGTTGATCATCCTTATTTATTTTCGATCTCATTCAGGCGGACTTGAGGATGGAGGGGCGTATCATCGGCTTCGACGAGTATATGAACTTGGTGTTGGACGAGGCTGAGGAGGTGTCTGTGAAGCGAAAGACGAGAAAGGCGCTCGGGAGGATTCTTCTTAAGGGCGATAATATCACGCTGATGCAGACGGTTGGGCGGCCAGTATGATGGATCAGCGACAGCTGCGGACAAGACACGGAAACAGACATAACGAGGGCTTTGAAGGCCCATTTGACAAGCAGATCTAACAATCTGATCCATTGACACTTCTCAAGGAGTCATCGTCTGGCTGTTCATGAGCCATGCATGCCATGCCATGCCATGCACCAGATTTGCAGTCCCATGCAGATGGCTGTCAGCTTGATGATCATCACAGCATGGCGAGCCATGACTGGTTGCTTATCCTGGAAGTTTCTGACTCTGCATGGGGATTCGGACATGTGAGTTCTCATGAGGATATCCATACTGATGAGTTCTCTCCTTGAGTTTCAGTTAAGTTTTTGGGGAAGGGCGCCTTTGGGTCATGTTCTTTTTCACAGCTCGCCATCTCACTGGCATAGCTGATCTCAAGCATAGGGGCCGCAGCATCCAATCTTTCCATCAAGCAGCTTGTCCATGCATTATTTGGATCAGCGCCAAAGCCGGACGCACTGTTTTGGTGGTCAACAATTGTGAATACCGCATGCTATGTGCCAATGCGGATTGACGGAGGGTATGTATTGAGCATCAAAAGAGCTGCCTTGAACATTGTTTGTACTATTATTTCTTAATCAATTCGATGCAAACCTGGCTATGGATCCACTCTTCCGCTGATCTGTGACGGTTTCACTTGACCCTGCTCATGGGAATCAGCAATTGAGGCTCTACCGGAATTCTAGGCGGATGTTTCAGTCGCAGTTTGGAAAACAGTGGCACAATGCGGGATTGCAATTGAATATGCCATGCGTCTCCTTGATGCCAAATTGGTTAGAAACTACTAGACAGGCTTTGCCATCTGACGAACATCAGTTATCAGCAAAACAAGAATTGCCCTCCTTCGCCACTATTTTTACGAAGCCCATGTCCTGTAGTGTACCGCACGTCTGGCTGGATCTCTATCGTTGATTTGATTTTGATTACAAGGGGCTTGACCACTGAGCAGCGCGTATTCCTATATGCTAGGTCTTCAGGGCCCGATCCCAAACAAACGAACTGAAAATATGAAGAGCTGGTTCGGCTCAGTTCAAGTCCATATGAAGAGTAATAGTTTTGTATGCAAGTTAACTTGGTGACGGCCTTGCGGCCTGCCATTTGGCATGTTACCTATTGAACACCGGGATGAGTGACATGGGATATGTTCAGAAAAGACACAATACCCAAAACCAATTCCATCTTAGTTGCCAATGACTTGCAAGCTTTCTCTCTAGGGAACTGGGTGCCGATCGGGCGGGTTGCACATGCCTCCGTTTCCTACGTCCTAGTGCGCTATGCAAGTCTGGGGGGATGGGTAACACTCCATGCATGTTTGTTGATGGGGCTGCATGGATGGGTGGCTACACTTGATTACCTTGTCTGATGTAAAGTGAGCAAGCAATGGCTGTGGCCATGCATGTGACTAGAAGGCCAGGAATTTCGCTGGGACCCCCATTGTTGCGGCTAGACTGAGTGGCAGCGATGTTTCCTGTCAAGATCGTTATTGTTTTGATTACGTGTGCATACTCGATTCGATTGATGGCTTGCTTGCACAAGCCGCGGAGCCGTGCATCGCCTGCGACCCTGTCTGCACCGACCGGGCCCTCATCGCAGCGACTCGCCTTTCTAGCAGTGATCCCGATTAAGACTTGCGATCTAAAGACCTCAATTTGTATATGTGTCACCTGCGCACTAATGGCACCTCTGCCTGACGACTCCGACCAGGCCGCCCTCGGTTTTGTGTAGGTTTGCTCCAGACCTTAGAGATTAGTTGGCAAGGTACGTTTAACTCATGATCGGTATTCCAATGTCTGCGTGAGAAGCTAAACTTCGAGTTCGTCGCCAGTCACCACCGACCTCGACCACCGCCTGCTGGCTGGATGAGTGATCGAGTGATAAGTGGAGCCGGGGGAAAGTTCACTTCACGCACAGAGAACCTGGAACGTCCACCTTACAAATTCCTAGAGAACAACTCGGTATCTTGTCCCATTCCTAATCTCAGGACTCAACCCTCTAGACTCAGTGCACCCGAGTAGATTTTACCTTTTCTGTACGGACTGTGTTTCTGTACGGCTATATCTCGGAAACGTAGCGTTGTTAACTGCTAACCAGGGCAGTAATTTGTGAGGCTTATGTGGCACAGGACTTTATCAGCTCTAACCATATGGCGAATCTTTTACAGCCCGCCTCCACCTACAACCACAAGGTTGAGGAACCAAACCCACCAGACGCTCCTCACGCCCCCCCTGTCCAGATCACCGGGTTCCATGTTCCTGCCCCCCATGGAAGGGGGCACAGCTGCACCGTGGTCCTGGCTGTGCATTGTAGCTGGAATCGAGATTGCTCATTCCCTACCAGCCCCATGCGGCAGAGCTTTCAGCAGGGCCCCAGCAGGTTAATGACATTACACCTGGGCCCTGCTCAAAAAGATATGGGCTAGATGCCAGCGCTGTGCTGCAAAGCGCCTGCAGAATTCCAAGATCTCTGTCTTGCTGACGTTGAACTGGAGCTGTTTAACTGCCGCATATTCATGCAGGGTACCTAAATGGCAGGCGCAGCAGCCCTGCCGGGCTGCCAGCTAGTAGGGAGAGATCATCCGCATATAACGAGTACCTGAGCCTCCAACACAACCCCCTCTGCCGGGCACTCGGCTGCGATCAGGCCCGACAGGTCGCTGGTGTAGAGGCTGAGGAGCAGGGGCTCAGTGGGCAGCCCTGGGTGATGCCTCTGGTGCAAGGTACCGGGCCAATCCTTTCATGGGCCAAGAAAGGAAGTCTTACCGGTATCCTGAAAACCGGTTACCAATATTGCTGACACCTGAGGCCAGCCTCACGTTCCTGGGATCAGAGATCTGGAAAATGGAACACCGGTATGGAGGCCCTAGCTGTTTCCAAGATGTGGTCAAGTCGCCAGATGGCCGATCAAGCAAAAAACTTGAGCCACACATCGGTCGGTGGTCTAAATCAATGACGCTACACCTCTGGGCCTTGCGTGTACAGCCCGGATAGGATAGCGCTGAAGCGTGTCCAAGAATTCAAGTTCGTGGGCATGATCCAGCACCACAACGGCAGAATGAGGAAGGCCATGCAAGGAAAAGAGGGGCCTTTGGCTGCCGCGTTGCAGCGTGTCCGCCGCATGGCTGCCAAGGTGCGCCTCAGGCATCATTTGCCTACACGTATCCGTTTGGCGTCTGTCTATGCAGCGCCTGCGGCCAACTACGGTGATGTGGTGTGGGCCACTGATCACCTCAGGCCGCGACATTGCCTCAAGAGCAAGACGCAGTCCAGCTTCCTCCAGCATCTGCTGTAGGGCTACCTCCATCTGCTGCCAGTTGGGGGGTCATGAGGGAGCTGCAGATACAGCCTTTACAGCTAAGTTGGTGGCAGCATGTACTTCGTTTCTACAACGCCGCAGTCACACCAGCAGCACAGCAAGACAGCCCACTCATGGCCGCAGCCATGGCGGCCGACATGGAACTCGCAGTCAGGCAGGGCACCAGAGGACGCAATTGGTGTAGTGAATTGCTGGTGCCCTGCTGGGGCTGGAGCTGGGATCAGCCGTCCCCAAACTGTGTCAGACAGCAACTGACCTCCAGCCTATACCTGTCAATGACGTTACACAGAGGTGCTAGCGCTAGTTGATGCAGCATACGAGCGGGCGCAGCTGGATGCAGCTGGCAAAGGGGTCCCCAGAGATCCTGCCACTGAACACAGGTCTGCGACCGCCTACAGCACCTGGTTTCAGTCTTCGGCGGGTGCTGTGCTGGCGCAGCTTAGGGGCTGCAACAGCCGAAAGGAGTGTGTTTGCGTGCGCACGAACTTCAGGCTTCGGCTTGGCGCCGTCAGCACGGCTGACACAAGAGGATGGCACAGCGGTCAGCAGCGTGACAGACGGTGCTGCCAGCAAGTTGGGCTAGGGGAGACGGCGACCATGTGGAGGGCGCGGTGCATGCATGCTTTCAATGCCCCAGCGTGCAGGATTAACTTAGGGAGCGGGGATGGGCAGATCCTCTGAGCGGTGCTAGAGATTTCTTGTTGTACCGGGGCAGGCTTGGGTGAGATGCCCTGGCCTTTGTGGAAGACGTGGTAGATATCGTTGAGGCGTAGACATTTTCAGAGGCTGGAACTTCCTTTGTATTTCTTTCCCAGCCTATCGATTTCTCTTCATTTTATTATCCTATTTTTCATGCTATTTTCCTCATTTTGCCAGCCTCCATGTGTTTGTTTCCATCTTTCCTCCCAACTCTTAAGTTGGGCGCCCACGCGGCTGAGCCGTTATGAGCAGGGCCCAGAGGAGAAACGTCATTGACCTCCATAACAGGAGAAAGCCCTATAATTACCGTTTGACTTGAAGAACCGTGACAAGGTGCAGCACACCAACACCATTTTAGGCTGGGGAGAATCCAAAATGCGACACACCGCTCATCTGCTTACCAGAATCTGAAGCTGTAACTCCTTGTCATCACGATTGGGAGGTTTAAGACTGATTTTGTCCATACAGCGAATAACCCCGACTGTACGTGGCGTGGATTGCAGTAGTGCTGCGCCTGCTTTAGTATGAACTTGTTGGATAAACATAATGCATTTCCTATTCAGCCCCACCCAGCCGTGCGTTTGGCGGGTATCCACTGATCCATTGGACGATCATAATTGTCTTCTCTGTAATACCAACCTGCAAACTGTTTTTATCCTGATTGCACTGAACAAGGAATGTGAACCGAAGTCCTGCTTGTAATGTACGGGTGTAGATGTGCAGTAGGTGTTATGGCATTGGTCCCTAAATGCATTTTGCCACTGCTGCTTTGTTAGGAATTTACCCTTCTGCTAGCTGTACTGATACAATCCGTGTTTTTTTTTGTCGCTGTCAGTCGTTTCATTGGGCTACTTCAGTTCTGTTTGTGTTATGGTTGGCGAGGGAAATCATTAGTCGTTCTGTTTGTGGTATGGTCCGTGTAATGGTTGGCAAGGGAAATCGTTCATGAGTGCCAAGGACCGATTAACCAGTAGAGGCCCGTCACACTGGTTACAAAATGCACTATCGTGTAACCCCTCGAGTATTTGTACACGTCTCTCATATAGAAAAAACACTCCGAAAAAAGAGCAGCAAAAACAAATGTCAAGCTGCTGGCACCCTAAATAGCACCACTGCTCAAAAAAGATGAAAACTCATGTTATGTAATCCATCACTGGATATCCTCCGAAGAAAGCTGATGAAGCTGATCAAGGGGTGAACTGCGTAGAGAAAAATGGCATAGTTCAGTGCAGTATCAGGAAAGGGTTAATTCAGTACATCTGCCAGGGATCCATTGAGGTCACACAAAAACATGGGTCAGAATGCGCTGTACTGTAGATACAAGGATCCAAAACAGGTGTGAATAGTTCAGTCAGGCAAGTGATGATCCAAAACAGGTGTGAATAGTTCAGACAGGCAAGTGATAAACAAAAAATATAATATACTTTCTTGAATTATACTCCTCATGACAGCGTGGTCGGGAAATAAGACGGTCGGGCCTCGGGCCTCACCTTGCCAGCGTAGGAGAAGGCGTTGTTGACGAAGGGGTCCGCCAGGTGGTCAGTGAGGTTCTCAATGGGGCCCTTTCCAGTCACGATGGCCTGCACGAAGAAGCCGAGGCAAGAGAACATAGCCAGGCGTCCGTTCTTCAGCTCCTTCACCTTGAGCTCAGCCAGGGTGTCAGGGTCATCAGCCAAGCCCAGGGGGTCAAAGTACTTGCCACCGGGGTACAGGGAGTCGAGGTCGTCACCGAATCCGTTGGTGCCGACACCTCCGTTGGCACGGAAGGCCTCAGCCTGTCCCATCAGGATGACCTGCACAGCCACGGTGGCCACGATGGACTGGGCGTGCACGATGCCACCCTGACCCAGGTAGTTCAGGCCGCCGTCAGAGAAGATCTGGGCACCAGCCTTGAACCAGACGGGCTGGGCGTCGGGGGACTGGTCGAGCTCAGGGACGAGCATGCCCAGGGCACCGAGCAGGGCCCAGCGGGAGTGGATGACCTCGACCTCGCGGTACCTCTTGAACGTCTCGGGGTCAGCAGACAGACCGGCGGTGTCCCAGCCGTAGTCACCGGGGAACTCTCCGGTCAGGTATGAAGGGGTGTCGTTCTCAGAGAACGGGCCTGCAGGCAGGGGATGAGAGAATGAAATTCAGACTGCAGTGTTCGGAATTAGGCAAAAACTGATATCATTGATGGTATATCAGCTCCCTGTCCTGTCCCCCACAAAAATCCTGTTACATCCCCCCAAAGTTCCCTGTTTTGTCTTGCTCAGGTGACCTGTCATCAATGAGGGAACATCAGAAGCTCCCTGCCTTGTCCCCCACAAGGTGCTTCCAGAGAGGAGGTCTCTCACGAAGTATATTCGATGTCAAACATAACTGAGGCGTGGGAACTCACCCAGCCACTTGGCACGGTCGGGGCCATAGAACTCGATGGCTCCATGGGCGACCACGGACGCCTGCGATCAAGTAAAGGATGGTCGTATCAGAGCCAGGACGAAACACGGGGATTCCGAACAGTCGGGGCAGGAAGCGTCACGACTAGAAGGGGCAAGTGGCAGGGCAGGGAAATAAGTGCTTTCCCTTATTGCCCAAGTGGGCCTGATGTAATGCTTCAACTGATCATCGCGACTTCGGGCAAGATCTAAATGCCCTATGTGACTTTCAGGCCAACGGCCACTACGGCAAGATTCTCTGGCCATGTGTTCACAAATTAGAATCAGCTCTACTGTTCGAATTAACAGTGTTCCATTTTGGGACTGATTAGACTGTGGATCCAACTGTCCGAGGTAGACGCAAGTGTCACGTCCTGCGAGTCCGCGACTCACCCTCTGGGCCTTGGAGGAAACGGCGAAGGCACGGACGGAGGACTTGGCGAGCATGGACATTTTTAGAGGTAGATGCTAGATGACATCATCGGAGTGCTTTTATAACTGGCCATTGAGGTTCACACCAGGGGCTTCACACAAAATCTGATGCTTCATTCAGCAGTTCGCATTCCGCTGAGATTTTCGCCCTCGTGGCCCAAGAGTCAAATGCTACGAATCTTCAGGGGGGCAATCGGCGACACTTTTGCTGACGCATATGCATTTAAGACCGTTCATGCACCTGCTGCTGATGCGACAAATGGATGCATTCGGCAACCTACGCCCAGCATCCAGTGATTTCAGCGTGGAGGACTCACAAGTCACAACAACAAGGGCATACTGTTGTCGCTGCGATGGCCAGGCCAAGGGAGACCTGGCGAACTATACTCCCAACTTGGAGCTTAATACTCGCTTGTGGCTGCAGCAAGTGCAGATCTGGGCAGCTATACATTTGCATGGGGAAGCAAGCGCAAGGATATACACCAGTACAATGAAAAATGATTGTTTGTGATGGCCTCCGGCAGCCATTGCTCTGCCAGCACAAACTAATGGCCATGCCCTCATTTTCCTCATAATCGAACACTACCGGTAGTGTGGGGATACTGTATTAAGGGTGAACAGGCAATGCTGAGCTGGTACCCATGAAGCCTGTCCACACATGACCAAGAAGGCAATAATGGTATTGGTGTGGACTAGGCCTCTGTTCAGCCTACACCGCGCTACTCCCTCAAGCGCAGACTCTGCTCAGCCTGCACTGCGCCACTCCCTCTGGCGCGGTCTGGGCCTCTGCTCTGCACTGCCTCTGCCGGGGTTATGGAGGTGCTGTCTCTTCCCGACCTCTTCCCTTCCTCTGGGATGTGCAAGGTTGTCTCTTTCAGAGTCGGGGGACCCACCTACCTCGACCCTAGGTGCCGCACCTTTCGTTCTCACATATTTTGCTTGAACTTAAGTAAGTGCAAGGCAGGCCGCCCTAGACATGTAAAACACGATCTAGACTTGGCGCAACGTTGATCGGTTGCGTGCCCAGCAGCTAGCAAGGTTAAAATTGTCACACCTCACTTGCTCAGCCTTTATGTCCCTTCACTTTATTTCCCTTTTAACCTCATTTTTCCCTGTCCCCAGGTGTGTGTTTCCCTCTGTCCTCCCAAACCTTTAGTTAGGCGCCCACTACATGGCCGAGCCTTTTTCCAGCAGGACCCAGAGGTGTAATGTCATTGACTTGCTCAGCCTCGGAACGACGCTATAGACTTTCACCAGTTGCACCGGGGCAGGCAGGGGTGGAAAGCCCCGGCTTTTGTGTAAGATGTGGTCGAACGTAATGAGGGCTAGATCTTGAGGGGCTGGGGATTCATTCTTCCTATCCTTTTTGTTGTTCTTGTTGTTTGGAGGGAGAGACTGAGAGACTCCTTTCCTTTATTTTCTCTCATGCCCCCTTTTTAAGTTCCTAACTCGGTTCCTAATAGACATTTGAGAAGGACCCATAGGTGTAACGTCATTTACTGGCTCAGCCGCTTGGGTGTCCAACTATCTGGTTGTGATACATGGACACAAAATGGGAAGTTAGGGTGGCTAGGCCACAAACAAGTGTGTGTGCTATCAAGCTGAAAAACACCCCATTTCATAGGTTAGGTTTCCACAAACCCTGATTGGGCTGAGAATCAACTGCCAACTAGAACCTGACACCTGAAATTTAAGCCCGTAAACCCGAAACCTGAAATGCCGGTAATCTTAAGACGCATACAGATTACAGATACATGACCGTGCATGGCCCCTCCTGAGTGGCGCTGGTACGAACTGCCATTTCCTATGTGGCGTTCCAGATAATGCTTCCTTCCCCATCAGTAGCACTGGACGACTGCCTGGCATGCATATGGATATGCAGAGGATATGTCTCTGGTGTCGCGATCTGGGGTATATATACCCCTATGAGTCGTCACAATACATCTAGATCCTTTTACATCACGATCAATGCCCTTCGTAGTGGCATAATGTTACATCTGGGCCCTGCTCAAAGGCTCGACCGCTCGGGCGTCCAACTAACAGTTGGGAGAAGAAACTAAGGCAGTTGATGTGTCAATGATATCACACCTCTGGGCCATGCTACTGTCTGGTCGGGAGGAAAATAATCTAAAGGCTAGAGGAGTAGGGAAAGCAGCGGGTACAGTATCATCTGCAGCTCTGCTGTCGATACGAAGCACCACTGTCACGACGTATGACTGCACCGTGCGTTTGACCGCGCCAACTGTTTTTCGGTTGGATGTCAGCAGTTAGTAGCTGCAGTTTGTGTGAACTTGAATAAGTGTGAGAGCCAACCAAGGCGAATCTCAGTTCTGATCCGATATGTTTTTTCTTACAGCAGTTCACAGCCAAGACCCTCGTCCCTGTAAATATTGCTCTTGCAAGTTAATCGTCATTTTCCGGTACCAAAGTCTCTTGAGCCGACCCTGGTAGTGTATCAGAATCGGATCTTCAGCTATTGTCTTCAGAGTCGACCGTTGGTAGTGTATCAATCGAATCTCTCCAGCAGTATTGTTTGCTTGCCCTTTACAAAGGCATATCTACAGAGTAGTTGACTCTGTATTTTACCACCAACCTCCACCACAACCACTTCATACAGTCTTCCATTCTTCCTTCAGGCTAACAAGTCGACCAACTGAGTAATCAGAGCAGTCTTCATTCCAAAGCGGTCACTCAGCAGTGACTCATCACCAGAAGATCTTCGACCACAATCGCCCAGGATCGTCCCGGTAGTCACGTGTACCTCTGGAAGTCGAGGCCTAGTGAAAGCTGTCAACAGTATCGAGAAAGTCCAGGTGAGTAGTGTAGAACTATCACCTGTTATCGAGCTGATATTACTGAGTTACAGCAGTGAGTCGAGAAGCTCCCAACTAGAAGCTCTGTGAGAGTTTATTAGTATTTTGTTAAGTCTTTTTTTAAGTCTTTTGTTAATGTCTAGTGTTGTTTTTGCTTGGTGCACGCACCCATTCCTTAGGGTGCACCCCTCAGCCGCAACACCACCGGTTGCTGACAGTGATTCACTCTGCATGCATTGCGGTGTTTCTTTTAGGGTCTACACCTACATGACAGCTTATCGGCCTGTGGGGCTGGGCTGATTGGGCCACCGCCTGCAAGAGGCCGGTGAAGTCTTGGTCCCTATTGGCCCGCTGTTGGCTGCCCATTAGCCTGCGTACGGTGATCAAGAATGCACGAGCATGAAAAATGTCATACAATGCAGAGCAGCATCATGTTTATTTGAGTTTGAATCACGGATTAACCTGGTTTAACTTGGTTTCAATTTCATGGTTTCCACTGATCCATGGGGGTAGGCCCTGGACCAGAAATGGTATGAATGGTAAGACCAAGCCCGTCCCAGAGGAATGAAAGAGGTCGCGAGGAGAGAACCCGTTTACACCTCTCTGGTTAACATTCAGGCTAACCACAAGCCTTCCACTGTGCATGGCAGCTGGAATTGAACTTGCCCATTCCCCACCAGCCCAATGCAACCGAGCGGTTAAGAACAGTGCATACCCGCGGGGCCCTGCTGAACGCTCGGCCGCATGGGGTTCGAAGGCATGAGCAAGCTCATGCCAGCTACCATGAACAGCCAGGAATATGGTGCAGCCATGCCACCCTCCCATGTGAGGGGGGCAGGAACATGGATTCCGGTACAACCTAGCGGTAAGCTGGGCCCTGCATGTATGCACTTGCATAATTTTCCCCCTTCTCGAAATAGTGGAGATTTTTTTCGCTTCGTGTGTGGGCGGTCCAGGGAGGAGATCCCTTCTTCTTGGGACCCCCCCAGGAGGCCAGGAGTAGCAGGCCACTCCCTAGGGGGGACCCTCCTCCCTGGGAGGGAGGCATGCATGGTCGCCAAAAGTGGCACAGCTAATTTTTTCGATTCGCATGCCCCCCCCCCCCTGTGGAGCAGTCCCCTCAAAGGAGCATTTCCCCCCTCTATCCTAAACGGCTTGCAGGTCAGTCCGGCTCACCACAAGCCCAATTCAACAGTTGAATTACTCCATTGTGTCCAACGTCCTGGTCAGTGACTCACCTCCGGGCTCTGCTAAAAATGGCTTGGCCGTATGGGCACTCAACTGCCTGGTAGTGATGTAGGTCCTCGTTATTGCGCTTGGCACAGACTGGATGCTGTTGGGGCCGTGAGGAGGAAGGCTTGTCATGTCTATTTGATCCAGGGTTATTAACCAAGGCATACGACTGCTGCATGCAAGGGCTCCATCATTCCACCCTGGGTGTTATGCAAGCCATGCTCCTCCCCCCGTTAAGGTATTAAGGCTCCATGCAACTCTAACGATTATCCATCAAGAATTTCACGAAGAAGAGTAGTAGAAGATATGATGGTCAAGGTCAAACATGGTAAACTAAAACCGTTGCCTCGTTGGGCTCTCACTCGCCCGAGACTTTTTTAGCATGTGTCAGCTGTGCAACGTCATTGACCCTTTGCCACAGCCATAACCAGGTTGTTCCTGAAGTCCACACCCCTGTTGGCATATTTCCTTATATTTTTACAGCACCACTTGGCGCCTACTGATGATCTGAAATTCAACTACCCGTCCCATGAAGCGCTTTCCGTGCCACTTAAAACTGCTGTTTGGGGGGCTATGTGGAATAGGGAATACATTTATTAAGTATCTGTATTATAACTTCAGGTGCGTCATTTTGAGAAGGTGGGGGAATACAATAAAACGGATTGTTGAATTCTGACACAAATCTCTGAAGAGAGCCCAAGTGAGTTTGGGGATAGGGACCATACTCGTTCCGCCTACATGCACCGATCAAATCAATATTTATTTTAACAGGTCCGTGCAGTCTTTCATTTGATCATATGCAGGTTCGACAAAAAATGAATTAAATATTCAACCGCGCAGAACCCTGTCTGGCCTGCCGTACCGGTAGAGGCCCCCGCTCGCAGGCCAGCAAAAAATGGAATTCCAGACAGCCAATGTACCGCGCAGCGCAAGTTCTGAAATTATTTTATAGTGCGCAATCAGTCTGCGTAAGCTCTTTCAATTATTAATTTGCGCGTATCGGTAAGGTATCAGCCTGGTATCAGAAATGATTATCGAATCTGCGTGGTATACGCATATTTTGAATCTGAAATTAAAATAGTTTTAGGAGGGTGCGCGAAAGCTGGTAAGTGCGATTGCTGTAGCTGAAAAATGCACTGACAAACGAATTAACTCACAAACAAATCTGACCTGCAATCAGCCTAATGAGCTGTGCCTGAAATGTGCTCACTCGGAACGCAATCTAAATTGTTACGGCAAGATCCATGAGACACACACATTGGTGCACCATCCCAATGTACCAGTACATGCTGATGGCCTACATTGAGACTGGTGAACGTGAATTTGAATGTGAAATACGAAAATAAATGTATGCTTATTTACACCAGGGGTCTGATGCACATACATAAGAGACACTCTAGTCACCAGATAGGATCTTCTTGCATCAAGGGAGCATCTCTCAACCTCATATTGGATTTGTGGAGCTGCAGTCAGATGAATCGGTCCCACAATTCAAACGCTCCCTCACAGGGTTTATAGACACAGTGGAATAAGGCCCATACGGTATCATCTACCGGTACGTCCTTGTACTTTTTCTATAGCCCATGAAGAGCTTCTGTACAGTTTCGAATCGTGTCACGTTTCTTACGGCGTCAGGGCACTGGCACTTTCTTTTCTGTCATCAATCCATTTAAATGAGAGGGGAGGAGGGAAGCCACGGGGCAGGATCGAGGCAAAGGCCAGGGTTAGGTGGTAAATGTGTAAGATGCATCTCTGGATGCCGCACTGGCTGTGCTTGATTTTTTTCTGCCAGTGGCCCCGTGGCTTTCCACCCTGCTTCCCACCCTGCTTCCCACCAAGGCTGCATCCCCACTCATTGATGTGAAATCGTTTTTTTGCGTCCGGCCGTGCGTCCCGAGGCATGCTATCAGTACTATAATTGATAGCTCGGACTGCCCTGGGCTTCACTGCACTCATACCGGTACTCCTGATGATCCTCAGCAAACAAGGCGGGATGTTTGGATCTCTCTATTTCCCGGTGTCGTGAAAATTTGCTTCTTCGTGGCCTTGTACGAATCTTGAAGGGTAGGGCCCCGCCGAGAGCGATCTGTTTCAAAGTGAAAGCCTGCGACGCAGTCATTTCTTGCTGAGCTGTGCATGCGGGTCCCATCGGTGACCTGAAGACCGGGCTCCTCAGGAGCTGAGACCTCGAGCTGAGACTGTTGCCCATCAATCTGTTGCCCACTACCTCTGGTGGCCCACATATCCAACGTGGCACAAACACCTAAGAGCGGATTCACACCTGGCTGATTTCGCTGAGTTTGGCCGGTTTGGTTTCCTCAGTTTCGCACGGTTTCGCAACCTGGGTCCGACCCCCAGTTTCAGTTCGGTTGGTTTCGCATTGGTTTGGTTTCGCCAAACTGAGCTTCGCGCAAGAGGGCTTTCTGACGCCGAACCAACCAACGGAAACGGCGAACTGGCTCTAACCGGCTAACCGTGATCCAAGAAGTAAGACGCGACCTCGTCCTCGTTGTTCGCGCCAGCTCTCGCGCCCCTTCCAACAGGGATCTTGGATAGTGCATATTATAAACACAACCTGTTGCAGCATTACTTACAGTGTCTTCAGCACAACTAGCGTGTGTGCTCGGCAATTCGACTCCTTCGTCAAAATCGTCAAACCATGGAGAGTCTTCCGTTGGACGTCATGTCGGAGCTGGTGCTGCCCAGCACGCTGCGACCATTGAGGGAAACCTGCAGGCACGTATGCAATTTATGCGCAAAAACCTGCGCATTTCCAGCGCTGCTCAATTCTAGTCTATGTCAGCGTCATGCACCAGGAGCATGTAAAGCCAGAGTTTGGACGTGCAGGGGCAATCTTTGAGAATTGGTTGGCGTAGGCCGGATGGTGCGCATTCAATGGATGTAGAATTTCATGCATGCATGCCCCTCCCCATCCTCCCCATGCTCTCCTACCCAAGCCCTCGTCCCCATGCCCTCCTCCCCACGCTCTCCTCCCCATCCTCACCTTCCCCATTTTCCCTATGATCTCCTTCTTTAGCATATAAGTTCGTTCGGGAGGCTCTGTAATTAACGCTGACTGTCTTCCTTCCTCCCTTCACCCATACCCACCCTGCAGCACGCTACGTACTGCAGCCTCTGGATTTGTTTATCGCCTGACCCCTAATAGCCCCCTTCTAATCACTCGTGGCAATCCTTTCGAAGAGCTGGTCGAGCTGGACCTGCTGCGATGCTCGCTGCGGGATAATGAGGTACGGTCAAGCAGTACATGACAGTACTGCTGGGCTGGGCAGTACAAGACAGTAGAGCAGCGTACCATGGGTGTAAGGGTGTAACCATAGGGGGATCAGGAACACATCTGTTCTTCTTGGCTTGCTGTCTGTACTTCATTCGAAACAGTACAGATACCTGGCGTTTATTTTCAACTTTTGGTCAGATGACTAGATGGTACGAGAGCGTGTACAGCTTTCTGATAGGTAAACTGCGTGCAATCAACTGTGCAACATGCTGCTTTCCCCGCCAGAAGGGAGGCGCAAATAGCAGGATTGCATGATTGCAGGACAGGGCAGCACAACATCGGGCAGTACATGGATGCAGCACATGGCAGTTCAAGACAGGCTAGGCATGACATAGCAGGCATGACATGGTAAGGCATTGAGTTAAAATATCACTGCAGGTACATCGCACACCTTCCAATTACCTTATACCCACCTTCTACCCACCTTCTACCCAACTTCTGTCCACCTTCTGCCCAGCTCTGGCCACAGTCAGTAGTCACAGGCTGTATAACCTTATGCCTCAACCCTTACCAGACGTCGTAAACCCTAGACCCGAAGTGCTCTGCAGTTGTGATCGTCGATGCCCTCTGGGCTGCTCTGGCCTGGTTTCCACGCATCATACTTCAGGGGGGTGGCAGGTTGGACTCACGCAATTAAATTATGTTAAGAACAAAAAGAAAGCCATTTTGTATTATGTGCTGTAGGTGCGTCACCTTTCAGGGCTGAAGCATCTCAGCGGCTTGGCTATCGCGTGCCAGAGGCTGGGCGGTGCAGGTGGGGCAGTACTGAAGCGCTGGTGGGGGGTGTTGCAGGTTTGCCTCTAGGTGATGCTGTTGTAGCTCTGGTGGGGGTGTTGCAGGTTTGCCTCTAGGTGATGCTGTTGTTGCAGCGCTGGTGGGGTGTGTTGCAGGTTTGCCTCTAGGTGATGCTGTTGTTGCAGCGCTGGTGGGGTGTGTTGCAGGTTTGCCTCTAGGTGATGCTGTTGTTGCAGCGCTGGTGGGGGGTGTTGCAGGTTTGCCTCTAGGTGATGCTGTTGTTGCAGCAGTGGTGGGAGGGTGTTGCATTTATCCTGAAGCATGTCCATGGCCATGGCCTGCCTCACGATAGGCAGTGCGGGTGGGGTGTGATACTGTGATGTTCCTTTTCAAATGTCATGCTCTTGTTGCAGCTGCACCAGCCCTGCAAAATAGCCTTCACATACACTTGCAGGCCTCTGCTCCTTGTTCAGCAGCTCCAGCCCTGAGAAAGAAATTTTGCGCACCCTGATCAGCTACTCCAGCCCTGAAAAGAACCTTCGCACACACTTGCAGGCCTCTGCTCCCTGGATAGCTGCCACAGCCCTGCCCCCAAAATATTCCTTGCGCACACTTGCAGGCGACTTACTCCCTGACCAGCTGCACCAGCCCTGCAAAACAACCTTTGCATAAACTCGCAGGCCTCTGCTCCCTGGCTGGCTGTCACAGCCCTAACAAATACCCTATCACACACTTGCAGGCGACTGGTGCTCTGACCAGCTGCAGCGGCCCTGAAAGAGAATGGTTGCACACTTGCAGGCATCTGCTCCCTGACCAGCTGCACCAGCCCTGGAAAATAACCTTTGTCTAAACTTGCAGGCCACTTGCGCCCTGACCAGCTGTTATAGCCCTGAAAAACAACCCTATCACACACTTGCAGGCCATTTGCGCCCTGACCAGCTGTTATAGCCCTGAAAAACAACCCTATCACACACTTGCAGGCCACTTGCGCCCTAACCAGCTGTTATAGCCCTGAAAAACAACCCTATCACACACTTGCAGGCCACTTGCGCCCTGACCAGCTGCTGCAGCCCTGAAAAGAAACCCTATCACACACTTGCAGGCCACTTGCGCCCTGACCAGCTGTTATAGCCCTGAAAAACAACCCTATCACACACTTGCAGGCCACTAGCGCCCTGACCAGCTGCTGCAGCCCTGAAAAGAAACCCTATCACACACTTGCAGGCCACTTGCGCCCTGACCAGCTGCTGCAGCCCTGAAAAGAAACCCTATCACACACTTGCAGGCCACTTGCGCCCTGACGAGCTGCTGCAGCCCTGAAAAGAAACCCTATCACACACTTGCAGGCCACTTGCGCCCTGACGAGCTGCTGCAGCCCTGAAAAGAAACCCTATCACACACTTGCAGGCCACTTGCGCCCTGACCAGCTGCTGCAGCCCTGAAAAGAAACCCTATCACACACTTGCAGGCCACTTGCGCCCTGACGAGCTGCTGCAGCCCTGAAAAGAAACCCTATCACACACTTGCAGGCCACTTGCGCCCTGACGAGCTGCTGCAGCCCTGAAAAGAAACCTTACACACCCTGATGAGCTGCTTGAACCTGACCGCATCGGGGCTCCATTAGCAGGCCTCGGTGCTTTGACCAGCTGCTACAGCCCTGAAAAAACTACCTTCCACACTTGCAGACCTTTGCGCCCTGACCAGCTGCTCCAGCCTGACCGCGTTGGAGCTGCACTCGCCCTGGGAACTGCCCACGCCATGCTCCCCACCCCCCTTTACCCAACTTCTGTGTCTTGACCAGCAGCTACAGCCCTGAAAAATAAATGTTGCACCCCCTGACCAGCTGCAACAGCCCTGAAAAAGCTACCTTGCATGCAAGGCCTCTGCACCCTGTCCAGCAGCTCCAGCCCTGCAAATAAACGTTGCACCCCTTGATCAGCAGCACCAGCCCTGAAAAAGCTACCTTGCATGCAAGGCCTCTGCGCCCTGGCCAGCTGCCGCTACCCCTGACCGCATTGGAGCCGCATTCGCCCTGGGAGCTACCCAAGCCTGCTCCCTTCCCCTCATTGGCACGCCTCGGTGCTTTGACCCGCTGCATCACCCCTGGAAATTAAACCTTGTACACACTTGCAGGCATCTGCGCCCTGACCAGCTGCTCCAGCCCTGCAAACTATATCTTGCACACCCTGATCAGCTGCATCACCCCTGAAAATGAAACCTAGCACACACTCGCAGGCATCTGCGCCCTGACCAGCTGCTCCAGCCTGACCGCGTTGGAGCTGCATTCGCCCTGGTATCTTCCCAAGCCGATCGACTTGCTGCTCATCCGCCCACTGCCGCTGCTGCAATCCCTGCGAATCGTGAGGTGAGTTTCCTTAGGGGGCGGGTGACCGTTCTCCGGCTTTGTCCAAGTCTATGCCCAGCTGGCAAAGCAGCCGGCAGGCCCTCGAATACGCCATTATCCTAACATTCAAAATCCACGACCCCTTATTTAATTTCACACGTGCCGAAACGGTGCAGCTTCTTGGTCCTCAGGTTCAGAGCCGCAGGTTTTGTTTTCCGCATGCCCTGCACATCCTGCCGTGCACCAGATTACGAGTATAAGATTTATTTAACGAACTGCACTCTCGGCATGCCCTGCACATCCTGTTGTGCACCAGATCTAGGGTGCAGATTTATTTGCACCAGATCTAGGGTTGCAGATTTGTTTCCGCATACCCTGCACCCTGTTCTGCACCATTTTTAAGAGTTGCAGATTTGTTAAATTGATTTTATGATCCGCATGCCCTGCATCCAGCTGTGCACCAGACTCAGAGTTGCAGATATATGACATGCTTTTATTTTCCACGTGCCCTGTATCCTAAACCCTAAACCCTAAACCCTAACCATGTGCACCCTGTATCCAAAATCTCAAACCCTAAAACCCTCAAACCCTAAACCCTAAACCTGTGCACCAGGTGTGGCGATGCTTTTGTGATCAGCCCCACACTCTCAGTTGCAACAGAGGAGGAGACGCGCCTGAGGCAGACAGGGTCCATACCTGTGATGGTGGCCCGCAATGAGGGGGGAGCGACAGACGCCGCTGCAGCAACGCAGGCGCCGGCGGCGGTGGCCACGCCAGGGACACGTGCGGCTGCCTCAGAATTAGCCAGGGGCACTGAAGAATGGGAGGCAGAACCAGCACCAGCCAGGGGTAACGGAGAATGGGCGGCAGCGCCAGCCACACCAGCCACACCAGCAGCACCTGCAGCAGCTGCCAGCCATGGACTGTCCTTGCCGCCGCCGCCGCCGCCGCCACCACCCGGCCCACCGCCGCTGCCGCCTACCTTTCATCTAGCCCGCCTTGTGATCGGGCGAAGGGCGCTCGGATCTGCAGCTTGTCACGGAGCAGCTGCGAGCGGGGCTTGGGAAACAACAGGGAGCAGGCGGCAGGGCACAGGGGGGAACGCGCCGCAAGGCCCCCTGATGATTCCCAACGCCGAACCTCCTGCTGCTACTGCTGCTGCTGAATATCATCCAGGTGTTCGCCCAGCCTCCGAATCCTCATCCACCTCGGTTTCAACCTCCGTTTCAGCCTCCATTCCAGCCTCCGTTTCAGCCTCCGTTTCAGCCACTGCCTCCGCCTCAGCCTCCGACACACCCTCCGCACCCGCTGGCTCCAACTCGGTCTCGGGCTTACCACACTTCTTCGCGGAGCGCCCCATCCGCAACCTTTCCCCGTCGATTTCATCCGGTACCCCCGTCACCCTGGCCATAGATCCCCACCCGCCCGTCGTCCAGACTCCGCCCCGAGGCGAAGCCCACCCTGGCAGCAGTTCCAGTACCAGTACCAGCACGTCGGAGCAGCTGAGAGGCAGCTGCTCATTCCCTCAGATCCTGCCTACAGATCATGCCCAGGGGCTCCTGCCCACAGATCCCGCCCTCAGCTTATGCCCAGAGGCTCATGCCGACAGGTCATGCCCACAGCTCCGGACCTTGATCCTGGAGAGGTATCGAGGAACCTGGGACCGCTTGCTGACTGCGGTGGGGCATGCCGCCTTTCCTGGCCTCGCTCGCCTGGAGCTCAGGCACTGCGGGTTGACGACGAAGATCAACGGCGTGCTGGGGTGGGTGGTGTTGCATGGTAGTGCTGGAGTGGATGGTGTTGCATGATATTTCTGTGCGATGGATGGTGTTGCATCATAGCGCTGAGGTGTAGATGTTGTTGCCTGAACAAGAGCTAGTGGATTCCGTTGTTGCATCGTAGTGCTGAGGTGGATGTTGCAATGATGTGCTGGGGACTAGGATAGTTGTTGCACCACTGTGCTGTGGGGTGGGTGTTGCATCAAAGTGCTGGTGTGGATGTTGCATCAGGATTTGAGTTGGGTGTTGCACATTAGTGCTGGTGTGGATGTTGCATGATATGACTGAATTGATTGTTATATCCTAGTGCTGTGATGTGTATTGCATTGTAGTGCTTTGGGTTGGATGTTGCATCGTAGTGCTTTGAGGTGAAAATTGTGGCATCGCATTGATGTTGGGTGGGTGTGAACATCGATGTGCAGTGTTGGATGTTGCATTGTAGTACTTGAGCGCGTGCTGCTCCTGGTCTTACTACTGATCTTACTCCTTTTTCCCTAACCCATCACCTTTATCTTCATTTAAGGCGTCTTTCCAGAAGCCAAACCTGAATCGCTTTTCCTGCCGCATCCAGGTTTGTGTCATCTCTCAGGGCTTTGGTTCTGGAGCATGTGGTAATGCGTGAGGGCCTGCCGAGAGATGTACTTGTAGGCCTTGCCCAGAGCAGCCAACCGCTGCAACAGCCGCAACAGCCTCAGATCCGCATGGGCTCAGATCTGGCTGACAGCCCCCAGCAGCCGCAACAACAGCAACAAAAGCAGCAGCAGGGACAGCTGCCACAGGGACAGCAGGCCCAGGGGTGGCAGCTGCGGGGCATGGGCGAGCTTGACGTCTGCTGCGGCGGTGGTGGTGGTGGCGTGGAAGGTGGCGGCGGACGTCTGACGGAGCTGCGGCTCCTGGACAAGGACCACTCGATGCCTCGGGATGTCACAATGAGCTGGTGAGGGCCAGGGTGTAGGGTGTAGGGCTAACAGGTCCAGGTTTGCCCTCCCTGCAGCACCTGCACCTTGCCACAGCCAGCCTGGACCTGTCTCACCTCCACACTTTTCCCCATACCTGCCTCCAGGCTGTCAGCCCTGGCTGTCCTCACCTCCCTGCAGCACCTGCACCTTGCCACAGCCAGCCTGGACCTGTCTCACCTCCACACTTTTCCCCATACCTGCCTCTAGGCTGTCAGCTCTGGCTGGCCTCACCTCCCTGCAGCACCTGCACCTGCACCTGGCTCCATCCAAGCCACAACTGCAAGCGCTGATGTCACTCAACCGTCTCACTCATCTCGTGTGTGCCCTGAGGTAAGAGGGACAGGGGCAGTGTGAGAGGGGTCGTGGAAGAGTGACGGGGACAGTGGAAAAGTGTGATGGGCAGTTTACACGTGTGAGTGGCAGTGGTAGAGTGTGGGGGGGGGGGCAGTGGAAGAGTGGGGGACAGTTGAAGAGTGAGAGGGGCAATGGAAGAGTGCGAGGGATGGTGGAAGAGTGAGAGGGACAGTGGAGGAGTGAGAGGGACAGTGGAGGAGTGGGGAGCAGTGGAAGAGTGAGAGGGACAGTGGAAGTGTGTGTGTGGGGGGGGGGGGGGGGGGGTTAGAGGGGCAGTGGAAGAGTGTGTGGGGGGGGGGGGAGTGAGAGGGACAGTGGAAGAGTGTGTGTGGGGGGGGGGGAGTGAGAGGGGCAGTGGAAGAGTGTGTGGGGGGGGGGAGTGGAAGATTGAGAGGGACGGTGGAAGCGTGCGGAGGGGCGGTGGAACAGTGAGAGGGGCGGCAGGGGAGGGACAGGGGAGGGAGTATGGATTTCACACTTTTGCCTCTGCTGGGTGCAGGCATGCCCGCCCGTGGGACAACCCGGCCTCTCAGGCTGGGAGTGATGCTGGCATCCAGCTACTGGCCAGCTCCCTGCCCCACCTTTGCCACTTCAATATTGGACACACAGGAAGCTCGGAGGTGGGAAATCAGGGGGGGTGGTAAGGTGAACACCGTAGACGCTCTTTGCCTCCGCCATAAATTTATGTTTATTCGCCGTCGCGCCATACGAAAACTTCAACTTCGGCGAAAGACGCCACTTTTGGGACGTCCAAAAAGTTCTCCAGTGAAGCGCACTTAAGCCACGAACTATATTTCTTTCTCGTTCGTGGAGGCAAAACAAGTCTACGGTAGTTAAGATTCTTCCTTCCGAGGCCCCCAGCCTTCGGCAACCCCCCGTGTCGATATTCGCCCCCCCTCCGGCCACGCCCACCCCCGGCAGGCCGTTGCGCGTCGATTCTTATTAGGGTTTAAAACCTGACATTCTCAGACCTAAATTAGCTTGGAGGAGGGATGAGGGTTGAGTAGAGGGTTTTCTCGAACCCTCTACCCTGATTCTGCAATCCTGAAGCAGGGTAGAGAGTTCGAGAAAACCCTCTACAATCCTGAATTAGGAGGGGGGTATGGGTGGGTTGGGGGGGTAGAAGGAGAAATGAAAGTGAGAGGAGGAAGAGGGGAGGCAGGGAGAGAGAGATGTGAGGCTATGTTACCTTCAGGGTTCTTAAACCCTAAATCCTGCCTTTTTGATTCATAAACTAGGAGAAGGAGGAGGGGGGGAGGTGGGGGAGGGGAGAGGGAATGTGGTGGTGGTAAAGGGAGGAAACGGAGTGGGGGAAGGAAGGAGGTGGAGTGGATGTGGGAGAGGCAGTGAGGGAGAGGGGAAAGGGAGGAGACAGAGAGGAAAGGGAGGGTGGGAGGGGGAGGAAAATGTAGGCGGAGTGGGAGTAGCAGAGAGGGAGAGAACACCTGCCCCTGATATCTGACCCCCCACTGGGTGCACCCGATAGGTTACCGACGTCTGCATGCCATCCCTCGGCCTTTCCTTACGCGGCCTTGTTCGACTCAACCTATCGGGCTGCAGCCGCATCAGCGACAATGGCATCATGGCGGTACAGGTACGCCATCAAAGCAGTACGTGTTCACCCGATCTCAATCTTGCTGTCCCCGCCCATGTTCTGCTTCTTGCAGACCCTTGACGTTAAGCCGATCCCGCTCGCCCTTCCCACGTCCTGTTCCCGGCAGGCATGGTAGCGGCGCAGACGAGGCCTCGGCCCATGCCGCGTTGTTTCCTTAACCCTCACGCCCCTGTGGGGCGTACTTTTCTCTCTTTCTTTCCGGCAGATAAAACAATAACGTTCATCTGCTCTCGCTCTCCCTTCCCACGTCCTGTTTCTTGCCGACCCTCAACGTTCACCCCTTCTCTCCCCTGCCACGTTCTGTCTGGTTGTTGCAGACCCTTCACTGCCTCGTCCATGTGGATCTGTCCCAGTGTCTGCTGATCAGTGACGAGGGCCTGGCACACCTCAGAGGCGCCAGGGGTGCGTGTAGGGATAAATGTGAAGAGGTGTGAAGATGTGTCAGAGGTGCGTGTAAGGGTTAGTGTGAAGAGGTGTGACGAGGTATCAGGGGTGCGTGAAGGGGTTAGTGTGAAGAGGTGTGAAGATTTGTCAGAGGTGCGTGTAGGGGTAAGTGTGAAGAGGTGTGAAGAGGTGTCAGAGGTGTGTGTAGGGGTTAGTGTGAAGAGGTGTCAGGGGTGCGTTGAGGGTTTAGGGTCGAGGCGCCAGAAATGCCAGGGGTGCATGTGGGGTTGACCGTTAAGGGTAAAGAGGTGTCAGGGGTGCAATTAGGGTTTAGGGTAAATAGGCACCTGGGGAGCGTTTAGGGTTAAGGGTGAATAAGTTCCAGGGGTGCGGTTAAGATCTATCATACACGTGGAAGCATCATCCACGCATCCAATGATCCATGAAGATCCAACAAGATCCAATAATATACCATGAGATCTAGTGAGATCCAATGAGATCCAATGAGATCCAATGAGATCCATCATACCCGTTAAAGTATCATCCACGAAGCCCGCAATGCTTCTCCCCTCCCGCATGTCAAACACGCACACGGTGAGGCTGGCCAGATCCTGGAATGCTCCTGCAAGGAGCCGCTGGAGGTGTTGGGGCCTCGCCTGGTCTGCTGCATCCTCCCCCTATATGAGACATCCCCAGCCTCTTGTTAGGCAGGCACACAATGAGGCTGGCAGGCTGTTGATAGGTGACGCTGGAAGTGGCGGGAGCTTGCTCCCTCCCTCCTGTATGTCTCTGCTTTATGTCAGGCATGTACGCGATAAGGTTGGCTGTCTGCTGGGAGGCAAGGTAGTGGAGGCAAGGCATCATACGGTATGAATTTGTGATGCGATATTATTCAATTCACTCCCCCCCACACACACGAACACTCGCCTCGTTCCAGGCATGCATACGATGCGGCTGGCGGGTTGCTGGAAGGTGACTCTGGAGGTGGTGGGACCTCATCTCGGCTGCTGGTGGCCTGGGCTGCACACGTTGGACCTGCAGGTGGGCTTAAGATTGGTGACGTGGGCAGAAAAGGGAAACAATGCCGAGAGAATGTGGCAGGATCTCCTCTCGGCTGCTGATGGCCTGGGCTGCACACGTTGGACCTGCAGGTGGGCTTAAGATTGGTGACGTGGGCAGAAAAGGGAAACAATGCGGAGAGAATGTGGCAGGATCTCCTCTCGGCTGCTGGTGGCCTGGGCTGCACACGTTGGACCTGCAGGTGGGCTTAAGATTGGTGACGTGGGCAGAAAAGCAAAACAATGTCCAGGAAATGGACGTGGCGGGGCCTCGTCTCGGCTGCTAGTGGCCTGGGCTGCACACACTGGACCTGTAGATGGGCTGCGTGAAAATGGAAGTAAAAATGGAAATAGAAACGGTAGATTGGTGACGTGGGCAGAAAAGGAAAATAAAATGTCAAGAAAATGGAGGTTGTGGGGCCTCATCTCTGCTGCTGATAGCCTGGGCAGCACACACTGGACCTGTAGGTGGGCTGCATTAAAATGGAAGTGGAAACTATAAATTGGGGACCTGGAAGAATAAAAGAAACTGTATAATATGGAGGGATATGGAGGGATGGCATGCAACACCACCGCTGATGCTGCTGGTCCAGGACACCATGGTCAAGGTATGGGCATGCAAACAGGGTTTAGGGTTAAGCGACATACGCGATTTAAAACCCTGAGCCCTAAACCTACCACCTGTAAGACACCATGGTCAAGGATGTGGGCATGCGAACAGGGTAAAGGGTTTAGCGATAGACTAGCAATTTGAAACCCTAAACTCTGAACCCTACAACCCTGAACACTCCAGGACACCATGGTCAAGGATGTGGGCATGCAAGCAGGCTGGGCAGCAGGCGAGTGCCTTGACCACAAGGTTCCCGAAGAAGGAACGGCTGCAGCAGAAGCAGGAAGAACAACAAGAGCAGCAACAGTAACAAGAACAGATGTATCTGGAGGCGGCGAGGCGCTGTCCTGCCTCGGGCCGGAGGACGGGACCAGCCTTTCTAGGTCGTCGCAAACGGCATCCCAAGGTTTTGTCCATCCTGTTGCGGCAGAGGGGCACTCGCAGGCAGGCTCTGCTGGCAGGCCCCTGTGGGCGGCAGCGACAGGCCCTGCTGGCATGCCCCTGGGGGCGGAAGCGGCAGGCCCTGGACGGCTCCGTAACCTGCGCTGCCTCAACCTCTCGCGTCTGTGGGGTATCAGCACCGGCCGCGGCATGACCTACTTACCTTGGGGCAGCCCGGATCTGACGCGGCTGGATCTACGTAGGTCATTAGATTCAATCAGATATTTGTTGTGGATCTAAGGATCTGAGAGTTTGAATCTGACCAATTTGATTGAGGGGTAGGTGATCTTGATTCCCCTTGTCCCAGCACAAATCCTTAAAACCTGCCTCCCACCCTCCACGTACCTAGATGTATCACCCTGCCTCTGCCCTGCCTCTCATATTCATGCATGAATTTTGATTATTCTGATCTGAAGGGCTTTGTCTGTGCAATTGCAATGAATGGCTCCGAAGAAAAACTAGCACCTGCTGCATGTACAGATGTCCATTCTTCAGATCAAAAGGACTGTCTGAGAAGTTGCGATGGCTTTTATGAGGGAAAAACACTTGCTGTACGGTATGTATATTTTAATATTTGTCCATTCCTTATATCAAAAGGTATGTGAAGGCAACACATTGGCTGTATTTCCTTCTTCAGATCAAACCAACATGACCGACCGAGACGCGCCCCTGCTTGCACAGCTCAGCAACCTGCGCTTCCTGGACTTGACCTCCACTCATATAGGGGATCAAGGTATGTGTGGGGCAATGGGTGGACAAGTGTGAACACTGTTCGGGTACAGAAAATGTGGGTCATGTGATAGGTTGGAAGCTCCGAAGCCTGCGCTTCCTGCACCTGACCTCCACTCATAAAGCGGACCAAGGTGTGGGGGATGTGTGAACTTGTGTGCCACTGACAAAAGTGTGAATAATCTGCTACCTGGTAAGCCCATCTAAAACAGGGTGGACAGCACTGCTTCCTTCAGGATACTTCAGCTACGATTCATTTCGGCATTTCAGCTACACATATTTTCAACTACGCGCACTGGCCTTGACAGGTTTTGTATATGCACACTTTTTAGTCCTGAGCGCAGGCGTGGCGGTGCTGGCGGCATCCCTGAATCAGCCACGGCCGGTTTCGTACGTCCACACTTGTGACAACTCAGTTTGCCCCTGAGCGCAGGCGTGGCAGTGCTGGCGGCTTCCCTGCATCGGTTGGTCCGTTGGCGGCTGGACCAGCTGAACCGGCTCACGGATCTAGGCCTGCGCTCAATTGCTGAGTCAGCGCCCGGGTTGGCCTCGCTTCGATACCTGCACCTGAGGAGCTGCAGGTAGCTGAACCTACAGGTCGCTGAATTTGCAATGAATGGACAAACAATTTGCAATGGACTTGCAGTCAATTGGCAACCGATTGGCAATGACCTTCAAATGAATACGAAATGAATTGGCAGATAACTGGCAATGACCTTGAAATGGATTTGCAGCAATGAACTAGCACCGCTCATCTGCTCTGCCCGTTTCTCTCGGCCCCACAACCCAGGAACATCTCCGAGGCCGCGGTCCTGAGTGTGTGGCAGGCCCTCCCCCGCATCCAGCACATGGAGCTGGAGGGAAGCTGGCACGTGAAGCCCGCGACCAAGGACCGCATGCAACGCGGCCTCGGACCGACCGGCCTTGACGCGGCGTTTGTGCTGTCGGCACGGCCGCTGTGGGCGGCGTGGCCGGGGGACGAGGACCAAGACGGCATGCAGATGCCGCTGCCGCTGAAGGTCAGCCCCCCCGCCGCCTCGTCCCCGTCAGCTGCTGCTACCTGCAGCCTCTGCAGAGGAGCGGGTGGGGCAGCCCCGGGCGGCGCCAGCAGCAGCAGCAGCAACCCCGCTTGTCGGCTGTGTGGGAGTGGGGGTTTGAGGCAGGCGGACGCTTGCTGGACGCCCGCTACCGCCGCTCAGGGCGGGACAGGCGAGGGTGCCGGTCAACGGGGATGGGGCAGGAGCTGGGACTGGGTGGATGAGGATGTGGAGGGGGCCGTGTCATCCGGGCACTGGATGGGGCCGCTGAGATGATGTTTGTGCTGGATGATAAGGAGGGTGAGGGTGAGAAGGATGTTGAGGCCCCTTTGAGTCACAGACATCATGCAAACAGTGCATACTAATCGGAATCGGGTAATTTACGGTCGTGACAGTCGGCCTGGTTACGTTGTCAAGACAATTTTACGAATTTTTCAGTCAGAGTGCTGCAATTTTAAAACCAGGATAGTGGGTGTCCGTTTTACTGCGAGACAAACTATCTTACCCCTGGTCTTATGTTTCCTTTTTCAAAAATTTCCTTTTTTCTGTGTCTGAGCCCATTACTTACTGATCATCATAAACTAATATAACTGGTCACTGGACGCTCATCATCGTCTCACCTTATCACCACTGGATAAGCTTGCCGCATCTTTTTTTCGACCAAAATGCATCATGTATTGCAAACTACCGTCATGTGCTTGGTCTGAAGTGTACCGTACTTGAGAGCTTTTGGATTTTTCATACGGACTTGACATCGCGTATGGCTAGGCTGCCCGCCCAGGACCTGAACCCTTGACACTGTACCCAGGGTACCCAACTACACATGCCTTCTCTCTTGACTTTCCTACCTGACTTTTTGTTTGCTGACGTGACCGAGCTGTATCTCAGCATAGCCCAGAGTTGTAACGTGTAACTGTGCCTATGACCGCCTGGGCCATGGCCCTGTTGTCTCTGGAGAGAAGGTAAGCGGAAGCTGGAGGGTAGCATAGCCAACTAGCGCCCAGGAGCTGATGCGCAATGAATGGGACATGGGTCAAAATTGACTGTTGTGTGGTCAGGCAATGCATGGCTTTCAATCAGTGCTGTGCCAATCACGGTCTTAGCGGTGCCTAGGTTGTGTAGCTGATTCAGCCACTTAAGTTTCAGGGCACATTCGGGTACCGGGTATTTTTAACCGAAAGGGGGGAACTTAACCTTTTCCAACGAAGGTGTCTTTATCACTTACAGGGTTGATTAATTATGGCGCTATTGCGCAACACTGCTGTCAATCCATCCTTGTATTGTATGGTGCACGATGTCCTCAGGCTCACCCCCTGGGCTGACCAGGCAGTGCCTGAGCGATTATTTCAGCCGCAGCATAGATCAGACCCCCAACTTACTAGAGTATCGAACCCATCGGGCAGTAAACGACGCATATTTTCTGATCCAGCCAATTTCTGACACATCCCTTCACCACACAGGTCTTTGGACCCCGGGCTTCCAAAAGGTCGATCCTAGTGGGTGCCATGCGTCAGACTCTTCCAATTGGAAGCTTATGCGCACAGTTTGAGGCCCATTGCATACAGGTGGGCCCGCAACGTACTCACGGGGTTGCCGCACATCACACTCAGCTCAGTGGGACACGCCGACGCAGCCAAGCCAATGCGGGCAGAGCCCAGAGGTTCAGAACAGTGCATACCCGCTGGGCCCTGCTGAACAAGCAGAGCCCAGAGGTGTGACATCATGGTGAAACACCATAGACTCGGCTCAGTGTCAATCAGTGCAGCTGCCTCATTGGAACCCGTGCTAAATTCTGAGTTTCACGCACGTCTAAGAGACCCTTAAACCAATTGTGCGAATCCAGCCGACAGCGGGGTGTGTCCCGCACATCTGAATATGCCTCGCTCTTTCGACCGGGATCACTGAACACGGGATCCGACTTCACTGTTGGATGGGGCGCTCACGCGGCCGAGCTTTCTTGAGCAGGGCCCATGGGTGTGACGTCATTGACTGTTGGGGCACCCACGCGGCCGAGCCTTTTTGGAGCAAGGCCCAGAGGTGTAACGTCATCAAACTTGGCACGGGATCCGACACAGGTGAACGCGTTTAGGCTGCGCCGTCTTGACGCTGTAATGTGAAAACCACGGGGTCCGACGCATGGTCTATCGACGACGCGAACGACATCCCGCCACTCGACGAGGAAGCCGCTTGACGGGCGGGAGACGACGTAACTCCCACGGGACTGCTGCTGCTGCTGTCACTGTTGTTGCTGGCGGTGTTGCTCTTGGTGTTGCTGTTGTTGCGTGCGTTGCTGCTGGCAGCTGATGTCTGGTGGAAGATCGCCATCGCTTGGGCTACCATGGCAGCAGGGTCCGAGGGCGATGAGGGAAGCAGCATGGTGGTGCTGCTCTTGGCCAGTTCTCTGAATGCCTACATGCATTGACCAGGGGGGGTATGATCAGCATTCACAGCATAGGTCCAGGGGAAGCAGGGGAACAGCATGATGTGGTGCTGCCCTTAGCCCAGCATGGTGTGGTGCTGCCCTTAGCCCAGCATGATGTGGTGCTGCCCTTAGCCCAGCATGGTGTGGTGCTGCCCTTAGCCCAGCATGATGTGGTGCTGCCCTTAGCCCAGCATGATGTGGTGCTGCCCTTAGCCCAGCATGGTGTGGTGCTGCCCTTAGCCCAGCATGGTGTGGTGCTGCCCTTAGCCCAGCATGGTGTGGTGCTGCCCTCAGCCCAGCATGGTGTGGTGCTGCCCTTAGCCCAGCATGGTGTGGTGCTGCCCTTAGCCCAGCATGGTGTGGTGCTGCCCTCAGCCCAGCATGGTGTGGTGCTGCCCTCAGCCCAGCATGGTGTGGTGCTGCCCTCAGCCCAGCATGGTGTGGTGCTGCCCTTAGCCCAGCATGGTGTGGTGCTGCCCTTAGCCCAGCATGGTGTGGTGCTGCCCTCAGCCCAGCATGGTGTGGTGCTGCCCTTAGCCCAGCATGGTGTGGTGCTGCCCTCAGCCCAGCATGGTGTGGTGCTGCCCTCAGCCCAGCATGATGTGGTGCTGCCCTCAGCCCAGCATGGTGTGGTGCTGCCCTTAGCCCAGCATGGTGTGGTGCTGCCCTTAGCCCAGCATGGTGTGGTGCTGCCCTCAGCCCAGCATGGTGTGGTGCTACCCTCAGCCCAGCATGGTGTGGTGCTGCCCTCAGCCTAGCATGGTGTGGTGCTGCCCTTAGCCCAGCATGGTGTGGTGCTGCCAATTTTTTTAAGGCCTGATTAGGCTCAGCCAACAGGGGTTCAGGGCTCAGGGGTTTCAACATTTTGAGCTGGGTCCGAGGGGGACGATGGAAGCAGAGCATGACAGCATCACCCATGAACCCTATACCTGGAGGTTAACAAAGCTGCTTACGCCTCATGGGGCATGAATGGGGTCAAAAACACAAAAGTGTGACGAAATAAGGTCATGCCTCTGATCCTCGTCCACCCTCTCCCGGAATGAGGTCTTACCTCCCCCCTCGAACGAGTAAGACGTGCCCCTCCCCCCCTCCCCCCCAATGACCACTCATTCTTCTTCCCCTGATACCGACCTCCCCCCTCCCAAAAAGTATCTTCACCCTACACCGATCTCCTTCCAACTCCCCCCATCATGGACCATAACACCCCTGGCCTGACCTGTGTCCCATACGACCAAAGTGAATTATGTGACCCCTGTATCATTAGTGACCTACATGGCCCTTGTGTATGGAACACAGGTGTGGAAGGGGCGTGGCGGTTTGGAGTATTCAGGTTAAGGGTTACCAGGCTGGGGTTTAGGGATGACAAGGGTGTGGATGTGAAGTGATAATCATGCATCAGTTGGAATGGGTGTGGAACGGGTGTGGAATAAGTGTGGAATGGGCATGGGGGCATGGGGCAGATGTATGGGCGAGTGAGCCCGCCTCCCCCCGCCCCCTCGCACCTCTATGTACTTCTCAGCAATCCTCAGCCCCGCCGCGTCCATTCCTCCACCAGTGTGCAAGGAGTCCGCCACCATCTTGATGCCCTTGGACGTCGCGGCAGCTGTCTGCAGGATCGCCTCAGCCTCACCTGACAGGTGGGGGGAAGTGTCAGGATTCTAGGCTTACTCCAGAGGTCAGGGTTCAAGGTATAGGAGCTCTGTTAGTGTGTATCGAGTCCGCCACCATCTTGATGCCCTTAGACGTTGCGGCAGCTGTCTGAAGGATCGCCCCAGCCTCACCTGACAGGTGGGGGGGGGGTCAAGGTTATCGACTGACTCCAGAGGTCGGGGTTCAGGAGCCGAGCCAGTGTGTATTGAGTCCACCACTAGATTCATGCCCTAGGGAGTGGCAGCAGCCGACTGCAGGATGGCCTCAGCCTAAACCGACAAGTATGTTAGGTCGCAAGGGTTCCAGGTTTCTGAACTTGAGGAGTTCAGGGTCTCCAGGTTATACGCCAGTGTGTCAATACTCCGCGATCATATTCTGCGATCATATTGATGCCCTTAGACACAGCAGCAGCGGACTGTAGGGCCCCACCTGACAAGATACACAGTCGTAAAAATTGTGAGCCGGGTTTCGAAATTACAAAAATATATGCACATAGTTTTCAAATTCTGACCCGAGTTTAACAAATTTCTCCAGAGAGTCGTGGACTCCTGGCAGACGTCTTTACCAGGTGTAACCAGTACAAATGATTAGATCCAGGGAATCAGGCTTCATAATCAGACATGCCCATCTTTTCATTGCTCTGCTGATTGAGCTGTAAGCTTATGCCTGAGTTATCTCCGTCCTCACTGGAGGCATCCTGAAGGGGGCAGCCGACCGCCCTCAGGCCATTGCCTGGCGGTCGTGCCTGGGCCGTTGGGCATTCCACCTCAACTGGCTCCCCCCTGGTTGCCCACCAACAGGGCATGCTGCAACAGGACCATACTGTGGGGTTTAGGGTTAAGGACATGCTGCAACAGGACCCTAGTTAAGGATTAAGGGTTTAGGGCTTAGGACATGCTGCACCAGGACACCAGTCTAGGATGACCCTCATTGTGTTAAATTTAGTTAGCTCCGAAGCCCCAGTGGCCTGGAAGTGTGGCTGCCTGGCGGGACCCCCTACGAGTGGCTTGACGCACATCCAAACAGACGAGAGCACACACTCAAACATAAGGGGTTTAGCGTTAAGGTCTGAAGGTCAAAACCCTCAACCACACCCAGACTAACAAAAACGCAAACTCGATTATAATTAGGTCCTCATCCGATGCTCGGTTGATGGCCTAGTTTAGGTTTTGGGGTTCAGGGTTCAGGGTCTGAAGGTCAAAATTCTGAACCACACCTAAAAAAATCAGTTCCTCACCTGATGCGTGGTTGATGGCCTGCTTCCAAAACAAAAAGGAGTTATGGGTTAAGGGTTTGAAGGTCTTAACCCTTAACCACATCCAACCAAACAGAAATGCACACTCAGATCGAAAACGTTTATCAGTTGCTCACCTGATGCACGGTTGATGGCCTGCTCCCGAAACGCCTCGGATGCCAGGATCACCTGCATGAGAGATTGTTGCAACGGCAGGGCCCCTTCAGCAAACGAGCTCGTTGGACAAAAGATATTGGACGCACAGAGGGGATCACGTGCATCTGTGATCACATCACAAAGGCAGGACCGGCTCAACAAATGCGCTTGCAGCAAACAAATGGTTGGAAGCGCAAAAGCGCGGATCCCTTGCATCTGTGATCGTCAAGAAATAATGTCGCGTACAACAGTGGGGCTGGTTGAACAAAAGGATCCGCATAACATGAGGGGCGGCTGAAGACAAAGGCGGATGAACGAAAATGATGGTTGTCTCCCCGCCTTCAAGCTCTGATCCAAATCCCCCCCCCCCCCCTTCACCTCTTGCTTGTCCCTCATGCCCCCCTCCCATTCACCTCCTGGTTGTCTCACTGCCTTCAAGCTCTGATCCCAGTACACTCCCCCCTTCACCTCCTGCTTGTCCCTCATGCCCCCCTCACCTCACCTCCTTGTTGCCTCACTACCTGCAAGCTCCTACCCCCCCATCCACCTCCTGAATTGGAGACACCCCCCTGCTTGTCTCCTCCTGGATTCACGAGTTCCCTCGTTTTCTCCCCATCAGTGTGGGGCGATTTATTGCCGTGACGGTCGGCCATTTGGCAATGCCACAATTATGATGCGTATATTCAGCCAGAATTTCCTGTTGTATGGTGTAACATTCCAGTCATTTTTGCGGTGTCAGAGCCCATCACGGTCTCACTGATCCCAATGCCCCCTCCCCCCTCCTCTCACCTCCTGTTTGTCTCCCGCTGGATTGAAATTAACGGCCCCGTACACTTCTCTTCTTCTGGATTTTATGAACGACCCCGTATTCCCCCCCCCCTCCCTCCCTCCCCCCTTCTCTCACCTCCTGTTTGTCTCCCTCTGCCACATTGATCTTGCTTTGTCTCAGACCCTCGCTCTCAAGAATAGACGCCCTCTTCCGCCTCTCCGCCTCCGCCTGGATAATTCAGGCACAGGCTAGCTCTCAGTAGGTGCGCTGAGTATGGAAAGTGCTTCTGATAGGTATGATTGGCACCATAGGCATGGAATGCAATTGTTGTCATACCCGGGTCAAGCGCCATGCCTGTTAGTCACTGACATTTAGATGTCATGCCTCAATTTGCAGAAGATGAGTCAGGGTTCCCTGTTACTCAAACACGGTGCTGTGAAAGAGTACTGTACAAGTACACTAGGGACAGGAGAGTAGGATACGGTGAACGGTAGAGTGAACTCTGGGAGACCTTGCTAGGCTGTTTTGCAACCGGGACGGTGAACGGTGCGTGGTTTGGGTTTGGGTTTGGTGCGTGGTTTGGTTTCAGCACACACGGCAGGCCCCGACAACCCTGGGAATCTGAAATAAGGACTGCCAACGCAACCCGACCTCCGATTGACAGGTGTCATCTTAACTGACAATCGCTACCAACTAACTTACCTGCAATTCCCAACTAACCATCCAACTGATTTCCATCGGCAGGTTTGTACTTAACCAGCATATAGCCCCCAGCCAGCTGCACCTCCAGCTGTATGCTTTGGGTAAATTGGCCAGCCAATCCAAATCCCATGGGCAGGTATCTTCCTGCCCAACCAACCGCCCCCCAGCCAGCTGTACCTGTAATTCCATAGCCTGGACAATCCCTCGAGGCGGTGAGATGTCACGGATCTCATACCTGATCCACAGGCCGGGCACCAAAACAGGATTACAAAAACAAGATGAAGTGTACTATGCACCATCATAATTCACAAGGTAAGACAATCACCTACCTTGAGAAGTGCTGAATCTTTTACCAAATCGCCTCAATCCAAGGCATCCCAGGATGCAGTCTGAACCCAGCCCCAAGAAAAATATATTGACCCAAGGTCCACCCAGGGTGCCCAGGGTCACTGCAGGGTCGAAATCCCCAAATCTCGTTCCCTCGAGAAACCAAGGACCAGAAAGGATATCATTGTGTCTGAAACAGATACCCCTCCCCCCCAAAGTCGTCCTAGTGACCTGTTGAATTTCATCCAACCCACCTGAGACACTGCAGCCCCCAGGCTTCTGAGGCCTCGTTGATGCTGCGCACAATGTTAGCATTGAGCGCCTCCCTCTCCTCAAAAGTCTTGTCCAGCGTGATCTTCCCGAGCTCTGGCGCATAAACGGGGGACGCGATACAGGTAATCAATTTGTATTCAAAATAAGATGTAACGAAAACACATAACAATTAGCCAAGCAGGCTGACGCCTGGCCTTACTTGCTCCGCAGCACACCCACTACGCCCTTTAGGAGCTGTCTCGCAGCCAAGTCCTTAAATGGACCCAGCACCTGCAGGCCATTGCAGGAACTGAAAAAAGAAAAAGCCCCCAAACAGCATGTGGCAATCACGGGATCGGAACACAGGGCGATATGTTAGAAGAGCCTATCTCGGCACTACTTGCGTCCAGAGATGCACTCTCCTAACATCGTCTGGTGCTGTGAAAACAACAGCTCGTCATCCAGTGGCACGAGGAGTCTAGCTCGGCTCGTGGTCATATTTATCCATGATGTTTAGGATTTTAAGTTGATGGTTCAGGATTTCTTAACCCTCACCCCTCAACCCTAGCACACACTGTGCCCCTAACCATGATGTTCAGGGTTTGGGGTTTCTTAACCCTAAGCCCTAGCACACCCTGTGCCTCTAAACATGATGTGTAGAGTGCAGGATTTCTTAACCCTGAAACATGAACCCTAGCACACCTTGTGGCCCAAACCCTGGTGCCCCATCTGATCACGTTGCTATCTGAGCCATGAACATGGTTCAGGAGAGAGACCTAACCCTCAGCCCTACAGCATTGGTCATGGTGCCCCACCTGATCGCATTGTCGTCTGAGCGATTTGACCAACTGCGAATATCGCGTTGTCGACACCATACGAAGCTTTCACCGGGTCGATAACCTGCAGGCAGGAGTTTAGGGTTTAGATTTTGAGGGCTAGGGTTTTGAGGGTTGAGGGTCGACAACCTGCAGGCAGGATTGCAGAGTGGACCGAGGTGGGAGGGATACATAAGGTGGATGGAGTTAACAGAGTTAGGAGGTCTTGTTAAAAATCCCGAGCTGTTGCGCAACAGCTAAAGAGCTCCAGCAACAGCTTGAGCGTTGTGCCACCGCTTGGGAACTTGTGCAACAGCTCGCGATATCGTGCAACAGCTTGGGAGCTTGTAGACGCGGCGATGTCCTGGAGGTCACCTCCAGCAGATGCCATTCAAATTCCACAAGTGTGGCCAAGCGTGCCATGCACAACCGGTGTGGCGTTTGTGACCAAGCATGTCATGCACAACAGGTGTGACCAAATGTGTCATGCACACCATGTGAGTCATGTGCAACCAGACGTGTCATGCATACCAGGTGTGGCATGTGTGACCAAGTGTGCCATGCATGCCATGTGTGAGATATGTGTGACCAAGCATGCCATGTATACCAGGTGTGACAAGTGTGATGCAAGTAATCCTGCCCCTTCTCTATTAGTAGGCCAATCCAATAAACCTATGTTATATTGTGCTACCTTGGTAGCATGATCCAGCTACATGTGCTATATTGTGCTACCTTGGTGGCATAGTCCAGCTACATGTGCTATATTGTGCTACCTTGGTAGCATGATCCAGCTACATGTGCTATATTGTGCTACCTTGGTAGCATGATCCAGCTACATGTGCTATATTGTGCTACCTTGGTAGCATGATCCAGCTACATGTGCTATATTGTGCTACCTTGGTAGCATGATCCAGCTACATGTGCTATATTGTGCTACCTTGGTGGCATGATCCAGCTACATGTGCTATATTGTGCTACCTTGGTAGCATGATCCAGCTACATGTGCTATATTGTGCTACCTTGGTAGCATGATCCAGCTACATGTGCTATATTGTGCTACCTTGGTGGCATGATCCAGCTACATGTGCTATATTGTGCTACCTTGGTGGCATAGTCCAGCTACATGTGCTATATTGTGCTACCTTGGTAGCATGATCCAGCTACATGTGCTATATTGTGCTACCTTGGTAGCATGATCCAGCTACATGTGCTATATTGTGCTACCTTGGTGGCATGATCCAGCTACATGTGCTATATTGTGCTACCTTGGTAGCATGATCCAGCTACATGTGCTATATTGTGCTACCTTGGTAGCATGATCCAGCTACATGTGCTATATTGTGCTACCTTGGTGGCATGATCCAGCTACATGTGCTATATTGTGCTACCTTGGTGGCATAGTCCAGCTACATGTGCTATATTGTGCTACCTTGGTAGCATGATCCAGCTACATGTGCTATATTGTGCTACCTTGGTGGCATGATCCAGCTACATGTGCTATATTGTGCTACCTTGGTAGCATGATCCAGCTACATGTGCTATATTGTGCTACCTTGATAGCATGATCCAGCTACATGTGCTATATTGTGCTACCTTGGTGGCATGATCCAGCTACATGTGCTATATTGTGCTACCTTGGTGGCATGATCCAGCTACATGTGCTATATTGTGCTACCTTGGTGGCATGATCCAGCTACATGTGCTATATTGTGCTACCTTGGTAGCATGATCCAGCTACATGTGCTATATTGTGCTACCTTGGTGGCATGATCCAGCTACATGTGCTATATTGTGCTACCTTGGTGGCATGATCCAGCTACATGTGCTATATTGTGCTACCTTGATAGCATGATCCAGCTACATGTGCTATATTGTGCTACCTTGGTAGCATGATCCAGCTACATGTGCTATATTGTGCTACCTTGGTAGCATGATCCAGCTACATGTGCTATATTGTGCTACCTTGATAGCATGATCCAGCTACATGTGCTATATTGTGCTACCTTGGTGGCATGATCCAGCTACATGTGCTATATTGTGCTACCTTGGTAGCATGATCCAGCTACATGTGCTATATTGTGCTACCTTGGTAGCATGATCCAGCTACATGTGCTATATCTACCTTGGTGGCATAGATCCAGCTACATGTGCTATATTGTGCTACCTTGGTAGCATGATCCAGCTACATGTGCTATATTGTGCTACCTTGGTAGCATGATCCAGCTACATGTGCTATATTGTGCTACCTTGGTGGCATGATCCAGCTACATGTGCTATATTGTGCTACCTTGGTAGCATGATCCAGCTACATGTGCTATATTGTGCTAACCTTGGTAGCATGATCCAGCTACATGTGCTATATTGTGCTACCTTGGTGGCATAGTCCAGCTACATGTGCTATATTGTGCTACCTTGGTAGCATGATCCAGCTACATGTGCTATATTGTGCTACCTTGGTAGCATGATCCAGCTACATGTGCTATATTGTGCTACCTTGGTGGCATGATCCAGCTACATGTGCTATATTGTGCTACCTTGGTAGCATGATCCAGCTACATGTGCTATATTGTGCTACCTTGGTGGCATGATCCAGCTACATGTGCTATATTGTGCTACCTTGGTGGCATGATCCAGCTACATGTGCTATATTGTGCTACCTTGGTGGCATGATCCAGCTACATGTGCTATATTGTGCTACCTTGGTAGCATGATCCAGCTACATGTGCTATATTGTGCTACCTTGGTGGCATGATCCAGCTACATGTGCTATATTGTGCTACCTTGGTAGCATGATCCAGCTACATGTGCTATATTGTGCTACCTTGGTAGCATAGTCCAGCTACATGTGCTATATTGTGCTACCTTGGTGCATGATCCAGCTACATGTGCTATATTGTGCTACCTTGGTAGCATGATCCAGCTACATGTGCTATATTGTGCTACCTTGGTAGCATGATCCAGCTACATGTGCTATATTGTGCTACCTTGGTAGCATGATCCAGCTACATGTGCTATATTGTGCTACCTTGGTGGCATGATCCAGCTACATGTGCTATATTGTGCTACCTTGGTAGCATGATCCAGCTACATGTGCTATATTGTGCTACCTTGGTAGCATGATCCAGCTACATGTGCTATATTGTGCTACCTTGGTGGCATAGTCCAGCTACATGTGCTATATTGTGCTACCTTGGTGGCATGATCCAGCTACATGTGCTATATTGTGCTACCTTGGTAGCATGATCCAGCTACATGTGCTATATTGTGCTACCTTGGTAGCATGATCCAGCTACATGTGCTATATTGTGCTACCTTGGTAGCATGATCCAGCTACATGTGCTATATTGTGCTACCTTGGTAGCATGATCCAGCTACATGTGCTATATTGTGCTACCTTGGTAGCATGATCCAGCTACATGTGCTATATTGTGCTACCTTGGTAGCATGATCCAGCTACATGTGCTATATTGTGCTACCTTGGTAGCATGATCCAGCTACATGTGCTATATTGTGCTACCTTGGTGCATGATCCAGCTACATGTGCTATATTGTGCTACCTTGGTAGCATGATCCAGCTACATGTGCTATATTGTGCTACCTTGGGTAGGCATGATCCAGCTACATGTGCTATATTGTGCTACCTTGGTAGCATGATCCAGCTACATGTGCTATATTGTGCTACCTTGGTAGCATGATCCAGCTACATGTGCTATATTGTGCTACCTTGGTAGCATGATCCAGCTACATGTGCTATATTGTGCTACCTTGGTGGCATGATCCAGCTACATGTGCTATATTGTGCTACCTTGGTAGCATGATCCAGCTACATGTGCTATATTGTGCTACCTTGGTAGGCATGATCCAGCTACATGTGCTATATTGTGCTACCTTGGTAGCATGATCCAGCTACATGTGCTATATTGTGCTACCTTGGTGCATGATCCAGCTACATGTGCTATATTGTGCTACCTTGGTAGCATGATCCAGCTACATGTGCTATATTGTGCTACCTTGGTGGCATGATCCAGCTACATGTGCTATATTGTGCTACCTTGGTGGCATGATCCAGCTACATGTGCTATATTGTGCTACCTTGGTAGCATGATCCAGCTACATGTGCTATATTGTGCTACCTTGGTAGCATGATCCAGCTACATGTGCTATATTGTGCTACCTTGGTAGGCATGATCCAGCTACATGTGCTATATTGTGCTACCTTGGTAGCATGATCCAGCTACATGTGCTATATTGTGCTACCTTGGTGGCATGATCCAGCTACATGTGCTATATTGTGCTACCTTGGTAGGCATGATCCAGCTACATGTGCTATATTGTGCTACCTTGGTAGCATGATCCAGCTACATGTGCTATATTGTGCTACCTTGGTAGCATGATCCAGCTACATGTGCTATATTGTGCTACCTTGGTGGCATGATCCAGCTACATGTGCTATATTGTGCTACCTTGGTAGCATGATCCAGCTACATGTGCTATATTGTGCTACCTTGGTAGGCATGATCCAGCTACATGTGCTATATTGTGCTACCTTGGTAGCATGATCCAGCTACATGTGCTATATTGTGCTACCTTGGTAGCATGATCCAGCTACATGTGCTATATTGTGCTACCTTGGTAGCATGATCCAGCTACATGTGCTATATTGTGCTACCTTGGTAGCATGATCCAGCTACATGTGCTATATTGTGCTACCTTGGTGGCATGAGTCCAGCTACATGTGCTATATTGTGCTACCTTGGTAGCATGATCCAGCTACATGTGCTATATTGTGCTACCTTGGTAGCATGATCCAGCTACATGTGCTATATTGTGCTACCTTGGTAGCATGATCCAGCTACATGTGCTATATTGTGCTACCTTGGTAGCATGATCCAGCTACATGTGCTATATTGTGCTACCTTGGTAGCATGATCCAGCTACATGTGCTATATTGTGCTACCTTGGTAGCATGATCCAGCTACATGTGCTATATTGTGCTACCTTGGTAGCATGATCCAGCTACATGTGCTATATTGTGCTACCTTGGTAGCATGATCCAGCTACATGTGCTATATTGTGCTACCTTGGTAGCATGATCCAGCTACATGTGCTATATTGTGCTACCTTGGTAGCATGATCCAGCTACATGTGCTATATTGTGCTACCTTGGTAGCATGATCCAGCTACATGTGCTATATTGTGCTACCTTGGTAGCATGATCCAGCTACATGTGCTATATTGTGCTACCTTGGTGGCATGATCCAGCTACATGTGCTATATTGTGCTACCTTGGTAGGCATGATCCAGCTACATGTGCTATATTGTGCTACCTTGGTAGCATGATCCAGCTACATGTGCTATATTGTGCTACCTTGGTAGCATGATCCAGCTACATGTGCTATATTGTGCTACCTTGGTAGCATGATCCAGCTACATGTGCTATATTGTGCTACCTTGGTGGCATAGATCAGCTACATGTGCTATATTGTGCTACCTTGGTAGCATGATCCAGCTACATGTGCTATATTGTGCTACCTTGGTGGCATGATCCAGCTACATGTGCTATATTGTGCTACCTTGGTAGCATGATCCAGCTACATGTGCTATATTGTGCTACCTTGGTAGCATGATCCAGCTACATGTGCTATATTGTGCTACCTTGGTGCATAGTCCCAGCTACATGTGCTATACTTGGGGCTACCTTGATCATGATCCTAGTGCTATATTGCTACTTGGTGGCATGATCCAGCTACATGTGCTATATTGTGCTACCTTGGTAGCATGATCCAGCTACATGTGCTATATTGTGCTACCTTGGTAGCATGATCCAGCTACATGTGCTATATTGTGCTACCTTGGTAGGCATGATCCAGCTACATGTGCTATATTGTGCTACCTTGGTAGCATGATCCAGCTACATGTGCTATATTGTGCTACCTTGGTGGCATGATCCAGCTACATGTGCTATATTGTGCTACCTTGGTAGCATGATCCAGCTACATGTGCTATATTGTGCTACCTTGGTGGCATAGTCCAGCTACATGTGCTATATTGTGCTACCTTGGTAGCATGATCCAGCTACATGTGCTATATTGTGCTACCTTGGTGGCATGATCCAGCTACATGTGCTATATTGTGCTACCTTGGTAGCATGATCCAGCTACATGTGCTATATTGTGCTACCTTGGTAGCATGATCCAGCTACATGTGCTATATTGTGCTACCTTGGTAGCATGATCCAGCTACATGTGCTATATTGTGCTACCTTGGTGGCATGATCCAGCTACATGTGCTATATTGTGCTACCTTGGTAGCATGATCCAGCTACATGTGCTATATTGTGCTACCTTGGTAGCATGATCCAGCTACATGTGCTATATTGTGCTACCTTGGTGGCATAGTCCAGCTACATGTGCTATATTGTGCTACCTTGGTAGCATGATCCAGCTACATGTGCTATATTGTGCTACCTTGGTAGCATGATCCAGCTACATGTGCTATATTGTGCTACCTTGGTAGCATGATCCAGCTACATGTGCTATATTGTGCTACCTTGGTGGCATGATCCAGCTACATGTGCTATATTGTGCTACCTTGGTAGCATGATCCAGCTACATGTGCTATATTGTGCTACCTTGGTGGCATAGTCCAGCTACATGTGCTATATTGTGCTACCTTGGTAGCATAGTCCAGCTACATGTGCTATATTGTGCTACCTTGGTGGCATGATCCAGCTACATGTGCTATATTGTGCTACCTTGGTAGCATGATCCAGCTACATGTGCTATATTGTGCTACCTTGGTGGCATGATCCAGCTACATGTGCTATATTGTGCTACCTTGGTAGCATGATCCAGCTACATGTGCTATATTGTGCTACCTTGGTAGCATGATCCAGCTACATGTGCTATATTGTGCTACCTTGGTAGCATGATCCAGCTACATGTGCTATATTGTGCTACCTTGATAGCATGATCCAGCTACATGTGCTATATTGTGCTACCTTGGTGGCATGATCCAGCTACATGTGCTATATTGTGCTACCTTGGTAGCATGATCCAGCTACATGTGCTATATTGTGCTACCTTGGTAGCATGATCCAGCTACATGTGCTATATTGTGCTACCTTGGTAGCATGATCCAGCTACATGTGCTATATTGTGCTACCTTGGTAGCATGATCCAGCTACATGTGCTATATTGTGCTACCTTGGTAGCATGATCCAGCTACATGTGCTATATCGTGCTACCTTGGTAGCATGATCCAGCTACATGTGCTATATTGTGCTACCTTGGTGGCATGATCCAGCTACATGTGCTATATTGTGCTACCTTGGTAGCATGATCCAGCTACATGTGCTATATTGTGCTACCTTGGTAGCATGATCCAGCTACATGTGCTATATTGTGCTACCTTGATAGCATGATCCAGCTACATGTGCTATATTGTGCTACCTTGATAGCATGATCCAGCTACATGTGCTATATTGTGCTACCTTGGTGGCATAGTCCAGCTACATGTGCTATATTGTGCTACCTTGGTGGCATAGTCCAGCTACATGTGCTATATTGTGCTACCTTGGTAGCATGATCCAGCTACATGTGCTATATTGTGCTACCTTGGTGGCATGATCCAGCTACATGTGCTATATTGTGCTACCTTGGTAGCATGATCCAGCTACATGTGCTATATTGTGCTACCTTGATAGCATGATCCAGCTACATGTGCTATATTGTGCTACCTTGGTGGCATGATCCAGCTACATGTGCTATATTGTGCTACCTTGGTAGCATGATCCAGCTACATGTGCTATATTGTGCTACCTTGGTAGCATGATCCAGCTACATGTGCTATATTGTGCTACCTTGGTGGCATGATCCAGCTACATGTGCTATATTGTGCTACCTTGGTAGCATGATCCAGCTACATGTGCTATATTGTGCTACCTTGGTAGCATGATCCAGCTACATGTGCTATATGTGCTACCTTGGTGGCATGATCCAGCTACATGTGCTATATTGTGCTACCTTGGTGGCATGATCCAGCTACATGTGCTATATTGTGCTACCTTGGTAGCATGATCCAGCTACATGTGCTATATTGTGCTACCCTTGGTAGCATGATCCAGCTACATGTGCTATATTGTGCTACCTTGGTAGCATGATCCAGCTACATGTGCTATATTGTGCTACCTTGTAGCATGATCCAGCTACATGTGCTATATTGTGCTACCTTGGTGGCATGATCCAGCTACATGTGCTATATTGTGCTACCTTGGTAGCATGATCCAGCTACATGTGCTATATTGTGCTACCTTGGTAGCATGATCCAGCTACATGTGCTATATTGTGCTACCTTGGTGGCATGATCCAGCTACATGTGCTATATTGTGCTACCTTGGTGGCATGATCCAGCTACATGTGCTATATTGTGCTACCTTGGTAGCATGATCCAGCTACATGTGCTATATTGTGCTACCTTGGTGGCATGATCCAGCTACATGTGCTATATTGTGCTACCTTGGTAGCATGATCCAGCTACATGTGCTATATTGTGCTACCTTGGTGGCATAGTCCAGCTACATGTGCTATATTGTGCTACCTTGGTGGCATAGTCCAGCTACATGTGCTATATTGTGCTACCTTGGTGGCATAGTCCAGCTACATGTGCTATATTGTGCTACCTTGATAGCATGATCCAGCTACATGTGCTATATTGTGCTACCTTGGTGGCATGATCCAGCTACATGTGCTATATTGTGCTACCTTGGTAGCATGATCCAGCTACATGTGCTATATTGTGCTACCTTGGTAGCATGATCCAGCTACATGTGCTATATTGTGCTACCTTGGTAGCATGATCCAGCTACATGTGCTATATTGTGCTACCTTGGTAGCATGATCCAGCTACATGTGCTATATTGTGCTACCTTGGTGGCATGATCCAGCTACATGTGCTATATTGTGCTACCTTGGTAGCATGATCCAGCTACATGTGCTATATTGTGCTACCTTGGTGGCATGATCCAGCTACATGTGCTATATTGTGCTACCTTGGTAGCATGATCCAGCTACATGTGCTATATTGTGCTACCTTGGTAGCATGATCCAGCTACATGTGCTATATTGTGCTACCTTGGTAGCATGATCCAGCTACATGTGCTATATTGTGCTACCTTGGTAGCATGATCCAGCTACATGTGCTATATTGTGCTACCTTGGTAGCATGATCCAGCTACATGTGCTATATTGTGCTACCTTGGTAGCATGATCCAGCTACATGTGCTATATTGTGCTACCTTGGTGGCATAGTCCAGCTACATGTGCTATATTGTGCTACCTTGGTAGCATGATCCAGCTACATGTGCTATATTGTGCTACCTTGGTAGCATGATCCAGCTACATGTGCTATATCGTGCTACCTTGGTAGCATGATCCAGCTACATGTGCTATATTGTGCTACCTTGGTGGCATAGTCCAGCTACATGTGCTATATTGTGCTACCTTGGTAGCATGATCCAGCTACATGTGCTATATTGTGCTACCTTGGTGGCATGATCCAGCTACATGTGCTATATTGTGCTACCTTGGTAGCATGATCCAGCTACATGTGCTATATCGTGCTACCTTGGTGGCATAGTCCAGCTACATGTGCTATATTGTGCTACCTTGGTAGCATGATCCAGCTACATGTGCTATATTGTGCTACCTTGGTAGCATGATCCAGCTACATGTGCTATATTGTGCTACCTTGGTAGCATGATCCAGCTACATGTGCTATATTGTGCTACCTTGGTGGCATGATCCAGCTACATGTGCTATATTGTGCTACCTTGGTAGCATGATCCAGCTACATGTGCTATATCGTGCTACCCTGGTGGCATAGTCCAGCTACATGTGCTATATTGTGCTACCTTGGTAGCATGATCCAGCTACATGTGCTATATTGTGCTACCTTGGTAGCATGATCCAGCTACATGTGCTATATTGTGCTACCTTGGTAGCATGATCCAGCTACATGTGCTATATTGTGCTACCTTGGTAGCATGATCCAGCTACATGTGCTATATTGTGCTACCTTGGTAGCATGATCCAGCTACATGTGCTATATTGTGCTACCTTGGTAGCATGATCCAGCTACATGTGCTATATTGTGCTACCTTGGTAGCATGATCCAGCTACATGTGCTATATTGTGCTACCTTGGTAGCATGATCCAGCTACATGTGCTATATTGTGCTACCTTGGTAGCATGATCCAGCTACATGTGCTATATCGTGCTACCTTGGTAGCATGATCCAGCTACATGTGCTATATTGTGCTACCTTGGTGGCATAGTCCAGCTACATGTGCTATATTGTGCTACCTTGGTGGCATAGTCCAGCTACATGTGCTATATTGTGCTACCTTGGTGGCATGATCCAGCTACATGTGCTATATTGTGCTACCTTGGTAGCATGATCCAGCTACATGTGCTATATTGTGCTACCTTGGTAGCATGATCCAGCTACATGTGCTATATCGTGCTACCTTGGTAGCATGATCCAGCTACATGTGCTATATCGTGCTACCTTGGTAGCATGATCCAGCTACATGTGCTATATTGTGCTACCTTGGTGGCATAGTCCAGCTACATGTGCTATATTGTGCTACCTTGGTGGCATAGTCCAGCTACATGTGCTATATTGTGCTACCTTGGTGGCATGATCCAGCTACATGTGCTATATTGTGCTACCTTGGTGGCATAGTCCAGCTACATGTGCTATATTGTGCTACCTTGGTGGCATGATCCAGCTACATGTGCTATATTGTGCTACCTTGGTGGCATAGTCCAGCTACATGTGCTATATTGTGCTACCTTGGTGGCATGATCCAGCTACATGTGCTATATCGTGCTACCTTGGTGGCATGATCCAGCTACATGTGCTATATTGTGCTACCTTGGTAGCATGATCCAGCTACATGTGCTATATTGTGCTACCTTGGTGGCATAGTCCAGCTACATGTGCTATATTGTGCTACCTTGGTAGCATGATCCAGCTACATGTGCTATATTGTGCTACCTTGGTGGCATAGTCCAGCTACATGTGCTATATTGTGCTACCTTGGTAGCATGATCCAGCTACATGTGCTATATTGTGCTACCTTGGTAGCATGATCCAGCTACATGTGCTATATTGTGCTACCTTGGTGGCATGATCCAGCTACATGTGCTATATTGTGCTACCTTGGTAGCATGATCCAGCTACATGTGCTATATTGTGCTACCTTGGTGGCATGATCCAGCTACATGTGCTATATTGTGCTACCTTGGTAGCATGATCCAGCTACATGTGCTATATTGTGCTACCTTGGTGGCATGATCCAGCTACATGTGCTATATTGTGCTACCTTGGTAGCATGATCCAGCTACATGTGCTATATTGTGCTACCTTGGTAGCATGATCCAGCTACATGTGCTATATTGTGCTACCTTGGTAGCATGATCCAGCTACATGTGCTATATTGTGCTACCTTGGTGGCATGATCCAGCTACATGTGCTATATTGTGCTACCTTGGTAGCATGATCCAGCTACATGTGCTATATTGTGCTACCTTGGTGGCATGATCCAGCTACATGTGCTATATTGTGCTACCTTGGTGGCATGATCCAGCTACATGTGCTATATTGTGCTACCTTGGTAGCATGATCCAGCTACATGTGCTATATTGTGCTACCTTGGTGGCATGATCCAGCTACATGTGCTATATTGTGCTACCTTGGTAGCATGATCCAGCTACATGTGCTATATTGTGCTACCTTGGTAGCATGATCCAGCTACATGTGCTATATTGTGCTACCTTGGTGGCATGATCCAGCTACATGTGCTATATTGTGCTACCTTGGTAGCATGATCCAGCTACATGTGCTATATTGTGCTACCTTGGTGGCATGATCCAGCTACATGTGCTATATTGTGCTACCTTGGTAGCATAGTCCAGCTACATGTGCTATATTGTGCTACCTTGGTAGCATGATCCAGCTACATGTGCTATATTGTGCTACCTTGGTAGCATGATCCAGCTACATGTGCTATATTGTGCTACCTTGGTAGCATGATCCAGCTACATGTGCTATATTGTGCTACCTTGGTAGCATAGTCCAGCTACATGTGCTATATTGTGCTACCTTGGTGGCATAGTCCAGCTACATGTGTCATATCGTGCTACCTTGGTAGCATGATCCGGCTCATCAACACTGGACTAAACGGTTGCCGCAGTGTGCCGTACCATGCTGCCATGCACTCTGCCCCCTCCCTCGCGGGATCACGTACCTTGACATACAGAACCCCATCAATCGTGATCGTGACATTATCCTGAGGGGATATAAAGGGGATGGATGGGGGGTGGAGGTCAGGCCATTGGAAGAGAAGGCGATGTAAACGTGTTTAATCATTATTCCAAATGGAATTAAGAGGGAGGGCGAGGCAAAGCAATTGGAGGAGAAGGTAACGGAACAGTGATTAATCGGTATCCTGGAGGGAAATTCAGAAGGGGGCAAGGAGATGCGCTGGAAGGTATGGAGACTCAAGAGGAGGCTGTCAAAAGGTGCGGCCATGGCAGGGAAAGCAGTTGAAAGGGACGCTGCCTCGAGGCTCTGGGGCACTGACAAACAGGCCACTGCCCACCCACTCACACATGCGTGCTCATTCACACAAGCATGCTTGCTCGCTCACACCCACACGCTCGCCCACCCAGGAAAGGCCCACAGTCCACTATTTACGCCCACCCAGGAAAGGCCCACAGTCCATTATTTACGCCCACCCAGGAAAGGCCCACAGTCCACTATTTACGCCCACCCAGGAAAGGCCCACAGTCCACTATTTACGCCCACCCAGGAAAGGCCCACAGTCCACTATTTACGCCCACCCAGGAAAGGCCCACAGTCCACTATTTACGCCCACCCAGGAAAGGCCCACAGTCCACTATTTACGCCCACCCAGGAAAGGCCCACAGTCCACTATTTACGCCCACCCAGGAAAGGCCCACAGTCCACTATTTACGCCCACCCAGGAAAGGCCCACAGTCCATTATTTACGCCCACCCAGGAAAGGCCCACAGTCCACTATTTACGCCCACCCAGGAAAGGCCCACAGTCCATTATTTACGCCCACCCAGGAAAGGCCCACAGTCCACTATTTACGCCCACCCAGGAAAGGACCACAGTCCACTATTTACGCCCACCCGGGAAAGGCCCACAGTCCACTATTTACGCCCACCCAGGAAAGGCCCACAGTCCATTATTTACGCCCACCCAGGAAAGGACCACAGTCCATTATTTACGCCCACCCAGGAAAGGACCACAGTCCATTATTTACGCCCACCCAGGAAAGGACCACAGTCCATTATTTACGCCCACCCAGGAAAGGCCCACAGTCCACTATTTACGCCCACCCAGGAAAGGCCCACAGTCCACTATTTACGCCCACCCAGGAAAGGCCCACAGTCCACTATTTACGCCCACCCAGGAAAGGCCCACAGTCCACTATTTACGCCCACCCGGGAAAGGCCCACAGTCCACTATTTACGCCCACCCAGGAAAGGCCCACAGTCCATTATTTACGCCCACCCAGGAAAGGACCACAGTCCATTATTTACGCCCACCCAGGAAAGGACCACAGTCCATTATTTACGCCCACCCAGGAAAGGACCACAGTCCATTATTTACGCCCACCCAGGAAAGGCCCACAGTCCATTATTTACGCCCACCCAGGAAAGGACCACAGTCCACTATTTACCTCTATCTGCATGTAGCCATCCCCTGGTTTAGGGATTATGTAAAAAGAACCCCTTGCCGGATGGAGAAGTCCCCTGGTTTAGGGTTCATAACGACAAAACGACCCCTCACCAAACGGAAAAAGTCCACTGGTTTAGGGTTTGCAGAAAACCCAACCGCTCACTGAATGAGAGTCCCCTAGAGTTTTGCAGATAGCGACTGAAAGCTGAGGGTTTGTGGTCGTCAACTGCATGCAACCAGTCCCAGGTCCAGCCAATGTCTCAGAGCCCGCCTCCCTGAAGTCACGCTCCGCATTTTCTTCCTTCCTTTCTTTCTAGGTGGCATGTCATGTTTCTTCCCAGAGGGACCTGGCAATTGCCCTGGCTTCTAAAATCTCTGAAAAACAGCAATTGGAAACATATTCTGTATTATGAGCGATGGAACTGGTCCGGACCCCCTGGGTGACAGGCCCCTTCACCTGGCCGCTCCACAGGTACATTTTTAAGACTTTCGCAAAAGTCCAACGAAGCAAAAAAAAGTCTTTTACAAGGTAGCTAGTAGAATGATGCTAGGAAGCCAGTAGAATTCGAAACAATATAAATCTGGTGCAATCGATTTAGATAATTCAAAACGGCATGTCGCCGCTCGTGGTGGAGGGGAGTGCCGCCGTCACTTGCCTTTGTGATGGCCGTCTGCTGCGATATGGGGATGGCTTGCTCCTGTGGGGAGGGGAGCGCAGGTTCGTGAATTAATGGTCTTCATCAAGATATGCAAATTAACACGTCATCAAGATATGCAATTCCAAACACCATCAATATGTGCAATTCATTGAGGCGCAGGAGTACAGCCTAAGACCACAGGATCAAACACACACCTCGATCATGAGCATCTTTGCATTATGTTTGTGTCAACAATTAGAATACCAGAAATTACCAGCGCTAGGTTCCGACGCACCTTAAGCGAGTGGACGTATGCGACTCGATCCACCTGCACGCCATGAAGGGTATGGGGTTTAGGCCTGCAGGGTCTAGGTTCAGGCGTCCTAGGGCGTGCATTTAGAGGGTTGCACGTTTATGCCTAAGACCTTACGGTTAGATGCGGTTTGGGTTTTAGACCTTGTGGTTTGACAAGGTTTGGGGTTTACACCTCCAGGTTTTAGGTACAGGCATACAAAAGGCACTGACAGGGCGTGGATTTAAAGGGTTCACGATTTCATGGCTCACAAGTCAGGGCATTCGTCTAGGCTAGGAGTTAAATGTAACATGAACGAGTGCTTGAGGTCCATGTGACACGCAGCAGTGCTCGGATAACATGCGAGGAGCCTTCAATGGCGCGTTACGCCAGTGGATGGTGTAAGGGATAAGTGTGGACGTGAAGTGCATGGCGCACGTACAGTGGCTTGGCGCCAGGTTGTACATCTGTACTTCAGATGTGTCGTATAATTCCAATGAGCCAAGTCCCTCTGATATGTCGCAAACTTCCGACCAGGCATGTAAACTCATGGGAGTCATGGATCATCGTAACTGGGATGTGCCCCCGGGATTTGCCCCCCGGAAATTGAGACACAGGCGCACGGCCGTCGACTATTGAGTAAAGGCGGCACTACACCTTAATTATCCTGCGCACAAATAACAGATAGCTCAGAGGCCTCTCAGCCTGCAAGTGGGAGGCCGCCTGCTTGACCATAGCACTGGGAGGCAAATCCAGGAGCTAAAAGTTCCGACACGTCGCTTACCAGCCTAAAACCTGTACCCTAAATCCCAAACTCTTACACCCTGACCTAGTCCCCCTAAGCCATTTGCCCTGAACCCTTAACTTCCTCACCAAAGGTGGATGAACATGTGCAGCCCTGAACCCGTAATCCTAAACTACAAAGCCCTGACCAAATCATCGTAGGCCCTCTAAACCCTCAACCTGCTCACCAGGGGTATAAGCAGGTGCAGCCCAGGCTCCAGCGTCTTGTTTAACCCTAGGCCCTGAACATATAATCCTCAATTGCAAAACCCTGACCTAGTCACCCTAGGCCCTCTAAACCCTCAACTTGCTCACCAGGGGTATGAGCAGGTGCAGCCCAGGCTCCAGCGTCTTGTTTAACCCTAGGCCCTGAACATATAATCCTCAATTGCAAAACCCTGACCTAGTCACCCTAGGCCCTCTAAACCCTCAACTTGCTCACCAGGGGTATGAGCAGGTGCAGCCCAGGCTCCAGCGTCTTGTTTAACCCTAGGCCCTGAACATATAATCCTCAATTGCAAAACCCTGACCTAGTCACCCTAGGCCCTCATAACCCTCAACTTGCTCACCAGGGGTATGAGCAGGTGCAGCCCAGGCTCCAGCGTCTTGCTAAACTTCCCGAATCGCTCCACCACACATGCCTGCTTCTCAGGGACAACACTGTGGGCAGGTGATGAGGTGACAGATGAGGGGGTGGCAGGTGAAGAGATGGCAGGTGGCAGGTGATGAGGCGGCAGATGATGGGGTGGCGGATGATGAGGTGGCGGGTGATGAGGTGGCGGGTGATGAGGTGATGAGGTGGCGGGTGATGAGGTGATGAGGTGGCGGGTGATGAAGTGATGAGGTGGCGGGTGATGAGCTGATGGCGGGACATATCAACACTTTCACAATGGGTGGGGATGGTGACAGGGTGAAGTGACAGGAAGGATGTGACAAGTGACAAGGAGCCAAGTCCATACTCTAGCTGTGGTTGGAAGCGATGACAGGCCAGCAAATGACAGGTGACAGGTGACAGTGATCCGGGGGATCAAAGCTGATGCAGAGGAGGGCAGAGGCATATGCAGCCGCCACGAGGCATGGTTGATCAGCGTTGGGTTTGGGTTTTCACCTCGGCATACCGTCGCCAAAAGCATGGGCAGAGAGTGAGCCCCGTTGCTGTTGTTACATTTTGTTACATTTTTGCCCGTCCATCCAAGGGCCTTGTTTGAAAGGGCCAGGGGGTACATGCAAGATGCACATGCATGGCATGCAGCATGCCTAGTCAGCATAATCAGCCCATGTGGTGCATGGCTTCAACTTAACAGTGCACATGGCATGAGATCCTTCCATGAGCAGTCCACGCTGCATGGTGATTGGTTCCATGTCCCATGCATGTGGGTGACATGGCACACGGACATAGCTACCACCCAAGCCGCAATGCATTGTTTGCTAATATGAACGCATGGTGCCTGACTCATTGGCTCGTTTGAAGCAATCCAAACGTTGCAACCCTCCTCTTCTAGCCTAGTAGCCAATGCTCTCAACTGTGATGCACCAGAGAAGTGGTGATGAATCAAGACAAGGGTCGCCAAGGGCGCATGGGGCTCACATTATACCGATATTCGAGGGAGTGGCCAGGGGGGAGAACTTGTCCATAAAGGGGCTACTGCCACCGTTCATGTTGTTTGCATAGGCGCTCGTGGCGATCGTGGCCCTGCTGCCGCTGCTGCTGCGGCCGCTGTTGCTGATGACGAACGGCTGATGCCGCTGTTGAAGCTGATGATATGTCTGATGCTGTGATGAAACAGAGGTTCGAAGCAGCGCGAACTGCTGGTACGTATGGCTGGACTGACCCGGCGAGCCCAGCAGCTCGCATGTTTCGACGTTGTTTCTCAACGCGGATCTGGCTAGAAACAGAGTAGAACGTCTCATACTACCAATCTGATTAGAGATGAGACCTGCGAAATGGACAGGGCGTGGTCGAAACTGATCTGCCAGACAAGTAACTGTACGGACACCCACACTTCTCACACTATCGGTCATTCAATTTTGTTCGCCCTCGATGACTCGCCATCGCGGCCCTTCTCTCGAGCAGTGCAATCACAACGATTACATACTTATTTCACTGTGATTCCTAATGAGCCAAGCCAACCCCAGCAGCGGCAACGCGGCATCTCCAGCCGCTGACGCTGCTGCTGCTACCTTGCCCCCCTCCTCTTTGCATCAGCAGACACATCAATCCTCTCAGAGCTTGCGACAGGCTCAGCCTACGCAGCAGCCTCGATCACAGCAGCAGCAGCAGGGTGCAGCTTCGTCTCAAAAACCCCAGCAACAGCAACTGCGACCCGCCCCGCCCGCCCCTGGATCCACATCATCAGCGTCAGCAGCAGGGAGTAAACCAGCGCCCAATCCAGGCGGTCCCATCGCCGCCCGGAAAGCAGCTGGGGCGGCCCCGCATGGAACGCCCATGCAGCGATCAGCGGCGACAGCAGGGTCAGCAGCCGCCAGGGTATTGCCAGCCCCCTCCTCCTCCTCCTCCAAGTCCTCCAAAGCGAGCGTGGCGCTGCTGCCCGTGGCCGGCGTAGCGGCGGCTGGTACCGCCCTACTGGGCTTGGGGGTCTGGGGGATGCTGCGGCTGCTGCGGCGTGGCAAGGCCGCGAAGAAGGGCGGCAAGGCGGATAGAAGCACCGGAGCGAAGGGTGAGTACCAGGACAGCAAGGTTTGAAAGGGGAGAAAGGGGTACTTTCGGAATGCCCTGGCTGCATGGTCGCTGGATGTTTTACCCATGCAGCTGCTTTCCGACAGGGAATGGCTGAAATCCCGCTCCTGGAAAATTGCTGAGGGCCAACCCTAATCCGCCTGCGCCACGCGCGTGGTGCGGGGATAAAACTAGTAGCGTTGCTTTAGAGGGTACCCGAGCACCTTAAGGGGGCGACCATGCGCAAAGGGGAGAAAGGACTCGGGGTTCAGGGTGAGTGCCAGCCTCGTTGCTTGAGCATGTACCACATTTAGGGGGCCACAGGGCGGCCACCACTGGGCAACACTGGGCGACCAAACCATGATCGGCCTACGGACAGTGGCCCTAGTAGCAGGATCTGCTGCCCCAGGACCCCCCGGTCGTCAGCTGGAGGAAGCAGCGAAGATGTTCCAGAAAGGCGCAAAAACGCACAGGGCGCAAAAATTGTGCCGGGATGCAGGGGAGGTCTGACGTATGTTGCAGAGATGCAACACACGTTGCCGGGATGCAGCGGGGGGGGGTCGTCTGTTGCAGAAATGCAAGAAATCGACATAGGGCGCAAAAACCGTTGCCAGGATGCAGCGGATAAGTAGCATGTGTTTCAGAAGCGCTGAGGAAACGAGACAGGGCACACAAAACGGTGCTCGAATTCAGGGGACATGCTGCAGAAACTCACACAAAGAACGACACAGGGCGCAACAATCCTTGCTTGGATGCTCCAGCCAGCATGGATCCACGACCTGACTCATGACCCTCATGTGTGGTAGTCGTTACAAAGTTCAGGCAACCATCCAATGCCTTTTGGACAGGCAGAGCAAGAACCGGGGGGACACCATGTGCCATCATGTGCCACTGTTTGAGTCACCAGACACGATTCTGTACCTGTCAACAGCGAACCAAAGATGAAAACACTTGAGGTGAACCGAATTCTCAGTGACATGCATTATGTCATTGACGTGAGCAAGCCGTCACGATTCTCCACCTCCACCGACTGGAGAGACACTGAACCAAGGATGACATCATGGAGGGTGACCAATTTGTTTGTAGCGTGCAATCCGCGTATTATGGAGGCCTCTCCCCCCCCCACCCCGCCACTCCGGGATCCCCAATTCCCAGGCCAAGCTAGGCAAATCGCTCCAGATTTATGTGCAGCGTGCTCTTTATGAGGGCCTCTACCCTCCCCACTACCCTAGTCCTAGGTCAAGCAATTAAACTAGACAAAGGTCATGAGTTGGTTATGGTTATGGTTATGGTTATGGTTATGGTTATGGAGGCTTCCACCCTACCCACTTCCCTATTACTAGGCCTATAACTAGGTAAGGATCATGAATACATTGTTCTTAATCAAGACCGCCACTCTCCCCACTTTATATTCCCAGGCCAGGCCAACTGCCCCCTGGTGTCACGGGGCCTGCACACAGCCAGGGGGGCACACCAGGGGGGCACACCCAGGGGGGCACACCAGGGGGGCACACCAGGGGGGCACACCAGGGGGGCACACCCAGGGGGGCACACCCAGGGGGGCACACCAGGGGGGCACACCCAGGGGGGCACACCCAGGGGGGCACACCCACGGGGGCACACCCAGGGGGGCACACCCAGGGGGGCACACCAGGGGGGCACACCCAGGGGGGCACACCAGGGGGGCACACCAGGGGGGCACACCCAGGGGGGCACACCCAGGGGGGCACACCAGGGGGGCACACCCAGGGGGGCACACCAGGGGGGCACACCCAGGGGGGCACACCAGGGGGGCACACCAGGGGGGCACACCCAGGGGGGTACACCAGGGGGGCACACCCAGGGGGGCACACCAGGGGGGCACACCAGGGGGGCACACCAGGGGGGCACACCAGAGGCGCACACCCAGGGGGGCACACCAGAGGCGCACACCCAGGGGGGCACACCCAGGGGGGCACACCAGGGGGGCACACCAGGGGGGCACACCCAGGGGGGCACACCAGGGGGGCACACCAGGGGGGCACACCAGAGGGGCACACCCAGGGGGGCACACCAGGGGGGCACACCTGCCATCAGTAGCTTCTTATTTTTGTGGGTCTCCGCTCTCCTTGATAACAGGGCAGGCATTGAAACACGCTGATGACAGACGTGGGACACGGGTTCCTTGTGCCACGTCTGTCATCAATCCCCCACCCCCCTTCAATCTGTCCAGCCACCCCAGCGCCCGTACCTGGTTTGGGGTTTAGGATAAGGGGTTTAGGGTGAGGTCTTGGGTTTTGAGGCAAACAGATGAGGGTTGGGGGTCGGGGTTCAACTGCATTTGTCACTTGTGTACTTCTATGGTAGCTTACCCCGTGAGCCCCCACCCTGGAAGCCTTAACCCTAAGCCATAGGTCCTAAACCCTGGAAGCATAAACCCTAAACCCTAGGACATGAACCCTGGAAGCCCAAACCCCAAACCCAAAGCCCCCTACCCTGAAAGCTCCTTGGGCCCATCACTGCACTAGCAGTAGGGCTACTTGTGGATGTAAAACTTGGAACGGAATCCTGAACCCTAAACTGTCATGGCAGGAGCCTAGTTGAGGATTGCAGCCCCAGACCCTGTATTATGAGCCCTGGACCCTGGCATGTACTGACAGGGGTCCAGTCTAGGATGTTAACCCTGAACCCTGCATCATCAGCCCTAAACCCTGAACTGTTCTGACAGGAGCCTAGTCTAGGATGTAAAACCCTTAACCATGTATCCTGAGCCCTGAACCCTTGACAGCACAAACAGGCGCCTGGTTTAGGATCTAAACCCCGACCACTGTATCCTCAACCCTGAACCCTAACCTGTACAGGCCCTAACCTGTACAGACCCTACCTGTACAGACCCTCACCTGTACATACCCTAACCTGTACATACCCGAACCTGTACAGACCCTTACCTGTACAGGCCCTAGACCCTAACCTGTACAGACAGGGGCTAACTTCAGGATCTTGACCCCTTACCATCTATTGACTGTATCCTGAGCCCTGAACCCTAACTGCCCCAGCAGGGGCCTGTTCTGGGCTCAAGTCAACGTCCAAGTGCGTGCCGCTGGCCGACGGGAGTGCGTGCGTGGTGCGGCGCCCGATCCCCGCAGATAACTCGTGTCTCTTCAACGCAGTGAGTATGTGCAAAAGGGGGGCAGGGGGGCAGGGCGGTTGGATTTCAATTTGATTCCGGCTGGATTTTTTGCGGTGCCTGCTCCCTGCGGACAACGCGTGCCTCGTCAGTGCAGCAAGGATGGTTATGTTCAAGGACAGCTGTTGTAGATGGTTGAATCCGGTTGGATTTCAGTCATAAGAACCCGCTTCCAGATTGGACGAATGTTGGAGGTATTGCAAACAAGTTCTCCTTCCAGTTGTGCACGTCATCCTTTGGCATGTGTCACATGGCTCAACAAATACTACGGCTATATGCGTAAGCCCTAGGCCTCAGCCCTAATTCAAAGCCCTATGGTTAGGTGTCGCGTTCCTTTACCTTCACAACATCTGAGACTACGGATGTACACTTTAGCGGTACATCATGGACTGTGCGAGGCTCCATGAGGTGAACCCTCTGGTGACACAGACAGTATAGAGCGAGGTCGGGCTCTTTACATGAGACAAAACATAAATATGTTCTTACAGTAACACTGAGAGCACACTACATCAAGCCCTTCAGCGGTATGTCTCAAACCGTAGGCCTGAAGCACTTAGCTTAAGCCCTACACCTAAGCCCTATAATTTGCTTATCAAAGACCAGGTTGCAACATGCTGAAGCTCCCTCCATCAGCCCCGGTCGCAAGCTGTTATGCTCACATATGTCCTAAACCCTAAGCTCTTAACACTGAACCCTGTCATGCTCCCCTCTCCCTCAGGTGGGCTAATGCTGACCCTAAACCCTGAATGCCCTTAACCCTGAACCCGGCAAACCCTGCATACCCTAAACCCTCAGCTCTTAACACTGAACCCTGCCCTGCTCCCCTTTTCTCAGGTGGGCTACTGCATGCACCACTCCAAGGCAAAGGCAAGCTTCCTTAGATCGTGAGTGTAGAATTTTGGGCAAAGGCAAGCTTCCTTGGATAGTAAATGTAGGGTTTGGGGCCTACCCACTCCGCAAAACCCTAAACTAGGCAACGGCCGCCTTCCTAAGATTGTGAATTCAGGGTTCATGCTTGGTGAGTCATGCTCAGGGCCTGCCCCCAAACCCTGGACTAGAGCAATCCCCCCTCCCTAAGGTCGTGAGTTCAGGGTTTATGTGCAGGGCCTACCCCTAACCCTGACCTAGAGCAATGCCACCTCCCTATGAACGTAAAAGTCTATGGGGGTTTTATTTGTTTGAAAGAGGGACGGCCGGTAGCGGATTTGCAATCGGGGTGGAAGAAAAACAATTAGGGTTCAAGACGAGAGTGGAGCTTGGGGGTGGAATGAATAAATGAATCAATCAATGTACTTTTTTAGGTACAAGTGACCTCGGGACTCAGTTATCTGGGTGGAAGTGTAAATAGAGTTTTTGAGGGAGAGGGACCTCAAGAGCTCAGGACTGGGCCATCTGGGTGGAGGAGTTAGTGTAGTTCATAGGTGGAGAGGAGCTCAGGGGGCCGATCTGGGTGAAAGCGCAGTGACCCTGGACTTTTCTCTTCCCTCTACCAACCCCTGATACCGTCACCTCCCCACCTCTCAGTGCGGGTTTCATCGGTTGCCAAGCAATACGGTGGAGTAGCTTCAGATGTAGCAGATTGAGCTAAAAATAGCGTTGCACTTCCCCTGTGCCAACCCATGAACCTGTTACCTCCCCACCTGCCAGTGTGATTGCACATGAGGTTTCTTCGCATCCCAAGGAATGCAGCGTAGTAGCTTCAGATGTAGCAGAATGAACTGAAAGCAGCATTGGATTCCCTCCCCCCCGGCCGACCCCTGGCAACTTACAAAAACTCCTCATATAAGCTACTTTTTGATGAGGAGGTGAAAGTAGCATTGAACTTCCCTCCCCCAGCCAAGCTCTGACCCCCGGCACCTTCTTGTTAGGGCTGCCGAGTCGGCAGTGCCGACCGCTGACCCTTGTCACCACCCTCCAGTGTGGTTGCGCATGAGGTTGCATCGGGGCTCCCAAGGAATGCAGTGCAGTAGCTTACATTGTTAGATGCAGCAGAACAGACTGAAAGCAGCGTTGCACTTCCCCTGTGCCAACCCCTGAACCCTTCAACTGCCCACTTGCCAGTGTGATTGCACATGAGGTTTCTTCGCACTCCCAGGAATGCGGCAAAGTATCTAAATAGTATCTAAATAGTATCTAAATAGTATCTTAATATTAATGATTGAACGAAAAGCAGCATAGGACTTCCCTTCCCTGGGCCAACTTCTAAACCCGCCACCCCCCCACCTCTCAGTGTAGTTGTGCGTGAGGTGTTGTCAGACCCCAACAAGTACAGCGAAGTAGCTTAGATGAGGAAGTAGCTTCTAAGCTACTCACAGAACTTCTCGTCTAAGCTATATTAGGAGAAGCTGAAAGTAGCATTGCACTCCACGCCCCTCTGCCAACCCCTGACCCCAATCATGACCCCGTCCTTTGGCATGGTTGCGCGCGAGGTTCCATCAGCTCCCAAGGAATGCAGTTTAGGGTTTAGGGTTATGGGTTTCATCAGCTCCCAAGGAATGCGGTTTAGGGCTCAGGGGTTAAGTATTTCAACAGCTCCCAAGGAATGCGGCTAAGTAGCATTGGAGTCCTCTCCCCTCCTCCTTGACCCTTGACCCCTGTCACCACCCCGCCCCTCAGTTTGTTTTCGCCTGAGTCGTCGTCCAATCCCAGGGAATGCTGAAAGTAGCATCCGACTCCCGTCCCCTCCTCCAACCCCTTAACCCTATCACCTCCCCGCCCTTCAGTGTGGTTGTGCATGAGGTGTTTAAAGACCCCTAGGTATGTTGAAAGTAACATCGGGTTCCTCTCAAGGCCTCCTTGACCTTCAACCCATCCCCTCCCCGCCCTTCAGTGTGGTTGCGCGTGAGGTGTCGTCCGACCCCAAGGAGTACAGTGACGTGTTCTTGGGCATGAGCAACGGCGCGTATTGTGGCTGGATTATGGACCGTAGCAACTGGTGAGGGAGATTGGGGTGTTGGTGGGGGGGGGGCGGGTTACGGCTTAA